>CM031236.1:529710955-530910955 GCA_018340775.1 Taxus wallichiana var. yunnanensis
AAAATGCATTCGCATGTGTGGAGCCTCCTGCCCTTTGACACATACTCCTAGCTTGCATCGAAATGGGACCTATGGAACATGGTGTGATCATCCAGGAAAGTTTAAAGAATAGAGGAACTTGTAAGATGTTGCAATTGTAGAGACTCCGGAGGACGTGTATGCAAAATGGAGCTCCTATAGTAGTCGTCCCAAAATCAGTTCTCTTTTACCATCATATTCCCCTCTTAGGCCAAAATAAGAGCTTTGAATCAAGGTTCTCATGCACATCAATGATTTTAGGGAGGGATTAATTTTTTAGATGTTATTTTTGCAAGTTCTTGGCAGGTGTGTGGGAGGTCCAACAGGCATGAGAAGAGGTTGGGAAAGGCACCTCAGGGAGAGGTGGTCTCAAGGGAGACATTCCAGCCATGTAAGATTCTTTCTTATTTTTATTAGCATGTGGCCGTGCAGGTTCAACGGATGAGGGATTTAAATGGTTGAATGGTTTCGGTGTGTCTTTGAATTAGACAAAAAAAAAAGATGCATGGTTATGTCAGCTATCTTGAGGAAACTCTAAACTCTTAACATCAACATACCAGTCAAACCTTAGGTGACTATGTGGGTTTGTTTTCTAGGTGCTTAAAGAGCATATAAAATATGGAGTCACTATTTATGACAACTCTCCTTTCGAGTTGGATGATCAGATGTTGCAGTTTAAGTTCTCTTATCAAACATCTATGTAGAAGTGGGCTATTGGGTTGCCATATGAAATCTGCAAAGAGCATATGAGTTCATGGTTTTAATGAAAGAATCGGTCCTTGAGGCTTATATTATGACATATATTACTCTTTTGGATGGTTATTGTAAAATGGGGAAGTTAGAGGAATATTTTAGACTCTATAGGCTCATGTAGAGGAGGGGTTTTATGGCCAACGTTATCTGTCGGGCCGCGATCATTATAGAGAATGCTCAAATCATTTCGTGGAATGGGTATCGAATATTTCTATCAAATGCATAAGGGTGGAATTGAGGACACATGTAAACTACTTGACGAAATGTCCATTAGAGATTCAGAACCAAATCCCGTAATTTCGATCAGATTCGTTCCTCCTCTAGGCATGGTTCATCTCTCCTCATCTCTCATAATTTATGTTCTTTATTTTTTCTTTTGCAACAAAATGAAATTTAAAACTAAAGGATTTTTGTATATTATATTGTATTAAATAAACTTGTTTTAAAAATAGTAAAACGTTATATCATAACTTACAGGATCCAATATTACTTGGTAGACAATAAATTTAAACCCTCACTTTGTGATGATCTAGAAAACATCTTGCAACCAAACTAGATTGCTACTATACCCTTTTTATTGATAGGTTGAAGTTGAGTTACCTGTAAATGATTTGACCACTCCCTTGTTTAAATAGATAGATTGTGATTTTAGAGACTCGCAAAGCAACCTTCGTAACTACGGAAAGGGGAGGTTAAGCTTCCTATGTGTACCTTTTATGTGAGGAGTCACTTCATTCCTTAAATCTAACTTGATTGATCATCTGTAATATTTTTGACGCCCTTATAGGAGCCCTGTTACATCATTTTGTAGTTGTAGGATGCTGCTAAATTTGAGAAGTTGGGTTTCGTAGAACTGCCATTTGAATCCTAGACAACAAAATGCTTATCCGCCTTCACAAACCTCTAGTGATTTTACTAGAAAATTTCCTAGAACCTTCAGTTTGAGGAAAAACACTTTCTTTATAGTTTGTAAAAGTCATTTTGTAGGTCTCTGGTCATAGTTTGACTAGGTCAAATTAGACCAATTACGATTGGTGGCTCCAGAAAACATGTTGTCGTTTGAAAACCATTTCTAGTTTCTTAGTCCCTAAAATCTAGATGAATTCTCCATATATAGGGGAACTTGTAGGAAGTTTCTCGTTCTCGTTCATCCATCGAATGTTAGTTTTGGACGTGGTTTTTGATCCCTCAAGCTAACTTTTGATCATTGACAACTAGGCCAATTATGACCAATGGCCTTGGAAAACTAGCTGCCAATCGTAAACTATTCATCAGTTGTCAATTCCATTAGTTCCTATGAATTCTTAGTGTATAGTAGGACACGTAGAAACTTACCCATGGTGTGTTTGCTCATTAGTGGTAAACATTTTAAATTGGTTTCTTCGCCTCTGAGTCTAAATTGAATGTTTTTGTAGCTAGTAGGAAAATGTAAAAATAAAGTTGTAGGACCCCTGTCGGGTTGCCAAACCACCGTGGAAAATTTTGACACATGTAAATAATTGTTTGAAAACTCTATAGTGTAACTTGTGTGAAATATAACTTTTGACAAAATGGTGTTTCTCTCTCTTCCTTTCTCTTTCTCTTTCCTTGGTTATGAAGTGAAGTGAAATGAAATGAACTGAATACATGTTTCTAAACCTTTTCTTTCGAATGCAAATTTTAATTATTATTACATGTAAATGGGAAACTAAAGACATTAATTATGTTATATTAGGGTGGATTCCATGCCAGTGATTTATCGTTGATTTCATGCTCACATGGTTTTGCAAGATGCAAGAAAGATGGCGAAAGGGTGATGTGTAATTCATTATTTATTATTGTAATTTTTATAGGTCATTGTAAAATGAATATATGTATAATGTAGTCTCATGCTACATAAATGTTATATTTGAAATTTGCTAATATGTATGGGATGTTATTTTTAGGGATATCTTATGGTAAAAGTGCATTTAATCACAAGTTTGATTTTATTCATAGTTATATGTATGGTAAAAGGGTTTATATATATATATATATATATATATATATATATATATATATATATAGTAAATGAATTTGAAGTTAATACATTGTGGGGCATTTTTAGTGTTCAATAAACGATTAATTATTTATTGTGTTGTATTCTTACCTTGTAAATGTAATAAAGAGATTTAATTGAAACACTCAACCCTAGTATAAGATCTGTGCATAACTTGTCTTAATGTGTGTGATCCTTCGTAGCGTGGAAAAAATTGAAACCATAGAATAAACTTAAACCTTGTACTCGATGGCGCCTCCTAGGTTAGGTAAATAAAACCCCTAGTTGAATTTTACCGTCATAGTCATTATGTTTAGCGACATTGTCGTGAACCCATCTTTTAGGAATGACATGGTCCAACTTTATCCGGAGTATGTGGTTTCCTTCTAGTTTTGGTAACCATGAGGAGAATGTCCTCTCTTCAGGCCCGACACCATGTTGAGTGGTCAAGACCGCCTTGGAAGTCACCTTATGAGTCCTTGTTGAAGCAAATGACTATGTAGTGTAACCTTACCATCTGTGGGGTAAATAGAGCTAATACTCCCTTAGTATCCTTTTGGATTTCTAGGTCTTACATGATTAGATCTAGAAATTAACTTCATCAGTGAATGAATTCCCTGTTGGATCCAGACAACATAATTGGAGATCGTGAAATACTTGTTCTAGGTCTTAAAATCTTGTTAATGAACTCCTTAGTTCCTCGCAGTTAAATGTGTTACCTTGGTTTCTATCAACATATCACCTTGGTCTTTTCTTGAAGGTGGTTTAGCATAAATATGTCCTCTTTCCTTAAAATCATATATAGTTGAGGCGTAGATCATTAGGTGTAGTTGGAATTAAACCAAACCTCAGTTGATTAGGAGGTTAACTTGGGATTCGTGTGTAGTTATAATGCTTCCAATCATATACTTATTCAAAATGGTAAATAAGTACTTTCGTAACTCTTTATGTTATAAAGTGACACCCCAAAAAAAAAGAGACCTAGCAAACATTGTAAATGAAATGAGAAACAATAGTATGTGTGATAATGGTTTAGGAACAAAAATTCACTTGAAGTCCTTATGGATGATTTAGGCATTGAATTTTTGTTAATAATGGATACAAATTGATTCTTGGTGGGACTAGGCCTTTGAGCCAGTTTAGAGTTCACTAAAAATAAGATAAAATAAAATTATGTCTTGTAAATGCTTAACCGAATCAAACTAAGATTGATACTAAAACAACCATAGTACAAAAAAATGTGCTTCGAATGGAAGGAATTTTATAGGAAAGAGAAACTTGAACCTTCACCTCCTTTGATGTGTATTATTTTTCCCTCGACAACTTCTGGTTGGTCCCCTTGCATAATGAGGGTAAAATTAAATGTCAACTAAACATATTTTGAGAAAACAAACCTTTAGCATAAGAACGAGAGAATTAGGAACTTTGTAGGTAATTGGAAATATGGAATTTAATTATGTAAGTTATGGAGATTGTCATAAGGGATAAAGAGAAAACTTAAATGGTTGAACAATAAGTTGAATGTGAAATGAATTGTAGAATCATGTATGTGGAAAATGGATAAAATCATCCTTGTATAAAAATGTTCCTGGAATTTTAATCATAACTAAGATGTAATCATGGAAATGATGTGTTGTGGGGTTGCCAATCCTTGAGTCCCTTTTCTTGTGGTTGGGTTATTGCTAGCATTCGTTCATTGGGGAAGGTGTGGCATCGACATGTATATGGTGTTTTCATGTGTCTATGTGGGTCGATGGCTTATGTAAGTGTCGTATGTGTTATGGAGTTTTCCTTACTTGGAGCCTTTGTGGCATTGTGTAGTGAGCAATGTAAGTCAAAAAAATTATCCTAGTATTTTACTGTTGTATTTGTGTGTGTAAAATGTGGGTGTTACACTTGGTATCAAAGTAGAGGTTCATGCTCTCGAACCTCTAGGGAAGATTGGAGTTGTGATGGTGTTACATGATGGTGGTGGATATTGGAAGAGTAATGTGATATAAGCATGATGTGAAGTATGTCGTAATTGTGATATTTTGAACACACATGTTGTGTATGTTACTTAGTGCATATTTGTTACCATGTTGATGTGCTTGTGATGAGATTATTCTCTCTCCTTTTCATAGCTTCTATGAAGAGTCCATGTGTGATGTACCACCTTATTGTGTGTGAAAAAGCATGTTATTGTGGATTGCAGAGTATTGGAGAATTTTGGGCATTATGTGATATGAAGGTGTATTGAGGTATTGCATGACAAAATTGTTGTAAAGTGAATTGGATTTTATCATGATGTCATCACCGTGTTGTGATGAATCGTGTGTGTCACCATGTTGTAATTGGAATTGACTATATGTTGTAAGGTTATACATTGTGTTCCTCATACGTATAATTCATGAAAAAAATGTGATGGTTCATGTCATGATTTAGGGGCATATGGTGGGTGTATGATCCCTAATGTACAGTGATTGCACTTTGGGTGTAGAATGTGGTAATGTGATGTATCGTAACCCGTAAAAGTAATGATTATGTTATACCTGTATATATACCATGCATAAGATGCTATGGTTAATGTGTGTGAATCACCATTGTGTTAGTGATGTAGTTATATGTTATGTTGTGGACCCTACACTAACCGACCTAAGGGAAATCGGTAAATTGTATGTTTGGAGTGAGATAATGTGTTCCATTGACCGGTCAGTCAAGCTGAGTACGAGATAGGAAGTGGAGCCTTACATAGGTAGAAAAACCAATTTTTTTGTTTGGTATGTGTGGCACTTGCTCAACGGGACATTTGGAACATTTCTTGTTGAACATGTGCTACCAAGAAAATAAAATATGAGAAGAAATCAAAGCCATATATGACGAGACTTTGAAGACAAGGTTAATCACCCCAAGAAACTTCCTCATCTCTCGGCTCATGACTATTGAGCTCATATCAAAGCTTGATTCTCTCACGAGTAAGTCAAAATCCTTGTAATCATATCCCATAAAGTAATAAAATATTTTTTTGCAATGTGTGCTTGACAAAATTGCTTTTTTCCTCGACACCCAAATTCTCAAAGGGTTGAGCTATGTCACCTGGAAAATGAAGATGCGCACCATCCTTTAGTTTGAGGGACTATCGGGCATCATCACAAGGTGCTGTGCTAGTTCTATTGGACAGATGCTTCTTAAAGCATGAAAAGGTTGATGATAAATTCTTGATGGTTATTGTGTTAAGCATCATGATGATGTATAACCGCATGTCTAGGATGAAATGATCGTAAAGACAACATTGGATAAATTGGAGACCATTTATGAGAAAAAAATCAGATGATGATCCTCCATCTACATTTAAAGCTTCACACCCTTTACGTGGGGTATGATGATAAAGTCGATGAATTGTTATGTTGAGTGGTTGAGCTTTGAAGCAAGGAATCGTTAGCACTTGTTGAGATGGTTGAGGACTAGATCTTGGTCTCGATCACATTGAGATAAATTCCTTACTAATTCAAAGTGTTTATCTTGACACTAAACATCTCCAAGCGCATATCATTTGAAGATTTCGTGAACCTTCTCCAAAAAAAGAGGCCATCAACTCGGTTTAGGTTGAGTTGCATGACAAAGCTCTTATCTCTAATCTGCAACATGGTCGAGGAAGTTCCACAAGGTACCCCTAATGAAACATTCATAGAAAAAAAACAACAACAGTCTACACAACAACAAAAGTCTCTACATTCAAAGAGGTGGTGTCACATCTATCAAACCAACACCTATGACATGGAAAACTGCTGATATAATGGCTTAAAATAAGGATCTTCTAGTCGAGAAAGCACATTAGGGTGCAATAATTCTACGAAATAAAAAAATTTCCCTGACGGAAAAATAAAAATGGACATCTTGTAAATCAACAAGATGATGGATCTAATGAGGATATACTTAAAGAAGCCAATTGTGGTGCACATACAAATGTTGTGTTCGTCTCTAGACCTCACAACCCATGATGAATTTTTGGTTGATAGATTGGGTGCAATAAGCACATGTCGAGTAAACAAGAATCTATTTTATTTTCTTAGAGACCAACCCACTAGAGATCGGGTTAGGATCGCTGACGATAAAGAGTATGTTGTAGAAGGAATAGGCCAAGTCACCATTCCTCTTAGAACATGCAAATGTACACTCACAAAGGTATTATATGTTCTTGGATTAACATCCAATCTCTTATCAGTCAGTCAACTTTTGAATCATCATCTGAAGGTGGAGTTTCTTGTTGATAATGGCATCAAATCCTGCTTGATCTCACGACAAGGTACGGTTCTTGCAAGAGCATTTTTGAAAGATAAATTATTTTCTTTAGATGTTGTTTCATCTTCTGTAGTAGCTCTATCTTCCTATGATTGAATCTACTACCCTCTGGCACTACTATTATGGACATCTCTCTGTTGGATCTTTATACTAGCTCATTTCGGAGGTGACGGTACATAGGCTTCCCAAGTTTTCATATTCCTTGCACAACAACAAAGGGATCCATTCAAGAAAAGCACCTTCCATGCCAAGAAATGTCTCTACAGGAGTTATTCATACCGATCTTCTTAAACCATTACCTACTTCATTTTTAGGATACAATTACATCCAACTTCGCTCTTGGATGAATACTCTTGGAAGACATGGGTTTCTTCCTAAAGCAAAAGAGTGAGGCCTTTCATCATTTCCAAATATTCTATGAGTGTGTGGTAAAAGAGATCGACCAACCTATTATTCTACTCCACTCAGTTGAGGGTGGGATTCACGTCAAATATGTTCTTGGAATTTCTAAGCTAATAAGGCATCAAATTTTTTTTGCTCCCTACACTCCACAATAGAATGTTGTTATTGAGTGATGTAATTACATTGTAATGGAGATGGCTTGTTGCATCTTTGTCAACAACAAAGCTAAATGAATGATATTGGGCATAAGCATTACAAATTTTCATATATCTTCTCAACAGGTACCAACGAAGATTCTACATGACAAAAACCAAAAGAGGTATGGAGTGGTAGAGATCCATCAATTTCTCAACTATGAGTATTTTGTTTCACAACATATATGCATGTTCTAGCTCAATAGATGAAGAAGATAGAGCCAAAAACACTATCGTGCATCCTATTGGGATAAAGCGGTACCTCGAAAGCATACCGTCTCATAGATCCCAAGATAAATAAAAAATATATGAAAGTCAAGATGTGGTTTTTAATGAGTCATCATTTGACTCAGTGATGCAGAAAAAATAATCAACATCAACCACATCTAACCAATTGCACTCTGAGTCAGATGATGAGCAAGAGGATACTTCTCACGAGAAAATATGAGCTGCATGGGGATCTATATGTTGATATTGGACAATTAGAAAATGTTACCATACATCCATTAAGAAGTTCTTCATATTAGCTTCAGAGTTCTCATCAAAGTGGGTTCAAAAATATCTTTTGAGAAATTTTTTCGAGTCAAAACAAGGAGTCGAACAAGAAATGAGGTAAATTTTGCACTCATGAGTATAGTAGTTGATATCTCTTAACATGATAATGTTCAAATAGCACAAGTTCAACCTTAATGGAAGAAATCTATAGATGCTGAGCATGATTCACTCATACAAAATGAGACATGGAAATTTTTTGATCCGCCACTCTTGGAAAGATATCGATAGGTTGCAAATGGGTTTTCAAAACTAAATATAAAGGAGATGGATCCATTGAGCAACACAAAGCATGACTTGTAGCAAAACAAATATGCTCAGAATGAAGGCATTGAATATGACTAAACCCTTGCACCCACCTTGTGAAGATCAAGACTATTAGGGTTGTATGTGCCTGAGCGATAGCAAAGTATGGAAAGAAATTTCAACAGATGGATGTCAAGAGTTCTTTCCTCAATGGTGATCTCAAAGAAGAACTATACATGACCTAGTCAGAAGGATTTGTTGATGAAAATAATCCTAAAAAGGTATGGTGTCTCATCAAATCTCTTTATTGACTGAAACAAGCTCCAAGGGAATTGATACATCAAGATAAATGATCACGTTTTACAACATGGTTTCACTCATAGCCCCTCACATTGTAAATTGTACATAAAGAAGGTGGGAATAGATATTGTCATTCTTTTTTTGTATATGGATAATCTTGTTATCACTAGAAGTATAGAAGATTAGGTTTATATTGTGAAGAATGAAATCAAAAGATCCTTCACCATGAATGACTTGTGGCTACTCCATGACTGTCTTGGCTTGAAGATATTGGTAAAACAGAATTACATATTTGTTTCCTATGTAAGATATGCCAAGACACTCCGTAAAAATATAAAATGTCAGATTGTAAACCTCTTTCAACACCAATGGAGAAAGGTTTACAACTCTCTTGATTCTAGGAATCACCTCAAGTGGATGCAACTCTCTACAGATAGCTCATTGGGAGTCTCATCTACTTGACCTACACCAGACTAGACATATGTTTTGTTGTGAGCTATCTCTCGAGATTCATGCAATAAAGAAGTGTCACCTGGGTTGCATCAAAGCTCTGTTTTGAGATATGTCCGAGACACAATTGAAAATACTCACGGAATACAAGAAGAACACTCAGTTCTTCTTATAAGGATACACCCACTTGGAATATGTTGGATCTTTTGATGATAGAAATTCAATGTCAGGATACATATTTCATCTTGGATCTGGACTGATATTGTGGATCAGTAAGAAGAAAAATGTTGTTTCTCGTTCATCCACTTAGATAGATTATCGTGTCGCACATGGAGTGTGTATGAGGCAATATGGTTACGTTACATTCAAGCTAATTTGAACATTCATGAAGAGAGGCCACCTATTATTCATCGTGACTATTAGGGTGTGTTGAAGCTTGTGAAGAATCTTATTTTGCATGAAAGAGCCGGGCATATTGAGGACAAATGTCACTACATTCGAGAGCAAGTCTTAAACCACCACATCCATCTCAAAGATACTATCGAACAATGATGCACATATCGCTAATGTACTCAACAAATCCCTTGGAAATGTGAAGTTTGGATTGCTTACGGATTACATTTGTAAAAAATAATGTAATAACGGGGAATGTTATTGATTAGAACTCATGGTTGTATGGGTAGGTAATACATTAGTGTAGGTATCTATTACATTTTTCCAACATATGTTTTGTAACCTCATGTTCCTACATGCAATCAATAGGGAAGTTCATGCATTCTTCAATTTTATATTAATCCTTGCTCCGTATTGGTGAATAATCAATGTGCATTGCATGTTTTTGCTCTCACATTTTCTATATAATCTTTGTTTTACCACTTACATTTTTTTGTTTTGTTTTTTGAAGTGTATATCTTTCTTTTGGTGTGGAAATTTATCCTTAAATGCTAACCATCCACCTTAAATTATAACAATATTGTATTGTTTAATATTTTAAATTTATTAAAGTAATTATGCTTTCGATCAATTAAAAACTATTAAAAGAAACCTAATTTACAATATTTAAATAAGAACTCTTTGTAAATGATGGGTCACCGCGAAACGAAACACCTCTTAAAATTTGTCGATTCCATTCGTATAAAATGAGGGCTTCTTGCGCACACAAGAAACAAACCAAAACATACTCAGACATTCGCCGAACTCTCGAAAGGAAAATATTCACCATTTTCATTAGAGTGAGAGAGCTCTTTCATAATCAAAATGTCTGGCATGGATGAAGAACAAAGGAGGCAAATTGCAAAGATTTTAAAGGACAACGAAGTTTACAGGAAGGAAGCCCAAACTGTTATGGGATTAAGAGGAAGATTGAATCCGGAACAAATAGAAAGCGTGGTGGACACATTGTTTCCAACTCCCGAGGAACCCCATTTAGTTTTTCAACATAAAAAATCAGAGAACATGACTGGTAAGACCAGGTGGAGAAAACCACTGTGAAGCTCGTCGAGGACGGAAATGTGTATGATTATGATCCTGAGGAACCAGAATGGCTCAAGTCCAAACCTGCTGTAGAAGCTTCCATTAATGTCGGTCCTCAGTCCTCAACAAGAAACAGAAATGTACCCATGCTTATAACCCGACCCGATAAAGAAAAATACCCATACATACCCGAACTCTGTGTTGGCGATGGAGAAAGTTCCGTCCGCGAAGGGTATCCAGATTATTTGGTGAGTAAAACTGTGGTGGAGAGGGCGAATGATGATGCAATTAATTTGGCTGGTGAAGAACCTCCTGTTACTACTAAGAAAAAAAGATACTTGTGGGGAGTTGAATTGCCACCATTTTCTGACGATGAAGAGGAGAATATGGACATACATATGCCACTTTCTCATAACCATGACGATTCGATTTCATCATGCAAGGGAAAATCACCCCGTGATTAAAATAATTACTATTATCATTTGAATGATTCGGACTATCAGGATGATTAAAATCATTAGTATTATCACTCTAGTGTAGATCACAAGCAGATTCACACTAATTTGTGTGAGAAAAGAGATGGTGTTTGGAGTTATAGAAAACTTCAACTTTGCTAAGGCTTTTCTTATGTTCTCACACATTTCCATTTTCGTCACTAATAATATATACACAATTTATGGACAACATTTTATATTATATAAAGAATAAACATTTATGATTTAGTTAGTTAATTGTTGAACTGAATTTTAATAGAGTACCAAAATAATCAAAACATCAAACTGAAAAAAAGGTGTACATACTAGTAGTTAGTCCTTTTTAATGTTACTGGATTGTTAAATACAACTTTACTGTGGATAAATAATATTTAAACATTATATTTAGAAATAGTATTGAGATTCTCTCCTAATGTCCTCAAGACTTAGCACGGGGATTAGCCCTTAATTATTTTATTATTACTATATGGGAGGAAGGGAAGTATAAAGTGCCTTATGAATTGCTCTTATATTTATGTTAAGGAGAACGGATACATTTAAACTTTGGGATTCTTGTCCTCTAATGTGTTTTCGTCCACTTAGTTTTGGTATTCTCAACACTAAGATTCTCGTCTTGTGGCATCCACCCACTTAACTTTACAATTTGTATCATGTGGCCTCTTTCTGAATTTGTTAAGAAAGGGACCTCCTCTAGCATTTTATCCATTTATTATCTATTACTATAGAGAAATAATTAGTGTGCAGTGTTTTATCAATCACTTCTATATTTATATTCTCTAAAGTTTATTTTATTTTTAGATTTGAAAATAATAATTAAAAGAATTTTCAATTTAAACGAATAATTTTTTTCTCTCAATTCAATGTATTGTTTATTCATAAAATGTGTATATACTTTTTTGAAACAAAATTATGGTGCTTGATATTGAAACGTTGATAGAAGAATTTTAATAACTTGTGATTTTTAAAATTATATTTAGTGATGCATTATAGTTTTATTTAATGTCACAATTAAATTCAAGTCGTAATGTGTCAATTAATGTTGTATTCAACTTTAAAACTAAAGTGGAATCTCACAATGGATGTAAAGACAACATTAAAGTCTTCTTTGAAGTTGTGTTTTATTCATGATTTAATTCTCACTTTTAAGGTAAAATTAAAATGATGTTTTTAAGTCAAAATTGAAGTTATGATTTAAGGAACATGTCAAAGATGAGTTAATGTTGCCCATGATGTTTTTGGTTTGGAATTCATTAAAGACTAATTCACATAATAAACTTCTTAATCATTTACTTCATAATTTATACAATGAGGATTAGGTTTTGAATTTTCTTTTCTTTTCTTTAAAGATGTACTTTCCTTGTTCTATACATATATCACGGCTCTTTTAACTTCAAAACTTTTACTTGGATTTCCTTATCATTATCAATAAAGGTGTTAATCACCCATTCTAAATTGATTTAAAACTTTTTATAGTAAAAATCATACTAGAGAAAATCTTGGGCATGCTTTTGAGAAGGATTTCTTTCTCATCATCATCATATATTATTTTCTTGTTAATATCAATTAATTAATTTAATAGAAAGAATGGAACTTATATATATATATATATATATATATATATATATATATGATTTTCCATTTTTTGGGTCTTTTTCCATATTCAAATCATATAATCTTTGTTTCAATGTCATCTTGGTGCAGTTCAACTTAGATCTAAATAACTTGTTTAGTGATTCCAAAATATTGTTAGAAGAATTTGTGAAGTGTACATGGTATAGGTATGTTTTTGACAAACCGAGTCTAATAGAACTTAAAGATTATTTATCACACACATAATGAGGTTTTTTTAATGGATTATACTTTACCTTAAAATCTAGCCATGGATGAAAATTTCTACAAGACATATAGTAGTAGAAGGTTTTGGGAGCCCCCATACACTTTCAAAGTTTGCACTACTCTAAAGAGGTTGAAAATTTCATATCATTCTCCACCTAGTATGTAATATCTAAATAGATCAATTAAATTTGGTAATTCTTTTGACCATGTTTGTTTTGACTTGGATCTTACTAAAAACTTAGAGAGAAAATGTTTGAGTTCTTGTGGATAAGATATATGGCTGAAATGACCTAGTTTGTATCTTAAGAGCTAATGTAGGTGCTTCCTTAATGACTTCAAATCTGATAATGCAATATTGGGGAGATTTGGGTTCTTTTTGCAAGTGTATAAAGTGATTTCTCTAGGGAATTTCCTTGAGAGAATATGGTAGAAAATGAGGTAGTGTTTTCTTACTTATATAAGGTTATATAGATGATTTATCTAAGAAATGATAACCCAAGTAAAGCATAAAAACCACACATATATTGATTTGAAATTAGAGTTGGAGGACTGATGTGGATCGAGTTGTAAAGAAGGGTTGAAATACCTCAAAAACACACATAATATGTTTGCAAAATAAAAATAAGCTTAAAAAAATTCTTCTCATTCCACAATGCACACTATTCTTTTACATCATTACAATCTTCCTTTTATTTCACATTATCTCTAAAAAAACTTTAAAATGCCAAAAATTACCTACTAATAAAACACCTCGAATGGGTCCCAAATATTTTGTAAAAATATGTCTTTATAATGGAAATCTTATGTAAACTTTAGGATTATAATATAAAGAATATCAAAAGTTATTACAATTTTAAGTTCTAGACTAAAGTAACAAAAAAAGGTTTGGAGCCAATTTTAGACCACAAGATGAAATAATCTGGCCTTAAAAATATGCAAAATTGGAAATAAAATTTACAAAAAAAAATTCATGGCATATTACTAATCAAGATCTACCACCCTGGAAAATTTCAAGACGATCCAACCAACTAATCAAAAGTTATGGCCTTCATAAGTTATGATCTCGCATCATTCTCCTATAGTTAAAAAGAATTCGGTTCCTGTAAATTTAATTGATGGGATTCATCCATATTTCAATTATCAATATTTTTCAACTCCCACTTAGGAATCCAAGTATTTTCTTCATGTTGTAAATTTTCCCACCACACCAGATATCTGTTGTAGCTACTATGTCTAGCAATGATTGTCTTTTGGTCTAAGACATGTGTTACCATTTTCTTTTCTTCTTCGACATCTGCTACTCACACTTTATTTCTTCCTCCTCCACTACATTTTTATCATGACTCGAAACTTATATAAGTCTAAAACATTAAAAATTGTGAAATAAAAAGGTTTTTAGGTAGCTCTATTGTAGTCTTTTTTTAACCTAAATGTTATACGTGTTGGCACCTCATTTATATAGGTTTGAATGCTCACTCGAAGCACACGTAGTTATCAAGTCCCTCCTTTATATTTTCTTGAAAAGATGTTAGCATGCATATTCATGATGATATTTAACCAAGTAATCATTCATTTACACTAAATGATTTCATACATTTAATTGGAAACAAACATAGTAAGGAAACATAACATATTAGACAATAAATAATACCAATTGCACCATAAAATATCCATATTCAGACATTTCGATAATCATAATCCATCCTCCATAATCCATAATCCATTATAACAAAATTATTACATCACAGAAGTTGAATACATGTTGATCAATGTACTAAACACGCTTGGAACATACGAAAGTATCAAATCCTAGACCATACAGAATCCACAAAGTGATAGTTAAAGACTTCTCTTGGTAAAGATCTGCTAAAATTATGTCATGCAACAAAGATATATATATATATATATATATATATATATATATATATATATATATATAGATAGGGGTGGGGAATTTCCCTTCACCACCCATGCACTCTCCTAATAATAGGCGTGCCCAAAATAGACTACATGCATGTTTTAAAACAACTAATAACAAAATATCCTATAAATAGAACTTGCTTTAATCATATTAATAGCTCGATCTATGCATGTCTTTTCATCTTCGATCTACATGTGCCTTTATCAAAAATAGACTTTCCTTGATCACCAAGTCTCCTTGTTTTCCTCTAAATTGGAATAATTTTTTGGTTAGTGATTTAACAAGGTTCTTCTATTTTTAGCTCGTGGTTCACAAAATTAGAGTTGTAGACATTGACGCGTGGTTGATGCACGTTAACAAGTCTCATTAATGTGTATTAACAAGGCTCATTGATGCACATCAATGAGGCTCGTTGATGTGCATGAACGAGGCTCGTTGATGTGTGTTAACAAGACTCATTGATGCACATCAACGAGGATTCAAAACCTAGTTTTGTCCTATAAATACCCTCCCGTCAGTCATTTTCACGTTTACACTTTCCGAATCTTGAATTTTCTTATATACAGGTATCCATTATCTAGGTAAAGTACATTGAGCTTAAGGACAACTACAATGGCGACTACAAGTGCATCCCAAGATCAAGACAAAAATCAAGAGGAAAATCCAGTCAACCCACAAGCCCTATCGATGAGCAAGATACTCTACAGGAATCCTTTGTGCCCCCACATCCAGATTGTTTTACAAATGACTTCGGAATACAAGGATTTGATTGATGCATGTGAGTTTTGTGGGCTCATTAAGATGCCCCATTTGAAACAGACCAAGATATTTTGAACTACCTTCTCTCCTTGGACAATACAAAGGACAACTTATTTAATGTTACTGTGGAAGACAACCAATTGTTTCAAGTTGGTATCGACCCAGCTGATATTCATTGGTTTACAGGCGTCCCATTCAAAAATTTACCCATTGTTACAACAAAGGCAACACTTTTTGAAGACGATAAGAAATATCTCAAATCGAATTTCGGTTTCCATGTTGATTGTAAGTGTAAATTGTTTTCATTCGTCATTTTGTATTTAGTTTTTGATTTTGATACAATTTAAATTTATAATAATTCCAACTATTTTTTTGGCATTTGCAGCTCATGTCAATAAATCCATATGTGGTGCGGATACGTAAGGAATTACACACCACTTTATTTCTGCTATGATTTCCTTCTTTCAATCTAGAATAGTTTTGTAGGGTCGAAAAATAGATATACCAAAATGGGCCATTGCATACATTGTTGCAACTATCACAAAGCAAAAATTTTATTGGTGCACCTTTTTGTAAAAAAAAGAACCGACATTACAAATGCAAAGCTTTCAAAAACCCAGTCATTTACACCACAAACTATCTCCTTTTCCTTTATTATGAGGCTCTTTTAAATTTAAAAGACAAATCAATTCCCACTTGCATGAGACAAGGCGTTGATGAATTTGTCAATTCCATTTGAAGAAAAACAGGTATAAACTATAAAGTTTGTATTTCAACATTAGAATGACAATAGGTATTAACTATTTACTATTTGCAAAGAAGATTTATGGAGGCCATTCCCTGAAAAAAGGTGACATCAAGAGGAAGAGGCCAACAACACGCTGAGGCATGTGAGATTCACAATCTGAAATGGAAGCTCACTCATCTTTGAACCCCTAACCATTTGAATTTATTAAACACCAGAGAAGTAATACCCTTACATGTATTATTTACAAATTTCAAATTTTATTTTCATTTTCCCATTTAAATTTTACCATATTGAATTGACATACAATCTTATGTTGATGACATTGTAGGGAATTTGGACCATACGCGTGCTTCTCAAAGTCAACCATCTTCCCCAACTCACTTAGTTTGATCACATGCATTTGTGTCTTCTCAACAACCAACTTAGCAATCCCAAAAAGACTATAAACTCGTTAAAATCTCCCTAGAGACCCATGAACAACCTAGGTTTAGTTACAAAATTATGGAATAATTTTTTTAAAGTGTTAACAACCAAACTCTCAAGGACAATTAAATTCAACTGATAAATTTTCCCATTATAATAACTACTAATTCCACATTATAAAGCAACAAGTGTAATAAGTCCATGTAGTGCCCACTTCCCTTTGACACCTTTTTGATACTAATCATGATACTGTTGATTATATTATGGACTTGATTATGGACCTTATTATAGTATGATGATAGATGTTAGATCATGGATTATTGTTGACTTGATTCAATTATGATGCATGATGATTATTAGAGGCATTTTGGATATTGTAAGTAGACCTATAAATGGAAATTATTGGATGATGATATAATTTTGATAAAACTATAAATGATATTGTTAGATTGCTTTGATGTTGTTGTGATTCATATATCTAAATGATTTTGGGAATTATATTTATATTATTTTGGATGTTTTGATAAGGCCACAAGGCCGAAGGAGGTATTTGTGTTTTGCAGGTTAAAATATCATAACAAAAATCGAGGGATTGGAGACTAACCACATTAGAATTCTAGATGAATTCAACAAGGTCACCATGGCCATGGCAACTAGTTTTTTTGTGCATGTTTGTATTTGTTAGGGATTACCATGGGGGGATCACCTTTAAATGTGACCAAGGGGTTATGTGTATTTATTTATTTGACCCTTTTGTTTAATGTTGCATGTGTTTATTTTGTGATGCATTTGCCCCTTTCTTTATTTATTGAATGTTGTATTAATTTTGTGGGTAAAATTGTTGTTAATATTAATTAATTAAAATATATCATGAGAAAGTAATTAATAGAGTTGTTGGCCTTGATTTAAAGTGTTGTAAGAGATGTGTAAGTTAACTTTTGAGTGTGAAACACTCCACCTTCTTGGAAATTGAATTTTCCTTGGAGGCTGATTTTGGAGGCTTGTGGGACAAGTTAAACTTGTCCCATATCTCTTAAATTTATTTACCAACCATACCTATGGTTGGAGAGTTGAAATTAGACTTTTATAATGTTTTTGAAAAGGCAAATTGTAGGTTTTAATTGCACTTTTCTTACATGATTTAATTTCAGTCCTTTGGGGTGTGGGTTGGATTTGAGTGTGTAAGTAAACTTGTCATATTTTCACCCACCTATTTATTGTGCATTGGAGAATGAAGTTGAATTTTGGGTTGGGTTGAGGATGTGTGATGTGGCATCCTACATGGATCCACCTCATCCTTTTCTCTTCCCTCTTCTATAAAATTTGAACTCCTTTCCTTGTTTTGGGTTGCTTCACTTTGGAGACTTCATTCTTGGGTGAATTATTTTGTTGTTTTTGGGAGCTCTTGCTTTGAAGAAGTTTTTGGAAGATTTTTGCATGCTTGTGCTTGGCTGATTTGGATTCTTTGGCATTGGGATAAAGCTTGTTGTTTTGGAACTTGGAACAACTCCATCATGGAGAGGTAGGAGCTTGGCTCTTGAAATGCTTATTTTTTTGTTTTTTTATTAAAATGTTAATGTGTGAATGTTTTGGCATGTTTTGGGCTGTTGGGTAGATGGCCTAGGAATGGTGTAGGAGAAGACTGTGGAGTTTATTTTTCGGAGGCACAAGTGTGTTTTAGGGAGGTATAAGGGAGGAGGGAGTTGGAATTTGGGTTCTACCTTACAAATAAATAGCTTGCATTTATTTACTCGTTATGGGGTGCCATAAGAGGTTGGGGAGGCATAAGGAAAGGAATAATGGGGAGGCATAAGGAATGTCAGGGTTTTGATATACTATATTTTGGTGGTTTGTAATTCAGGTGGTGATACCCATTTCCCCTTTTGGGAGGCATAAGAAGAATCCCCCATAGTTTCTTGCTCCTTTGGCTTTCTTGATAAAGCCTTAGTATTGTTTGTCATGTTTTAATGTAGTTGTAAACTACATTCTGTTTTGGGACTGTGTTTTATTGTGAAAATGTTGCTTGTGTGTTTGTGGAAGCCTATTGTTGCCATGAGTTGGATCACATATTTTATTGCATTGTGGTTGGGGCTCGGGTCCAATGAAGAAGGATGGATTCTCCTTTTCATTGGATGTCTTGGTTGGGTGGAGAGTGTTGCCTTTCCCCTACTCTTTTTGTGATCACAATTAGAAGAATGAGAAATCTACATGTTGTTGTTCTAGAGCTGAGGAAAAGATAGTTTGACAGTCCCTTGTTGAGATAAATTTTATTGTAACCTTTCCCACTTGAAGTGGATGAACTTGTAAATTTTTTTGTAATGGAAAGATGTTGTGTTGATTTTGAAAGTTGCAAAGTGAAATATAAAAGAGATAAACTCTGTTTTGTTTTGAAAGAATGTGAAAGAAATTGCATTCAAAGAATAAAAGAAGGATGTTATAAAGTTGTCTTTTGAAATCAATAAATGATGTATTACCTTTCTCAAATTGCACTATGGTATTGAATCGATCTTTTAAATGTAGTTGTAATCTCTTTTTGAAAGGAAGAAATGCATATAAAGGAAGTGTAATACTTTGTCCTTTGAAATATGTGAAAATTGGAAATCAGAGATGTATTTTAGCTTTTGAATAGTTGAATTGAATCAAATAAATGTATTAGATTAGAATTGGAACGTATTATAATACTTGGAAGAAGAAAATGGCAAATAAACCCTTTAAAATTTGATCTCTATTTTGTATTATCAAACTAGAAATTATTTAACCCAAAATGCACAGACCGAACCTACAACAATGAAATAAAAACTAAACGATTAAATTGAAGTAGTTTTCCCTAAACGAATCCAATTAGACAAAAATATTTAAAGGAAATATTTCAAAACCTAGCAAAACCGAGTTCAAAGCTTTCACAGTCATTTTGCTGTCAAAATTGTAAAATTTCAAATTGGAATTCAATCAAATAGATCTACCTCACAAAATTATCCTAAATCCACCTAAGAAAAATTCTCCATGTCTATTTGACATGTTGAGAGAGGAACAAGAACAAATTGAGCAAATTTAATAAGTTCATTTTTACCAGTTTGCACTGTAAAAGCCTGCAGATCATTTTCTTAAAATTTACCTCTTAAAATTTATCAAAATTAGAATTTAATGATTTCTAAGTAAATATATTGTTGAGAAATTTACATAAAGTCCTTGTTTTCCCAAAACCGAGTTCTCTATCAAAAGTTATGGCCTTCTGAAGTTTTTCTTCACTTGGCGTAAAAAAAAAATTGGGAAAAATTTCTTGGCGGGCCCACGAGCCTGAATTTTTCCCTTAGAGCTTTGGAATTTTTTGGGAAATTTTTCCAAATTTTTCCTGCCACTCACTGGCCCACATCTAATCGTAGGCTTCCATGTGGCACCACGAGGTGTCAGCAGAGGGGGTGGATCCTTTTTAACTTAGCGCTTCGGGAAATTTTGGGAAAAATTTTCTACTTTTTCTCTGCCCGCAAGCCAATTAGAGGTTGCCATGTTGCACCACGAGGTCTCAGTGGAGGAGTGGGTCCCTTTTTTACTTTTTACATTTCAGAAAAAAATTTTTGGGAAAATTTTTCCAAATTTTCCTCCCGCCTCATCGGCCCTGCCCAATCAAGAGTCAAGCTACGTGGCATCGCGAGGTGCCGGTGGAGGCGCGAGTGAATGTTACCCTCTTTTCCCTTTGGCATGCATTAAAATAATTTTCTCCCTACCATCATGCTTTCCCCATGTTGGCTTAGTAGATGCCCGTGTCCTTTGCGGACTCGGTGCAAAGTTGGCTTCTCACCTCGTGCGAGAAATTTTCTAAAATGTTTCCCACCACCCCGCTTTTCCCCGCATGGCTTAGGAGGCACCACGTGTCCTTTGCAGACTCACAAAAGCATGGGTGCAAAGTTGTATTTTCTCCCACGTGAGAAAATTTCCAAAATGTCTCCCACCACCCCGAGACCCGCCCTTGGGGAAAATTTTCTCCCCTGGCCCCAAGCTCGCTATTGGGGAAAATTTTCACCCCAAGGCTCGTCGGCCGATAACTTGGAAAATATGGGGGGTTAGGAGGACTTTTTATATCAATGGAAAGGTGAGGAAATTTCCTATCCAATGGGAATGATTTAGGAAAATTTTGAATGTGTTAATTTTGATAAAAATCAAGTTGAATCTTTAAATCCTTTTAGAGAGTGGGTATGGTGAGGAATTATTCTCTCGAACCTAATTAAAACTTTTTAACCCTAAATTTTGGGACCTTCGACCTCTAATAATGGTTAATAAGAGAAAATTATTTTCTATTGGATTAGACTTGTTCTAGAACTTGTTAGTTACAATTGTTGTCTTGTAACCTGGTTGTAGACTCTCTTAAACAAAAAAATTATTCCATAATTTTCCTAACTATTCCGAGGTTTTTCTTGGGTCTCAAGTGGGATGTTTTAACGGTGTTGTAATCCACACCTAGCTCAAATCTCCTTAGGGATTAATTTAATCACTGATTACATTGACATTTTAGCTAAATATTCCCTGCTTAAAATTTTAGGGTTAAGGGACCAAAACAATTAAATACCCAAGGTATTTAATTCCACAATATCTAAGACAAGAGCAAGGTTTAATTATAGTTGGGGAAAGGAATACATATTTAAAATCATTAGAGTAAATTCTTACTTACCCACTCCCAAAACTTAGTTAAAGATTCAATTTAATTTTTCCCATGATTAATGCAATTAAAACTTCTGAAAGCATTCCCATTAGATAGGGAATTTTCTCACCTTTTGGTGATATAAAGAATTCCTCCTAACTCCTCATATTTCTCAAGTTATGGACTGGCGGAACTTGGGGTGAAAATTTTCCCAAGAGTGGGCTGTGGGCCTGGGAGGAAAATTTTTCCCAACTCGGGCTTGTGGACATCAGAGAGAAAATTTACCTAGAGGAGAAAAGTGGACCGATGGAGCGGGGAAGAAAACTTTTCCCAAATGCGGGCCGGTGGAGCGGGGAAGGCATTTAGTGCTTTTTCCTTTTGGGAAAAAGTGAATTTTACACCCGCACCTCCGCCGACGCCCAAGGAGGCCACGTGGCAGCTCCTTATTGGTTGTGGGTCGGTGGGTCACAGGAACATTTGGAAAATTTGACTATTCAAAAGGAAGGGCAAAAAGGTCAAAAGGAACCCGCACCTTCACCGACGCGAGAAGATGCCACGTGTCAACCAATCGTTAGTTGTGGTTTGGCAGGCTGGAGGGGATAATTTGGAAAGTTTGCCCAATTTTTTTGAGGCATTAAGGCTTAAAAAGATCCACTCCTCCGCCAATGCCTCGTGAAGCCACGTGGCAACACCTGATTAGCTATGGGTCGGCGGAGCTGCGGGGAAAACTTAAAAAAAATTCCAAATTTAGTTTTAAAAGTGCTTAAGGTTAAAACCAATCCGAGCCTCGTCGATGCCCAACAAAGCCACATGTTGATCAATGATTGGCTGCGGGGTAGCGGGGCCACGAAGGAAAAATTTCAAATTAACTTATTGGACTTAGATCATTTTAAGACAAAATGAAGGCTTGCGGATTAGCGTAGTGGTGGGAAACTTCATGACTTTGCACCATTTGAAAAAAAAAAAAAAAAAGTTTTAGCTCGTGGGTCCGCCCAAGAATATTTTATTCATTTAAAATTTGACAGATAGATTATTTTGAGCCCGAAATGAAGTAAAAACTTCATAAGGCCATAAATTTCGATTGGGAACTCATTTTTGGAAAAGAGGACTTTCTGGAAAGATCTCGACATCCTCTTTGCATAGAAACCTTAGGAATTTGATTTTGATAAATTTTAAAGGGTCAGTTTTGAGAAAACATATTTCTGTCACTTAGAAAGTGAATTGGTATTTTTAACTTACCAATTTTGTTCAAATTTTCGTTAATTCTTTTTCCATTTTCCAAACAGGCATGGAGGATTTTACTTGGAATATTTTAGGATAGATTGCAAGGTTAAGTTTACTTGATTGATTTGCATTCAAAATTTATCAATTTTATACAACAAGAAGTTTGTAATTTTTCCTTTGCCCGATTTCTAGAATAACAATATGAATTTCATCATTCTCCAATTTAGTCACAATAGAACAGGAAAGGAAACGCTCTCCACCCAACCAAGAAATCCAATGAAAAGGAGAAGCCATCCTTCTTCATTGGCCCTCGAGCCCCAACCACATGCAATAAGAAATTTTTTTTTTAAACTCAAGGCAACAATAGGCTTCCACAACACAAAGAAATATCTCTCATTCAAAACACGGTCCAAAAAAAAGCGTAGTTTGCAACAACAATGAAACAAAACAACAAACAATACTCAGGCTTCATCATGCAAGCCAAAGGAGAAAGAAACTATGGGGATGCTACTTATGCCTCCCAAGGGGGAAATGGGTATCACCACCTGAGAAAAAACTACCAAAATATATATCATTTCAAATCCCGATATGCCCTTATGCCTCCCCAAGTACCCCTTTATTCATCACATTTCCTTACGCCTCCCCAACCTCTTATGGCACCCCATAATGAGTAAATAAATGCAAGCTATTTCTTTGTAAGGTGGAACCCAAATCCCAACTCCCTCCACACTTATACCTCCCCAAAACACTTATGCCTCCCACAAAATGCCCCATAGTCTTCTCCTACACCGTCCCTAGGCCATCTACCCAACCAACCAACAAATAAAACAACACATTCAAACATTCAACCATTCACATATGCATACAAATAAAAGGAGAGAATTTCCAAGAGCTAAGCTCTTACCTCTCCATAATGGAGTTTGTTTCAAGTTCCAACCAGCAAGCTTTCAATGCAAAATAGCCCAAGATCAACAAAACACAGGTTTGTAAAAAGTCTGCAACTTTCTCCAAAATCAAGAGCTCCAAATAGCAAAAGAATTCACCCCAAAATAAGTATGCAAAAGTACAACAACCAAAAGAGTGTAACCCCCAAACAATAAAATGAATTCGAATATATAGAGAGGGAAGAGAAGAGGATGAGGTGGATCCAAGTGGAATGCCCCATCACACATCCTCAACTCCAACTCATAAGTCAACTTCAATCTCCAAAGCACAATAAATAAGTAGGTGAATAATATGACAGATTACTTACACACTCCAAAACAAGCCCACACCCCAAAGGACTGAAATTAAACCATGTAAGAAAAGTGTAATTAAAGCATACAACTTGACTTACAAAAATGCATAATGAAGGCTAGATTTAAACCCTCCAACCATAGGTAAGGTTGGCATGTAAATTTAAGAGGTATGGGACAAGTTTAACTTGTCCCACAAGCCTCCAAAATCAGCCTCCAAGGACAAATTTGAATTCCAAAGAAGATGAAGTGTTTCATACTCCAAATTTTACTTACATATCTCTTACACATCACTTACACATTGCTTACACATATCTTACAACATTTAATACAAGAGTCAACCACTCCAATAATTACTTTCTTATGACCCAAGTTGGTTAATTTATTTTAACAATATGATTACTCACATTATGTACCACAATTTATTTAAATAAAAAGGGGTGAACACATCACTTAATAAACACATACAAACACCAATAAAAAGGAACCAAATAAATAAATACACATAACCCTTGGTCACATTTAAAGGTGATCCCCCCATGGGAATCCCTAACAACAATAAAACATGCACACACATGAACAATACAAGTTTCCATGGTGACCTTGTTGAATTCATCTAGAATTCCAATGTGGTTGGTCTCCAATCCCTCGATGTTTGTTGTGATATTTTAACCTGCAAAACACAATACCTCCTTCGGCCTCATGGCCATATCAAAACATCCAAATGAATATAAATATAATTTCAAAATCATCAATATATATATGAATCACAACAACGCCAGGACAATCAACAATTTCACTTACAATTTCATCAAGAACTATATAATCATCAATTTTAAATTCAATTTTCGGTCTACTCAATATATCAAAATATCACATATCCTAACAATATCCATATATATATATATATATATATAGCCATGTCCTAAAACATGTCAACATCTATATAAAATGTCTCTAACAATCATCATGCATCATATATGAATCGAGTCAATAATAATCCATGATCCGACATCTAACAACATACTAAATCAAAACTATAATAATGTCCATAATATAGTCAGCAGATATCATGATTAATATCAAAAGTGTCTAAAGGAAGTGGGCACTACACAGAAAACTCAAAAGCCACCAATTACTACTCCAAAAGGTCACCTTAAGCATCGTGAAAAGCTACCCCTCAACAAAAAGGTATAAGTTTTGAATAGTACTTCATTTAATTTTGTAGTTTTTGCATAGTTTTCTAGTTTTTCATATGATTTTTCTTGAAATTTTCAGCACATTGCAGTCCTCCTCTAAAAATAGTGGCACCACCCCCTCCTCCACCTAATAATATTCAAAATGCCAACCAGAGGATCAAGAAAAAAGAACATTGGTAAACGCATGCCAATTCCTTCGGCCCCTAGTGGGACAATAAACATTGTCTCCTCATTTCGAATTCCAACCCTCTCACTTGGTGGCTTACCTAGTGCAATGGGCATATCAGTTTTAAATAATATAAATTTAGATGAAGATTACTTGGGCATTGATAGAAATGACCCAACTGGATTTTTCAATACATGTGAGATGATTCAAGGCCAATAGGTATACTTCTATTTCAACATAATTTACCATATTGAATTACATTTCACTTTAGATTTATTTTTTGAATATTGATTTATTTTATCACAAATAGAATCAAAGGCCACACAAAGGAAGAAACAAGTAGCAGTTGATCAACCCGAAAGCCCCCATACCTCTCTAGTGAGATCATCTTCATTAGATACAGATGGTGAACAGTTGCTACCATTTTCCTTTAGAGAACTTAATTGGTTATGATTATAAATCCCATGTCGATGAGATTATTCTACCTTATATTAGTCAGCTCATAGAATGGAAGAGAAGGGCTAAAGTTCTTATCATTGAGATAATAATTCGTTATGAAAATTATTGGCAAAGGGATAGTTTATACTGCTGCAAATCCGTAAAATAACCTACGAAGATGGATTCCTTATTTACCCAAGTAAGAAGTGGGACTATCACATATAACAACAACTATAAAGACAAAAATTTGGATAAGACATTAAACAAATTGGAAAATATTAGTGTTGAGGCCGGGCATAATTTTACAAATGGTCTAAGGACAAGGATCCGTAGCGATTGCAAATGTTTAGAGAGATAGAGTGGTCGTAAGTATTATCACTTTCAAACAATATTTTTGTTAATTTGAAGTTTTCTTATTTTAGTAATATGTTGAATTGATATCACCTTTTTTGAATAGTTGAAATATGAAAATTTGAAGAGTCAAGAAAAGGTTTTCTAAGTTCACTTGGAAACCACAAAGAACAATTTATCCGCAACGAAGAATTTGAAGGAAAATATTGTTTTGGTTAACAAAAAAATAATACAATGAAGTAGATAATTAAAGAGAATGGACTCGACCACGAAATTTTATTCAAAACTAAGGCATTGCTGATCCAAATTTGCTATCCCATTGAGATGTGACAAAGCAAGAAGAAAGAGTTTAAAAAAATCTGCAGCAGTCTTTGTGGAAGATCTCATAAGTTCTGGGATTATTTCTGCCATTGGGGAAAGGGGTACAGGTGGATAAGCCATTGGGGAAAGGGGTACAGTCAGATAATCCATTGGGGAAAGGGGTACAAAAATTAAGGGTTGAAAAATTTCATTATTGAGTGTGGAAACTTGAAAAATAGAATCTATATTTGAAAATTTGAAACATTGAATGTGATGGTCATGGCATTTGAATTTTATTATTTGGATTTGAAAGTTGAAACTTGAATTTGATAGCCTTTGAAAATTTGAAATACTATATATTCTTTAATTTTATAACTTCCTATATATTATGTATAGAATTTCGAGATTGTATTTTATAAGTAATGATGGTTGATTAGATGGATGATGACATTACAATAGAATCAATATCATAGATATGGATTATCATGAATTGTATGTGGACGTAGATTTAGCTTCAAGCACGATCATTGAATCGGATGATGATAATCGATAATTGTTTTAAGAAAATTTTGAATATAGTACGATAGAGACATTTAAACGTTCTCAAAATATTCTTCTCTATACTCATAATGATATGATGACATTACAATGGATATAGATAATGATGAATGATGATAATGGATAATTTTTTTTTAAAAAATGGAATGTGTTAGGACAAAGACGTTTTCGCACCTTTAAAATAGATAAATAATTGTTTCAATAATAATTGGAGTGTTAGGGAATAAGGATTATGATAATTATATGATGCATGATGATAATGATATGATAATGATATGATATATATGGATGATGATGAATTTTATAATGGATCGTGGATTATGAATTGTTTAATATGGAAAAATCTTCCTTTTTGTAAAATTCAATTGTGTGATTTGATCCCACAAAATTTAAAAAATATATCAAAGAATTTTGCAAATATAAAAATAAATTAATCATAATTCTAAAAATCAAGAAATATCATATGACAGGTTTAAGTTACCTCAAGTGTTTAGATGGATGTGAAATCATCCTTTGTAGTGTGCTAGATCTTTTTTAAAGAAAACTCAACACGAGAAATTGATTAGTAGATAGATGGGTGAGTTTCCTAAATTGTTAGTCCCGAGAAGTACCAGATTCCTCGGATGGATGTCAACCCATGTTTTCAAAAAAAAATAAAATTAAATAAATGTAAATATATATATATATATATATATATACCTATAACATCTTTAATGATAAAAGTGCTGAAACAAAGTTTAAGGTGACAAACAATAAAATTAAGGTGAAGGAGATACCTATTTAAAGTTGAAACAATCCATTATCAATAGCTTCTTAAACTTGATGTTCTCTTCTATAGAGTGTGACGATGCACCAATTCCACTCTCAACGTTGGGAACAGTTGTACTTGTAGCTATATTATTCACACCTCTTCTTTCACAAAGGGAATTCCAATGCGCAATTGCTCTGTCAAAAGGAAAGGTTTCCATGGAGTAGTGAGATACATAACACCTCATGCAATTTTCAATTTTTATCCAACTTGTTTCTCAATTTTGATTTTATAAATGATAAAGCACTGAAAACCTTTTTGTCCTCCACAAAACCCAAAATCATTGTTTGGCATAACTCATATAATCTGAAATATTCACTAATGTCTTCTTGTAAGATAGAACTTTGATAGATTCCTTGCCACAACCTTGTAATAACACCACTTTCAGAAGGTTTGTCTAATTTTTATATAATTCCTCATTTTTGTTACAAAATTTTTGATTGAAACTTTAATAAATCAACATTCAGTATACCTTTGATTTCCATACCCTTGAAATCTGAAGTCTTTGTGAAATGTTCCATTATTGTACCCATGGATTTATGGAAATGCTTTTTTACAAAGTCTCGCACATGACCACCTTCAGTATTCCAAAAATTAGGATTTATCACACCCATTGCTTCAAGAATTTTATCTTTGGAGAAACATTCTCTAATTTCTGATGATAAGGATTCTGAATTTTTTTAAAGTTTTATTCTTGTTTCAACTATAACAAACTCAAAGAGATTATGTGTCACGGGAAAATCTTCTCGTTTTGATCCTATAATATCTTGACATTTTTGAAAAGTGTGCAGTGGTATGTCCCTCCTATTAACAATGATGCAGAGGTGATTGTGGATATTAAATCTTAAATAATTACTGGGATTTTTAAGATCTAATAAATCTTTCAATTCTCAAAAACAGGTGTATCAAAACTATCTTGGGAATAATACAAGATATCAAGACTTTGACATACCATTTTTCTCATCCGTATAAAATCCACAATATAGATTAATCTCCCATGTGCATGCTTCATCAGTGTATTGATCTCCTGCAACATTGGAAGAATACCAACCAATGTAAGCAATGTCTTCAAATCAGTTAAACGGAACAAAAAGTCCCTCGCCCTATCAACTTCATGATGATATTTGTGCATGAAACCAATCAACGAAGGATACTCCTCACAAACTTTGTATGCAGGTTCATACAAAGAGATCCATATCGTCTCAACATCTTTCAAAAGTTTTTTGCCATCTATAATTCCAATTGCAAATTTCTAGAACTCAAGAAATAACTTTGGGCTGCTTGCCATATATGCATGAAGTTCTCTTATAAGGTCTTCTAATTTAGCAACATTTTTCGTATTTGCTTACCATTTTATACACTAAATTCATTATGTGTGCCATATAGTGAATTGGTAGCATATATGGGGCCACTGTTGTTTGTAATCTAACACACAACCCTGTTCGGTGACCTTGCATGACAGATGTACCATCTGCTTTGACACATACCAAATTCATAGTAATTTCATAATTAGTCATTCCAACAATATCTTTCAAATGAGAAACAACTATTTTATGTAGGTTTTTGGCATTATAGTTTTCAACCATTTTCATAACACCCAAAAATGAGGTGTCCTTATATGATTTTCTAAAGTATAGACGTGGATACATACCCATGTAGTGTTGTCGACTGTTATCACTTCATCAATTGAAAGAGAGATAAAATTTGATTTTTTTACATTCTCTTTCAAATCTTCCTTCTTTATCATCGAAAGGCATTTTTCCATTTCCCATCCACTACTTTTAGACCAATGAGACTGAGGTACGTTCGACATTCCATTATATTGATACAAAACTTTGAAATCAAGGAAATCCAAAATCGGTCTTCCTTTCTTTAGTATGTGAAATAAAGTAGAGAAGTGTATGAGTTTTGCATGTAAATTTGTTTGATTCATCTTACCAATTTGCGATGTGATCGTTCCTCCCTTTTCCACTAGATGTCTGTGTTTTTCTCGCTTTGCTTCATAATCCACTACATATTTAACATGCATGCATTCTTTTAAGTTTTCCACTGTGTGTTTTGATTTTTGGCCATCCGCCCCGTTACGATCAAATATTGTTTTCCACAATGTTTTTCTATAGTGCCCATCTTCATTTGCATTTTTTTTGCTTTCCCAATTTCCACATACACATTGTACATGTATATTCAGATGGGATCTCTTCTAAATTAGATGATTGTACAGAGTTTGATAAAAAAAATTTGGCAGCCCAATCAAACTTGTATGTCCTCCCAATGGTCCACATATTCTTGTTCGTTTTCAATGTTTTAATTTTTTGAGTAGAATTTTGAGCAATATCACAATCACCTAGTTTCCTCTTTCATGAACCAGAATTTGAATTTGATTTCTATGTTCCATTTTGTTGAGTATTTGTATGTGTGATATCTTGATGCACTCCTAGTTGCACCCCAATAGGAAGAATATCTTCAGGATCTGGCATCTCAACAGTTATATCTTCAAGATCTGACATATTATCGTAGGTGTCATTTGTTTGATACTGTGCAGAATGCATGTCCACCTCAATATTACCTTCCACATAGTCAGTATTCTGATTATTTCTGGTGGAAGCTATATGGTTGTTGGTAGTTTGCAATATCTATATCAAAAAGTTTCCAAAATACTTGAATAGGGAATTTTGAGATTTCTTAGTTACTTTTAGGGTCTTCACATTCTAAGGACTAGCACCTTTCATTATTCTAAAAGAGTCCTGCATTAGCAAAAAGAACCAAGTTGCGCATCAGAGAAAAATTTCCTATCACATGTCTGTAATACCTCCTTGTCATGTGTTAACAATATCCTGTCATGCGTCAACTATATCCCTCATCACGCGCCAATAGCTAACACCCTTTTCATGCATCAACAATGCATCAAATATATCACTATCATGGCGTCAACAACGCATCAACTATCCCTATCATGCGTCAAAATAACATCAACCATATCCCTATCGCGTGTCAACTATATAAATTTCATGCATAAACATCTAACCCCTTTTCACATGTCTGCAATACCTCTTTTGTCGCGTCAACAACAAACCCCCTTGGCGCACGTATGTAATAACTCTTTTCATGAGTTAACTATATCCCTGTCACGTGTCAACAACTAACCCCCTTGTCGCGTGTCTATAATACCTCCTTGTCACGCATCAGTACATATCATCGTTCTCCTAACCCTAAACTACTAACAGGCTAACAATAATCTTTGGTGCTTAAGAGTATGTGAGTTCACGATATTGGTAAGCTACTTGTGGTAGTACCGTAGTATACTACCTGGTGAATCACCTAGTTTTTATAGGAGATGTTTTCAAATGTAGGTGAAGATGACCCCAAAAAAAATATATACTGTAAATTTTAGGCAAACAGGACACCGAACCGCTTTGAAAAAATTCAATTTTCAAATTTTCCTAAAATGAAATTTTTGCCATATTACGAATATTCGCCACTAAAACTATCCCCGGGTAGAATGGCCACTACTACCTGATCTGGAGGTAGAAAATATAGATCTATGTAAAAGGACCCCTCATCTGGTCCACACCTCATGCATAGACCAAGGCGATAGTTATTTCATCACTCTAGGTTTTATTCCTAGTTTTCTATGTTTTCTATATTATACAATTTTCAGACAAAGTCATTTTCTAGGTCTACAAAAAGAAATATATTTGTGCTAGGTTAAATGTTCATGTCTTGTATTTTCTAGGTGTGCCCAAGGGTCCAATATTTGAACCCATGGCTCTGATACCAAGTGTAACACCCACAAAAACAACATTATAAGAACATGCTAAAACCCTAAACACTTAACCCGAAAGATGAAGAATTTTTTTGTTTAAGTTAAAAGGTTACAAGGTTGTCAACCCTTAGAGTGCATTTACTTTCACCAATAATATTTACTTTACAAGGGATGGACCAAGTCTAAGTTAAATGATTAAATATTCTTAATTTATCTCTAAGGTCAATTAATTAACATTCAACTAGGAAGGTGCCATAATTTAATTTACTTGGTTTAATATTTTTACTCCTTCACAACTAACATTCCTACCTTAATACTTTACCTTATACTTAATTACTATAATTCCATTATTTAAATAACTTAAATATCCATTTCATTACTTTTCTAAAACATACTAGGAACTAGATTAGTGACTTTGCACACCAAGGTATTTAAATGGCCCCATTCACCCATCTACACATACCTTTAAATTTATTTAAAACATCTATAGAATATATTCCTACAAAAAAAGTAGGGTTGATCCTCAACCCTTGGATCAATTTAATTGTGGCCACTAGATCCTAGGGTTCCAAGCTAACCCTAAATATCCTTATGAATTTTTATTTAATCTCTTTCTTTACCCAAGTCTCCTCATTTGGTCACTTTTCCTTTGTTTAATTTGCAGGTTGGAGAGAAGGAAGCCATGGGAGCAAGAAAGGAAGAACTATGGAGGAGTCTACAAAGAAATCAAGCTTAGATTAGTTTAGATTGTAGATTTATCATTGTAATGTCTTTCATTCAAGGATTGAAGGGATTTCCTTTTAAATATGGTTTTATTACAAAACTATTTGTATTTGGAGTTCTCCATTTGGGGCAAACCCTACCTCTATTAATATATATGAGTTTGAGTACTTTGAATTTACCATTTGAAAATTTAATTGCTTAAAACAATGAGATTTAGCCATTATTTGTTTCTGGAGGTTTCCTTGTAATTTTTATATGCTTAAATTTTAATTAGACTAAGTTTAAATTTACACAGGCGCATATCTGTGTTTTTCCGACGTAAGTGACAGAACCGGTGCCCAGTAGCGGCCGAAAGTCCTGGGACCATCACCCCACCTAGGTGACAATTCAAAAACCTCCGCCTTGCCGAGGCGCGGTTCCGAGACCGCCGCCTCACCTAAGTGGTGGTTGCGAGACCGCCGCTCTGCACAGGCGGCGGTCCTGTTCCTTAGAAACATAACCTTAAAACCGAGATTTCTCAAAAAACAAAAGTCACTAGAGTGTTTTAAAATTCATTCTGAACTTAATTTTATGTGCCTAAAGTTTCCAGTTGTAAGATTTAGTTCCATTTATTCATTCCATAGTTAAATTACTCACTTTAAAGCATTTTTTTATTTCAATAGTAGCAACAACAACTATAAGATCATTTTCATTTTGTTCAATAAATTTTCTTTCAAGCCCAATAGTAAAAAGGAACTAAATCTACTTCTAATATTGTTATTTTTCCTTACTACAAAATGCAACATTCCAACATAACAATATACTTCAAATTTGTTGTCTCTTTCCATTTTCACTACAACTTATTTGTTTAAATAATTACTAACAACTTTATTCTACATTCAAGTTTTGCCATGCATACATTATTTGCATCTTACAACTTCTATATTTCTTCTTTCTCATTTTCAATAATACAACTACAACAATGAAAGTAAACTTTCTTTTTCCCTTGAGCATAGCTCATTTCTTTTAAAGCAAAGAACTTATTTTCTCACAATACAAACTAAAACTAAACTTTTAAGCATGATTTACATTTTGGTCCATTTATTTCCATACTACAATTTGAAGAGAAAGGAAATTTTACAACTCTTCAATGAGCTTCCTTCAAATAATATTACAACTTACAATACAACATTTCTTTTAAAAAAATACAATATTACAAGTCTTCCACCTTGAGTGGGAATAACAAGAAGGTTTTCTCACAAGGAAGATTTCCTTTGGACACCAAAAAATGCTCCAAGTTTCACAACACCAACATGATCTCCACCATCCACCATGTGTTCACTTGGTCACAAAAAAAAGGGGGGAGAGACAACACTCTCCACCCAACCAATAATCCAATGGGGAGGAGAAGCCATCCTCCTCATTGGCCCCGAGCCCCAACCACATTGCAATGAAAAATGGATCCAACTCATGGAAAAAAACAAGCTTCCACATCACAATACAAGATTTTACAACCATACCAAAACACAAACAATATAACTACAATCACAAGAAGGAAAGCAACAAAATACACAAGGCTTCAAAATGCAAAGACCAAAGGAGCAAGATCTATGGGAGGTCACTTATGCATCCCAATGGGAAATGGGTGCCCACCTTATAACCCTCCAATACACATCTCAAAAACCCTACACACTCTTATTCCTCACTCAAGAACCTCTTATGCCTCCCACATTCTCTTATGGCTCATTATAATCTCTTATGGGTCCCTCAACAAAGTAACCAAGTAAGAAATGCAAGAATTTTCTTGTCTAAGGTGGGGCACCCAACCCAACTCCCTCCAAAACATGAAATGAAATATTATGCCTCCCTACATGTAAGATCCCCATAGTCCCCTCCTACACCACACTTAGGAAATCTACCCAAGCACCCAAAAACATACCAAAACACTCAAAAACATGCACATATACACAATATAAAAAAAATATTTTACAAGAGTGTAGCTCCTACCTTTCCATGGTAGAGCTTGATCAAAGAGTCACACACCAAGCTTATTCAATCCCAAAAATTACCAAAAGCTCCAAAAAATCCATAAGCACTCCAAAATCCTCTAACTCCAAAAATTCAAGAGCACAAATAAATGAAGTAACCCCCAAACAAGCAAAAGAACTTGAATAAATAGAAAAGGGAGAGAGGAGGGTGAGGTGGCTCCATGTAGGATGCCACATCACTCATCCTTAACTCCACCTCACAAGTCAAACCTCAACCCCAATGCACAATAAATTGGTGGGTGAGTGAAATGAAAAATTACTTACACACACAATCCAAGCCCACACCCCTAAGGACAACTTTAATTACATGTAAGAAAATGCAATAAATTTTACCTTTTTGTCTTCCCAAAACACATAATGGGGTCTATTTTTGACCCCCAACCCATAGGTAGGGTTGGTATAGTAATTTAAGAGGTGTGAGACAAGTTTGAATTGTCCCACAAGCCTCCAAAATTGGCCCTAAAGGCAAAATTCGAATTTCCATGAAGGGGTAGAGTGTACAACACTCAAGATCACATGCACTCCACTTACAACACATAACCCAAAAAAATCCATCAAATCTAATAAATGAAATATTTTGACCCATCCATAATTAGTTTAGTGAAATGATTTATTTACTAATCTAGACACAAATCAAGTAATTAATAAAAAGAGAATACATCACAATAAAATAACATACTAAAATTAAATAAAGGAAACTACATAAAAGGATAACATACAACCACTTGGTCACAATTGGAGGTGAACACCCCCCATGGGGACCCCCTAACAATAATTCAAACATACACACAACAAGTTACATGTTGCCATGGTGACCCTTGTTTAATTCATCTAGCATTCTAATCTGGTTGGTCACCAAGCCCTCTGTTGTTTGTTGTGACATGTTTACCTACAAAACACATAACACCTCCTTCAACCTCGTGGCCACATCAAAACATCTAGGATAAAATATAAAAGATAAATCCACAATCATCTGTACATGAATCAAAAAATCATCTAGGCAAGTAATGATATCATTTAAAATTTCAAAAACATCTTGATTCTACATTTCATCAATATCCATATGATGACAAGATTAGTTCAATTGTTAAGGTCTACTCAAATTGACGAAAGTATTGCGATCAAAAATATATATAACCATGTCAATAACATATCATCATCAATATAAATTGTCTCTAATAATCCATACACAACATACTATGAATCGAAACCAACAATAGACCAAGTATCTCTATCATCTACCATCTTGCTAAGTCAAAATAATGCAATAATGTCCATAAGTATAGTCAATAGTATTGAAATCAATAGCAAAAGTGTCGAAGGGAAGTGGGCACTACAATAGTACGAGTGTCGAAGGATATGTATCCTTATCATTCTCTTCAAATTCTTGGTTCACCTCGAAAATTTATTTTGCAACGTGGACTCCCATGTCTAAAATGGTCTTCGTGTGCTTCTCAACTTTCTACTTCTCCTCCATGCACCACTCGACCTCTTGTTCCTTGTCTCTTTTATCTTCTACTAGCATATAGATGGTGGTCACCTTGTCCAAGTTCATGTATGCCATACTGTTTCTATCTAATTTAGATTATTACTTGCTTACTCATTGGTAAGATTTTTGGCCTTCGTCAATAATTTATTTATAACCTTATTTAATTTCCACGTGGAAAAGGTGTCACCAACAATCTCAAAATTTGGCTCATCCATTTAAATTTGCATGCTCCAAGAAAACATCTTCCTTGTATGCATGGATGCCCCTTCTTAATTTATGACCTCCCAGCCATACAACTTACTTATTTGTTGCCATAGTGATCTAGAATTATGCGCGTATCACCTTCGATTACTCATAAATATAATTAACTTGAGGAATACACACAACCTCATCCTTTATCTCCTTCAACTAGTGTGTCTACTTAGAGGGTACATGCTACTCATTCCTTATGCATGAAATATTTTCACATAATACTTTATCCCTTGTCTACGTCTTATCTCCTCTTCATGCTCGGATGGTGTTCATGGACCTTATGTGCCTCATGTAATCTTTTCATCTATTCATTGTGTGTGGTTCTCTATTCTCTATGCCCTTCTTCCTCCACATTTGGAATCATGGATTACTAATCTCGAACCTCCTTTCCTTGGTGAATCTCATCTACCACATCCTCCTCATCACTCTCACCACTTCGCACCAGCCTTTGTCTCATCTTCATCTTCTTCTCTAGGATCTTCTTAGGTGGTGAGGTTTTTGGTGACTTAACAAGTTCAGATGGCCTTGTGCCACTATCATGATCTTCATGCGTCTTTTTAAATCTTCCTTTGGTGGCATGGTATAACATGGCACTGTCCTCTTTCTCTTCCTCTTCCTCCTCCTCATCCTTAGAATTTTATTCCTCTTCAGACCTCGGAGGAGTGACCTAGTGCACTTTATTCATTCCAACCGTTTATTTTCCTTTTGGAAGATCGAAACCTTTAGCTCATCCTCAACATATTTTCCACTGAAATTTTTTATCTTCAATTATATTTAAACTTTGGTTGCTTCTTCATTTCTAATTACCGAAGTCATGGAGTTGATTTTGATAGCATATAATATCAAGGTTTCATTGTAGGCTTCCCTCCCTGGATACAAAGTTTTCACAGACTTGTGGTAGTCCCAATCTATCTTATCAACATCGAACCTCAACGTGTGCGTGTCGGAAAACCGGTTCACCAATTCTTGAAAGTAGTGTGTTGTGAAATCATAAGGAAACTTGCACCATGAAATCTTCTTGCTGGTCTTTAGGTTGAACCTTCCAATGTAATAGTATAGATAGTGTGAAGTCTTATTTTCCATCAAGAACTAAGAGAAAGTTGCATGTAATGCATCATTCATGATTGATACCCCACACATTCTCCTATACCACATATCCACTTTGAGTTTGTAGGCACTGTAACACCATCACAGTGTAATTTGTCAATCTCTTTGCAAGGAATTACTCTTAAGTGGGTATTTACACATTTTTTCCTTAGGGCCATCTCGGGACTCTAATATTTGTAAACACAATAGATATAAGGATCGCACCCCATGAAATCCTATCACTCTGTTATGCTTCCTCAATAATTATTTTTGCAATGAAAGATGAAATGTTTAATACTATCCTTTCCACCATCTTATTCGCAATATGGAGCAACTTCTTATTCACCTAGCCCCATCTCTCTTGTGCACTCAACTTTTTAAAAAGATGTGTAACAATATTAACAATATGGCAAGTGATTTTAGAAATATCCATTGCATGAAATCCTTTCTCATACTTCATCTCTAATACGGTAGTCTCCACCCCTATCTCATCATATAAATTTGCTGATATTTCAGTCCACGAGGTATGCGACCACGTAATTTTACCAATCATAGGAGTGGTGATGCATACACTTCTCTCTGCAAAGTAAAATAAGTCCTCATATACTCTTGACATGAGTCATTGGTAAAGGCTCTTTGGTTTTCCAAAGTATGAAGATGATATATCTATAGTACTCATGCACATTCCAAAATCTTGTACCCTTTATCATTGTAAATGGGTTTCTCATCTGTGGTCCTCTAGTTGGTCTTTTATACTAACTCACTCTCTATTTGGCTCTCATTTGTAGTAGAGAGATATGATTGTAATCACTCACCTTCCACTTGAAACATGGGACTCCCATACATGCCTCATTATAACTCCCTATACATATTACATTTGAGAGAACCTTTCTCGAGGTGCTTCCTCGAATTTGACCTTTGGTTCCTTCTTCTTTCCTTTTCCCTTTTTCACCACAAAGGGTGTTTGTTTGGGGGTCATCTTGTTTTTTTTTTTCTCGGGGTTTTACTTCTCTACAATTTTTTTGTGCCCTACACATCTAAACTCATGCTCAAACACTTTAACCTAAAAGATAATCAATTTTCTTTCCCTACACCAAACCCTTAGTTTTCTTTAGTAAAATTTGTTCCCTAATCCAAGCTTCACACCATTGCGATAAAAATATCACTGAAAACCTTACTCCATTACTCTCCATGCCTTTGTCTCCTACTTCAAACTTCCTTCCGAAGGAGATCCTCAACAGATCATGTTTCTTACTTAATTAGGGTTTTGGACATACAAAAATCATCACAAGTTTGCACAAGGTTTCTCAAACTCGCACTCTACAAATGCTCAAAATATTAATAAGGATAGGTAAATAATAAACCTTCTTTGGCACCATATTAATATATTTCCAAAAATCTCTTGTATTTATTGATCACCAACTATAACTGTGCCACATCTTCAATTCTGATTTTCTACTTTTTTCCGCACTTTTCACTTTGCTTTCTTCCACAAGCTGTAGTCGTAAATTTTGTGCACAAACTACTTCCAAGCCACTGGTATCCTTACATGTGCATCATTACACCACTACACATCTTTCCTTTTCAATTTTCACCAAGTAGTCCATCTTTGTGTTGCCTACCTTTCATTACATTGGGTGGCCTGTCCATGCGTGGTCTTCATCCCGAGAAATTCCTCATGAGCACCATCATCCTTAACACCTGTAGCACCTTTCTCTTATACACAAATATTTCAAAGAGCATCCTTAACTTCACACCTTAACATATGTGCCCGTTTCAATCTTCCCAAGCACACCAATATACATAAATCTCAACACAAATGGATCTATTTTGTGCACTTACACTGATTCACACGACACTAAAGGTAGGCACAATCCTCTATACATAAACTTAATATATAGTAATCAAATTCCTGTACACAAGCACACTTATTACAACAAATAAGGAAAATAAAAACACCAACAACAACTAGAAGAAAAACATGAAAGGGGAACCTAATCTATGTGGTAATATTTCCTTATTACAAACACCAAGAAACTTTATTTATAGTAGGGCTTCAACCTACTCCCATTGAAAATCGGGAATCATGGTGCCATCCAACACCTATAATTGCCATGCACCCGATTCAATCATCTTGGTTACTACAAAAGGTCTCAACCAATGCACCATAAGTTTCCCTATAGACGAACATCTATCTAAAGGCCTAGGGATAGTGAATTAACAAGAATAAGCTCAATGTCATCTTTTTCAACATTCCAAGACACAAGTGAGAAAATCTTAACATCTTGGGATTCAATGGAGGATAATTACCATTAGAATACTTATGGAAGCATTTACAACTTAAGATGACACACAAAATAAGTTAAGTTATGATAACCAAATTACAATCCGATATGATCGGTTAAACCCACGAGGTTGTAGTATTTGTTGATAATATCAAACTTCTACAAACATGATTTACAGTTTGTCCCAATCTATATGCTCATTCCCCTCACATTTCCACGACACATTGGGGATAGATGGATAAAAATCTAGCGTAATTTTTTGTGGAAAGGCACATGGGATAAGCACATGCACCCTCTCATGGGAAACAATACACCATCCCAAACGAGAAGGTGGACACTATACAAAGTCTTCATCTTTTTAATCAAAATTCACAATTAGGGAAGCTTATAGAATGAAGCAAACTCAATAATGATGGAGAAATATTCTTCAAAATAAAATACTTCTCATAAAATCAAGAATGTACATTAATCACACAAAGGCGCTCTCATGTATCCAACGTAACCTGATTCACCGGGGATGATATGGAGATTAATTGAACCGGAATAACATGACAAGTTGGAAATGTGAAAGTATTTGGCTTTGGGAGGACAACTGGATGGGCACATACCACTTTCAAAACAATCTCTAGGAATTATAAAGAAAACTCCAAGGATACAAAATATTTCTCAAATTATACACAAGGCACTCAAGGGAGATTCATGGACTATTCATTTCAAAAAAATTAAAAAGAAGGGCATGATCAGAAAGAACAAATGGGGCAATTGATCTCTCAACCAAAATAATAATAATTTAATATGTACTCACAAAAATTATGTAGAATGTAGTGTGGCATCTACATATATTAATATCAATTAGAAAAATCAAACTTAGTCATGGATTCGAAATTGAGTGTGGTCATTCCCAATATCGCCAAAAGTTCGGTCTTTTCTTATGGCTCCTCATTCGTGGAAAACTTCTAACAACCAATCAATTACAACAGAGAGATTGGACTTGCCACATAATATGCATTAATTGCCATAACATTGGAGAGATTATTGACTATATACTCTTCGAATTCTAATTTTCTCAGTCCATTTGGCAATCTATGGTTGCAACCTTTGAACAACAAGCTCCAACTCTACACAAAATATCTAGTAATTAAATTTCCTACCGAGGAATAAAGAAAAAGATGCAAATCCTAATAAAAATGCAAATCATGGCCCCTAGATTATGTATATGGAACATTTGAAGAGAGCACGATAACACAATTTTCAGTAACACCACACCAGAATCGAGTAAAATTATTTGACTACTAAAAACACAGGTCATTAGTATTGATTCTTATACAACATTCTTAGCAAAAGGCAATGCTTGACTCATCAAACATGAAGCACTGCAATAAATCTCATGATTGTCACTTGTCGTTTCACTATGAACGAGGCATCTGCAAATAACCCACGTCAAGTAAGAAGAAAAGACATCATCAGAAACAGCCAAGGAATCAATATCAGAGATAGATAATGTGGACCCATGAATAAAATAGGAAATAATAAATTGATTCGCGGATACCTTCTCGGTATCCTTTTGCTCGCCTAAGATCCACACCGGCATGCCATTGTCGCGTGGTTCTTCACCCAATTGAAGAAGGAATAGGGGGAATCATCGGAAATGGACAAACAATCAATATTACAGATAACATAGAACCAAGAACAAAAATATTGAAAAATAAATGGATTCTTGGATACCTTCTTAGCCTCCTTCAGCTCACTTAAGATATGCACTAGTTTTTCATTGTCGCGTGGTTCTTTTATGCACCTAAGTTAGGAAGGAATAGGGGGAATCATCTGAAGCGTTGAAGGAATAAATATTAGAGACAAATAACATAGACCCATGATCAAAAATAGGAAAAATAAAAGGATTTGTGGATACTTTCTTGGCCTCCTTATTTTCTCACCTAAGATTTGCACCAGTTTGCCATTGCCATGTGATTCTCTTCTGTAGTATATGCATGAGAAAGAAACTTGCACCATGTACCTTTGCACCCAACAAAGTGCACATATTTCCATGTGAGCGTGATCTACCACATTCATTGTTGCATTTCCTACTTACAAGACACCTCATAGGAGTATGGAACATTTTAAATTAAAAATGTTATAAATGGTATGGCAATATAGGGAGGCTAATAATTAAAGACAAAAATATGGAGATGGTATTAATTAGAGAAAAAAAATCTTTTTGTCTCTAATTAATGTCTCAAAGCACCCCCCTTATAGTAGTGATACATCTACGCTTTGACATACTCTTTATCCTTCGAACATGCTAACGATTCTTCATGTGAAACATTTTCTTTGCAGGAAGTATTTCCCACCATGGTTGTATGTAACACTTTATTTGCTATTATCTTCTATTGTATATTATTATTTGCGGGCTATGCCCTATGTCTTGTATGATCATTGTTTGTATGATTCAGGTTTGCTTCACCCTAGGTGTCTTAGAATATTGTGAGCAATGTCCCATATTTGAAACCCACATTTTAAGGAATATCTCTTTTGCACTATTACTTGTTTACATTGTCTTCTAAGGTATGCTTCTAACATTTTCTACTAGCACATGTTTCTAGTCATATTGTTTGTATGTTCCTTAGTTTCTACCATGCACATTCCCTTCCCCTACGAGTATCGGTTTCAAATTAGTTTCAAGTCCTCTCCTTTGGGCCAAATTCTTTCGGCGATGTCTCATGGACCCAAAATGATGGGGCATACATTGATTGAATCAATCACCCCATATAGTAGATCAAAGATTTAGTACTGGAGCCTACATAGTATAGAAATATAACAGAGTTATAGTTATAGAATGACCCAGATTCTGACTTGGGTCCTTAGTTCAACAAAGACACCAGCACCCAGATACATAAACTAGCACTGAGCACTCCTAACATTTTCTAGGAACCTATGACTAGGGGACAACATTGCAGTTACTTTCTCATATAATCAATCTACAATAGTTTCAGAGAAGTTTCACAGGATCAAGCATTGGCCTATAAATACAAAATGCATGCAATCTATTACTATCTACTTTTTAACACAAAACTAAACATGGATCACACCATTTATAGTGGTGTATAATTTGGGAAGTAGTCACCTCTCTCCCCAACAACACTCTTCTATCTTGGTATGAGATCTCCCAAAGAACTTGCACTTGGCGTGAGATCATCCAAAAAGTCATTCTTAGTGTGAGATCACCCAAAAACTCACTCTTGGTGTGAGATCATCCATAAAACTAGCTTTGCTACATCATTTTAGGACAGTTTCTATCCTTTTCACTCTTCACGGATCAGGTGCACACTTTCCTTTTTACATATTTTTACACATTTTTACATACTTATGCAAATTTTTTTAATATACACATATTTGATTACTTCTTTGCTCTTCTTTTACAGGTCTATCCTTTATACACACCAAGAAGCAACCCTACATCAAGCACAAAACAAATTATAACACATTACAACTTAATACACTTCACCCCTAAGGTTACTTCCTCATTCTTAGATTCCACACTTAATTTTTATCACTTCACACTTCCACTTGTCTCCTTGGAACACTATCACCATCACATTCTACATGGTTATCAGGTATGCATCTCTTATATACTTTATGTTATCAAGTATTTACTTAACAACATAAATTGGAGAAAATTTAGACACAAAATCACGCACTTGGGTACATTTATAGGTCTAAAAACACATACTTTCATTCATATGATTCCTAAGTGGGAAAAAAACTAATCGAAAAACTATCTTTGGCTTCTTTTCTTTGTTTATGTTCTTGTTTCTAGTATTTTCCATCCTATATCCTAGACAATACTTTATTTCTCTATATTTTATGACTTTAAACACCAACACCTAGACAAGACACCAGCACCCAAGTATCCCTATCCATTATGGGTGCCCCTGACCTATTTTTATCTTACTCATTCTTTTTAGGCTTCTTTTATCTTTTAGGTCAAATCTTGTTTTCTTATGGGTCTTCCTACTAGTGTTCAATTATGAAATTCAATGACGGAAATCATATAAATACAAAGCTATGTGATCAAAATAAAGGACTAGGCTCTAAGAATCTATTATCATCACCTATGGTTGTATCTAAAGGCATCTAAGAGCATCAAAGGAATAAACCTATATTTTGTTCAAGGGACAAGGGAATACATTTTACGGATACACACATATGAGGGGATATTCATTTTTCCATCCACACATCTATTTACATTGGTACATCTAGCTATTTCTTGTTATCATGTGCACTTGCACAAGGGATTCATAGGGCATGATTCTATCACACATGCACAAGAACTACATGGATTCTAAGATGTATTACAACACTTGGTAATAATTTCACTTAGTCGAGTCAATTTTGAGGTCATTGATTCCCCATATTGCATATTTTTTTTTTGGATTTGATGTGGTATTATGGGTTTTGTAGGTGAATCTTTCTTTTACAGGTTACAGGTACATCCAACGATCAAGGTGTGACATATAGGCGACCAACAATGGCTACTAGCCACACTTGTGTCACACCCAAAAGAAAATTTTGAGCCCATACTTAGTCATAGGCACCCTACAAAGGGCTCTAGAACTTAGACACCCTCACCCTGATCTAGGTGCCCTAGTGGCATTATTGACTGTTCCATAAATAATTGTGCATAGTTGCGGCGGTATGCCCTTCTTGTTCATCAATTTATCAAGTCTACACAGTTCTAGATCAAGCGTGAATAAACTAAGCCACTCTTTCCCTCTCTTGCAATTAAGGTTTTATATTTATCTATCTTATTTATTGTGTCATCTATATTCCAACAATTACCTAACATTTATTTATCATACATGACTCTAGAATTAGGCTTTTACAAATTTAATATTTTTAAATCAACAAGGAATTGTTAAAAACAAAATCCTTAGGTTAAAATACCAATAAATGTCTCAAATTACATTACTAGTTGACATTTTACCATCTTAGTAAATTTCCCATACAAAACAATCACTAAATCTATAACACTTTACATCTACCAAATTCTTCATCAATTGGATTTAGTAATTGGTGTTATATTCTAGACAATATCTCATGTATTTGGGAAGGTCTTAAATGGGATAACATTTCCCATCAATGAAATGTTTTTTAAGTTTGACTTTAAAAAATCATATAATCACATTAAATTACCATTCATTCTTTCCATCTAATATTTCATTCTTTCCATCTAAAATATATTTTCCTTAATGATATCTTTTTCATTTAAATGTATTATCTCTCTTCTTTGATGCATCTTTTGCTTAACCATTAATGGCCACACCTTTTATCTAGATAATTCCTTTCTAACTTGATCTAAAAGGTTTTCCCATCCCTCCCACCATCTCCTTGAACTAATTGAAACATTTAACTCAAATCAAGAGGAAGAACTATTTATAGGAATAAAACCATCCATTGTGGTTATATATGTGCTTGACCACAATATTATTCTAATAAAATCCATATAATGATTGAATTTCTCTTCCGATCCCCCTGACCCGATGATGGGGATAGTTAGGTTGTGGTTGGGTATTTCTCTTTCGAAGTATGGGAGCTATTAAAAGATGAGCGAACGGATAGATAGAAAGAAAGGGCATGAGGGAGAGGGGGCGTTTCATCCCCTCTATTTTCTTTAGAATTTATAGAAAGGAATGGGATCTCATATCTATATATGTGGGAAGTGGTTCAATATGCTATGCTTCACTCACCCCTATATCCCCTTGTTCTCCTAATCTTGTGACATCTATATAGTTGTCCAACTATATATAGATTAGGCCCCCATCCCTCATAAATGCTCTTGTGAACTACAAATTTCCTGTAGAGGTAGGAGGGAGGGTTTTAACCTAAAATATATTATAATATATCTAATATATGAAAGAATAAAAATATAGACTAAACATAATCATCAATCCATAATGGTATTTCATAAAATAGCACATTTTTTCTACTCGGCCAACCATTAGGAGAGAGGCAACATAAAATGGAAAAATAGAACACTGGGTAAAGGTGGATCAAAACATCGGCACTTAGAACAAAGATTTGGAAGAGAAATAGAAATAGTACAACTTAATACAAGGATGGCCCTAAAGGCAGCACGGAAAATGTTCACACCTTTCAAGGACAATTTACTATTCACTTGCGAAAGGACATGGCAAAAGACCAACCACATGACACACTTACAGCTAGGGCAAGCCACAGTAAGAAATGATTGGAGGTTATTTATTTTGATAAGACACCCTTTAGCTCATGACTTAAGTTTTCAGAAGGATTCAATATATGATTCGCACAAATTCATCTTACCAACTGAGTTAATTTCTTATACACTCTAGAGAAGTTCACTTAAAATCTTCACTTTACGACAATAGAATTGCTTAGTTCCATTAATTTAATAAAAGGAATAATTAAATTCCACAAGGCTATCTGTCCATACTTACGCTACTAGACTTGTTCATTACCTTGCTACAACAAGAATTCGTGTTCAACCAAAATCAAGAGGAACTTACAAAGTATACTGGGAAAGAGATAAGGAGATTAGGTCGAGTTAAATTCCTCTTTAAGACGTCATTAGTTATTACTAAGGTTTAATTGGAGCTTGGGGTTTTATACGTAATTTTTAACGCTTTTACTTAGGTTTAGCTGAAAGAGTTTATCAAAAGGATACTACTTACTTTCAAATAGGCTGAGAGATAAATTGTGTGGTTTCAAAATTTTCTTCTCTTACTTGTTAAATCTTATTAGAAACTAACCATTGTTTTCCTTTAAGCTTGTTTTAAGCGTTCACCAAAGAGTAATGTTTACTAGTTCAGTTAGGGATAACACGTTATATGAAATCACTTTGCAAGGATAGTCTCACTCTTGATTACTTAAGGTATTGTTTGTTTTCGAGTGGATCTCTCTCTACAATGATTTATTTGAATAAAACTTTTAGGTAACTTCTGTAAGGAAAAGCCACCCCAATAAAAACTTACATATAACCCATCAATACAAAGTCTTAGAAGGATTTAATATAACACCTAATTCTCAAGGTCAAAGTTTTACAATGTTTATGCCAGTGAAAGGATTGAATAACATTTTTCACTAAGAAGAGTTACAAGCCAAATTACAAAAAAGGACAAAACTACTACTCACGTAAATCTCCGAACAATTCCAGGCAAGAGGTCATATAAACTCTCTTTACAAGCAATGCTACACAATTTACAATGCATTGGACATTTTTACAAGGAACTTCATAATGGTACAGATGAAAATTTTACACTCTTTTCTTCTAGTCTACTCGCATAATCCATCTGCACAAATATTAACTAGAGTCAGTTCGCTAGAACTGAGCATGTTAAGTCTATGCATTGAAATAATAAGCTAACATTTAACAATAGACATGAAAGGAATGTTCTACTTCATGAAAGGATCAAAGCACAAACCACTAATCTACTTTTCACACGAGGTAAGGATCTACACCAGCCAACAATGAGGAAGTCAAACATTCCAAAGAAGAAGTATATATCACAAGACAAAGAAACAATTCAAGAACTTGTGGGATAGGAACGAAAGGTCAATAGTATTGAGAATTTTGATCATGCAACCGTATGGATTACGTGACTTAAATCTAATATTCAAACCATCCATCTTAAAAGGAAAAACTTGAGAGTCAAAGACATACTAGTTACGATCAAGACGCGAAACAAAACATAGTTACCCAATCCTTCCAGGAGGATGTTTCATAGCAATAAAGGGATACGTGACCCCGAAGGAAACATTCCATCGTTACAATCTAAACAAGAGGTCTACCGCCTCTTCCTTACAAGGTATTTTTAAAAATAATAAACGTTAACAACTAGGATTCTCTCTAATTTCTTTGGTTTGCAACTAGGATTCTCTCTTCCTAGAACTTTCTATTGCTAAAGGTTGTATCCTTAATCCCATTGATCTAATTTCGGGCATTGAGGACAATAATGAAATTTCCTCCTTTCCTTCCTAATGTCTGATACTAGAATAGATTATTGAAGAAAGCAAAAGCCGCAACCCTTATTAGGAACGAGTGAATAAAAAAACTAGCTCACAAGTAAGCTACACTCTAGGTAGGCAACATGACAACTTTTAAATGGAAAGCCTAAACAAACTTCATCGTAATCTTCATAAATAGCATACATACTATTATCCAACGCAATATAGCAGTATGTTTAAAATGTTGTACAATATCAATTCATTCCAGCAGGACTCTCACTTACGCAACAAATTACATTCAATAGAAAGGTAATCAAGGAGTAGTGTTACAACTAATAAAACAAGAGCCACTCTAGCTAAGGACCCATATTTCCATATTTTTGATATTCCTTATCAATGATGATAAAACACTACAAAAGAAATATACATGCATTTGTGTTTTATCAGCGGTAAATCTACATTCAGTAGATCTGAAAGGTGATAACTATCTTGTCAGCACAAGCAAGGGAACAAGCCAAAGAGGAAAGAAGCATTCGAGTGGGGCAGAAGTACTAATGAAGGCAACCCCCTAAGGGAGAAAAAAGCAAGAAGTATCTACTATCGAGCAGAAATCAGACCCAAGCATTTATGAGCTTTTATTGATTTGATATCGCTTAGGGTAGCCATAACCAAGCATTTTGAAAGGTAACATTTTTTTATTTTTTTTTTTTATAGCTTCCATGTTTCATAAGAATGTCCCTTTCCCATTTCAGATGGTTTGATCCAAAACAAACAAAAGCAAGTAAAACATTGTTCTCAGCCATATAATTATAACAGAGTAAAGATAACAACAATTTTCCCCTATGCAAACCAATCATGAAAGGAACATCGATTCAGGAGAAGGAACAGAAAAAAAAAGAAACCAATGCACTCAAGGACAATCGATAAAATCAAACACAATATTCCATCTTAAGGCGTCATTTCAGGTAGAGATCATTTATTTCATGAAGTTGAAAAAGGATAGCAAAATATTTCAGGGGCTAGTCTTAACATGCCTGGTTTAGAATGCCATCTCCATATGTAAAAGATTTGTCTCAAAGCCGCTGCTTGCCCTTAACCCAAAGTGCTCTGCGAGCTCGTGCTAGCACCACATTCACGCGGTGAAAAACAGCTACAAACCAACCCCATGATTTGAAGCTCGGACACGAGACATACTGATTACACCACGCTCCTGGCTCTGGTAGGCATCTACCGTGATGATCAATAAACCTTTTCCTTCATTAGATTGAGGACAACATCAAACACTCGGTGCAAACATTTCAGCTGCAGCCTGTAAGGTGTGATTAGTCCAACATAAAACTTTATGCCTGCCAACTTGGTGACTCGTTGAAGGAGCTCACATACTAGCAAATCAAAAGGTGCTTCATAAATACTCTGATATGAAACAGATCCGCCCCTATGAGATTCTCTTCCATGAGTTACATCCTACAACAAGTAAGATCTCAATAGAGACTCTTTGCAAATAAATTTCATTAGTTCTGCTGGTAACACCCTCACTGTCCAAGGTCAATTTTGAAGAACAACTCAGTACAAGATCTGGATCTGAAAGAAAATATCCTGCTACCTTCATCTCCCAAGACATTTTCTCCAACATTGCATAGATCTCCTGTGCCCATGGTGTGATCTGTCTCCTTGAAGGAGAATCCCGAATTTGAGGGTGTAATCGATGCTGAACAGATAACAACAAGGTTGGACCACCTGCTTGTTGGAGCGCTCAAACAGGCTTCTACTACTGCAACATGCCTGCTGCCTAGCTAATTATTGTTGCAGGTAGTTGCTGTGGATCCCCAACAAGAACACACCATACAACACCCAATGAACGTGGAGGTAACACGCCTACTTCCCTATCTTGCAGCTTCAACTATAACCACTATATCAAACCCAACTTAGAGCAACATAACTGTCACCAATAAGCAAAGACATTGGCCTGCACCCTGGCTGGAAGTGACTTTCCAAAAAGAAAAGGTAAGACAGCTCAACTAAAACTTTATCTCGTTCTCCTACTACAGCTGCAAGATTTTGCAACAACTGATCATGGTCGTGGTCGCGTGAAACCTAGACATAGTAGGATCAACACCAACGGCTCCCCTCGGGATCACCCCGGCAGAAGTCGCCGCACTTACTCACTCGAACCTCACGAGTAGGGGAGGAAGGAACAGGCGGCTCATTCCATCGCTCGACTCCATCCCAGAAAATGATGCTACTCGCAATAATGTAGAGGGAACCCTTTACTACAACATTATACACTGTCTCGCCTAAACCGACTCCCAGCGCCATTCTTCAGCATCGCATAAAATGACTTCGATGTAACACACAAAAATATACAGAAGAGACGACAATACATACAAAGACAAAAGCGACAGACAGACGCATGGCCATGCTATGCAGACATCAAAGCTAAACAAAATGAAGGCATTCAATAAAAAAGGGAGGGCATAAGGTGGTCTGCGGAGATGAGACCCTCCAAAAGCCACAGCCGAAAATCAAAATAAACAAAGACAGAACGTAAACCAAACCTCCTTGTTCACGCGGCCACAACATTTCAAACGGAGCAGGTAGCACGGGGCGCAAGGAAATTGCAAGTCAACGGAATTAAAGGAGGTGGGGCGGCTGGCAGAGGTAAGGCCAGTGGGGGATGGCCACGTGCCAGGTCTAGAAGGTAGGAAGGGGGGGGGGGACAGTAGGTCCTCATATGATCATAGAGAATTCATGTCAGATATACATATACAAATAAAAGGTGAAAAAGGAGTCTTCTTAGTATCGAAGACATGGAAAGTAATTATTCATTGCATCTTCATAGCGCATTAGTTCGCGTACACGGAAATGGAAATCACTTTGGTGGGTTTTCTATGGTAAATCTTGATAACTATATAGCCACCGCTCCTGCCATAATTGACACAGATGCGTGGCCTAAAACATTGAGATTAAATGAATGTAATCATGAAAGAGACTCATTACAAAAACTTTATGTCGGAATCTCTAACATTCCTGATGTAATTATGAATGATGTTCCTCAACAAAAACGGAACAATTCAGTCATGAACCAAAGCATAGTTGATATTCATTTAATGGTAAAGCTTTTTGGTTTGTATTTTTACACAAGGTGACACATGAGAGATGTGGCTTTTCTCAAGTTAATGAATTACATAATTTTGTATGTAGGTTGCAGAGGAGATGTTTCATCTGGTGGTTTTTCGGGGCACACGAGAAAGATAGCTCATGGAAAATGATCAGATATATGTGGATTACATTTGAGAATTGAAGCGAATCACGTGGACATTCCAAAAATAATGTCAATGAATGCTATCACAATTTTAGTGGGGCAATGGATAACATGCATTCTATCGTAAGTGTGAACAGTGAAGATAAGAGTTATGTGGATAGGAAAAAATATAGAATTATATGAAAGAGGTTTAACTCAAAATAAAAATTATGACTCTTTTAGAGATAGTATGTGTGAAGGTGATTCAAAAGGAAAGAATCTGAAATCAAGACCTAATTTTGACACATGATGTAGCTTAATAGGGGTTCAGACTAATGAAACTAACGTCTGAACTCATCAACCCTTGTCGATGGGTTAAAGTCCTTGGCTCGACAACGAATAGGAGCAGGATGGAAATGGCTTCAAGGAAAGTTACTAGCCCAATCAACCTTCGAAAAGGGTTTACCGCCAAACGGGCATTACATTCTCCTCCCCTTAAGAAAGCATCGTCCTCGATGCGACATAACACAGAGGAAAGAAAAAGCACGTAACCAACAACATGCAAAGGAGGAGTACACTTTATGGTTTAAATTTTAGTTAATTAAAGCAGGGTCACAAGGTAGCCTTAGGAACATTTGGTAGAATTTTTAACTTTCAATGTTCTGTGAAGATTGGCAGTTCTTTCTTGTTTATCATTTCATTAGTCTCTTTCCATTAGCACTATTCTTACTTTAATTTCTTTTAAAATTTCATCATTGAAGAGTTTTGGTTTATTCCTTATTGTGGGTGCCCAACACGAACTGCTAACACAACACCCTATCAGGTTCACAAGACACTACAGATTCACAAGCACACAAGTATATACTTCAAGATTGTATTACACCACATAAAGGTTACTCAAATACGGAATGGAATAGGCACAGTCCGCATAACATAGTACTCGTCACACATCAATGACTGACATAACAAAATACTTAACCAAACAGTACTACAATCCACTAGACATTTCCTCAATTTGCATCAATGAAAAACTCACATAACACCAAACAAATGCTACAGGTACATAGTGTCCACAAGGGGATCAATGACATGTCCACAACATCACAACACATATCCATCTGACATGAGTAACACATACATCAAAAGACCACTACCAAACATCACAATAACTCAACATATATCCTGAAACATCAACCATACAGACAAATATCATAAGCCTCCCTCAAACTCTTATGCCTCCCTCAAGTCTCTTATGCCTCCCTCAAACTCTTATGCCTCCCTCAAGTCTCTTATGCCTCCCTCAAACTCTTATGCCTCCCTCAAACTCTTATGCCTCCCTCAAGGAGGCCGGTTGTCCCTATGGTCCAAGACACATAGAGTTCGAACACTCCTAACCCAAGTGACATAATAACGCGTGGTTCAACAACCCGCTAGTTATATGTACCCCTTGGGGTGTACCCCCATACAACGAAGCGGGTCCATAGGTCCAACCAATCCATGGTGCATCCTATGACCCTATTCCACACATCACGACAATAGAACCAACACAACAATCCAATCAAAGTGCCAAGTGGCAAAGTACAAGCCTTGGGCAAGGCGGTAAGAATTCCAAATTTAAAAGAAGACCCCAAATCAAGCTAAAATAAATGGCCAAATAGCCAAAGTTAGTATCAAAATCCCCATGTTAGTGCCACAAACCAAGGAAATGCCCAAATTGTAAAGCATTGCAATCAAGAAAAGATGCTGGTCCTTGCAAAATAAAGTAAAAGCTCAATTTACGAATAAAATCAACTTATAATAATGTCACATTACGATAACTGTGTGGCCTTATCTAGCCACCAAAGGGGTACTCAACGAGTTGCTAGCACTCGGAACATCGAGCCTCAGCTCGTAAAATACATATCAATAATACAACTGTCATCACCTCCATTTAAATCATCCCGCCACCCTTCGACAAGGCTAAACATAGTCATAGATACACTAAGGTTGCATACATACAACCACATAGGGAGAGAGGAAAGAATCACATGTTATCTACTAAACCAAGTTTTAGCTCGAGTTATTGACCCATGGTACACCATTCCTCACTCTCAACATACACTTCTACCGATTTCCCTCAGGATCGGTTAGCGTAAGGTTCACAACATAACATACAACAACATCACTACATAACGGTGGCACACACGTAACTACCATAACGTCTCACGTATGGTATGCATACAGGGTAGATCACAATCATACATCCACAGGGCGTAATACATCACTTTACCACATTCTGCACCCAAAGCACAATCACCATACGATAGGGTTCATACATTCACCGTATGACCCAAAATCACAACATGAAGCATTACCTATTTGCACAGTCATACATACGATGAACATAGTACATCACAACATAACATCCATTGCAACATAGCAAGGTGGTACACACATTTCTTTAGAACATGGTAAAAACATCATGATACAACTCGTTTCTTTTAACATCAACTAGTCATACAACACATTGATACACCCACATATCACAATATGCCACAATGCTCCAACACTACGTCATCCACATTAGAATTCTTTTCACACATCACAAACAATAATTCACACGTGAATTCTTCCTAGAATCCACAAGAAGGAGAGAGAATACTCTCATCCCCAACACATCAACATGATGACAAACACACACGACATACCCATCATGTGCGTTCACAATATCACAATTACGACAATAATCACATCACGTTTAAAGCACATTACTCTTCCAATATCTACCACCATCATGCAACATCATCATCATCATGCAGTATCATCATGTAACACCACCACCACCATGTAACATCATCATACAACACCAATCCGGCCCATAGGTTCGAGAGCATGAACCTATGCTCTGATACCAAGTGTAACACACCAAAAATACCAACACAAGGACAACACAGTGAAATACAGGATAATTTTTTTTTGACTTGCTTGACACATAACATGACGCAACATGTCGTCACCAAGGATACAACTAACACTGTGAACAACTTAATACAAGGATGGCCCTAAAGGCAGCACGGAAAACGTTCACACCTTTCAAGGACAATTTACTATTCACTTGCGAAAGGACATGGCAAAAGACCAACCACATGACACACTTACAACTAGGGCAAGCCACAGTAAGAAATGATTGGAGGTTATTTATTTTGATAAGACACCCTTTAGCTCATGACTTAAGTTTTCAGAAGGATTCAATATATGATTCGCACAAATTCATCTTACCAACTGAGTTAATTTCTTATACACTGTAGAGAAGTTCGCTTAAAATCTTCACTTTACGACAATAGAATTGCTTAGTTCCATTAATTTAATAAAGGGAATAATTAAATTCCACAAGGCTATCTGTCCATACTTACGCTACTAGACTTGTTCATTACCTTGCTACAACAAGAATTCGTGTTCAACCAAAATCAAGAGGAACTTACAAAGTATCCTGGGAAAGAGATAAGGAGATTAGGTCGAGTTAAATTCCTCTTTAAGATGTCATTAGTTATTACTAAGGTTTAATTGGAGCTTGGGGTTTTATACGTAATTTTTAACGCTTTTACTTAGGTTTAACTGAAAGAGTTTATCAAAAGGATACTACTTACTTTCAAATAGGCTGAGAGATAAATTGTGTGGTTTCAAAATTTTCTTCTCTTACTTGTTAAATCTTATTAGAAACTAACCATTGTTTTCCTTTAAGCTTGTTTTAAGCGTTCACCAAAGAGTAATGTTTACTAGTTCAGTTAGGGATAACACGTTATATAAAATCACTTTGCAAGGATAGTCTCACTCTTGATTACTTAAGGTATTGTTTGTTTTCGAGTGGATCTCCTCTACAACAGATTTATTTGAATAAAACTTTTAGGTAACTTCTGTAAGGAAAAGCCACCCCAATAAAAACTTACATATAACCCATCAATACAAAGTCTTAGAAGGATTTAATTTAACACCTAATTCTCAAGGTCAAAGTTTTACAATGTTTATGCCAGTGAAAGGATTGAATAACATTTTTCACTAAGAAGAGTTACTAGCCAAATTACAAAAAAGGACAAAACTACTACTTCACGTAATTCTCCGAACAATTCCAGGCAAGAGGTCATATAAACTCTCTTTACAAGCAATGCTACACAATTTACAATGCATTGGACATTTTTACAAGGAACTTCATAATGGTACAGATGAAACTTTTACACTCTTTTCTTCTAGTCTACTCGCATAATCCATCTGCACAAATATTAACTAGAGTCAGTTCGCTAGAACTGAGCATGTTAAGTCTATGCATTGAAATAATAAGCTAACATTTAACAATAGACATGAAAGGAATGTTCTACTTCATGAAAGGATCAAAGCACAAACCACTAATCTACTTTTCACATGAGGTAAGGATCTACACCAGCCAACAATGAGGAAGTCAAACATTCCAGCAAGCAGTATATCACAAAACAAAGAAACAATCCAAGAACTTGTGGGATAGGAACGAAAGGTCAATAGTATAGAGAATTTTGATCATGCAACCGTATGGATTACGTGACTTAAATCTAATATTCAAACCATCCATCTTAAAAGGAAAAACTTGAGAGTCAAAGACATACTAGTTACGATCAAGACGCGAAACAAAACATAGTTACCCAATCCTTCCAGGAGGATGTTTCATAGCAATAAAGGGATACGTGACCCCGAAGGAAACATTCCATCGTTACAATCTAAACAAGAGGTCTACCGCCTCTTCCTTACAAGGTCTTTTAAAAGTAATAAACGTTAACAACTAGGATTCTCTCTAATTTCTTTGGTTTGCAACTAGGATTCTCTCTTCCTAGAACTTTCTATTGCTAAAGGTTGTATCCTTAATCCCATTGATCTACTTTCGGGCATTGAGGACAATAATGAAATTTCCTTCTTTCCTTCCTAATGTCTGATACCAGAATAGATTATTGAAGAAACCACAAGCCGCAAGCCTTATTAGGAAACGAGTAATAAAAAAACTAGCTCACAAGTAAGCTACACTCTAGGTAGGCAAGCATGACAACTTTTAAATGGAAAGCCTAAACAAACTTCATCCGTAATCTTCATAAATAGCATACATACTATTATCCAAGACAATATAGCACTATGTGTAAAATGTTGTACAATATCAATTCATTCCAATAGGACTCTCACTTACGCAACAAATTACATTCAATAGAAAGGTAATCAAGGAGTAGTGTTACAACTAATAAAACAAGAGCCACTCTAGCTAAGGACCCAGATTTCCATATTTTTGATATTCCTTATCAATGATGATAAAACACCGCAAAAGAAATATACATGCATTTGTGTTTTATCCAGCGGTAAATCTACATTCAGTAGATTTGAAAGGTGATAACTATCTTGTCAGCACAAGCAAGGGAACAAGCCAAAGAGGAAAGAAGCATTCGAGTGGGGCAGAAGTACTAATGAAGGCAACCCCCTAAGGGAGCAAAAAGCAAGAAGTATCTACTATCGAGCAGAAATCAGACCCAAGCATTTATGAGCTTTTATTGATTTGATATCGCTTAGGGTAGCCATAACCAAGCATTTTGAAAGGTAACATTTTTCTCTCTTTTTTTTTTTTTTGATAGCTTCCATGTTTCATAAGAATGTCCCTTTCCCATTTCAGATGGTTTGATCCAAAACAAACAAAAGCAAGTAAAACATTGTTCTCAGCCATATAATTATAACAGAGTAAAGATAACAACAATTTTCCCTATGCAAACCAATCATGAAAGGAACATCGATTCAGGAGAAGGAACAAAAAAAAAAGAAACCAATGCACTCAAGGACAATCGATAAAATCAAACACAATATTCCATCTTAAGGCGTCATTTCAGGTAGGAGATCATTTATTTCATGAAGTTGAAAAAGGACAAAGCAAAATATTTCAGGGGCTAGTCTTAACATGCCTGGTTTAGAACGCCATCTCCATATGTAAAAGATTTGTCTCAAAGCCGCTGCTTGCCCTTAACCCAAAGTGCTCTGCGAGCTCGTGCTAGCGCCACATTCACGCGGTGAAAAACAGCTACAAACCAACCCCATGATTTGAAGCTCGGACACGAGACATACTGATTACACCACGCTCCTGGCTCTGGTAGGCATCTACCGTGATGATCAATAAACCTTTTCCTTCATTAGATTGAGGACAACATCAAACACTCGGTGCAAACGTTTCAGCTGCAGCCTGTAAGGTGTGATTAGTCCAACATAAAACTTTATGCCTGCCAACTTGGTGACTCGTTGAAGGAGCTCACATACTAGCAAATCAAAAAGTGCTTCATAAATACTCTGATATGAAACAGATCCGCCCCTATGAGATTCTCTTCCATGAGTTACATCCTACAACAAGTAAGATCTCAATAGAGACTCTTTGCAAATAAATTTCATCAGTTCTGCTGGTAACACCCTCACTGTCCAAGGTCAATTTTGAAGAAACAACTCAGTACAAGATCTGGATCTGAAAGAAAATATCCTGCTACCTTCATCTCCCAAGACATTTTCTCCAACATTGCATAGATCTCCTGTGCCCGTGGGTGTGATCTATCTCCTTGAAGGAGAATCCCGAATTTGAGGGTGTAATCGATGCTGAACAGATAACAACAAGGTTGGACCACCTGCTTGTTGGAGCGCTCAAACAGCTTCTACTACTACTGCAACATGCCTCGCCGCCTAGCTAATTATTGTTGTAGGCAGAGTTTTGTGGATCCCCAACAAGAACACACCATACAGCACCCAATGAACGTGGAGGTAACACGCCTACTTCCCTATCTTGCAGCTTCAACAGTAACCACTATATCAAACCCAACTTAGAGCAACATAACTGTCACCAATAAGCAAAGACATTGGCCTGCAGCTTGGCTGGAAGTGACTTTCCAAAAAAAAAAGGTAAGACAGCTCAACTAAAACTTTATCTCATTCTCCTACTACAGCTGCGAGATTTTGCAACAGCTGATCATGGCTGTGGTCGCGTGCAACCAGAACAGTAGGATCAACACCAACGGCTCCCTGGGATCGCCCTGCAGCAGCTGTCGCACTTACTCACTCTGAACCTCACGAGCAGGGAGGAAGGAACAGGTGGCTCATTCCATCGCTCGACTCCATCCCAGAAAATGATGCTACTCGCAATAATGTAGAGGGAACCCTTTACTACAACATTATACACTGTCTCGCCTAAACCGACTCCCAGCGCCATTCTTCAGCATCGCATAAAATGACTTCGATGTAACACACAAAAATATACAGAAGAGACGACAATACATACAAAGACAAAAGTGACAGACAGACGCATGGCCATGCTATGCAGACATCAAAGCTAAACAAAACGAAGGCATTCAATAAAAAAGGGAGGGCAGAAGGCGGTCTGTGGAGATGAGACCCTCCAAAAGCCACAGCCGAAAATCAAAATAAACAAAGACAGAACGTAAACCAAACCTCCTTGTTCACGCGGCCACAACATTTCAAACGGAGCAGGTAGCACAGGGCGCAAGGAAATTGCAAGTCAACGGAATTAAAGGAGGTGGGGCGGCTGGCAGAGGTAAGGCCAGTGGGGATGGCCACGTGCCAGGTCTAGAAGGCAGGAAAGGGGGGGGGGGGGGACAGTAGGTCCTCATGTGATCATAGAGAATTCATGTCCGATATACACATACAAATAAAAGGTGAAAAAGGAGTCTTCTTAGTATCAAAGACATGGAAAGTAATTATTCATTGCATCTTCATAGCGCATTAGTTCGCGTACACGGCAATGGAAATCACTTTGGTGGGTTTTCTATGGTAAAGCTTGATAACTATATAGCCACCGCTCCTGCCATAATTGACACAGATGCGTGGCCTAAAACATTGAGGTTAAATGAATGTAATCATGAAAGAGACTCATTACAAAAACTTTATGTCGGAATCTCTAACATTCCTGATGTAATTATGAATGATGTTCCTCAACAAAAATGGAACAATTCAGTCATGAATCAAAGCATAGTTGATATTCATTTAATGGTAAAGCTTTTTGGTTTGTATTTTTACACAAGGTGACACATGAGAGATGTGGCTTTTCTCAAGTTAATGAATTACATAATTTTGTATGTAGGTTGCAGAGGAGATGTTTCATCTGGTGGTTTGTCGGGGCACACGAGAAAGATAGCTCAGGAAAATGATCAGATATATGAGGATTACATTTGAGAATCTGAAGCGAAATCACGTGGACATTCCAAAAATAATGTCAATAAATGCTATCACAATTTTAGTGGGGCAATGGATAACATGCATTCTATCGTAAGTGTGAACAGGGAAGATAAGAGTTATGTGGATAGGAAAAAATATAGAATTATATGAAAGAGGTTTAACTCAAAATAAAAATTATGACTCTTTTAGAGATAGTATGTGTGAAGGTGGTTCAAAAGGAAAGAATCTGGAATCAAGACCTAATTTTGACACATGATGTAGCTTAATAGGGGTTCAGACTAATGAAACTAACGTCTGAACTCATCAACCCTTGTCGATGGGTTAAAGTCCTTGGCTCGACAACGAATAGGAGCAGGATGGAAATGGCTTCAAGGAAAGTTACTAGCCCAAAGATAAATCCTTACAGTCACCTAGATTGTAGATGTAGCTGGGTGGTTACATGTGCAACTAAATGGTTGTATGTACCTAGATCGGTGGTGGTTGCATGTGTAATCTAGTAACTAGGTATCTTCATGTGCAAACGCCTTGATTGTACATGCAATTGTCTAGCTGCAGATGCAAAGACAGATGTATGCACATTCGGGCACGTGTAAGATGCATCGGATGATATAAAAATGTAGGCAAAGATAGGTGTGTAGATCAATCGGGCAGCTATGAAAAACAAAACCGAGTGTCTAGACTTTAGAGAAGTCGAGCGTCTAGATCCGGAGAAAATAACTAGCCTTCTACGGACTCTGGAATAAACTTGAAATAACATATGTATATTCTCGATATGTATATGTTATTGCTTAGAGTGTGTATAATGTAACCCTCACATTGGGGCAAATATATGTATTTATATGAAATTTATTATAAACACTATGGGAGCCGACCCCAAAACTAAATTTCTCCTAGAATTTTTAGGTGAAATGCTACTCCAAACGAATCTTAAAATTTGCCAAATCTAAATTTCAAAAATCAAAATATTCATGAATTAGCGAAGAATTGCCACTAAATTTTTCCTAAGATAGGGCGAGTATGGATATTGCTTTATAGTGCACCAATATATACATAAATAAACACACACAGTGTGTGGGGGAGGGGGTAGGTGTCTTGGAGGGAAAAGGTTCAATACATATCTCTACCCTCCCCCACCCTATATGGATGAGATTATATTAGATTTTATATCCCATTTATATATACTTGTGATCGAGTAGGTGTGGATGAAATATGAGAATGGCCCCTCCGCATTATAGCTGATTAGAATTGGCCCACACCTCAGGGAGATTATCGGGGCTACGAACAATTCTACTAGATGGTGTTTTCAAGTAGGTATATCTATGGATTGATGGATATTCCCTTCTATATATAATTAGGAAAAGTATATCGGATATTCTTTCCATTCATGGTATCGTTGTTACTCCCATCCCATATTAAGAGGACCCCTCCTTGTAGAATTTAGATTGTTGGAAGAGAAAATCGATCAATTGTATATATGATTGATCATACCGGATCTATTATATAGGTGCGGATTGAGCCGCCCTCTCTATATAGATATAGAGGGTTTCTCAATCGGATTAGGTTCTATATATATCATTGGGATATTGAGCCTGATGATCAAGATAGATAGAACCAAATGTTATCCCCGATTGAATTGTATATATAAGGAGGGCCGATCCTACTTATCGAGGGGAATCCACTAAACTGCTATACGAAAAAAATTGTGTGTTTCTCATTCATTTGATAAGAAAAAAATTGTTTGTCTAAAAACGATAAATTGAAAATTATTATCAAAGAGTGTCTCAATAAAGTCCATGTAATCTTATTAGAAAAATAGAAAACACGAACATTTCTAGATGAAGTGACATTGAAAGAGTTTAAAAATCACCTTCTAATATACTCTCTTTATCCAGTTAATCAACCATTATCCGGTTCTCACTGAGCCTAATTCAAATTTGATCATACAAACAAATCTCTTGGAACACAACAAATTTAACAATGCCTTTTACCAAGGTTCTAAACTTCTTTTATTTTAGAATACATTTTGTATTCTATTTTTCACATAACTGAGTGTTGGATGATTTGAGGTATCTTCCTCCCTAATTGGACATCTTATCTCATTAATATTCATTTTACATAAGATTCCTTTCTTAAAATTTTCAACAATGAATCCATCTTTTAGGAAGATCTTCAATTATTTAACATATTTTGAAATCTTTGGAGTCTAATTAATAGAGGACAAACACTGAAAGGTATAGGAAAGTATGCTTCTCACACAGATTATCTAAATTATTTTCCTTGCAAGTGGATTCAATGGGGATAATAATTAATGTTTCTTGGAGTTATTTTGCATTTCATTCTACTCTAAAATTATGGTAATATGTACTTGACATGTTAAAATATATATTTTAGATTTCGAAACCTCTTTTTAAAATAGGGGATTCGAATCCAATATCAAAATTCTGTCTACTACCCATGTATACTACTCCTCACTTTGGGATTCTTTGAAGGAATATAATCAAAACATTTTGAAACTCTTTAGATATTTTTATCATGCTAACATCAAACAAGCTAGAGGTTTTCCATTGACTCAACGACGATGTTTGTTTGATTTTTCATTTTTCCTTTAGAATAGCTTCCATCGGTTCAGGCATGAGTCACCACATAATTAGTTCTATTCCACCAAGTTAAGAGATAAAGGTACCCCTAGCCATCTAGGATAGCTATCAATAAAACGAATGAGATCATTTGATGGAGGATCTATCTAGTTATGGGGATCCCTAGTAAGCATAGTTTTCCACCACTAACTAGTGATGATGTTACTTGTTCTTGACTCTCTTACGCTACATTTTGTTAACTGATTAGAACTCATAGCTGTACAGGTAGGTAATAGTTTAGTGTAGGACCGTAGCTATCTATTACATATTTTTTAACACTTGTTCTGTAACTCCCTATTCCTATGGGCAGTCAACGAGTAATTCATGCATTTTTAAGTTTTGTATAAATCCTCCCTCCATATTGGTGAATAATCAACGAACATTTCATGTTTTCCTCTCAATCTGGTATCAGAGCTTATACTCCCTCCGGGTCTGTGCGTGAGATCATATCATGAGAAATCAGTAAAAGGAGGATGTGTAGCATTAGTTTTTGGTGCAAAAATGTGTCTCCAATCGACCTGCTATGTAGCGCATTGTTCGATATCAAAGTGAGAGCATAACCTGTGAGTTGAGGAAATGAGGATGCGAGGATGTGTCGGAAAAGGAAATAGTGTTTTTCTTTGCTACTGCATGGAGATTTAAAAACACGCAACCAAATTTGGCAGTGTATACATGAAAATATAAGAGCCCACCATTTTCTTGGCTTTTTGTTGTGTGTTTAGAGTTGTGGAGTCCTTGGAGCGACTTGCACAAAGGACAAAACCTGCAGACCTGCCTGGAAAGCCTGAGATGTGAAGGATCAAATCAAGTCGACCTATCTTTTGGCTGCTAGCTGCTGATTGGCACATGGATTTTCTTTTTACTGTTGTTTTGATCTTTTTCTTGGCTGTTTAGCTTGTTTATTTAATCAAGACGTGGCAAACCATTGGCGTATTGGAGCTTAGTGCATGCGTCGAGTTTGCAAGTCGTGAAAGGAGTCTTTTGCTGCTGATTTGACTAAAATTTACAGCGAAACCTTCATCCAGAAGAAGACGTGGCAACACTTTGGTGTCTTCAGACTTGGTATGCGAGCTGAAGAGTAGTTTATCAAGGCTGGAAGTCTTTGTTTCCGACGAAAAACTAGTGGAGATAGATATTGCATTGCGCTACACATCCAAACTACGACCCACAACTGTTGTATACTTTCTCAAACTGATAGTCAGATCCAAATGAAGCCAAGCCGTCCAGGCGCTGCAAAATAGTGGCAAAAATAACATCTTTGATGCCAGAGAGCAGCATTAAAATCATGAGATAAGATCAAACTTTGTGCATACTACCGCATATGTAAAGCGTGCAAGGAAGTGTTGGAACAACCAAAAGTTGTGTAGTAGACTCACAGGCCATAGATCACACCAACAAAAGCCATGTAGTAGACTCATAGACCGCAGATCACACCACCAAAAGCCGTGTAGAAGACTCTTAGGCTGCGAAACACCTTTTGACACTCAAGAGAGATCTGGATTTTATTTTTCCTTACTAGAAGCCCTCTGCGATACTGGTAACCTTCAGGACAAGCTTATCCGCCAGGGACATTTGGAACATTTCTTGTTCGACATGCGCTACCAAGAAAATAAAATATGAGAAGAACTCAAAGCCATATATGACGCAAACTGCGAAGACAAGGTTAATCACTTCAAGAAGCTTCCTCGTCTCTCAGCTCATGACTACTGAGCTCATATCAAATCTCGATTCTCTCACGAGTAAGTCAAAATCCTTGTTTCATTTTAAGACACCTCTATAAAATTGTAGGTGGAAAATACCTGGCGAATATCCCCGGAACCAATTTCAGCGAAAGGTGAATTTGACAGTATTCCAAAACCAAATTTTTCACCGGGTTTTCGAGCCGGAGAAATAAGAGTTCAAGACATGGTTGCATCATTGACGTGTGACAATAAGACGTCAATAATCATTCTTGACGCGCGTCAAGGCAACGTCAATGGTCTCCATTTACGCGCGTCAACAGACTCCATTGACGCGCGTCAACATGTCCCATTGACGCGCGTCGATGGAGTCGCCATTGACGCGCTTGCGTCGCGTCGATCGATGCACGTGCATCGAATCCTTTGGCGTCGCGTCGATGGCTTGTCAATGGAGTCAGTTGACGCGCGTCAATGGACTCTCGATTGTGACGCGCGTCAATGGTATTTCTCGATGCGCGCGTCAATGGTTCTCGTTGGCGTGTCAATAGGTCGTTGAGGCCATTGCATCGACGATGTCGATGGCGACATGTTGACACATGTGATGGGACATGTTGACGCACGTCAACTCAAGATATTGACGCGCGTCAAGAGGACTCGTTTGACCTTACGTCAACTAAAGCCATTGACGCGTGATTTAGCCTATAAATACCCTTCAGCCGGTCATTTTCTCGTTTACACTTTCGGCTCTTGATTTTTTGTAGATGTCCCTCATTGTCAAAGACGCAAGCACAACTATAATGTCGACTTCACATGCTTCCCAACTGCAAGCTCAAGAAAAAAATCAAGAAGAGAATCCAATCCAATCCATGGCCAAGATCATCTACAGGAATCCCTTGTGCCCTCACATCCATATTGTTTTAAAGATGTCTTCTGAATATAAAGATTTGATGGATGCGTGTGAGTTTATAGGGCTCGTTAATATGCCCCATTTCGAAACAGATCCGGATATTTTGAATTACCTTCTGTCGTCCTACAATTCGGAGGACGGCCTTTTTTATGTGACTCTGAACGATGGCCGAATGTTCCAATTCAATATCGAAGCAAATGACATCCATCGGTTTACGGGCCTCCAGTTTGAAATTTACCAATTGTTACAACCAAGGCAACACTCCTGGAAGAAGACAAGAAATTTCTCGAATCAACGTTCGGTTTCCATGTTGATTGTAAGTATAATTCGTTTTAATTCATATTTTTTATTCTATTGATACAATTTGGTGTTATAAATTTATAGTATTTTTCACTGTTTGGCATTTGCAGCCCATGTCAATAAATCCAGGTGTGGTGTGGATACGCAATCAATTGCACACCACTTTCTTGCTAGCAGTTATTTCATTTTTTCAATCCAGAATTGTTTTGCAGGGTCGCCAAACAAGATATACCAAATTGGGCCATTGCATACATAGTTGCCACTATCTCAAAACAAAAATTCGATTGGTGCACCTATCTATAAAAAAAAAAGAACTGACATAACAAATTCAAAACTTTCAGAAAAACCTGTCATTTATTCAACAAACTATCTCCTCGGCCTTTATTATGAGGCACTTTTAAATTTAAAAGATAAAAAATTCCTACTTGCACTGATGAGGAGTTGATGAAGTTGTCAATTCCATTTGAAGAACAACAGGTATAAACTATTTAGTTTGTATTTCAATTTTCGACATTACACTGCACAGTTATTAACACTTAAATTTTAATGTTTTGCAGAGAAGGTTTATTGAAGCCCTTCCCCAAAAAAAGGCGTTATCGAGAGGAAGAGGCCAACAACACGCTGAGGCTTTGGGAGACTCCCAATCTGAAATGGAAGCTCACTCCTCTCCAAACCCTCAACAGTTTGAACTCGTTAAACGCCAGAGAAGTAATACCTTCTCATATATAATTTACAAATTCCAAATTTGCATATTTATTTTTCAATTTAAATTTTAACCAAATGAATTGACACAACATTTAATGTTGATGACATTGCAGGGACTTTGGAACATACACTTGTTTCAGAAACTCAACCTTCTTCCCCAACTCACTCCATACAGTCGCATGCATTCGTATCTTCTGAACAAACACTGAATACAACTCCTACAAGGCCACCCTTAGCACCGAGAAAAACTACCCCTCGACAACAAGGTACAACTTTTCGATACTACGTTTAATTTCGTAGTTTTTGCCTTTTTGAATTGTTTTCCTATTTTTCATTTTTTTCTTGTACTTTTCAGCACATGTCAGTCCTGATCAAACCGCGGCACCGACACCCACTCAACCAATAATTTTTAAAATGCCAACCAGAGGAACAAGTGAAAAAGAACATTGGTAAATGCATGCCACTTGCTCCGGCCCCTAGCGGGACACTAAACATTGCCTCCTCCTTTCGAATTCCAACTCTCTCACTTGGTGGCTTGCCCAGTGCAATGGGCATATCAGTTTTGAACAATATAAATTTAGATGAAGATTATTTGGGCATTGATAGCAATGACCCAACTGGTTTTTTCAATACCCGTGAGATGATTCAAGGCCAGCAGGTATACTTCAATTTAAATATGCTTTACAATTTTGAATTACATTTCGATTTAAATTTATTTATCTAAATCTTGATTAATTTTATCACAAACAAGATCAGCCCCCCAAAGGTAGAAACAAGTAGCAGTTGATCTTGCTTTGAAAGCCCCCATACTTCTCCAGCAAGATCATCTTCATCAGATTTCAGATAGTGAACAGTTGCTACCTTTTCCTTTGGAGAACTTAATTGGTTATGATTGTCAATCCCATGTCAGTGAGTTTATTCTACCTCATATCAATCAGCTTATAGAATGGGAGAGAAGGGCTAAAGTTCTTATCAATGAGATTATTAGTCATTATGAAAATTATTGGCAAAGGGATAGTTTATACGCTGCAGTCTAGAATCAACCTGCGAAGATGGATTCCTTACTTACCCAAGTAAGAAGTGGGACTGTCACGTATAACAACAACTATAAAGATGACATTTTAGATAAGTCATTAAACAAATTGGAAAATATTAGTGCCGAGGCCCAGGCATATTTTAACAAATGGTCCAAGGACAAGGATTTGGTAGCAATTGCAAATGCCGAAAGAGATAGAGCGGTTGTAAGTACTATCACTTTCAAACAATCATTCTTGTTAATTTGAAATTTTCATTTTTTAGTAATATTTTGAATTGACATTACTCTTTTTGTGCAGTTGAAATATGAAAATTTGAAGAGTCAGGCGAAGGTATTGCAAGTTCACTTGGAAACAGTGAAGAACAGTTTATCCGCAACAAAGAATTTGAAGCAAAATATTGTTTTGGTTAACAAACAAAACAATACACTAAAGTGGATAATTAAAGAGCATGGCTTGACCCTGACATATTATTCAAAGCTAAGGCAAGTAGCTGATCCAAATTTGTTGTCGCATGGAGATGTGACAAATCAAGAAGAAAGAATTTTAAAAAATCTGGACAGTGTTGCGGAAGATCTTATAAGTTCTGGGGTTATTTCAGTTGTTGGGGAAAAGGGTACAACCACATTGGAAGAAGCCGTTGGGGAAAGGAGCAGAGGAGTAGAAATGGATAAAGAAAAAGAGGGTTGAAAACTTGAAACTTTTATTATTGTGGAAACTTTAAATATTGAGTTTGGAAACTTCTAATATTGAGTATGGTATTTGAATTTAATTATATGGATTTATATATAATCTTTAATTTTGATTGCATTAGATGGGGATTATCATGAATTATCATGAATTATATGTATGTTTCTTGTTTACTTGCATTGTCATGAATTGTATGTGGACGTAGATGATGAATGATGATAATTGATAATTGATGATAGATGATGATGAAAGATGATGAATGACGATAATGATATGATATATATGGACGATGATCAATTTAATGTGGACGTAGATTTATCTTCAAGCACAATAATTCTTCTTCTCTAGACATTTGAACTTGTTTTAGGATAATTCTTCTCTATACTTGTAACGATATGATCATAATGTCATTAGAATGGATATAGATGATAAATAAATGGAATGTGTTATAATGGATATAGATGACATTAATGATTAGAATGGATATAGATGAAATTAGAACGGATATACTTGTAATGATATGATTATGAATTGTTTTAAAAACATGGAATTGTTTTAATAAATTTAAATTAGATAAATAATTGTTTTAATAATAATTGTAGTGTCAGGACTCAGGATTATGATAATGGTATTGTTTATCCCACAGTTAAAAAAATATATCAAAGGATTTTGCACATATAAAAAATAAATTAAACATAATTTTAAGAAATCAAGAAAGAATCATCACTGGTAAGAAATTAAACATAATTGCAAATATGATAGGGTTTAACTTACCTCTTGTGTATTAGATTGCTGTGAAATCATCAATGGTAACGTGCTAGATCTTTGTTTTAAAAAAACTCAACACGAGAAATGGATTAGTAGATAGAGGGGTGAGTTGCCTGACATTGTCAGTCCTGAGAAGTACCAGCTTCCTCGGATGGATGTCAACCCACATTTTCCAAAAAAATAAAAGATTGTATTAGAATAAATGTAAATATATAGACCTGTAACATCTTTAATGATAACAAGAGCTGAAAAAATGTAAAGTAACAAACAATAAGATTAAGTTGAAGAAGATACCTATTCAAAATTGAAATCATCACTGGTAATGTGCTAGATCTTTGTTTTAAAAAATTCAACACAAAAAATGGATTAGTAGATAGATGGGTGAGTTGCCTGACATTGTCAGTCCCGAGAAGTAACAACTTCCTCGGATGGATGTCAACCCACGTTTTCAAAAAATAAAAAGATTGTATTTAAATAAATGTAAATATATAGACCTGTAACATCTTTAATGATAACAAGAGCTGAAAAAAATGAATAGTAACAAACAATAAGATTAAGGTGAAGAAGATACCTCCTTAAAGTTGAAATCATCACTGCCACTGGTAATGTGCTAGATCTATGTTTTAAGAAAACCCAACACGAGAAATGGATTAGTAGATAGATGGGTGAATTGCCTGACATTTTCAGTCCCGAGAAGGACCAATAAAAAGATTGTAGTTAAATAAATTTAAATATATAGACCTGTAACATCTTTAATGATAAAAAGAGCTGAAAAAAATGTAAAGTGACAAACAATAAGATTAAGATAAAGATAAAGAAGATACCTATTTAAAGTTGAAACAATCCATTATCAATAGCTTCATCAAACTCGATGTTGTCTTCTGTAGAATGTGACGATGAGCCAATTACACTCTCAAGGTTGGGAATATTTGTACTTGTAGTTGTATTATTCACACCTCTTCTTTCGCAAAGGGAATTCCAATGTGCAATTGCTCTGTCGAACGGAAAGGTTTTGATGGAGTATCGAGAAACATAACACCTCATGCAACTTTCCATATTTTTATCCAACCTATTTCTCAGTTTTGATTTTATAAATGATAATGCACTGAAAACCCTTTCATCCTCCACAGACCCCAAAATCATTGTTTGGCATAACTCATATAATCTGAAATATTCACTGATATCTTCTTGTAAGATAGAACTTTGATAGATTCCTCGCCACAGCCTTGTAATAGCACCACTATCAGAAGGTTGGTCTAAATTCTTATATTGGTTCCTCATTGTTGTTGCAAAATTTGTTGATTGAAACTTTAATAAATCGGCATTCAGTATACCTTTGATTTCCATACCCTTGAGCTCTGAAGTCTTTGTAAATTGTTCCATTATTGTACCCATGGATTTATGGAAATGCTTTCTGACAAAGTCTGCATGGCCACCTTCAGTATTCCAAAAATTAGGATTCATCACACCCATGGCTTCAAGAATTTTATCTTTACAGAAACGTTCCCTAATTTCTGATGACAAGGTTTTAAAATTTTTTTAAGCTTTATTCTTGTTTCAACTATAACAGACTCAAAGAGATTACGTGTCATGGGAACATCTTCTCATTCGATCCTGTAATATCTTGACATTTTTACAAAATGTGCAGTGGTATTTCCCTCCCATTAACAGTGATGCAGAGGTGATCGTGGATATTAAATCTCAAAAAGGTGTTAGGATTTTTAAGATCTAATAAAGCTTTCCAATTCTCAAAAATAGGTGCATCAAAACTATCTTGGGAACAATACAATATATCAAGACTTTGACATACCATTTTTCTCATCCGTATAAAATCCACAATATAGATTAATCTGCCCTGTGCATGCTTCATCAGTGTATTGATCTCCTTTAACATTGGAAGAATACCAACCAATGTAAGCAATGTCTCCAAATTAGTTAAACGGAACAACAAGTCCCTCGCCCTATCAACTTCATGATGATATTTGTGCATGAAACCAACCAATGAAGGATACTCCTCACGAACTCTGCATGCAGGTTCGTACAAAGAGATCCATCTAGTCTCCACATCCTTCAGAAGTTTTTTGCCATTTGTAATTCCAATTGAAAATTTTTGGAACTCGAGAAATCACTTTGGGATGCTTGACATATAGGCATGAAGTTCTCTTATAAGGTCTTCTAATTTAGCAACATTTTCGTGGTTGCTTACCATTTTATACGCTAAATTCATTCTGTGAGCCATACAGTGAATTGGTAGCATATATGGGGCCATTGTTGTTTGTAATCTAACACACAACCTTGTTGGTGACCCTGCATGACAGATGCACCATCTGCTCCAACGCATACCAACTTCATAGCAATTTCATAATCAGTCATTCCAGCAATATCTTTCAAATGAGAAACAACTATTTTATGTAGGTTTTGGCATTGTAGTTTTCAACCATTTTCATAACACCCAACAGATGAGGTGTCCTTATATGATTTTCTAAAGTATAGATATGGATACATACCCATGCGGTGTTGTCGACTGTTGTCACTTCATCAATTGAAAGAGAGATAAAGTTTGCTTTTTTTACATTCTCTTTCAAATCTTCCTTCTCTATCATCGAGAGGCATTTTTCCATTTCCCATCCACTACTTTCAGACCAATGAGACTGAGGTACATTCAGCATTCCGTTAAATTGATACAAAACTTTGAAATCGAGGAAATCCGAAATCGCTCTTCCTTTTTTTAGTATTTGAAAAAGAGTAGAGAATTGTATGAATTTTGCATGTAGATTTGTTTCTTTCATCTTACCAATATGCGATGTGATCGTTCCTCCCTTTTCCAACAGATGTCTGTGTTTTTTTTTGCTCTACCTCATATTCCGCTATGTATCTAACATGCATGCATTCTTTTTCAGTTTTCCACCTATGTGTTTTGATTTTCTGGCCATCCACCCCGTTATAGTCAAATATTGTTTTCCACAATGTTTTTCTATAGTGTCCAACTTCAGTTGCATTTTTTGTTGCTTTCCCAATTTCCACATACATATTGTACATGTACATTCAGATGGGATCTCTTCAGAATTAGATGATTGTATAGGTTCAATAAATGGAAATTTAGCTACCCAATCAAACTTGTATGTCCTACCAATGGTCCACATATTCTTGTTCGTTTTCAATGCTTTACTTTTTTGAGTAGAATTTTGAGCAATATCACAATCACCTGGTTTCCTCTTTCTTGGACCGGAGTTTGAATTTGATTTCTGTGTTCCATTTTGCTGAGTATTTGTATGTGTGATATCTTGATGCACTTCTGGTTGCACCCCAACAGGAACAATATCTTCAAGATCTGGCATATTATCATAGGTTTCATTTGTTTGACTTTGATACTGTGTAGAATGCATGTCCACCTCAATAATACCTTCCACACAGTCAGTATTCTGATTCTTTGTGGTGGCATCTATATGGTTGGTATTTTCAATATCTGTATCCGTAGAGTTTCCAAAATACTTGAAGAGTGATTTCTGAGATTTCTTACTTACTTTTAGGTTATTCGCATTCTTTGAGCTAGCACCTTCCATTATTCTGAAGAGAGTCCTGCGTCAGCAAAAGAACCAAGTAGTGACTCTGTCCACATTTATCGAGGTCTCTATCGCGCATCCCCATCGAGGTCTCTGCACTCGCGCGTCAACTCTACTTTTTTTGCGCGTCAACACTTCCTTTAGCGTCGTCAAGTCACACTACCCGTCGCACACGTCACACTGCCCTTATCACGCGTCAACACTTCCCTTGTCGCGCGTCAACACTTCAACACCCCTTGTCACGCGTCAACAACTTTGCCCTTGTCGCATGTCAACAATGCCCTTGTCGCGCTTGTCGCTGCGTCGCAATAACTCTTTGTCACGCATCAACAATGTCCCTGTCGTGTTTCAACAACGAACCCTCACAGGCTAACAGTAATCTCTGGTGCTTAAGGGTATGCGAGTTCAAATTTCACAGTATTGGTAATTTGGTAAGCTACTTGAGGTATACTACCCGACGAATCACCTAGGTTTTTATAGGAGATGTTTTCAAATGAAGGCGAAGCCGACCCCCAAAAAAATATACTATATATTTTAGGTGAACAGGACACCGACCCTTGAGAGAGAAATTCCTTCCTAATTCAGAGTGTATATCATGACACTAAACATCTCCAAGCACATATTATCATTGAAGATTTCGTGAGCCTTCTCGAAAGAAGAAGCCATTAACTCAGTTCAGGATGAGTTACAAGACAAAGCCCTTATCTTGAATCTGAAACATGGTCAAAAGTTGTGCAAGGACCCCTAATGAAACATCACAGAAAATACAACAAAAACAGTCTTCACAACAACAAAATTATCTAAATTTAAAGAGGTGGTGTCACATCTATCAAACCATCACCTACGACATGGAAAACTGTTGGTATAATGGCTTAAAATAAGGATCTTCTAATCAAGAAATCACATTAGGGCACAATAATTCTACAAAATAAAAAAATGTCCCCGACGGATAAATAAAAAGGGACATCTTGTAAATCAACAAGATGATGGATGTAATGAGGATACACTTAAAGAATCCAATTGTGGTCCACATAAAAACATTGTGTTCATCTCCTAGACCTCAATCCCATGAGGAATGTTTGGTTGATAGATTCATGTGCAAGTAAGCACATGTTAGGAAACATGAATCTATTTGATTCACTTCAATACCAACCCACTAGATATCGGGTTAGGATCACTGACGATAAAGAGTATATTATAGAAGGAAAAGGCCAAGTCACCATTCCTCTCAGAACACACAAGTGTACTCTCACAAATGTATTATATATTTATGGATTAACATCCAATCTCTTATTAGTCAATCAACTTTTGAATAATCGCCTGAAGAAGGATTTTCTTGTTGATAATGGCGTCAAATCCTACTCGATCTCACGACAAGCTACATTTGTTGCCAGACCATTTTGAAAGATAAATTATTTTCTTTAGATGTTGTTTCATCTTCTGTAGTAGCTCTATCTTCATATATAGTTGAGTCTACTACCCTTTGGCACTACTATTATGAACATCTCTTTGTTGAATCTTTGTACTATCTCAATTCGAGAGGCAATGGTGCATAGTCTCCTCAAGTTTTCATGTTCCTTGCAAATTTTCCCTGGATGTCTTGGTAAGTAAAAAACATAGGGATCCATTCAAGACAAGCACCTTCCATGCTAAGAAACATCTAGAGGTTGTTCATACCGATCTTCTCAAACCATTACCTACTTCATTTTAAGGATACAAGTACTTCCAATTGTTCCTGGATGAATACTCTCGGAAGACATGAGTTTTTTCCTAAAGCAAAAGAGTGAGGACTTTCATCATTTCCAAACCTTCTATGAGTGTGTGGTGAAAGAGATCGACCAACCTATTCTTATACTCTACTCATATTGAGGGTGGGATTCACGTCAAATATGTTCTTGGCATTTCGAACTAATAAGGCATCAAACATAATTTTATCGCTCCTAGTACACCACAAGTAGAATATCATTATTGAGTGATGAAATCACACTGTAAAGGAGATGACCTTTTGCATGCTGTCAACAACAAAGCTAAATGAATGATATTGGGCATAAGCATTACAAATAGTCATTTATCTTCTCAAGTGGTACCAACAAAGATTCTACGGGACAAAAACTAGAAAAGGATGGAGTGGTAGAAATCCATCGATTTCTCATCTATGAGTATTTGGTTACACAACATATATGCATGTTCTAGCTCAAAAGATGAAGAATATCGTGCTAAAAACACTCTCATGCATCCTATTGGGCTATAGGAGTACCTCAAAATCATACCATCTCATAGATCCTGAGATAAATAAAATATATGAAAGTCAAGATGTGGTTTTTGATAATTCATCCTTTAACTCAGTGATGCAAAAAGAAGAATCAACACCAACCACCTCTCACCAATTGCTCTCTAAGTCAGATGATGAGCAAGAGGATACTTCTCACAAAAATATGAGTTGCAAGGGGAGCTATATGTTGATCTTGGAAAATTAGAAAATGTTACCATACATCCACTAGGAAGTTCTTCACATTAGTAGTAGAGTTCTCATTTGAAGTGGGTTCAAAATCTCTTTTGAGAATTTTTTTGGAGTCGAACAAGGAGTCAAACAAAAATGAGGTAAATTTTTCACTCATGAGTATAATAGTTGATATATTTGAACCTAATAACATTCAAGAAGCACTAAGTCAACCTTAATGGAAGAAATCTATAGATGTTGAGCATGATTCACTCATCTAATCAAACATGGAAAATTTTCGATCTGCCTACTAGAAAGATATCCATAGGATGCAAATGGGTTTTCAAAACTAAATATAAAGGAGATGGATCCATTGATAAACAAAATCATGACTTGTAGAAAAACGAATATGCTCAAAATGAAGGCACTTTGAATATGAATAAACCCTTGAACCCACCTGCAACAATCAAGACCATTATGGTTATATGTGTAATGATAGCATAGAATGGAAAGAAACTTCAACAAATGAATTTCAAGAGTGCTTTCCTCAATGGTGATCTCAAAGAAGAAATGTACATGACCCAACCGGAAGGATTTTTTGATGAAAATAATCCTAAAAAGGTATGTTGTCTCATTAAATCACCTTATGGATCAAACAAGCTCTAAGGGCATGGTACATCAAGATATATGATCACCTTTTACAACATGGTTTCATTGTAGCCCCTTATATTATAACTTGTACATAAAGAAGGTGGGAATAGATATTTCCATTCTTTTTTTGTATGTGGATGATCTTGTTATCATTGGAAGTACAGAAGATAAGGTTGATATTGTGAAGAATGACATCAAAATATCCTTCAACATGAATGACTTGGGGCTACTCCATTACTTTATTGGCTTGGAGATATTGCAAAAACAAAATCACATATTTGTTTCCTATGTAAGATATGCTAAGACACTCCTATAAAAATATAGAATGTCAGATTATAAACCTCCTTCAACAACAATGGAGAAAGGTTTACAACTCTCTCTATTCTAGGACTCACCTTAAGTCTATGCAACTCTCTAAACATTGGTTGGGAGTCTCATTGTAACACCCACAAATTTGCCCTCACGAACCCAAGACAAACCTAGGTCAAACTAGAAAAATTATGGAATAATTTTTTTGTAAAACCTACTCGCAACACAAGGTTAAAATTAATGGTCACACTTTCTCATTTTAAAATTACATTAAATTAATATTATTAATTTCCCCTTAGATCCCCTTTAAATAAAATAATAAAATCTCTCAATACCATTTAATAACATTTAGTTAGTCTAAAACAAGACTTAGGCTCCCCTATATTTTACTTTAATACAATTTAATTCCACCTTAATTAAATTTGGTCAGTTAATCTCAAGGGTATTGTGGTCTATTTAATTAAATAATAAAGTTCTATTATACCCACAAAGGGGTCAAAGCTTGCATTAAATAAAAAGGTCTCTAATAAGACACTTGGGTTAGGAAATAATAACACCCCCTACACATACTAGAGTGGCCCCAAGAAATAAAGTCTACCCATGCATTTTAAATTTGAATTTCTCTCACCCACTTCCCACCTAATTTTTGTAGGGATGAATCTCATCCATTGGATGGATTCATTTAGGGCCCTTAGATTTATGGATTCAACTAACCCTAAACATGCTTATGAAAAGCTTTTCTCTTTCTTTTTTTTTTGGCTTATTGTTTCTCATTTTGTTTTGCAAATTTGTAGAGGAGGAGGTGAAAGCCATGAGAGGAAATCTCAAGCTCATGGAAGGATGCACATTCTTCCTTTCTTTTCTTGTTCTATTTACACCCTCTTCTAGGGTTGTAATGTATTTATTTATTTTGTTTATCTCATTATTTTAGCATTTTCCCAAATGGGCATATGGGTTTTCCCCCATTTTAGAGGAAATAGGTAAAGTGGTGTAAGTATATATATACTACGGTAAAAGGGTGTATATGTATATGTATATATATATATATATATATATATATATATATATATATATATATATATAATATAAAGAATTGAACTGCCACCGGGAGAAAATACAGTCTGCAAGTTTGAAAGGAGGCCGATTATGCAGTAAAAACAGTGACCGGGTCACATTGTTTGGCAGCAAGTGTTTGGGGTTGGGGAGATTTGGAAACCCCACCCCCATCCCATTTATTAATGGTGTGGGGAGTGGGGTTGGCGACCCTCCTCCCTACCCTTACCTTATTTAAAATAATAGCCGCAGCCATAACCTATATGTTTTCAAACAAATTTTGATTTTTTTTATTTACATTTTTAGTTGGTTAATGTTTATTATATATATATATATATATATATATATAATAACTATATATAAATTTATTGTATCAAATTTTATTATTAATATCAATAATAATAATATTTTAATACCAATACTATTAAAAGAGGTAAAGATATTTATATTATTAACTAATCTTAATCTTACACTTAAAGTTTATTTTAAAATTTGATAGTATTTTTAAAAGATATTTAAAATCAATTCAAATTCAACTTCTTGTTACATTAGTTTACATTGGGTTTATATATAAATTTATAATGACTTTATAATAAATTTATATAATCCAATAAGGCTATGGCTAATTGTAATCATGCAATTCCTTTACCCTACTAGATTTAGGGATCAATCTATTTTATTGACAAGGTAAATGAAAATTAAAAAATATTTAAGTCTTTCCATCTACACATATAAAGGTAAAAAGAATGGGAGAACTTTGGGTTCTTCTTTCAACAATACAAAAGATGAACAAATATATTTTAACTTGTTATCTTATGCCTTTCAAGTAGGGAAAAGTAAGTAATTAATTTCTTTCATCACACAATGCAAGTTTCAACATTTCAAACAATAACTTATAGCAAGGTTTCCCAATAGTTTTAAAATGAATATCACTCCTCTTGAAGGCAATGAAACTACTAGCTTGCAAGTAAAGTATTATTATTTCAATCATATTTCCATTATGTCAAGAACTTGTTACACTAAAATTGTTTCTCTTTCAACAAGCAAAGAAGTAATATTAAATCTTTTACTTTCATTTTCAAAGAGAACTAATACTACAATTTTAATAAATAAGACAACTAAGAATCTCCACTTTAAGAATACAAGTTTACAAGACCTCCATACACAATGGAGACAACATGATAAAATATAACAAGAGAGTCCATTATTATTTTCTCCAAATACACAAGAATCCTTCATCATCTAAACTCCACCTTCTTCCAAGATCAAACACACAACCAAAAATGGGGGAGTAGGCAACACTCTCCACCCAACCATTACTCCAATGAGGAAGTGAAGCCTACTTCCTCATTGGCCCCCAAGCCCCAACAATGAGACAATAAGGAATATTTGACAACCATTGCAAAAAATACAAGGCTTCCACATTTACTTTCAAGAAACATTCACACAAGAAAATAACCATAAAACACTCATTTTTAAACACAAAAACTTCCCAAAAATAATGGCTCTAAAACAAGCCAAGTAGAGAAAGGAATATGGGGATACTGTTAGTGCAAAATCACAACACCCCCAAATGGCCTCAGATCTAAGTGGGGCATTTGGTGTGATTTGCATAACATTGGACCATCTCTCAAGTTGTGGGACTTGCGAAACCTGAGATGGACCTCTAGAGAAAGTTGGTTCTTGTTCCTAAACTACCCACCATAATCTACTCTAGTGCAAGAACAACTAATCTATCCTAATCTAACCATTCCAAGCAACTAGAGAGAAAGAAAGAGTGAAAGAGAGCCTACACTAAAGTAGTGATACACTAGAAAAGGAAAGAGGTGAGATACTCTATTAAGGGAGGTCGAACTCAAGTGACATAGACCCAGATCCTAATCCACCATCAAAACTCAATGAAACACAACATCCTACACTTGTAGCTATGAAATACATGTACAAAAATAGATCCGAAAGGGAGAGGGTTGAAGAACACCAAAAAACAATAGTTTATTGCTCTAAAAGGTGTAGAGACCATTACATTTATGCTAAGAGGCATAAAATACACTTATAGGGCGTAGGAGAAGGCTTACATCTCAAATGGAGTCAAGAAATTTTATTTATAGAGTTTACCCATACCTGAATGTCTCCCCCTCAAATGAGAAGTGTTTACAATATAGAGACAATGAAAACCGGTGAGAAACAAGCAAAAATCAATTTTGCTCTTAAAACTCAACCACCAACCATCAATACCCTACAAATATGCTTACAATCTATCAATTATGGTTCCCCATGTTTTTGGTGTGTTAGAGAAGGAAGATGGAAAATCTAGATCAGATCTGGGTAGTTGAAGCAATCAGATCCTTCATTAATGGTATGAAATATGTTTTCCTAATTTTCACCAATCAAAGCCTACTAAAAATAATATTTTATGCTTCCATGGTGTAGAGGAGGTCAAGATCTTTCCATCGGTACTAAATTTTTGAATTTTGAGCATTGAATCAAAAGATATGCCCATTTGAATATTTGAATCAAATCCATACAAAATGGCAAAAACTAGTTTTGCAAAATGGATCCGCGGGCCCGAAATTCACTTTACGCCTTTTGCACAAAAATTACAAAAGTGCAAAAAATCCCCATAGCCCCGCAAGCCCGTAACCTTCTCATTTTCCATTTGGCGAACAAACCTCCTCAGGCTCACAAGCCCGCACTTGCAAACTACGCCATTATGAAAGTTGCAAAAAAAATTCCCACGTCCCCGTAAATTTACATTTCCCAAAAGTCATCTTCGGGCCCGCTGGCCCACATTTTCCACTTTGGAAAAATTTTTCCCTAGGTCCGCCTTCACGCTTTGACTGAACCATGGCGACATGTAGAGTTGGCGCACACTTGGGGACCACTTTAAGATTTTCCTTTGAAGTTGCGCCGAAGAGACATATGGCTCCTTCGCCCTTTTCTCTGTTTCTTTGTGTTTTGGCTAAGTCCCTTTTGTTTGGTGGGGCCATATGTCTAACCCTAGACATGTGGAGGCTCAACACTTATTGGGAGACTACCTCTGGATTTTTCTTTTGAATTTGCGAGGATGAAACACGTGGAGGCCTCCACAGGCCTGTCCCGAGCTTGGAATTTTCAATGGCCGATGTCCCTTTTTTCGGACCTGGGACATGTGGAGAGCCTACGCTTGTTTGGAACTGGCCTTTGGGCTGCACATTTTGAAGTTGCACCATTTAGGCACTTAGCACCTTCCACTAGCTCGCCTGTTAAGAATTTTCAACGGGTAGTTTCGCCCTTTTTACTTCTTCTTTTCGGGCCTAGGACACATGGAAGCTCCACGCTCATTTGGGGGACCACCTTTGGCTTTGACCCTTGAAGGTGCACCATTGAGACACGTGGAGGCTTCCACCGATCCTTTTATACTTAACCAATTTGTGCCCACTTCCATTTGCCTTCGTTGGACCTTGACTACATGGAGAGATGGTGCTAGTTTGAGTCTCCGCCTTGGGATCTCACTTTTAAAATTGTGTCGAGCTGACACGTGGTTCTTTCCACTCATTTGGACTTTTCAATAGACAACTCTATTCCTTTTTGGACCTGGGACACGTGGAAGCTTCATGCACATTTGGGGTCTCTGTTTTGATGTGCCCTTTTGGAATTGCACCAAGCTGATGCGTGGCACCTTTGGTGAGTCTGTTGTTTGGCCCGAGTCGACTCGTATGCACTAAGTACAAAAATTTGAGCCTTTCCCCGTTTTCCTCCTTTGAGCCTCTGGAATCCTTTGATGTTGTTTTATCCTTTTCCAACCCTACTCCTCCCTTATTCGAGCCCGCTTGACCCTTGATTGTTGGATTTGAATGTGGGCTCGTAGGATAGAGCCGACCCTTAAATTTCTTCTGTGCGAGGTAGTGTTTGATCAATTTTTCTTGGGGGAAAAATTGGTATAACAATACCCTTGTGCCTCCCAATGGTTTAGATGTCCACCTCAAAATCTCCAAAAAACAATCAACCCTAAAGCCTCTTATGCCTTACTACAAATAAAATACATCTCTTATGCCTCCCTCACTCTTATGCCTCCTCTCTCTTATGTCTCCCAAAATGAATAAAATAACAAGATGAGAACAAGGTGGGGCATCCAACCCACTCCCTCATAAATACCCAAAATAATATCTTATGCCTCCCAACATATTTCATCCCCATTTCACTATCTCATACACATCCTAAAGCCATTTCACTACCCAACAACATCAAGCAAGAAAACACATTCATTCAACACATAAACATACAAGGCAAGAGAAGAAAATAAGGGTGGAGACCCTACCTTGCCATAGCAAGAATCCACTCCAAAAGAAAGTCCCAAAATCCTCCAAGCTCAAGCAATTCCAAGAAATCTTCAACTCCAACAAGCACTCCAAAAAGCAAGCATTCCAAAATGAGAGAGCCAAAACCAAGCAAGTAACCCCAAAACTTCACAAAAATTCTAATAAATAGAAAAGAGGGAGAGGGAGATGATGTGGCTCCATGTAGGATGCCACATAATTTATTCTCCATCCCACATCACCATGGTCAAACCCAAACCCCAAAGTATAATAAATTGGTGGTTGGGGAAAAGACCACCCTCTTACACACTCAACCCAACCCACACCCCTTAAGGAAAAAATTAATTACCCATGTAATAAAAGTGCACTTGATTTCCCTTTTCCTTCATTAAAACACAAAATAGGACCTAAAATAAGTCCCTCACATCATAGGCTAGGTGGGTGGGTGAATTTAAAAGGTGTGGGACAAGCTTAGCTTGTCCCACAAGTCTCCAAAATAGCCTAGAAGGTCAAAATCCAAATTTCACAAGGAAGATTGAGTACACACAACCCAAAACACATTAAAATCATCCCAAACCAACACACATAAAAGCTACCAAATCACATTTATTTCCCCCCTTTTTTCACATCCTACTTAGCACTAGATAAACACTTTTAAATTAACTTAAGAGGGGTGCTAAACACAATTAATAAAAGTGACTCCACATGCAAATAAAAATAAAATAATTCACAAATAAATAAAAGCAACAAGACAAAATTAAAAACATTCCCAAGGTCACTTTTGAGGTCACCCCAATGGGGACCTCCTAACAAGCTACAACAACAAACAACATACGAATACACGTGTTGCCATGGTGACCTATTACCAATACTCCATATTCTCTCACTGTTGGTCTCCTATCCCCTTTGGTTTATTGTGTTATGAAACACCTGCAAAAGTCAAGACAATACCTTTTGTAACAACATAAAAATAATAAAATACATGCATATTTATATAATCAATTATCGTAACTTAAACAAAGACAAGTAATTTTCCATCATTCACAATTCCAATTATTTAAATTTCATTACTTTATCAACTAACAATAAGATCACGACATCAAATACATCATCTAACATCATATAATTATCAAAATAAATGCATTAGTCCAATATAAGCTCAAAATCAACAATTCGATATATCAAATATGCATATAATCCATCCTGTAAATCATGTCATAAGTCTAACATCCATACTATCTATAAATTAACTAATCAAAATAACAATGTCCATCTGTCAATATCTAAAATGTGATAGAAATGTCCATAACTCTAATCTATAATAAGTAGAATCATAATCATATAAAATTTGAAGAGGAGTGGGCACTACATTTCCTTCACCTTAGACTTGACTTCCCCTTGGAAGTCACTATAAAAATGAGGGAACTATGCTCTCAAAGGCGTGGTGTCCTCCCACATAGATATTGTCTCATCGTATCTATCCCATTGAATGCGAACCTAATCAATCTCTCTACCTCGAAGGCCCTGTGGTCATGCACTCTAAAATATGGACAAGCTCCACTATCACTGTTTAGCGACCAACATTTTTAAAATATATATATATTTTTATCTATATAAAACGAAATTTTAAAAAAAAAAAAAAAAAAAAAAAGTAACGGGAAGGATTTGTGTCATCTTTAATTTGTGAGTGGATTAATTGACCCATGTGAAGGCATGTGGGCTGGTGTTCTTGGAGGGGTGAGCTGATGTGAGTGGTTAGGAGGTGGCGTGCCTTGTATGCTTCCCATACAACCCATAGACCTGTCATGTTCCTTGCATAATAATACAGTCACTTTAATGATGAAGCTAGGGGCTTTAACCATGCTCAAATCCAAGTTAACATTGAATATTTAGTAGTAATCAGATAGTTGCAGCAGGAGAAGATCCCATGAAATTTTTTGGATTACTTTTCTTTTCATGCACTCCTCTTGAAATCACTCGTTGCACATATAGCACTGGTCAGATCCTTTCATTTTAGGACCAATCATCTTGAGGTCAATGAGATTACCTGTACACTCTAGAGTACCAGATCCTTTGCATTTATCATGGACATATGAGCACCCTTCCAGATATGTTGATCCATTTTGTAACGCCCACATTTTACACACACAAAAACAATAGTAGAATACTAGGATAATTTTTTTTTGACTTACATTGCTCTCTACATGACACCACATGGGCTCCAAATATAGAAACGTGACAAGACATACGACACTTACATAAGTCATCGAATCACATAAATACATGGAAACACCATAGACATGTTGATGCCACACTTTTCCCAATGAATGAATGCTAAGAATGACCCAACTAAAAGAAAAGGACTCAAGGATTGGCAAACCCACAACACATCATTTATTTAATTGCATTTTATTTATGATCAACATTCCAAGAACATTATTTTGTAAGGAAAACTTTCTTCTTTTTCCATCCACATATTTTTAAGTTCATTCCACAATTAATTTAAAATTTGACCATTTTAAGTTGGCCTTTTTATCCTTTAAGGAAAATTTCCATAACTTACATACTTATTTGGCATAATTCAAATTGCATATAAAGTGCTTAATTATCTTGTTCTTATGTTAAGAATATTCTTCTCAAACATTTATTCAATGTTTAAATTTTACCCTTGCAACTCAAGTGAATCTGACTTGATGTCAAGAAAGCAATATTAGGATTTAAGGGGGTGGTTTAGATTCAAGATAATCCTTTTTTTTTTCCATAAACATTCTTCGATCACGGTATAGTTATTTCCCTACAATAGTTGTTATAGTTCAATATCTTGTGGAATTCCATTTAGATTTATGTATATATCTTTTGTTTTCTCAAATTTTGATCACACCAAGGCAATTCATATTCTTTGTAACTCATGAAAATGTTTAATTAAGTTATAAGGACTCCAAGAGTGGCATTATCCCTAACCTCAAATCTCGTTTTTACTCTTCTATGCTTTATTTTTCATCACATTAAGGTCTCATTATTACCATCGCTTTATAAAAAAAGAGTTACGAAAGTACTTTTCTGACCTCTTAAATAAGTAAATGGTTAGAATCATTATAAACTACACATGAACCACAAGTTATTTGTGTTCAAGGTAAGGTCCCATGTTTCTACATTTCACGATTCCACATGTGAAATATTATTTATTTCTTAATGTCATAAAAGGGCATAACAAGGTATTACGGGACAAGATTTCAGTTTCTTGGGTTCTCTAAAGTCAACATCTTTCAAATCAATTTTGTTTGCAAAGAGTTACTTATAATTTTCTACCCACATGTTAACCTCCTAATCAACTAAGGTTTAGTTTAATTCCAATTTTCACTCAGAGGATTTACTCCCTATTATATATTAGATTAAGGTTAAAACATATTTACCCTATAAACCCTTCGTAAGAGATCAAGGCACTATATTTTCACTAGCCAAAGATAAGACATTTAGTTGTGAGGGACTAAAGAGTTCACTAACAAGAATGTAAGACATAGAACAACTATATCACAATCTCCATTTATGTCGTCTGAATCCAACATGGATTTCATTTGATGAAGAAAATTTAATTCTAAATCTATCTTCGGAAGACAAGGTAGTCCACTAGGATACGAAGGAAGAGTTAGCTCTACTTACTCCAAATAAAGTTTGACTATGTCGCTCCTATCTGTCAGGTTTATGACAATGTCACTAAACATACCGACTAAGACAATAAACCCATTCTTGGGATCTTGTTTACCTAAACTAGGAGGTTCCATCGAGTGTAGAGTTTAATTTTTTTCTACAATTTTCAATCTCCTCTATGGTAAGAAGGATCACACATGAAGACATGTTATGCACGAATATACTAGGGTTGAGTGTTTCGATTAACTTTCTTTATTACGTTTTCAAGGTAAGAATACAACAAGCTGATTAATTAATCATTTATTGAACACTGAATATGCACTACAAGATATTAACTTCAAATTCATTTACCATATATATATCAAACCTTTTTTACCATACGTACTATGAATCAAATTGAACCTATGATTAAATACACATTTCCTAGATGTCCCTAAAACTAGCATCTCATACATATTAGCAAATTTCAAATATAACTTTTCTGTAACAAGAGACTACATTATACATTTATTCATTTTACAATGACCTATATAAATTACAATAATAAATTATGAATTACACATCACTTTTTTCGCCATCTTTCTTGCATCCTGCAAAACCATGTGAGCATGAAATCAGCGATAAATCAGCTGGCATGGCATCCACCCTAATCTAACATAATTAACATTGTTCAGTTTCCCATTTACATATAATAATAATTAAAAATTTGCATTCGAAAGAAAAGGTTTAGAGACATGTATTCATTTCATTTCATTTCACTTCATTTCGTAACCAAGGAGAGAGAAAGAGAAAGGAAGAGAGAGAAACACCATTTTGTCAAAAGTTCTATTTCACACAACCAGTTACACTATAGATTTTTCAAACAATTATTTACATGTGTCAAAATTTTCCACGGTGGTTTGGCAACCCGACGAGGGTCCCACAACTTTCTATTTTTACATTTTCTTGCTAGCTACAAAAACGTTCAAATCAAACTTGGAGGCTAAGAAACCACTTTCAAAATTTTTTTTGATGAGTAAACACATCACAATTAAAATTCTACGTGTCTTCTTATATACCGAGAGTTCATAAGAATGATGTAATTTGGAATCAAGCGAGCGGTTTACCCTTGATAGCTAGTTTTTTGAGGCCATTGGTATTAATTGACCCAGTTGCAAATGAATAAAAGTTAGCTTGAGGGATCAGAAAACCACATCCAAAATTGACGTTTGATGGATGAATGTGAAATGAAAAACATCCTACAAGTTCCTCTTTATATGGAGAATTCACCAGAGTTGACAGGACTGAGAATTAGCAAATGGTTATCAAACGACAACATGTTTTTAGAGACACTGGTCATAATTGGCCTAGTTTGACCAGTCAAACTTTGACTGAGAGGCCTACAAAATGCCATTGTAAAACTATCTAGAAATTTTTTCCCTAAAATGAAATTTCCGTGTATGGCTGTCTAGTAAAAATACTAGAGGTTTACGAAGATGGATAATAATTTCTCTATCCAGGTTTTGAATGGCGGTTCAAAATGAAAGCCAACTTTCTAGATTTAACAACTTCCTATCACTACAAAACAGTGTAATAGGGCTCCTATAAGGGCATCAAAAGATCACAAATGTTCATTCGGGGTCAATCCAAGGATTGAAGTGACACCTCACATAACAAGGTATGCAAAGGAATCTTAACCTCCCTTTTCCAGAGTTACAAAGGTTACTTTGTGAGTCCCCAAAAATTGCAATTTATCTAATTAAACAAGGGAGTGGTCAAGTCATTTACAGGGAACTCAACTTCAGCGTGTCAATTAAAAAGGGTAATGTAGAAATCTAGTTTGGTTGTGACGCTTACTAGATCATCATGACGTGAGTGTTCAAGTTTATTGTCTACCAAGCAATATTGGATCTTGTAAGTTACGATACAAGGTTTTACTATTTTTAAAACAAGTTTATTTTATACAGTATAATATACAAAAATCCTTTGGTTATAAATTTTCATTTCGTTGCAAAAGAAAAACTAAAGAACAAAAATTATGAGAGATGAGGAGAGATGAACCATGCCTGGGAACGACGAGCGAAGCAGCATGAGGTAATCCACATGATTTTGGTGTTCCATGAACCGATTGTAGTTGTTAGAGGGGTTTCAAGACTTTTTCACAAATCCCACCTCGTGTATCTTCTATAATCCATCCCCAGAAGGACCAATCTGGAAAAATTAATGTCAAGATGATCTCTTTTACTGCAGTATCAAAAGCAAGGAGGTGGTGATAGGTTGGATTGTCTATATTTTGATCTTTCAATCCTCGGTCTATCCATACAATCAAACATTAGGTCCACATCAGGAACCAAGCCAGGATAATGTTCCCAGAGCTACAATAATCCCCAAATTGTGAACATCATTCGCTTTGCACACATGCATAGTAGAGATCCACATATAGTAGACCACTCACGATGATCACCAAAAAGGTGAGAAAATTCTTTGGCAACCTTGATGTTGTATTCTCCTATTCCAGACACCCTCCACTGAGCAAGGTATTTGTGAATCCAATGGAAAAAAATAGGGCAAGATCTTGTTGTATTTTGAAATAGATCATTCTTATTCGTGTATGAGTGGATGAACCTTAGTGGTGAACTGCAGGTTAGGTAGGAGCACTGGAAAATATGTGAAGCTCATTTATACTTGCCATCTAACAAAATTCCTCTATCTTATATGCTTTGATGGATGTCCATACTCTATTCCACAGCTCACATTTGGCACAGAATAGTAGACGCTAGCAGAGGTTATCGAATCTAGATTTAAATCTTCCAGTTACATCTACTCAGAAGTTTCTACATCCTTTTCAAAAACTCATTTTATGTATATCATGTAGTCTATGCTATTCAACAAAGCACATTTTTTTTGTATTCGTATATACAGGGAACCTACAACTATGAAAGTTGACAAACTCCCATTTTTTCATAGATGAGGATGAACTTAGCAAACTAAAAAAATTTGATTTCCATTATGCTTTGATGAACTTCCTTACCCTGTGCTGGAGCTTCCCCTTTCTTTTTTTTGGCGCAGTCTGAGAGGAGATTGCAGTCCCCGAGACACGTTTCTTTTAGGAATTTTGGTAACAGTTCACATACATTTCCATGCTTCCACGTATTTGGATGCCCATCTTCCATAGTGCTTCTAACTACAACATTTAACAAAGCTTCAACTATGGCACACAGGCTGGGAGTGGTTGAAAACTAGAGAGAAAGATATTAAAGTTTTTTTTGAATCGTTGAGCAAGGAACATGGCATGCCTTTGGGTTGGGAGTGAGCCCCTGTGCTTTCACATGGGTGGGGAAGGGGTCACTTACTCCATCTTGTCTCTAATCCCACGCACCCTATTGCCCACAAAAAAATTCCATCAAACTTTCATTGTTTTTTTTTTTATTATTATTATTTTAAAACATTTTGTCAAGCCCACATACTCCTCCACTGACATCCTTCATTACATTGCACTCATAGATGGAGGCCTTAATAAGGTGCTTGAATTAATATGAATGGGAAAATGATAGGTTTTAAAAATAGATGGGGATGTGCCTCTGCACTTGTTGCATAGATCGACATGACTCCCATGTCAGCTCACACTCCCCTTTAAAAACAATTCATTACACTTTATTAATATTTAAAGGAGGAATTACACATTCATAATGGTTCATCATTTGTAGCTATTGCATAGAGGAGGGCATAATGGGGTTCATCTTGCGTCTTGAATTCATATCATGTTAAATAAACAAATCGCAATAGCCTCCGAGCTAGTGTTGTTTATGGGTGTTCCTTTAATACGGGTGTGTTGTTGGCATCATGCCAAAGACAAGGGATGTTGGAAGAAATCATAGGTGTGTTGTTTTTATGCCATCTGATCTAACATGGGTCTAATATGAGGTATTTTATTATTGGATTGAGAAGATCTAAGGCTCCTTTATATATTTATATTTTTGCAAAAATTTTCAGACTTTGCAGAATGCGGTTACTCAACCACTTTCCTTGATTTCCGATATACGTTGGAATTTATTTTGATTAGTGACTCAGCTCATTCTGTTGTTGGCTACTTATCCAAAAATTACATAGTTCCTTCTTACATGATAATGAGTTGGTTCTATGCTTCTTGTATTGTAACATTTCTTCGTATGGGGGTACACCCTTGGTGTCTTGAATGTATTCTTAGGTTCTTAAAGTTATGCCTTGGTTTTGGATGCATGGAACCTTGAGGGTGTCTAGGATCTTAGAGTGACTTTTTCATTGCTTGACCTTGCTAGATAGAGAGTTTTTGTGTTGTGCGTTCTAGTTGGCAAATTGCATTGCAAGAAGTGGTGGTGATTCTCTTACAATCCGGTAAGAGCTTGAACCTCATCAAAGTAGAGGTGTTTAATTGTGGGCTGATGAATTATGTTAGGATTAGATTGCTTTTGGCTGGCTATGGATATTAGTGGAAAAGTGTTTGTCTGATAGTGTCTTTTCTTTGATGGCATGCTAATTTTTACCATGATTTCGTATTTCATTATAAAAGTATTTGTTATCACCGAATCACAGCACCCTTGTGTTTATACAAGTGCATATACTTGAACTCACGGTGTGATTGGATAACATGGGTACTATCTCCAAGTTGTGGGACTTGCTACTTGAGATAAACCTCCGCAGAAAGCTGGTTCTTGCTCCTAAACTACTGTCACAATCTACTCTAATGCAGGATAAGCAACTGTTTTAATCTAAATTTCCAAGGGACCAGGAGAGATAATGCATAAAATGAAAGCCTACACTAAAGTGGTGATACACCCAGAAAGGAGGGTGTGAGAGTAGTCTCCAAATGTGTGAAATCTGTAGCAAAGTACACACTAGAAGAGGTGATGACAGTTCTCCATAATCTAGCAAAATGCATTCACAACAATATTCCAAGCATACACAATGATAATGGATCCCTGCAAGAACATAATAATAGACACAATATTCTTGTAGAAATATTAAAGGGGCAAGAAGAATGCAAGAAAACACAGCAGGGGAAGATACATCCACAAACTGATATTTTATTGCTTCATCATGATATGGATTCGAGTCTATTACAAGATAAGGGCCTGGATCACCATGCAAAGAGTCCACTACAAGGGCTTGCAACACATTGGCTTCAAAGAAATTTTGGAAGAGCTTTTCTACCCAAAACTCTCTCCTTTACAATGAGCCCAACACTCCAATTTATAGAAAAAATGAGAAAGAAAAGAGAAGGGAAAATGGAAATCCCGAAATCTGTCCTTCAACCACCTGTAAGAGGTATTAAATGGAGTGAAATGATTTTACATTACTTGAAAAATGCTCCCCATACTATCCCATGTGCTGCAGCAGAGAAAGAATGATGACCATGCCTCTTAATTGCACTCTCAACTACCAAATAAAACGTTGTTATGAACCCGGCCACGTTTTCTTAAAAATATCAATCAATTTCTCATCAAATATAGAATTTATTGATTTTTGTGCATCAGGCTCAGAGCCACAATTCCAATGGTACCAATTTTGTGTGATTTCGTTGAGAAATGAAAAAGTTATGGCCTTCTGAGTGGGCAGCTATTTTGGGTCTCGGGCAGTTTTCTGTCATTTGACGGGAATGAGCATTAACCGATCGAACCGAATATATTTATCTTATTTAAATATATCTACCCTCATCAAAAATAATAAATCCAGTTTTTTTGGTGTAGAGGACGCCGTGTTTCGTTCCAGAAAGTCCAATTTTGTGAAAATCGGAGCTCGGAGTCAAAAGTTATGGCCGTTTGAAGTTTCCGGACCAAATGTCGGCCGCTTCGGCTTTCGCGTCCCACGCATACTTTCATCCCAATTGTCCCGATCTGAAATTCCTCTCGATTCACCTGGTTCAGCCGGTTCACGTCCCGCGCGCGTACTCTTGTCCCGCTTTGCTTCCCGGATCGTCTCTGGGACAAATTCTTCGATTACTGGTTCGGCGGTTCGCGTACTTTTGTCCCGGTGCAAAATTTCTCATTTCGGCCGATCTAGCGGTTCACGACTTCACGTACCTTCTGACCAACTATTCCGGCTGCCTTAAGTCTTTTCGACGACTCACGCCTCCGTGTACTAATCGCCAGATGTCCAAGACTGCCTATTTCAACAGTTAGTCAATTTTTTCCACTTTTCGGCTAGTTCGGATTTCCGCGTCCCGCGTCCCGATGTCCCAATTGTCCCAAATGCTACGAGAGCCGCTTTGTGGCCTTTTCGGCCGGTTCACGCCCAGATGTCCCTCATGTCCCGACTAGGACTAGGACTTAGCCATTTTTCATGATTTTTTCTGGCCCGAGCTTGTTTTCTGTAATTTTTTCACCTTTTCTCAGAACTTGCTCTCTTCTTCTTGGACAGGGGAGTTAGAAAAATCTGAGGGGACCCTAGAAACATGACTTTTTTCCCTAACTCAATCTATTTGCCTGGGACTTGAGAATTTAATGCATGTTATCAAAATTTACCCTGGGGGGTGAATTTTGGATAACAATATTGACTTGTGGATTGTATGCATCTTGATAATTATAATTAGATTAAAGCCGTTCGGGCAAAGTGTGTGTTTAATTAATTTTTTACTCACATTGACCTATTTAATGTTGAATTACGTGGAGACACTTATGGATGCTTTGAGTCCATTTGACCATGCCTTTGGTGATGATAGTGTAATTAGACCTTGCTAATTTAATCTCGATGGTATTTTACAATGTGATTCTTCTTGAGAAACTCGTAACTCTTGGTTGTAAAGCCATGTTTAATAGATTAACTGATTGTCTTCTTACATTTGATTCTTTCTAGTGAGTATGTGGTGTTCTTATAGTTAAAATCTTTCCTTGTCATTCGATTACTTGGTTGATGATATCTTATGGTAATATGGGTGTAGATTTGAAAAATTTCCTTGTCTTATCATGTGAGTAAAATGTTTTTCCAAAACAACAAACATTGTTAAACCCTAGTAGATCAAGAAAAGTAATTATACTTCTTTAATGTGCATTCCTTGTAACTTCTTTTGAGAACTTGTAGAAACCCAATAGAATGTTTTATGATAGTTGTAATTGGAAAAATCTCGAAATATTGTTGTGATCCATGTTGGTTGATTATTTCCTAGTTCTTACAAAATTAATAATGTGTTTTCTATGATTGAATGTCCCTTGTTTTCTTATAATTAAAAATGGGATGTGTTGATTTACCTCTCTCTCCCATAAAAGTAATAATGTGATATGTTTACCCTTCCTTCTCATTAAATTTTGTTGACAAATTGACTTACCCAAACATCATAAAACTATAATTGAGGAGGTTTGGCCTTGAAGCTTAACAAATAAACTAGAACATAGAAAGAGAAAATGATGCTTGCTTTAACCTTGGTAGGTTAGTAGAAGAAAAAAAACCATGTAGAAGAACAGAAAGGGAAATTTTTTTCCATCTACCTTCCCTAGGAGTGAAATAGATACTTTTTTCTCTTTTTTCCTTTATGAATGGTGAGATATCATGCCCCTTAGTGATCCTTATAACACAAGCTGTGATATCATAATAAAAGGAAGATTTCTAATTAAGAAAATTTGAAAGAAATGTGCTTAGCGAGTGAAACTATCCTTTTGACTTAATGAGTTGATTTATAAAATGGGTAAGAATTATGTGTATTGAGTGCAATGTATAGTTGAAACTTTAGTTCAGTTGCTTACCGGAATTGTGAAACATCGATAGTTAATAATGTGTTCTAAGTTTCTTAGTACTTTCTTGTTCATAGATGTATGTGCCTTTCTTTGTGGGAGTTTTTGGTCATCATACCCTTATCATCCCGTTGCTTGATGAGTGTGAGTTATGGTCGTTTTGGTTTGAGACTTATCTCTTGTTTGAGAAGCAACCTCCTTGCATGATATCTTATCCTTGGAGACCTAAGTTATTGTAATTTTAAGGAAACATATGTTAAGGATATAAAATAACTTTGGGAAGTCTTCTTTTCTTCTTGTTCTTCTTGAGACACATTGTTGTTGTTGCCCCTTTCCATTAGGATGGAAAGTGCAAGATGATGTTATTCGCTTTCATTACGATGCACCCTTGGATTTTAGTCAGACCCCGTGTTACTTTTTCTTCTCCCTAGATACCTTGATTGCTCTATGGTGTTACGATTTATTCTTGTGCTCTCTTTTTGGTTATTATGAGCTTGGTTTATAAAATAATATAAATGAATCCCATTGTGTTATAGTGTATGGTGCTTCTTGCATTGTTATTTTAGCTGCTAGTTGAGTTGGTTACTAAATGGTTGACGTCTCTAGATTTGGTTAATGTGGTGTGTTTTATTCTTAAAACAAAAGTGTAAAAATTAGACTATAGGAAACCTTGTGGTCATGGAATTGCTTAATATCACCATAAAAATTTGACTGTACCCTATCGAGTTATAGAAGTGTTTTCCATAAATAGTTCCTCGATTGTAAATGCTTTCTGATTTAGGTGTCCTTCCTTGTTGATTAACCTCATCTTGTGTGACCTCAAATTGTGGGAACTTGAGTAAACATGTCTCTCGTACAAAATTTTTGCCTTGGTTGATTCTGCTAGCCTTGTCTAAACAACAAACTATGAAAGCATAATTTAACCCTAGTGGAAACCTTAATTTTTGTTACTGTAGTATGTTGTATTCCTTGGGAAACTATGTGGTCTTTCTCAACTCATGGAATTCTCCTTATTATTCCTCTACTTGGTGGTTACTCTTAAGACTCTTTTGAACTCTTCATGTTATATTGCTATGTGTTGTATCTTGGTTGATAGCGTAAAGTTACTCTCTAGATTTAAATGTTCGTAGCCTTGCATGTAAAAAGTTTAGAACTCATCCCTTACAATCTCCCTTCTTCTTGCTGAATTGCATTGGACCAAACTTGGGATTCTATGGACCCACACTTGTTTGAAGCAAGAAATCCCATAATGGGAGTGATCCTTTTCTGTTGCATTTGTTCCTATCTCTCTTTCCTGTGACTTCCAGGAGGAAGTTGAGTCTAAGGGAAGGGGATGTAGTGCCCACTTCCCTTCGACACTTTTGACATTGATCATGACATTGTTGACTATACCATGGAACATTGTTATAGTTTTGATTTAGTATGATGATTAGATGTTAGAGCATGGATTATTGTTGATTTTGATTCATATATGATGCATGATGATTATTAGAGACATTTTAGATATTGATGTTGATATCTTGTTTGACATGGTTATGTTATAGATGTTTTTAGACTGGTGATATTTGGATACTTTGAGTAGACCTAGAAAATGAAAATTGAATTAAAATTTATGATGATATATTTGTTGATGAAATTTTAAGTGAAAGTGTTGATTTTATTGATGTTGTTGTGATTCATATATATATATATATATATATATATATATATATTGATGACTTTGGAAGTATATTATATTCATTTGGATGTTCCTGATGCGTCCACAAGGCCGAAGGAGGTATTTGTGTTTTATAGGTTAAAATATCACAACGAACATGGGGGATTAAGGACCAACCACATTGGAATTCTAGATGAATTCAACAAGGTCACCATGGAAACTATATTTGTTAGTGTGTGTTTGATTGTGTTAGGGATTCCCATGGGGGTATCACCTTCAAATGTGACCATGGGGTTTTATGTTTCTTCTATTTATTTTTCTTTGGTTTCATGTTGCATGTGTTTATTTTTTGGTTCTTTGACCCCTTTCCTTATTTATTAAATGGTGTTTTAATTAATGTGAGTGATCATATTGTTAACAAAATTAATTAATAAAATTGGGTCATAAGAAAGTAATTATTAGAGTTGTTGGCCTAAAATTAAAGTGTTGTAAGAAATGTGTAAGTGATGTGTTAGAGATGTGTAAGTTGATTTTTGAGTATGAAAAACTCCATCATCTTTGAAATTTGAATTTTTCCTTGGAGGCTGACTTTGGAGACTTGTGGGACAAATTTAACTTATCCCATACCTCTTAAATTTTCATACCTACCTTACATATGGTTGGAGAGTTAAATTTAGACTTTCTTTATGTATTTTTGTAAGTCAATTTGAATGTTGTAATTGCACTTTTCTTACATGTTTTAATTTCAGTCCTTATGGGGTTTGGGCTTGTTTGAGTGTGTAAATAAAACTGTCATATTATTTACCTAATTATTGATTATGCATTGGAGAATGAAGTTGACTTGGGTGTAGGAGTTGAGGATGTGTGAAGTGGCATCCTACATGGATCTACCTCATCCTCTTCTCTTCCATCTTCTATTTATTGGAATTCCTTAGCTTGTTTTGGGGTTGCTTCACTGTTGCATACTTCATTTTGGGCAACTTCTTTTGCTGTTTTGGGAGCTCTTGCTTTTGGAGAAGATTGGAGATGGTTGCATGCTTGTAGATTGTTGATCTCTTGGACTATTTTTGGATTGGAAAGCTTATTTTTTTACAACCTTGGAAAAACTCCCTTATGGAGAGGTAAGATATTTTCTCTTGAAATGCTTTTATTTTATTTTATGCTTATGTATATGATTGAATGTTTGGATGTGCTAATTTATTTTTGGCTGGTTGGGTAGATGGCTTAGGGATGGTGTATGAGAAGAATATAGAGTACTCTTGAGGGAGGCATAAGTTTGTTTAGGGAGGTATAGATGTTGAGGAGTTGGGATTTGGGTTCCACCTTGTAAAAAGAAATAGCTTGCATTTCTTTACTAGTTATGGGGTGTCATAAGAGGTTGGGGGCATAAGAAATTGTGAGGAATAAGGGGTACTTGGGGAAGCATATGGGTATGTCAAGGATTTGAAATGATATGTATTTTGGTGGTTTATTCTCAGGTGGTGATACCCATTTCCCCTTTGGGAGGCATAAGTAGCATCCCTCATAGTTGCTTGTTCTTTTGGCTTGCATGATGAAGCCTGAGTATTGTTTGTTATATCTTAATGTGGTTGTAAACTACATTCTATTTTGGAATGTGTTTTTAAATGTGAAATGTGCATGTGAAATATTTCCTTTGTGATGTGGAAGTATGTGGTTTCCATGAGTTGAAATGCATTTTATATTACATTATGGTTGGGCCTCGGGGGCCAATGAAGAATGATGGCTTATGCTTTCATTGGATGTCTTGGTTGGGTAGAGAATGTTGCCTTTCCCCTTCCTTTCTTGTGATCAAAATTGGAGAATGGTGGATCTGCATATTGTTGTTCTGGAACAGAGGAAAAAGACAGTTTGACTAGTCCTTGTTGAGATTATTATTTATTGTAACCCTTTCCACTTTGAAGTGGATGACCTTGTATATTATTGGTGAAGGAAAGATGATTTTGTTTTGGCTATGAAAGTTGTAATTCGAAATGTGAAAGAGATGCACTCTGTTTTCTATTTTGAATGAAAGAAAAGAAAGAATTGTATTCTTCCTTTTAGAAATAATTCACAAGACATCTTCTTGGAGCCCTTGTGGTGTTGTGTAGTGAGAAATGTAAGTAAAATAAATAAATTATCCTGGTATTTTACGTTGTATTTGTGTGTGTAAAAGGTGGGCATTACAACCCGCCCCGATCATGCACATACAATGAGGTATTATCTAATACATGAGAAGGATCTGTAATGTACCTCCTAAGTATAGAAACATGAAATATGTCGTGGATGTGAAACAAGCTAGTGTCAATGCTAGATGATAGGCCAAAGGAATGATATGTTCCAAGATCTCAAAATGACCCACAAATATAGGAGTAAGCTTAGAGATTTTTTTGTAATGGATAGGGATCTTATGAGGCTGACATGAATAAACACCTTAGTGTCCACATTGAAACTACGATATAACTCTGAAAAATGTTATTGTAGAAAAACTCCACCAAATACAAATACTCCTCCCACCTCGATTGATGGTCCATGATGTACATCCTAAGAATTTCCTCCAAGATATGATTCACCTACTCTCTCTGTCCATCTATCTCAGGTGATACGATGTACTTAAGTTGATATTCATCTCGAAATAAAGCTACATGGTAGTCTAGAAGTGAGAAGTGTACAAGGGATCATGGTTAAAGATGATCTTCCGTAGAATCTTGTGTAATTTGACAATCTCATCAAGGTATACTCATACCACTACACTAGTTGTGTAGGTGGTATTTACCAGAGAAAAGTGAGCCACTTTCATCAATTTATCCATTGTAACCATGATGGCATCGTGGTGGTATCTCGACGTCAGTAACCCAACTATGAAATCCATGGAAATGGTGTTCTATTTCCACTCCGACATGGCATAAGGGAAGAGAAGGCTAGTTGGGTGTTGATGCTCGGCCTTCACCTTATGACACTCTAAACAGTGTGACAAAAACTAAGCTACGTATCTCTGTAGTCCCCTCCAATGGTACAACCTTCTCAAGGTAGCATGCATCTTCTTCACCCGTGAATGGGTTGAATACGGTATGCAATGATCCTTTTTCAAACTATCCCTGTCTCAAGCCTCCATCTCTAGGAACATATATCGACCTCGTGAAAACCGAGAAGACCATCTACCTCAAATGAACATCCATCAAATTTCCCCTCAAGGGGCGTTCGAGACTCAATATTTGATATGGCTACAAGGTAGAAGATGTCGTAAGGAAGTCATTCGCCGCAAAATTCTAATCTAAAATCTGTACTCACTGAAGTAGCCATAACCACATGTTTTCACCTACTTAGGGCATCGAAACCATGTTATCCTTACCCTTCATGTGTTCTATCTCCATGTCGTACTCACAAAGTAAATCCATCCAACACCGCTAATGACCATTTGAGATTGGGTCGTGTGAAGAGGTGGTAAAGACTCAAGTGATTAGTTCTAATTGTAAATATCTAGCCAAGAAGGAAATTTCTCCACCAAACTAAGGCATGTAAAACTACTACAAGCTCAAGTTCATGAGTTGGATAGTTTAGCTCATAATTCTTTATTTTGTGAGACTGAAAAGAAACCACTAGGCCCTCCCGCATCAACACACCTCTTAGTCCTACCAACGAAGCATCCGTGCAGGTAAACGAAGAAATCACCCCGAGGGTATGACACTACAAGATGGGTTTTTATGAGGCATTCATTCAATTTCATGAAGGCCCAATCACATCTATCTTACCATAATAACTTCTTACCTTTTTTTTTGAAGGGAAGTGAAGGAGTGCACAACTCAAGAAAAGTTCGTAAAAAATATCCTATAGTACTGACCAAACCCATGAAACTACACACCTTGGTCACATTAGTGGTCTTTGGCCAATCCATAATGGCTCTAATATTGGAATGATATACTATGATACCTTCCCTAGAAATGATGTGACCCAAATACTACACCTTTGACTGAAATAATGCACACTTCTATAGGTTCCCGTAAAGCTACTACTCACAAAGACACTGAAGAACCTGAAAAAGGTGTTTCTCACGCATATGTGAGTATATAATAATTTCATCTAAGAAAATGAGAATGAAGCGACCCAAGAACATCCTAAACACCCTGTTCATCAAGGTCATAAAACCTGTTGTGGAGGTATTCAACAAACAAAAAGGCACAACTGTGAACTCATAGTGCCCATATCTCATGGTGGAAAGCTGACTTGTGGATATCCACCTCTGCAATCCTCAACTAATGGTACCCGGACTTAAGATAAATATTAGAAAATATTGTGGCCCATTATTTTGATTGAACAAATTATCAATGTGAGGAAGGGGGTAACAATTCTTGATCGTTACTTTGTTCATCTTCCGTAGTTCACACACACAATTATAAGGATCAGCTTTCTTCTCAAGACAAAAATTATTGGTGCATCCCAAGGGGATACACTTGGATGGATTAGGCCTTTCTCAAGAAGGCCCTTAAGATGTAACTTGAGCTCACAAAGCTTATATGTGGTCATCCTATAAGGAGTGCGAGAGATAGGTTCTCTGCTCGGAACCAAGTCAATGTGGAATTCTACCTCAAGTGGGGAAGGAACCCCCAACAGCTCACTAGGAAACACATAAGAAAACTCCTGCAATATGGGATGATCATTAATTGAAGGTCCATTATCCCCATCCTCTGACCTATCACTAACACTAATAGCGTACAACTAAAACCCATGTCGTTCAAACCGATTAAGCTGTATAATAGAAATAAGGAAGATAGAAATGGGTCTCCTAACTCCATCTATCACTGACTCACCTCCCAAATCATCTATACATGATATAGTCTTATGGTAACAATCAATATGGCTCTATGAGAAGATAACCAATCCATGCCCAAGATGACTCCATACAAACCCAATGGAAGGATATGAAGATCTGAGGTAGTGGTGAAGGCTCTCAAATCCACTACACACTCCTTAAATAAGGAGGCTACAAAGATTTTTTCTCTAGAATCCATCTCGACATATTTCAAATTGCATACAAACTACTTAATTCTCTTGTTCTCATGTTAAGAATATGCTTCTCAATAATTTATTCAATGTTTAAAATTTTATCCTTGTAATTCAAGGGAATTTGACTTGATGTCAAGAAAGCAATATTAGGTTTCAAGGGTGGGGAGGGGTTATTTAATCAAGATACCTTTTTCCCATAAACATTCTTCGATCACAAAGTATCTTTATTTCCGATTCAACATTCCCACAACAAGAAATTGTATTTAGATTATATATATATATTTTCTCAAAGTTTGATCTCACCAAGGGAAATTCATATTCTTTGTAACACATGAATATGTTTCATTGAGTTATAAGGACTCCAAGAGTGACATTATTCCTAACCTCAAATATCATTTTACTTTTATATGCTTTACTCTTATATCGCACTATGGTCTCATTATTAGCATTGTTTTATAACAAAAGAGTTATGAAAGTATTTGGTTAACATCTTAAAGAAGTACATGATTTGAAGAATTTTAATCTACATAGGAACCACAAGTGGTCTGTGTTCAAGGTAAGATCCCATGTTTATGCATTTCACGATTCTAAATGTGAAATTTTCTTTTATTCTTAATGTCAAAAGGGGCATGACAAGGAATTACGGGACCAAGGTTCTAGTTTCCTGGGTTCTCGAAATTCACTAACTTTAAAATCAATTTCATTTGCAAAGAGTTACTTACCATTTTCTACCCATAAGTTAACCTCTTAATCAACTGAGATTTAGTTTAATTCCAATTTCACCTAAGGATCTACATCTTAACTATATATGAGTTTAAGGTGAGAGGAAATATTTATGCTAAACCACATTCATGAAAGACCAAGGTGTGAAAACATATTTACCCGTAAACCATAAAAAGGTGTTATACCTGTCACTAGCCAAAGTAACACATTTAGTTATGAGGAACTAAAGAGATCATTAGCAAGAGTTTAAGTCATAGTAAAACTATTGTACTAGGTCCATTTGTGTCGTCTAGATCCCATAAGGAATTCATTCAATGATGGAGAAAATTCCTAGATCTAACTTTGTAAGACTTGGTAAATGGCATGGATAGTAAGGATGTAATGCCCACTTCCCTACGACGCTTAGTGATTATCATTTTGAGTTATGCAGACTTTAGTTATGGACATGGCTTATACTTATGTTGATTAGCATGATGTTTTGTGACTAGACACATTTGGATTATGGTTGGATTTTGTTTTCAGTATGATCTGCACTGACTCATGGACAGACTATTGGATATTGATATTATTTTATATAGATATATTGCATGTGTTCTAACATTGGATTTCTTCGCCCCGATGAGTAGAATGTAGTTGTTGAATTTACATTACTATGATTTTGGAAAAAGATGAAATGCATAATTAAATTGTGAATTAGACCTAGAAATAATGATTGCTTGAATTACGTATAGATGTTAATAAATTTCATGCATATGATTGTTTTGGATATTTTGACATGGCCGCAAGGCCGAAGAGGGTATTTTGCATTTTGCAGGAAACACAGCATGATCACAACCATGAGGGGGATTGGGGACCAAACACAACAGAATGTCGGGTGGTTACAACATTGGTCGTCAAGGCAACTTGTAAACTGTATTGTGTTAGCTTGTTCTTGTTTGTGTTGAGAAAATTTTCTTGAGGGGGTAATGTTCTAATGTGACCATGGGGTTGAGAATTTTATTTAATTGTTTTATTTACTTTAGTAGGTGATTTCATTTGGGATGCCCTTCTTTTATTACTTTTGCTAAGTATGTTTAGATTAATTTATTATCTTGTTTTAGTCATGTGGGTGTAATAAATTTTGTTGGTTGGCTCCTTGAGCCATGTGTTGTCTCTTGTATTGAATGCTTATCTTGAGTGTTGACCACTCCAAATCTCTTGAAAACTCGAATTTGAGTTTGAGGGCAATTTTGGGGGACTTGTGGGACAAGTTAAACTTGTCCCACACTTCCCAAAACCCCTTACCAACCATATCTATGGGTTGGGAAGCCCAAAAAGGGATTAGTTATTGTTTTGGGAAGTGATAGTGACTTGGAGTGCACTTTTTTTCTTCTTTTTGTATTTATTTTGTGCCTTAAGGCACATGGGAAAGGGATGGTGGTGAAAGAGAGTTGTCATTCAACCCAACCACCCATTTATGGTGTTTTGGGATTTGAGTTGACCTTTGGAGATGGTTTGAGGATGTGTGATGTGGCATCCTACATGGAGCCACATCACCCTCACCCTTACCTTTGATCTATTTATTGAAACTTCCTCTCTTGTTGAGGGGGTTAGAGCTTTGTTTTTGTGTTGTTGAAGAGTTCTTTGTTTTTGGAGAGAGAGGAATTGGGAGAAAGAGATAGAGAGAGTTTTTGGACTTGCATGCTTGGATTGATTTGGGAAGGAGCTTGGACAAGTTCTTGGTTTAGGCTACTCCAATGGAGAGGTAGGGAACCCTCTCCTTTGTTTTTGCTTTCATATTATTATTGCTTCTATGCTAAATTGTAAGAAATGCATGTCTACTTTGGTGTATTGTGAAAGATGGATTGAATGCTTTTTGTGTAGTATAGGAGAGGTCTATGGGAATACACATGAGGGAGGCAAAAGAGTAGATTAGGATATTGTGGAGGGAGTTTGAGAGGGATGCCCATCTTGGGTAGGAATGTTTACATTCTACCTTGTCTTTGAGGGAGCCATAAGAGGAGGGAGGCATAAGAGTATAGGAGGAAAAAGGGGTACTTGAGGGAGGCATAAGAGTTATAGGGGCTTGTGTTATTTTGTGGAGGGTTTTGGATGGGCATCTCATCTCATTTGGGAGGCATAAGGGAAACATTCCCATAGTTCCTTCTCTTGTTGGCTTGGATGCAAGCCTTGTTGTGTAATGTTTAATGTTATTGTGTGTCTCTTGTTCTTCTATTTTAGCTTGAATGTTGTGAAGAACTTGTATTGTGGAAGCATGTATAGTTGCCTTGAGTTGGAGACCACTCTTCATTGTGTTGTGTTTGGGTTTCGGGGGTCAATGGAGGAGATTGCTTCTCTTCTCCATTGAGATTTGGCTGGGAGGAGAGTGTTGCCTCTCCCCTTATTTTGGTTGTGATTGAACTACTGGAACTTGGAGCACGGATGAAGAACACTATGGAGCTTGTGAAGACTCTTTCCATTTCTTTACATATATTATTTTGTTGTAAAACTTGCAAGAGAAAGAAATGTAATATTGCCTTGTTTTCAAAAAAAAAGCTTCCATTATTGTAGATATGTTTCTACATGAAGTAGGACATGTTGTATAAGATTTGAAGGAAAAGTTACATTGAAATGATAGTATCTCTTACTCTAAAAATTCATTGAAATTGTTGTTGAATTCTTGTGGAATGTTGAAATGAACTAAAAAAGAACATGCATGTTGGATCTCACTTTGTTGAAAAAAGGAGGTGTATTTATAAGTGGCATGTAGTGTATTTCCCATTCTTATGCTATTGAAGAAAGGACTTAAGTTTTAAATTACCTCCAATATAACCATGAAATCATCAAGGCTATAGCTCCATTATGTTTCTCATTTATGAAATCTTTGTCAATATATTTGCAAATTATAAAAGGGGATCGAACCTGCTTGTTATTTCATACAGATACCCCTATTGCAATATGAAGAAAGAGGTTATAACACAAAATTCTATAGCTCAAACAGTTCTTATCCATCCCTCACCTATTAGGAAACTAATACCTGCAATATGATGGATATTTAAGTAATACTATAAAAAAACTAATAAATTTAGCAAGAACAAATTATATTGATATCAATGTACCATTAATTAATATTTTTCTACCTAAATACATCCCAAAGCACATTACCACTAACGTGTATGTAGATAAACTACATTCAAGCAATAATGTCAACAAAACATGTATATGCCTAAACCTACGTAGGAGGTGTGCTCATTTAACCAACAAATTGTGCTTCATGAATATTCTGGTATGAAACAGATCCACCTCTACGTGTAACTCTCCCACTGTGTCTTGAGTGTTATTGATAGGATCAGCCTACTGTGCGCCTCCGCTACCCGTTTGCTCACGCACCAGGGACAGCAAAGCAACCATTAGACGCTGTAGCCTTTTCGTTTACTGCTCTTCCATCGATTTTGGCATATACGTTTGCTCTGCCGTGAAGGAGAACCTCAATCTGAGGATGCATACGATTCTGAACGCACCATTTGTTTTCCTCTAGCCACAGCTCCAATCTCGTTCCATTTTTTGCAGGGTCAGTGCCTTTACCGGTCGATGCTGTTTAACCAATGCATATCATTTTTTTATTTTCACGCCAAACCCGAGCTAGCTAGACACGTACTGTTGCAGTGTTGTGGGCAATCTGCTCATTTTTGGACCCTCCACGCCCTGTGCACGCCATGCATCTCCAAAGGCCTTACCTTCCTCGACACCTCTTTTATTTACGGACCTCACACTAACAAAATTGGCAAGGCCCTTAGAAGGAATAAATAAAAAAGAGAAGGAACTATTGGTCGCTAAGTTTGGAATTGCTAACACGCGGTGGAAAAAAGAGAGATCGGGGGAGATCCAGACTTTGTTTGAGCTCACCTAACTTGCAGCAAGTTTCAAGAGGCTTGATGTGGATTGCATCGATCTACATTATCAACATCGCCTCGATGCTAGTGCAAGTCCCAATCGATTTGGTTATTTTCCTTGAAGGCAGGATCCTGATTTTGAAAGGACTTTCCTTGGTGCCATTTCAATGGGAAATACAGCAGGCCGCCTGTTAGTAATAAATTTGTCAAACGCCTCACCGATTGAGCGGTAATTGTGTTTTTCTCCGCCAGCGCAAGTCAATAAAATCCACTTAGAATCATTGCGTATCCCTTTGGAACCTTCAGGGCTGGGTTGCTTACACGCCAGAAGGAAATTTAATGGTGGACGATGTGGTGGTTGGCACCCACCGTCCAACCATAACTTTATAAAATGAAATAGTTCCTGTGCCGTCTCTTGCTTAAATGAGCAAAGTAAATTGGGAAATTTAGGTTTTGCGTCATTTAAAACATATGAGGTAAGTTAAACTTTTTAGGATGCATTATAGGTAAGTATGGGGAGTATGCTATCTAAATATTTTAACAATTACCATGCAAAAAGGTACAATTAATTGAATCCAGCCTAAAAAATATAAAGACATATATTCATATTTTATACGTATGTAATTATAAACATAAATATATATATCCTTTAGTTTTTTTGAATATGATGTAATATATTAGTTTCAAATATCGTAATATAACGAAATAATAAAGTAAGTGTATATATATGTATAAATATATATATATATATTTATATATACATATGTATATTAAAATGTATTAAACATATGTATGTTAAAATGTATTAAATTTGGAAACATGCCACATAATTTGACCGAATAACAAAATAAGAATAAAGAAATCAAAAGTGGCTAACGATTACCTTCTTATAAAAGTAAATTATGCCTTGCTCTCGAATTACCTTTCCGCTTCATTGTTATCACGAAACGAAGTCTCCGACATCAGCCAAATAACTCAAAAAGAAACCCTCCCTTCTTTCTTAGTTTTGCGCAACGCGTCGAATGAGACTTAACTTCTTCTTATCATCGCTCCCGAAGCATTAACGGACTAATTTAGTTGAGCCTCCACGAGCACACCATCATTAAAAAAAAAAAAAAAGATTGTCGCATTTTCGGGTCTCTTGTTCGCGGGCGCCGCCATCGCCGATGTCGCCGAGCGATTAGCGTTTGTTCTCGGGCGTTACATTTTGGTATCGAGCGAGGTTGTTCAAGTGGGACCCTTGGGCACACGCAGAAAACGCAGATCAGAGCACTTAACTTAGTACGTAACATTATTCTTTTAAAATATGAAACCATATTGTTGATAATTATAGTAAACAGCAAATTTTGAAAACGAGTACAAGACCTAGTACGGTGAACTAACTCTCGCCTTGATATCGTGGCAGGGGCGCGGATTGGGCGAGGGGTCTCTTCACATAGACTGGACATACCACCGCCAGCAGCAGCCAGAGCCCTCTACGCCTCGATTTTGCAGACACTTCAGGATGTCAATGCCGCTATACGCGGAGAGCCCTTGGGAGGGCGAATTGCTAGGCATAGTTTGGAGCCATCAATAGATGCCTGTGCATCCCCTCGACACGGCCGAGGAGCACAGAAGCGAGAGAATTTCCGTGCAGAGTCGGCCAGGAAGAGTCACCACAGAGAGGACAGGGGACAGGATTTCAGACATAGGGGACGGGTCTCTGAGCCCTAGACAGAGGGAGGAGCACACAGAGAGACCTAGGATTCGTCATACTTGAGTGCCGCAGATCATATCGGGAGATCCCTAAGCCGCGACCCTCTCACTATTCGGGTGATATAGGTGGTTTTCGGCCGAGGCTCACTGGTTGGTGAGCTTGAGCGGATGCTTCAAGCTCTGTCTCTGTCATATGTAGCAACACGAAAGCTCGTGTTGCGATCCATCTTCTCGAAGGATGGAGCAGAGTCTCGGTGGAGGACCGAGGAGCGAAGCTCCATGTCGACTCGAGACGATTACACCGGGAGTTATTTGAGGAGCGGTTCAGAGCGGTATTTACCTAGGAGGTTTATTCAAGAACGATAGATGAGTTTCATGACCTCCGTCGGGGATCGGATGACAAGATGGTGAGTATGAGAGTCGATTTCTGGACCTACTTCAGTATGTCGACTATATGCAGGATGAGCAGGTACGGATTCACAGGTTCATCCGGGGCCTGAACTTGGATTTAGCTGGCGCAGTACGCATTCACCGCCATGAGACATTAGCAGAGGCCGTGGAGAAGGCCTATATTGCAGAGGAGACACTGGGAAAGACACAAAGAGCTAGAGATAGAGTTCGGAGCCGTATCCAGCAGATGCAGGATAGTAGGTCGAAGGGGTCAATTCCTCCTCCACGGGGTGGACAGAGTTCAGGGCAGGCTTCATTTAGGCCACCACAGCAGCAGCAGCAGCAGCAGACCCGCCCACCTTACCGACCTCCTCAGAGATTCGATGCACAGAGAGGACGTAGTATGGGGCCTCCTCCTAGGGGACCCATCAGGACACAGGGTGCACCGAGAGCTCAGTCAGTCGGAGCTCGTCAGCAGAGACCTCAGCAGTCCATAGCCGGATCGTCAGGATCGGCATCTCAGTCATCTAGAGTACCAGCTGGAGCCACTTCCCACTGGAGAGGATCAGGCGGCTGTTATGGTTGCGGAGTCGTTGGGCATATTTGGAGAGATTGCCCACTTAACCCTACCAAGGGTAAGACACAGAGCTCAGAGCCCACTGTTGGAGATATGGCACGGAGTCATCGGATCTACGCAGCGGTCGAGAACCGCCAGGCTGAGCATCAGAGTACTGTGATTGAGACGACAGGTAGTATTGGTGGTATTTCCACCTCTATATTATTTGATTCTGGTTCCTCTGATTCATTCATTGCACCATCTTTGGTAGAGCGTTGAGGTGGTGGCGATTAGGCAGGCCGTAGTTGGGACGTTGAGATGGCTTCTGGAGCCAAGATTTCTGTAGACTCCTTAGTCAAGGAGTGTGTAGTGGATTTGGGACCCTTCACCACTACTTCAGATCTTAGGATCCTTCCATTAGGATCTTATGGCATCATTTTAGGCATGGATTGGTTGTCCGCTCACAGAGCTAGAGTGGATTGTTACCACAAGACTATTGCTTGCATAGATGATCTTGGGGTAGAGTCAGTGATATCAGGAGTTAGGAGACCCGTTTCTATTCGCACCATCTCCGCTATGCAGCTTAAGCGGTGTATGCGACGGGGTTGCCAGTTGTATGCTGTTACAGTTAGTGACAGATCAGAGGATGAGTCAGGGGGACCTTCCCTCGATGATCATCCCATCTTATCAGAGTTTTCCGATGTGTTTCCAGGGGAGCTACTGGGATTACCTCCCCCACGTGAGATCGACTTCCATATAGATCTAGTTCCAGGTGCAGAGCCTATCTCACGAGCACCCTATCGGATGACTACACCTGAGTTATGTGAGCTCAAGTTGCAGCTTGAGGGCCTTCTGGAGAAAGGCCTAATTCGTCCTAGTGTTTCCCCTTGGGGTGCACCAGTTATCTTCGTGAAGAAGAAGGATGGATCTCTTGATTTATGCATGATTACCGTCGGTTGAATAAAGTAACGATCAAGAATCGTTACCCCCTTCCACGCATGACGCATTTGTTTGATCGATGAAAGGGGCTACCGTTTTCTCCAAGATAGATCTTAAGTCGTGGTACCATCACTCGGGATTGGAGACAGATATTCACAAGACAGCCTTCCGCACAAGATATGGCCACTACGAGTTCACAAGGTGGTACCTTTTGGTTTGACGAATGCCCCCTTTGCAATGATTTATGAGTTTGATGAATGGGGTATTCAGACCTTCCTTGATCGCTTTGTGCTCATCTTCCTCGATGACATCTCGATTTACTCACGCACACGTGAGGAGCACGAGGAGCACCTTCGCCAGGTTCTTGGTGTCTTCGCGAGAAAGCGCCTTTACGGGAACTTGGAGAAGTGTGCGTTCTTTCAGACCGAGTGCAAAGCTTGGGCCACGTTATTTTCGGGGAAGGTATCGCATCGATCCTTCCAAGATTCGAGCCATCATGGATTGGCCAAGCACCCACTAGTGTGACCGAGGTGCGTAGTTTTATGGGACTAGCAGGATACTACAGGAGAGGTTTGTTCAGACTTCTCTCGGATTGCGCACCCCATCACTTCTCTTCAAATGGCGGAAAGGGAAGAAGTTTGTATGGGACAGATAAATGTGAGCAGCCTTCAAAGATACATGAAGGAGTGCCTAACGAGAGCACCTATCCTTGCAGTGCCGGATCCTCATGGAGAATTTTTCGTATGCAGATGCTTCCTGGCGGGACTTGGAGGAGTGTTAATGCGGAGAGGGAAGAGTAGTTGCCTTTGAGTCTCGCAAACTCAAATATTATGAGCTCAATTATCCGACCCATGACCTCGAGCCACAGCAGCAGAGTTCATGCCTTAGTACGATGGAGACATTTTCTTCTTGGCCGAGATTTACCTCGGGATCGATCACTTGAGTCTTCGCCACCTCTTCACGCAGCCCAATCTCAACGCTCGTCGGCGTTGGATGGAGTTACTTTGTGAGTATGACATGGAGATAGAGCATGTGAAGGGGAAGGAGAATGTGGTGGCAGATGCCTTGAGTAGACGGAGACATGTGGCTATGGCCACCTCAGTGGGCACGATTCGGAGTAGATCTTGCAAAGCAGCCTTCCTCGGGATAGTTTTACCTTGCAGCCAGAGCAGAGATTGAGTCTCAGAGACCCCTTGAGGGTAGATTTGATGGATTTTCGTTAGAGGAACATGGTCTTCTCAGACACAGAGGTTGAATATATGTTCCCAGAGATGGAGGTTTGAGACAAGATATTTTGACAGAGGCTCATCGTGCACCGTATTCAGCCCATCCCGGGGTGAAGAAGATGCACACCACCTTGAGACAAATTGATTTTTGGAGAGGACTTCAGAGAGACATAGCTTCATTTGTATCCCGCTGTTTAGAGTGCCAGAGGGTGAAGGCCGAGCATCAAAGATCCAGCTGGCCTTCTCTATCCTCACGCCATACCGGAGTGGAAGTGGGACACCATCTCTATGGATTTTATTGTTGGGTTGCCGACATCAAGATACCACCATGACGCCATCATGGTCACGGTGGATAAATTGACTAAGGTAGCTCACTTTCTCAAAGTGAAGACTACCTATACGGCTAGTGCAAAGTAGCACGAGTATATCTTGATGAGATTGACTGACACATGGGATTCCGCGGAAGATTATTTGCATGCGATCGCGACCCCCTTTGACACCTCCCATTTCTCGACCACCATGCAATATGCCCTCGGGACGAAGATTAATTTCAAGACAAACTTATCACCCAGAGACAGATGGATAGATAGAGAGGGTGAATCGATTCTGGAGGACATGCTCGGGATGTATGTGATGGATCATCACCAAGATGGGAGGAGTATCTATTTTTGGTGGAGTTTGCCTACAATAATAGTTTTCAGAGTTCTATAGGCATGGCTCCTTTTCAGCATTATATGGTAGAGAGTGGGACACCTCTTAGCCGGGACAGGATTGAGGACAGTGGTTTCTCTTGGGCCAAAGCATTATTACAGACATGGAGCAGCAGGTTACCTTGATCGAGCAGAGAGAGATTAAGAGGCACAGGATGCGTAAGAAGTATGCGGACCAACATAGGACAGATCGCATTTTGAGGTAGCACGAAGGTGTTCCTTCGTGTCGACCGCATAAGAGCCCTATCCGTTATGGAAAAGGTTCTAAGCTTGCTCCTAGATTTGTGGGTCCCTTTGAGATCTTGGAGCGCCTCGGCCCCTTAGCCTATCGTCTAGCACAAGACCGCCACCTAGCTTATCGCGCGTCCATGATGTATTTCACGTTTCGTGCTTAGGGAGATATGTTTCGATCCTTCTCATGTATCTGGATTGGTGCATTGCAGTGCGGGATCGGGGGCAGTGATGGTGGAGCCCGTGCGCATTTTAGATCGCAGGACCACCCGGGCCTTCGCGCAGAGAGATTGATCGAGGTTCGAGTCCAATGGGACAGATACGATGAGACCTGTCTCTACTTGGGAGGATGCTACATCATTTGCGAGCCTCGGTTTCCACACTTATTTCAAAGTTGACTTCCAGGGAGGAAGTCTAGTCTAAGGGGAGGGGGATGTAATGCCCACTTCCCTACGACGCTTAGTGATTATCATTTTGAGTTATGCAGACTTTAGTTATGGACATGGCTTATACTTATGTTGATTAGCATGATGTTTTGTGACTAGACACATTTGGATTATGGTTGGATTTTGTTTTCAGTATGATCTGCACTGACTCATGGACAGACTATTGGATATTGATATTATTTTATATAGATATATCGCATGTGTTCTAACATTGGATTTCTTCGCCCTGATGAGTAGAATGTAGTTGTTGAATTTACATTACTATGATTTTGGAAAAGAGGAAATGCATAATTAAATTTTGAATTAGACCTAGAAATAATGATTGCTTGAATTACGTATAGATGTTAATAAATTTCATGCATGTGATTGTTTTGGATATTTTGACATGGCCGCAAGGCCGAAGAGGGTATTTTGCATTGTTGCGAGAAACACAAAGCATGATCACAACCATGAGGGGGATTGGGACCAAACACAACAGAATGTCGGGTGGTTACAACATTTTCGTCGCCAAGGCAACTTGTAAACCGTATTGTGTTAGCTTGATCTTGTTGTGTTGAGAAAATTTTCTTGAGGGGGTAATGTTATAATGTGACCATGGGTTGAGAATTTTATTTAATTGTTTTAATTACTTTAGTAGGTGACTTCATTTGGGATGCCCTTCTTCTATTACTTTTGCTAAGTATGTTTAGATTAATTTATTATCTTGTTTTAGTCATGTGGGTGTAATAAATTTTGTTGGTTGGCTCCTTGAGCCATGTGTTGTCTCTTGTTTTGAATGCTTATCTTGAGTGTTGACCACTCCAAATCTCTTGAAAACTCGAATTTGAGTTTGAGGGCAATTTTGGAGGACTTGTGGGACAAGTTAAACTTGTCCCACACTTCCCAAAACCCCTTACCAACCATATCTATGGGTTGGGAAGCCCAAAAAGGGATTAGTTATTGTTTTGGGAAGTGATATTGACTTGGAGTGCACTTTTTCTTCATTTTGCATTTATTTTGTGCCTTAAGGCACATGGGAAAGGGATGGTGGTGAAAGAGAGTTGTCATTCAACCCAACCACCCATTTATGGTGTTTTGGGATTTGAGTTGACCTTGGGAGATGGTTGAGGATGTGTGATGTGGCATCCTACATGGAGCCACATCACCCTCACCCTTACCTTTGATCTATTTATTGAAACTTCCTCTCTTGTTGAGGGGGTTAGAGCTTTGTTTTTGTGTTGTTGAAGAGTTCTTTGTTTTGGAGAGAGAGGAATTGGGAGAAAGAGATAGAGAGAGTTTTGGACTTGCATGCTTGGATTGATTTGGGAAGGAGCTTGGACAAGTTCTTGGTTTAGGCTTCTCCAATGGAGAGGTAGGGAACCCTCTTCTTTGTTTTTTGCTTTCATGTTATTGTTGCTTCTATGCTAAAATTGTAAGAAATGCATGTCTACTTTGGTGTATTGTGAAAGATGGATTGAATGCTTTTGTGTAGTATAGGAGAGGTCTATGGGAATACACATGAGGGAGGCAAAAGAGTAGATTAGGATATTGTGGAGGGAGTTTGAGAGGGATGCCCATCTTGGGTAGGAATGTTTACATTCTACCTTGTCTTTGAGGGAGCCATAAGAGGAGGGAGGCATAAGAGTATAGGAGGAAAAAGGGGAACTTGAGGGAGGCATAAGAGTTATAGGGGCTTGTGTTATTTTGTGGAGGGTTTTGGATGGGCATCTCATCTCATTTGGGAGGCATAAGGGAAACATTCCCATAGTTCCTTCTCTTGTTGGCTTGGATGCAAGCCTTGTTGTGTAATGTTTAATGTTATTGTGTGTCTCTTGTTCTTCTATTTTAGCTTGTATGTTGTGAAGATCTTGTATTGTGGAAGCATGTATAGTTGCCTTGAGTTGGAGACCACTCTTCATTGCGTTGTGTTTGGGGCTCGGGGGTCAATGGAGGAGATTGCTTCTCTTCTCCATTGAGATTTGGTTGGGAGGAGAGTGTTGCCTCTCCCCTTATTTGGTTGTGATTGAACTACTGGAACTTGGAGCATGGATGAAGAACACTATGGAGCTTGTGAAGACTCTTTCCATTTCTTTACATATATTATTTTGTTGTAAAACTTGCAAGAGAAAGAAATGTAATATTGCCTTGTTTTCTCTAGCTTCCATTATTGTAGATATGTTTCCTACATGAAGTAGGACATGTTGTATAAGATTTGAAGGAAAAGTTACATTGAAATGATAGTATCTCTTACTCTAAAAATTCATTGAAATTGTTGTTGAATTCTTGTGGAATGTTGGAAATGAACTACAAAAGAACATGCATGTTGGATCTCATTTTGTTGTTTAAAAAGGAGGTGTATTTATAAGTGGCATGTAGTGTATTTCCCATTCTTATGCTATTGAAGAAAGGACTTAAGTTTTAAATTACCTCCAATATAACCATGAAATCATCAAGGCTATAGCTCCATTATGTTTCTCATTTATGAAATCTTTGTCAATATATTTGCAAATTATAAAAGGGGATCGAACTTGCTTGTTATTTCATACAAATACCCCTATAATGTCAATATGAAGAAAGAGGTTATAACACAAAATTCTATAGCTCAAACATTTCTTATCCATTCCTCACCTATTAGAAACTAATACCTAGTTAAATATGATGGATATTTAAGTAATACTATAAAAACTAATAAATTTAGCAAGAACAAATTATATTGATATCAATGTACCATTAATTAATATTTTTCTACCTAAATACATCCCAGCATACTACCACTAATGTGTATGTAGATAAACTACATTCAAGCAATAATGTCAGCAAAACATGTATATGCCTAAACCTACGTAGGAGGTGTGCTCATTTAACCAACAAATTGTGCTTCATGAATATTACTCTGTCATGAAACAGATCCACCTCTACGTGTAACTCTCCCACTGTGTCTTGAGTGATATTGATAGGATCAGCCTGCTGTGCGCCTCCGCTACCCGTTTGCTCACGCACCAGGGACAGCAAAGCAACCATTAGATGCTGTAGCCTTTTTCGTTTACTGCTCTTCCATCGATTTTGGCATATTCGTTTGCTCTGCCGTGAAGGAGAACCTCAACTCGAGGATGCATACGATCTGAACGCACCATTTGTTTTCCCCTAGCCACAGCTCCAATCTCGTTCCATTTTTTTGCCAGGGTCAGTGCCTTTACCGGTCGATCTGTTTAACCAATGCATATCATTTTTTTTTTATTTTCACGCCAAACCCGAGCTAGCTGACACGCATCATTGCGGTGTTGTCAGGCAATCTGCCATTTTTGGACCCTCCATGCCCCGTGCACGCACGCAGCCTCCAAAGGCCTTACCTTCCTCGACACCTCTGTTATTTACTGACCTCACACTAACAAAATTTCTCCTTGGCAAGGCCCTTAGAAGGAATAAGAGAGAAGAAACTATTGGTCGCTAAGTTTGGAATTGCTGCGGTGGAAAAGAGAGAGATCAGGGGAGATCCAGACTTTGTTCGAGCTACCTGTGAAGCAAGTTTGAAGAGGCTCGATGTGGATTGCATCGATCTGTATTATCAACATCGCCTCGATGCTAGAGTCCCAATCGATTTGGTTTATTTCCCTTGAAGGCAGGATCCCAGATATTGAAAGGACTCCGATCTTTGGATGATTTCAGCATAGCGGCCGGCCGCCTGTCAAACGCCTCTTTGTCGGTAATGTGTTTTTCTCCTTAGGCGCAAGTCAATAAAATCCACTTAGAATCATTGCGTATCCTTTTGAAACCACGGCTGGGTTGCTTGCACGCCAGGAAGGAAATTTAATGGTGGACAGGTGGTGGTTGGCACCCACCGTCCAACCATATCTTTTATGCGTGTGTGCCGAATGTGTTCCAGCCGCCTCTTGCTTCTTGAGCAAAGTAAATTTCGAAATTTAGGTTTTGCGTCATTTAAAACATAGCGAGGTAAGTTAAACTTCCCGTACGCATTATAGGTAAGTATGGGGAGTATGCTATCTAAATATTTTAACAATTACCATGCAAAAAGGTCGGCTTCAGTCTTACCAAATATAAAGACATATATTCATAGATACGTATGTAATTATAAACATAAATATATATATCCATTACATATGATGTAATATATTAGTTTCAAATATCGTAATATAACAAATGATAAAGTAAGTATATATATATGTATAAATATATATATATATATATATATATATATATATATATATATATACATATGTATATTAAAATGTATTAAACATATGTATATTAAAATGTATTAAATTTTGAAACAACGTAACTTGACCGAATAACAAAGTAAGAATAAAGAAATCGAAGTGGCTAATGAATTCGACGCAAAGTAAATTATGCCTTGCTCTCGAATTACCTTTCCGTTTCATTGCTATCACGACAGCACCAGACATCAGACAAATAACTCAAAAGACGACCCTCCTTCATTCTTGGCGAAACGTCGAATGAGACTTAACTTCTTCTTATCATCGTTCCCGAAGCATTAACGGGACTAATTTAGTTTGAGCCTGTATGCGAGCACACCATCATCAAAAAAAAAAGATTGTCGCATTTTCGGGTCTCTTGTTCGTTGCGGCGTCGTCATCGTCGATGTCGCCGCTGCGGGCGCTTGTTCCTGGCGTTACAAAGGAGGGGTTAGATCTACTTACTCTAGATAAATTTTTTCCAGGTTGCTCCTAACCATTGGGTTCACGATGGTAATGCTAAACATACCGACCATGATGATAACACAAACTAGGGTCTTATTTACCTAAACTAGGAGGTTCCATCAAGTACAAGGTTTAAGATCATTCTATGATTTCAATTTCTTCCATGCTAAGAAGGATCCCACATGAAGACAAGTTATGGATGAATCTTATGTTAGGGTTGACTGTTGTGGTTAGATTTCTTTATTACATTTTCAAGGTAAGAAACACAACACCAATTATTTAATCATCTATTACACACTAGAAACACATTAAAATATATTAAATTCAAATTCATTTAACACACACACACACACACACATCAATCCTTTTACCACACATAACTATGAATCAAAATTGCACCTATGATTAAATGTGCATTTCCCAAGGTATCCCTAAAACTAACATCTCATACATATTAGTAGATTTCAAATACAATGTTTCTGTAACATGGGACTACATTGTACATATATACATTTTACAATGACCTATATAAATTTTGATAATAAACAATGAATTACACCACACCCTTTCACCATCTTTCTTGCATCCTGCAAAACCAAGTGAGCATGAAATCAACGATAAATTGCTAGCATGACATCCACCTAGATCTAGCATAATTAACTTTTTCATTTTCCATTTACATAATATTAATAATTTTCATTCAAAAGGGGGGTTAGAGACATGTTTATTTCATTTCATTTCACCTTATTTTGTAACCAATGAGAGAGAAAGAGAGAGGGAAGAGAGAGAAACACTATTTTTTCAAAAGTTCAATTTCACACAATAAGTCACATGATAGATTTTCAAATAGTTATTTACAAGTGTCAACAAGTTTCCATGATGGTTTGGTTACCCATTGGAGGTCCTACAACTTTTTTTTTTACATTTTCTAGCTAGTTGTAAAAACATTCAATTAAGGCTCGAGAGGCTAAGAAACCACTTTCAAACGTTTATCCAGAGAGCAAACATACCACAGGTAAGTTTCTTTGTGTCTTAATATACACCAATAATACATAGGAATTGGAAGAATTCGAATCGGTGAATGGTTTATGATTGGTGGGCTTTTTTCCGAGGTCATTGGTCGTAATTGGCTTGGTTAGAAACAATCAAAATTTATCTCGAGGGCTCAAAACCACCTCTAAAACTAATGTTCGATGGATGAACGTGTAACAAGAAATTTCCTAAAAGTTCCCCTATATATGGAGAATTTTTAGATTCAATGGAACGAGAACTCGATAGACGAGTTTCAAATGGCGATGGGTTTTCCAAAGCCACTAGTCATAGTTGAGTCAGTTTGACCTAGTCAAACAATGATCAGAGGCCTACAATACCCCTTTTCCAAACTCACTAGGGATGTTTTTTTCCTAAACCGAAGGTTCCAGGAAATTTTCTAGTAAAAATACTAGAGGTTTGTGAAGGTGGTCAAGCATTTTGTTGCTCAGGGACCAAACGACGGTTCAAAATGAAAGCCACCTTTTAGTTTTAACAACTTCCTTCAAAGTAGAAAATAGAGTAACATGGCTCCTAGAGAGCGGGAAAGAGAGCACAAATGGTCACACAGGGTTGGGCTAATGCTTGACATAACTCTCTACATAACAAGGAGCACATATGATGTTTGACTTCTCTTTTACGGGGCTTAGAGTGTTGTTTTGTGAGTCTTGGAAATTGCATTTTCTTTTCCTAACTTTAAATGGTAGGCAAATGGATTGTTTGATTTGATGACATCATCTAACTCTCGCCAATACCACTAGATGCGAGCACCTAATTTAGATATTCTAGTATCATCGTATAAGGTTATGGTAGTGACCACAATTAATGTTTAAATTGTAAATTAGTTTCAAAATTACAAGGTGGAGTTTTATTTCCTTACACTATTTAAATTTGGTTACATATCCATTTGTAAGATTATCTAGTGGTTTAATGTTTCTATTATATGGCAAATGAAGAACCAAATTACGAAAATTATGAAGGAAAAAGGTAAGGAGACCATGCCTAACAATGATGAGTGAAGTAGGATATGTGAGGGCTCCTAGCGGTTCACAGTCACAACCAACAAAATCATGCAAGAGAAGAGGATTTCGTTAAGCGGTTCATGAGAATTATGAAGCCAAAGTGACTCAATGCACATGCTCCTCAAGGACCAACCAACACACTCACAACATGTCAATGGAAAATTTTTTTTTGCATTTTAAGATTTTAGCTCAAGAAGCCACTTGGATGCAATCTCTGCTAGCTCTAAATTGCCATGAACTTTGCAAGCCTCGAGCAAGGCTCCCCACACACTAGAATTGGGTTTTAATGTAATATTCTTAATTAAATTTTGAGCTTTGTGTAGTTTCCCAACTTAACTGAGAAGGTCCACCATGCAGAAGGAAGTCCAATAAACGTTATGAAATCTGGTTAAATACCAGAATATTGCATTTGATAAAAAAATAATTCTAGTGCACCTTCACTCTTCCCATGCATACCAAAACATGCAATAATTACACTTAGTGACATTACATTTTTATGGATGTTTTTTTTGAACACGAGGCCAACAATATTTTTTCCACCACATTTCACATACATACCTACTAGAGCACTTGTAACTACAACATCTAACAAAATCTGCCCCTTTCTTCATTATGTTGTGATGGATGTCCATTCCCTGTTCTAAATCTTCCATTTTGGCACAAGGTGGAGGATGTTGGTAAAGGATGTGAAGCTTGGCTTTGCATTGCTTGATAGGTTCCACAACCTTTCTAACAAACCCATTTTGTACATATTATGCCATCATTTCAGTCCATCAGGCCATGCTTCAGGCATTTAGTCGAACTGTTCACATGCCAAGTGCATGCTTCCACACTCTGCAGGAACATCTGCTAGGGCACTTACAACTAAACATATGACAAACCATTATGCTTGATGGATATCACCACCATTCTCTAGATCCCCCATTACAGTGCATCGCTGGGAGGATGATAGAAAAGGAGATGGAACCTAGATTTACACCTACCAATTGTATTTGATTGAAAGTTTCTAAGCCTTTTCAACAAACCCATCTCGTGCATATCCTACAGTCAAATAATTTCATGAAAAAATATCTTTGAGCTCTGCCAAGAATTTCACGTGCCCAGTGAAAGGTTCCACATTTTGCATGCACGTCAACTAGAGCATTCGCAAATGCAACATCAACAAAAATTCCTCTATCTTTTATGCTTGTTAGACGTCCATACCTGCTCCGAGATCAATTTTTTACCTAGAAAGGGAGTATGCAGAAAATGTGAACTGATCAGGTTGAAGACCAATTTTTCACATTAAGAACTAGTGATTGTCATATTATTTCATCATTCAAACATTATTACACCCTGCCCTCACTGCAACTATCCATTACTGCTAATATTTGGAACATGGAGTTGGGTTTTAGCCTAGTTAACATCTTTGAGACTCCAAAAAGTGTTTAAATTATTAGGAAAGGGAAATGATAGGTTTTATTTTCATTCATGAGGCCCACGTGCCCTGCCAGAAGGCCCATGCCTTCAACCTATCACATGCCACCCCTGCCACACTCCACCAAACTGACACTTCTATTTGATTTTGTTTTATTAATATATATATTTTTTTCATCACTACTACACCAAGTCTCTTCCGAAAACCACTGTATCTCTAGAATAATGGGATGGGCGTAATTTGGGGATCACCTTGATATGATCTACCACTGATGAATGTCAACCCCTAGGTCTCTTTTCCTATTCCTCCTCCGCCTAGGGTTCCATATTTGTCTCTATGTCCTGAAATCCTATCTCCATGTCCCCTCTGAGGTGACTCCGCTCTAACTGACTCCACGTAAGATTTTTCTACCTGATGGCTCTCTATCCTATCTGGCAGGTCATCCTCCTAAATATCCTCCATGTATAACGACATTGACATCCTAAAATGTATGTAATATCTGAGGTAAAATTTCTACTACAACCTGATCTGTAGGTGATAAGTCTAGGTCTACATGTAAGAACCCCTCGTCTGGTCCGCACCTCCCTGTGCAGAAAAAAGGTGAGAGTTAGTTCATCATTCTAGGTTTTATTTCAATTTTCTAAGTTTTCTATATTATACAAATATCATACAATGTTTTTTTCTAGGTTTAGAGTTGTGCTAGGTTTAATTTTCATGTCTCGTGTTTTCAAGTGTACCCAAGTGTCCAAGCTTTGAACCCATGGATCTGATACCAAGTATAACGTCCACAAATTTTCTCACACAAACACCAAGACAAACCTAGGTCAAACTAGAAAAATTATGGAATAATTGTTTTTACAAAACCTACTCGCAACACAAGGTTAAAATTAACAGTCACACTTTCTCATTTTAAAATTACATTAAATTACTATTATTAATTTCCCTTTAGATCCCTTTTAAATAAAATAGTTAAATATCTCAATTCTATTTAATAACCTTTCATTTATTATAAATCAATACTTAGGCTCCCCTATATTTTACTTTAATACAATTTAATTTCACCTTAATTAAATTTGGTTAGTTAATCTCAAGGGTATTGTGGTCTATTTAATTAAATAATAAAGTTCTATTATACCCACAAAGGGGTCAAAGCTTGCATTAAATAAAAAGGTCTCTAATAAGACACTTGGGTTAGGAAATAATAACACCCCCTACACATACTAGAGTGGCCCTAATAAATAAATTCTATCCATGCATTTTAAATTTGAATTTATCTTACCCACTTTCCACCTACTTTTTGTAGGGATGAATCTCATCCATTGGATGGATTCATTTGGGCCCTTAGATTTATGGATTCAACTAACCCTAAGCATGCTTATGAAAATCTCTTTTCTCTTTTTTTTTGGCATATTGTTTCTCTTTTTGTTTTGTAGACTTGTGGAGGAGGTGGAAGCCATGAGAGGCAATCTCAAGCTCATGGAAGGATGCACATTATTCCTTTATTTTCTTGTTCTATTTACACCCTCTTCTAGGGTTGCAATGTATTTATTTATTTTGTTTATCTCATTATTTTAGTATTTTCCCAAATGGGCATATGGGTTTTGCCCCATTTTAGAGGTAATAGGTAAAGTGGTGTGAGTATATATATATACTTGGGGGAGAAGGGTATACATACATACATACATACATACATACATACATACATACATACATACATACATACATACATACATACATACATACATACATACATACATACATACATACATACATATATATATATATATATATATATATATATATTGTATTTATTATTAAGAGTATACATATAAAGAATTCAAGCACCACTAAAAATAGTAGGAGAAAATTGTTTGGTCCGCAAGTGTTTTCAGAGGAGGCCGATTGCGTAGTAAAAATAGTGACTAGGTCACATTGTCACAAATTTTTTGTGGCAAGTGTTTGTGGTTGGGGGAGGGTCGCGATAGCACACCTCCATCCCATTTATTTATGCGGTGGGGGTGGGTCCGCGATATCTCCGCCCCAACCCTTACCTTATTTACAATACATAGCCACAACATGCCAGCCTATACGTTTTCAAACAAATTTCAATTTTTTTTTATTTACATGCTGGTTGGTTAATGTTTATTTAATATATGTATGTATGTATGTATGTATGTATATATATATATATATATATATATATATATATATATATATATATATATATATACATATACATATATGTGTGTGTGTGTGTGTGTGTACACACACACACACACACACACACACACACACACACACACAATAACTATATATAAATATATTCTATCAAATATTATTATTAATAAATAATAATAATATAATTTAATATTTTAATACCAATACTATTACAAGAGGCAATGATATTTATATTATTAACTAATCTTAATCTTACACTTAAAATTTCTTTTAAAATTTGATAATATTTTGATAAGATGTTTAAAATCAATCCAACTTCCACTTGTTTTTACATTAATTGACATTGGGTTTATATATAAATTTATATAATCCAATAAAGCTATGGTTAATTGTAATCATGCAATTCATTTACCCTACTAGATTTAGGTATCAATCTATTTTATTGATGGTAAATGACAATTAAAAAAATATTTAAGTCTTTCCATCTACACATATAAAGGTAAAAAAATGGGAGAACTTTGGGTTCTTCTTTCAACAATACAAAAGATGAACAAATATAGTTTTAACTTGCTATCTTATGCCTTTTCAAGTAGGGAAAAGTAAGTAATTAATTTCTTTCATCACACAATGCAAGTTTCAACATTTCAAAGAATAACTTATAGCAAGGTTTCCCAATAGTTATAAAATGAATATCACTCCTCTTGAAGGCAATAAAACTACTATCTTGCAAGTAAAGTATTCTTATTTCAATCATATTTCCATTATGTCAAGAACCTGTTACACTAAAATAATTTCTCTTTCCAACAAGCAAAGAAGTAATATTAAATATTTTACTTTCATTTTCAAAGAGAACTAATACCATGATTTTAATAAATAATACAACTAACAATCTCAACTTTAAGAATACAAGTTTACAAGACCTCCATACAAAATGGAGACAACATGATAAAATATAACAAGAGTGTCCATTATTATTTTCTCCAAATGCACAAGAATCCTTCATCATCTAAACTCCACCTTCTTCCAAGATCAAACACACAACCAAAAATGGGGAGTAGGCAACACTCTCCACCCAACCATTACTCTAATGAGGAAGTGAAGCCTACTTCCTCATTGGCCCCCAAGCCCCAACAATGAGACAATAAGGAATATTTGAAAACCATGGAAACAAAATACAAGGCTTCCACATTTACTTTCAAGAAACATTCACACAAGAAAATAACCACAAAAACTCATTTTTAAACACAAAAACTTCCCAAAAAAATGGCTCTAAAACAAGCCAAGTAGAGAAAGGAATATGGGGATACCCTTGTGCCTCCCAAGGGTTTGGATTCCCACCTCAAAACCTCCAAAACTCAATCAACCCCAAAGTATCTTATGCCTCCCTAGAAATAAAATACATCTCTTATGCCTCCCTCTCTCTTATGTATCCCACAATGAATAAAATAACAAGATGAGAACAAGGTGGGGCATCCAACCCACTCCTTCCTAAATACCCAAAAGAATCTCTTATTCCTCCCAACATATTGCATCCCTGTTTCACTATCTCATACACATCCTAAAGGAATTTCACTACCCAACAACATCAAGTAAGAAAACACATTCATTCAACACATAAACATACAAGGCAAGAGAAGAAAATAAGGGTGGAAACCCTACCTTTCCATAGAAAGAATCCACTCCACAAGCAAGTCCCAAAATCCTCCAAGCTCAAGAAATTCCAAGAAATCTTCAACTCCAACAAACACTCCAAAAGCAAGCATTCCAAAATGAGAGAGCCAAAACCAAGCAAGTAACCCCAAAACTTCACAAAAATTCTAATAAATAAAAAAGAGGGAGAGGGAGATGATGTGGCTCCATGTAGGATGTCACATCATTTCTTCTCCATCCCACATCACCATGGTCAAACCCAAACCCCAAAGTATAATAAATTGGTGGTTGGGGAAAAGACCACCCTCTTACACACTCAACCCAACCCACACCCCTTAAGGAAAAAATTAATTACCCATGTAAGAAAAGTGTACTTGATTCCCTTTCCTTCATTAAAACAAAAATAGGACCTAAAATAATTCCCTCACATCATAGGCTAGGTGGGTGGGTGACTTTAAAAGGTGTGGGACAAGCTTAGCTTGTCCCACAAGTCTCCAAAATAGCCTAGAAGGTCAAAATCTGAATTTCACAAGGAATATTGAGTACACACAACCCAAAACACATTAAACTCATCCCAAACCAACACACATAAAATCTACCAACTCACATTTATTCCCCTCCCCCCCTTTGTCACATCCTACTTAGCACTAGATAAACACTTTTAAATTAACTTAAGAGGGGTGCTAAACACAATTAATAAAAGTGACTCCACATGCAAATAAAAATACAATAATTCACAAATAAATAAAAAAAAAAAAGACAAAATTCAAAACATTGCCAAGGTCACTTTTGAGGTCACCCCCCAAAGGGAACCTCCTAACAAGCTACAACAACAACACAACATGCGACTACATATGTTACCATGGTGACCTATCACAATACTCCATATTATTTCACTATTGGTCTCCTATCCCCTTTGGTTTATTGTGTTGCGAACACCTGCAAAAGTCAAGACAATACCTTTCTAGCCTCGTGGCCATATTAACAACATCGAAATAATAAAATACATGCATATACATATAATCAATTATCGCAACTTAAACCAAGACAAGTAATTTGTCATCGTTCACAATTCCAATTATTTCAATTTCATCAAATACATCATCTAACATCATATAATTATCGAAATAAATGCATTAGTCCAATATAAGCTCAAAATCAACAATTCAATATATCCAAATATGCATATAATCCATCCTGTAAATCATGTCATAAGTCTAACATCCATATTGTCTATAAATTAACTAATCAAAATAACAATGTCCATCTGTCAATATCTAAATTGTGATAGAAATGTCCATAACTCTAATCTATAATAAGCATAATCATAATCATATAAATGTTGAAGAGGAGTGGGCACTACACTCATCTACTTGACCTACACACCTGCACCATACATATGTTTTGTTGTGAACTATCTCTCGAAATTCATGCAGAAGCCAAAGAAATGTCACCTGGGTTCGCAACAAAGCCTGTTTTGAGATATGTTTGAGGCACACTTGAAAAGGGTCTGGAATACAAGAAGAACACTCGCTTTTCCTATAGGGATACACCCACTCGAACTCTACTACATCATTTGATGATAGAATTTCAACGTTAGGATACATATTTCATCTTGGATCTTGACCGATGTCGTGGATCACTAAGAAGAAAATTGTTGTTTCTCTTTCATCCACTCAGGCAGAGTATCATGCCGCACGTGGAGCCGTGTATGAGGCGATATGGTTACGTTGCATTCTGGATGATTTGAACATTCGTGAAGAGAGGCCACCTATTCTTCATGCAACTATTAGGGTGTGTGAAGCTTGTGAAGAATCGTATTTTGCATGAAAGAACCATACATATTGAGGTCAAATGTCACTACATTTGTCAGCAAGTCTTAAACCACCACATCCATCTCTAGTGCTGCCCAATGATGCACCGATCGCTGATATACTCGAAAAATCCCTTAGAAGTGTGAAGTTTGAAATCTTTAGGGATTACATTTGTTAAAATAATGTCATAACAAGGGAATTTTTACTGATTAGAACTCATAGTTCATACGAGTAAGTAATAATTTAGTGTAGGTATCTATTACATCTTTTTCAACATATGTTTTGTAACCTCCTGTTCCTACGTGCAATCAATAGACAGTTCATGCATTCTTCAGTTTTATATAAACCCTCCCTCCATATTGGTGAATAATCAATGTGCATTACATGTTTTTACTCTCACATTTTCTATATAATCTTTGTTTTACCACCTACATTTTTTTTGGTGTGGAAAATTATCCTTAAATGCTAACCATTCACCTTAGATTATAACCATATTGTATTGTTTAATATTTTAGATTTATTAATGTAATTATGCTTTGATCAATTAAAAACTATTAAAAGAAACCTAATTTACAATATTAAAATAAGAACTCTTTGTAAATGATGGGTTACCGCGAAACAAAACACCTTAAAATTTGTCGATTCCGTTCGTATAAAATGAGGGCTTCGTGTGCACACAAGAAACAAACCAAAACATACTCAGACATTCGCCGAACTCTCAAAAGGAAAATATTCCAGGATTTCCATTTTCACTAGAGAGAGTGAGCTCTTTCATAATCAAAATGTCTGGCATGGATGAAGAACAAAGGAGGCAAATTGCAAAGATTTTAAAGGACAACGAAGTTTACAGGAAGGAAGCCCAAACTGCTATGGGATTAAGAGGAAGATTGAATCCCGAACAAATAAAAAGCGTGGTGGACACGTTGTTTCCAACTCCTGAGGAACCCCATTTAGTTTTTCAACATAAAAAATCAGAGAACATGACTGGTAAGACCAGGTGGACTAGAAGAACCACTGTGAAGCTCGTCGAGGACGGAAATGTGTATGGTTATGATCCTGAGGAACCAGAATGGCTCAAGTCCAAACCTGCTGTAGAAGCTTCCATTAATGTCGGTCCTCAGTCCTCAACAAGAAACAGAAATGTACCCATGCTTATAACCCGACCTGATAAAGAAAAATACCCATACATACCCGAACTGTGTGTTGACGATGGAGAAAGCGCCTCTGTCCGCGAAGGGTATCCAGATTATTTGGTGAGTAAGACAGTGGTGGAGAGGGCGAATGATGATGCAATTAATTTGGCTGGTGAAGAACCTCCTGTTACTACAAAGAAAAAAAGATACTTGTGGGGAGCTGAATTGCCACCATTTTCTGACGATGAAGAGGAGAATATGGACATACATATGCCACTTTCTCATAACCATGACGATTCGATTTCATCATGCAAGGGAAAATCACCCCGTGATTAAAATCATTACTATTATAATTTGAATGATTCGGACTATCAGGATGATTAAAATCATTAGTATTATCGCTCTAGTGTAGATCACAAGCAGATTCACACGAATTTGTGTGAGAAAAGAGAAGGTGTTTGGAGTAATAATAAACTTCAACTTTGCTAAGGCTTTTCTTATGTTCTCACACATTTCCATTTTCGTCATTAATAATATATACACAATTTATGGACAACATTTTATATTATATAAAGAATAAACATTTATGATTTAGTTAGTTAATTGTTGAACTGAATTTTAATAGGGTACCAAAATAATCAAAAGATCACTAAAAAAAGGTGTACATATTAGTAGTTAGTCCTTTTAATTACGCCGAAGGCATTCTCCCTATGGGAAAGGCCCATGACGTTTACGCCACTATCTTAAATTTGATTTTGACGCCCGTGCCTGGACGTTTTTTCTTTTAACAGCTTTATTTTAGATTGGTGAGGAGTTCGATGCTCTTCTCGGTATTTACGGATCTCTCTCGAGGGCTACGGTGACAAAATATCTCCCTGCCTCAATACGGTGTCAAAATATTCTATATCTTGTCTCGAGAATGATTTCTCAAATATTTGGTTCTAATTCTTTGGGCCATTTTTTCTCCCGCTATAGTCCAAAGCATGTTATTTCGCAAGCATACAAATTCAATTAAATCAAATCTTGGCAATTTTGTTTTGCAACTTCACCAACTCAAAATCACTATTTTCCCTCCCCTTACGTAAATATGCGCCGAACATCACCAGAATTGAAAGCCCAACCATATACAACGATATCTCGCAAAGATACCACAAATAACCACTGTTACATAATATTCACAAATGTACAGACTACACTGTAGAAGAGTAAGTATGAAAGCGAATGCTCGCCAACATGTTTATTCCGTTATAAATTTGTTTAGACAAAAACCAGACAAAAGGATTACATATTATACAGAGTTACTACTTGAAAGGGATAATGTCAAGATGGGTTGAGGTGGATTGAGAAATGGGGAATTGAAGAAACTGATTTATTCTAAGAAGTTGAACTGGAAAATTGAAGACAAGAAAAGATTTACTAAGAAAATCTAATGAACCAAAACAATGAAGATAATGGAAAATCTAAGAAAAATCGAAATCATGGTCTTGTAATGATTAACCACACACGTAAACAATAGAATTACAACAATGTCTCCGCAAGTAATTGTCTCTAGAGGATTTTTGGTAAGTGAATCCAATGAAATAAATCTAAATAGAAGTTCAAGGAAGGGAAGTGAGATGAATAAAGCTTTTTTCAACCCGATTGAACATATAATAAGAATGCAATGAAATTATATTAATGTTCACTCATGGTCAATACAGTCGTTGGACTCAAAAAAATTACTTTAGTGTAATAGGATAAAAGGAACTTTATATGGAAATAGGGAAAATAACTAAACTAAACTAGAAAAATTATAGGTAAGGATTCAAAATACACAAACTCAAGGCAATTTCGTGTACAAAGAGTTAACATAGGTGAACCTCTAAGTATGGAATCCCACAAGTTAATGAGTGAATTTCCAAATATGGAATGCCACAAGCTAATGCAGATCTATGCATAAAACATAAACTAGAGGGTAGCAATGTCATGAATCAGAAGTTGCAGGGTCAATAATAGCATCATCCACAATGTATATATGATTGAGGTATATGACTTGATAATATATGTGGGAGAGTGCTTACGACTAAGAGGGTTGAGTTTAGTGATTTTCATGCCGTGGGAAGGGGGATCATGGCGCGGGTAGGGGGTTGTCAGAGGGTTGGGAAGGTGGGGATGAGGGATAGGAGGTGGCGGGGGATTTGTGATATTCCTAGAACCTCCCCTAATATCTAAGCCGATGAACCTCAACAAATAAGAATAAAGTCGAGATACATGTTCGACCTGATCGATAAGGCCAATTTGAATTCAATCAAATGACAATCAAATCAAATGCCACTACTTCAAGACACCTCAAACTACATTTAGTTCTCCACCCATCATGTGAAAGTCGCGTCTCGGTTTCAATGGAAGCTCGGTGGACATCCTTGTTTCAAGAACCAAATGTTACGGCCAACCCTAAAATTCAGAAACGAATACACTTCATGGCTGTGTTGATTCCGATGACTACTTCCTTCCAGCGCCCTCTATCACAACCCATTTTCTAGGCCCTCCAAAAGCATGAATCTACTCACCATTCACTTGCACCAGAAGCTCTCGTATCTGTCATTTTAAGATTATGCTTGCACCAAACAGATTCTCCAGCTTGTTCTTTATATCTGTAAACACCCAAAACTAGCAATTAGGTCGGACCAATGTTACAGGGAATCCGCTTTTAGAAGAACAGGTTTAAAGAATCATCGAACCCCATATACAATTAAGCCTTCGAAATATTTGAGCGGAACTCGCAGAAAAATAAGCGTAGCCCCTTCCACTTGACTGGTGAGGTAAGAGACATACCATTCCCAACTCAGACCGTATAAAATGCAAATGAAATGAGAGTATGACATCAAGTTATCTAATTGCAAATCTCCTCGTCAATCCAGTAATAAGTACCATTTTCAAAAACAAATACACTTCATGGTGGGTTGATTCCATGACTACTTCCTTCCAAAGACCCTCTATCACAACCCAATTTCTAGGGCCTCCAAAAAGCATGAATCTACTCACCATTCGCTGCACTCGTAAGCTCTCGTATCTCTGTCATTTTAAGATTATGCTTGCACCAAACAGATTCTCCAAACCTTTTGTTCTTTATATCCGTAAACACCAAAAACTAGCAATTAGGTCGGACCAATGTTACAGTGGAATCCACTTTTAAGAACAGGTTTAAAGAATCATCGAACCCCATATACAATTAAACCTTCGGAAATATTTGAGCGGAACCTGCAGAAAAATAAGCATTGCCCCTTCCACTTGACCGTGAGGTAAGAGACATACCATTCCCAATTCTGTACTGGTATAAAAATGCATTGATGAACAGAGTATGACATCAAGTTATCTAATTGCAAATCTCCTCGTCGATCCATTAATAAGTACCATTTTCAAACAAAAAAAGTCAGGATTAACATTTTGTTTTTTTCCCGCATGATGCCCAAAATTTTATCATATATGATAAACAGCCTCCTACCAAGACTATCAACATGGTTTACTTCTTATAGTAAAAATGGAGTATCCCTCTTATAACGATACCCATAAGAAAATTGCAGACCTTGGAATGCTCCATTTATCAAAGCAATGTTATCTACAACTCAAAAACATATCGACAATTAGCTCACAAAAACAAAACAAAAATTTAAAAAACCTTGAAAGCTGGCATTTTTGCTTGCTAGCATTTTTGCTCACTGCCACCACTCTGGTTTCTCCTCCAATATAGCGAAGGTTCCCATCCCCAGGCCCCGGAAGAATTTTAATATATGTGAATTTTCCATTTTACATCTTGTTAGGGTATATTCCACACTACTCCATTTGTTCATTGTTTGGTTATACATCACATGTTAGTGAAGAGACTCATTGCCAATATAAATAATTGAGCTTTCTTGTAACCAAAGAATGTCAGTCTGGTGCAACCTCGTTTCAACTTCTGGTCTCATAGTTCAATGGTGGTATGGCTTTAGACTATCGTTATATATGGGAGAATTTTGTTTGTTCATGATGTTAGCTTCCACACATCAAAGTTCAATTCTATTTTGTATACACCTTTTTTAGAATCAATAAAGAGTAATGACTCAATTGCAATTATGATAAAAAATGGTGAAAATTTTAAATAGTTTCTATCTGTCATCTTTACCATTTACTGTCATGCATATCTTTTTGCTCTTTTCACCAGCCAATGTTTTCAGTTTGACAAAAACTCAATTGTATCTACACTATGGATTTGTCCTTCACAATGTATCACTTCATCATTGATGTTTGAAAATAATATATTTAGCTTTTTATCATGAAGCGTGTTCTCTGGTAGAGCCGCGGTGCCCTCCTCGACACTGTATCAACGTGTGTAAAACTTTTCTTTTATTGATATTATATGCCAAGGTTCCCTGACTCAATAGATTGTGAAAATGCAATCCATATTTATTATCCTTTTAAGTTTGTGGATGATTGTCTTCCAAGATTGGCTTAGAACCCATCTACCATGTTTGCCAAGATTAATGGTGTGCGTTTCAATTTCCATAGCTTCTCTTATGTTTCATTTTGATCTATAATCTATGTTAGAAATAGTCTTAGCATCTTTGGTGGCATTCAAATGTTTTGCCAAGACAGAATTTATAACAACATTATATTGTAGATTTTCACATCCATCCCTTTATCTGGTTTGGATTGATCAACCTGGTTTGCCAATGCATGGGTGCCCACATGAAAATGGAAACAAATTTCTTAGATTTACAACAATGGAATGATGCTAATTTTACATTTTTCTATTTTGTTCATTAGAGACACACGCGCACCCACGCACATGCACGTCCACACCCACACACGCCACGCCCACGCACGCGCACACACACACGCACACACACCGTGAACCAGAATATGCTATATGTCCAATATTTTTCAGTACATGAAACATAGTATTAGGCAACTTCAATTGTCTAGGAGATTGGCAATAGTAAAGAAAAATGCTGCTCTTTTATACTTTCAAGGATGTTTGTGCCCCGAACCCTAAATGTCATACTGAAACATAGAATTTGACAACTTCAATTGTCTAGGAGACTAGCAGTTGTTTCCTACTCCAAAAAGCCAAAACGGTGCTCTCTTATATTAAAGAAATACTTTCAAGGATGTTTGTGCCTTAAACCCTAACTCTAATAGTTTATGGGGCCCCACCTATACTTTAAGGTTTCAGGGTCACCCAAATATAATAGCTAGGAATAAGTACAAATAAGCCTATTTTTTATGTGAATAGTTAAATATTTCATTTCAATAAAAAGTTATGTAAATAAACATCAAAACACACATGTAAATAAACCCATTTAAACCATTTTTTTAAAGTATCGTTTCTTTTAAATAAATAAAATATGATTATAACGTTCATTACAAAATTTGATTGCCAACCTAATACTCATCTTTAAAAAATAAGGTGTCAAACCAATATTGAATATCAAAATTAAACACTTACAAAAAAACTACCCAAAAAAGGGGCAACCATTGATACCTAAATGACAAGAAAGATAGACACATTCCTCAATGTGAAATTGACATAGCTTATCCACAACCAAGGCTTACAAAATATAGGTCATCCACAACTATCTCAATAATCTTTTTTTTGTGACTTAAGTTATATGGTAAGTGTGCTTCCTTTTAAAAAAATATTAATTAGGGAGGAATCCCCAAATGATTTTCCATTGAGGGAGAGTGACCATCTATGACGAAATAATTTTAAATCGAATTCGAAGCCCAAGGCCCTAGCTTTTTATATGGCGGGTCTTTGAACCAATCATAAGGAGTAACAGAATGAATAGGAAAATGACATTATCAATAGAGGGACTAACATAATTTCATACGAAAAGATAATTAATCGTGGCAAAACCAAGACATCTAACTAATATAAACACCTAAAGTTGGTAATTTAGCACTTGATAATGTTATTATTGACGTAATCAGGTGAATCATGAATTGTGCACCAATTCTAAGCGTAATTGCTATATCATAATCCATAAGTATACCTATTGCAAGACTTGTTATCCTCGTTACGTTTCTCAACCACTTACAAAATTTCTCTTATTAATAAAAAGGCAGTCCATTTCTCCTTAATATCATCCACATAGCTTCAAAATCCCACTCCTCACCATTGGACTTTATTGTCTAACATAACCAAACTGTCCAACAATTTGATTACTGGGATAAACAATCCCACTTTAGGCCACCTGACAATCAGTTTTGCAATACGTATAAATATTTTATGGTTTGACATATCCACCATAGGTTGACCTTAATGCGAAACTGTAACTATTTACCCCTATATAACAAAGTCTAAGAGAGTCGTTTACTCACTTGACACTTTCAAGACCTCCAACATAAATCACTCAAAAGGAAAGCAAAACTTTCATAATTATTAGATCGCTACCCTATGATGCTAGGTCCAGTCAAGATCTCCCTATCTCCAAATTGTACCATGAAATGCACTTGCAAATTCCCCTTACATTTACACCTCTTATAACTACCCAAAATAACACAAAGCTTGAATTGCGAAAAACTATTCACTTCAATATATTGTGTCGATGACTGCACAAGAGGATCTTTCCCCTTCAAATGATTGAAATATATCATGTAGTTGGAGAGTAGAGTATCACATTGGCTCCCCATATCACTTTCCCCGGGATGAGAAAATGCATATACATCTAGCAGGGAGCATAGTACAAAGATTCTCCCTTGTATCCTTCTTTTCATCGTCTTTTACATCCCTATTGTACATATGTATTGGCCTGTTTCCAATTCATGATGATTTTCCACTCCTCATCCAAGTTGATCTTTTCCAAACAAATTTTCAGAATTTTACTTCCACTTTGTACGATTATTTCCCTTCCCTTTACTCACATTTCAAATACTTTCTTACAAACAACTACTGGAAATGGTTACTCCTATTCCACATTACCACACACAATTCTGCCACCCTACATACAACTCTTTAATTTCTTTCTACTTTCACTTCCTCCATATAATCGACAAATCGAATACCTTAAGCAATGTAACTTTGCTTCTTGCTCACCTTCCCCTTTCAACATATCACTCCTCAACTGCACCCCTTTCGGCGTTTACATCGCACTGCTCACGTGCGATTGCTAGTGTTCTTTGGATTGTTAAATACAATTTTACTGTAGATAAATAATATTTAAACATTATATTTAGAAATAGTATTGAGATTCTCTCCTAATGTTCTCAAGACTTAGCATGGATTAGCCCTTCATTATTTTATTATTACTATATGGGAACTTAAGGGAAGTATAAATTGCCTTATGAATTGCTCTTATATTTATGTTAAGGAGAACAGATACATTTAAACTTTGGGATTCTTGTCCTCTAATGTGTTTTCGTCCCACTTAGTTTTGGTATTCTCAACACTAAGATTCTCATCTTGTGGCATTCACCCACTTAACTTTACAATTTGTATCATGTGGCCTCTTTCGAATTTGTTAAGAAAGGGACCTCCTCTAGCATTTTATCCATTTATTATGTATTACTATAGAGAAATAATTAGTGCAAAGTGTTTTATCAATCACTTATATTTCTATATTTATATTCTCTAAAGTTTATTTTATTTTTAGATTTGAAAATAATAATTAAAAGAATTTTCAACTTAAATGAATAAAGTGTTTTTCTCAATTCAATGTATTATTTATTCATAAAATGTGTATACACTTTTTTGAAACAAAATTATGGTTATTGAAATATTGATAGAATAATTTTAATAACTTGTGATTTTTAAAATTATATTTAGTGATGCATTATAGTTTTATTTAATGTCACAATTACATTCATTTGTAATGTGTCAATTAATGTTGTATTCAACTTTACAACTAAAATTGAATCTCACATTGAATGTAAAGACAACATTAAAGTCTTCTTTAAAGTTGTGTTTTAATTCATGATTTGATTCTCACTTTTAAGCTAAAATTAAAATGATGTTTTTAAGTCAAAATTGAAGCTATGATTTAAGGAACGTGTCAAAGATGAGTTAATGTTTCCCATGATGTTTTTGGTTTAGAATTCATTAAAGAATAATTCACATCATCTAGCCATGGATGAAAATTTATACAAGACATACAGTAGAAGGTTTTTGGGAGCCCCCATACACTTTCAAAGTTTACACTACTCTAAAGAGGTTGCAAATTTCATATCATTCTCAACCTAGTATGTGATATCTAAATAGATCAATTAAATTTGGTAATTCTTTTGACCATGTTTGTTTTGACTTGGATCTTACTAAAAATTTTAGAAAATGTTTGAGTTCTTATGGATAAGATATATGGCTGAAATGATCTAGTTTGTAGCTTCAAAGCTAATGTAGGTTCTTCTCTAATGAATTCAAATGTGATATGTGATATTTAGGGAGATTTGGGTTCTTTTTGCAAGCGTATAAAGTGATTTCTCGGGGCATTTCCTTGGGAGAATATGGTAGAAAACAAGGTAGTTTTTTCTTACTTATATAAGGTTCTATAGATGATTTATCTAAGAAAGGATAACCTAAGTAAAGTATAAGACCCACACACATATTGATTTGAAATCGAGTTGGAGGGTGAAGTGGATCAAGTTGTCAAAGGGTTAAAATACCTCAAAAACACACAAGATGTTTACAAAATAAAAAGAAGCTTCAAAAAAATCTTCTCATGTTCTAGATTGCACACTAATCTATTACATCATTATAATCTTCCTTTTATTTTTCACATTATCTCTAAAAAACTCTAAAATGCCAAAAATTACCTACTAGTAAAACACCTTGAATGGGTCCCAATTTTTTTGTAAAAATATGTCTTTATAATTTTAATCTTACGTAAATTTTTGTCTTATTTTATAAATCATATAAAAATTTATTACAATTTTAAGTTCTAGACTAAAGTAAAAAAGGTTTGGAGGCAATTTTAGACCACAAGATGAAATAATCGGCCTTAAAAATATGCCAAAATGGAAATAACCTTTACGAATTTTTTTTTCATGGCATATTGCTAATCAATATCTACCACCCTGGAAAATTTCAAGACGATCCAACAGATCGATCAAAAGTTATGGCCTTCGTGGTTATGCTCTCACATCATTCTCCTCTAGTTAAAATGAATCTGGATCTTGCAAATTTAGTTGATGGGATTCATCCAAATTTCCATTATCAATATTTTTAACTCCCACTTAGGAATCCAAGTATTTTCTTCCCTGTTGTAAACTTTCCCACCACACCAAATATTTGTTGTAGCTCCCATGTCTATTAGTGATTGTATTTTTGTCCAAGACACGCATTACCATTTCCTTTTCTTCTTCAACATCTGCTACTCCCACCGTATTTCTTCCTCCTCCAATACATTTTCCTCATGACACGGAAACTTATATAAGTCCGAAACATTAAAAACCTGTGAAATAAAAAGGTTTTTAGGTAGCTCTATTGTAGTATTTTTTTACCTAAATGTATACGCGTTGGAACCTCATTTAGACAGTTTGAATGCTCACCGAAGCACATGTAGTTACTGGTCCCTCATTTATATTTTCTTGACAAGATGTTAGAATGCATATTCATGATGATATTTAACCAAGTAATCATTCATTTATACTAAACCATTGCATACATTTAATTGGAAATAGACATAATAAGGAAACATAACAAATTAGACAATCACAAATATCAATTGCACCACAAAATCTCCATATTCATATATGTGGATAATCATAATCCATCCTCCATCCTCCATAATCCATTATAAAAAATTATTAAATCGTAGAAGTTGAATACATGTTGATCAATGTACCAACACGCTTAGAACATACGAAAGCATCAAACCCCCTAGACCATAACAAACTCCACAAACTAATAGTTAAAGACTTCTCTCTCTCTCTCTCTGTTAAAATTATACGGACCGATATATATATAATATATATATATATATAATATATATATATATATATATATATATATATATATATATATATAGGGGAATTTCCCTTCACCTCCCATGCACTCTCCTAATAATAGGCATGCCAAAATAGACTACATGTATGTTCAAAAACAAATAATAACAGAATATCCTATAAATAGAACTTTCTTTAATCATATTAATAGCTTGATCTATGAACGTCTCTTCATCTTCGATCTTTATGTGCCTTTATCGAAAAATAGACTTTCCTTGATCACCAAGTCTCCTTGTTTTCCTCTAATTCTGAATCATTGTTTGGTCAATACTTTAATAAGGTTATTCTATTTTTAACTCGTGCTTCACAAAATCAGCTAAGTCTTAAAGTATCTCTATTCAGCATGAACATCCTCACATTGTTTACAACTCCAAACATGTGACCCTTCACCGCCAAATTTTTCATGTGGATTGTACTTAGACAATTTATCCATGAACCATTACCCCACACTAATGATATTTTCATCCTTAGAAATGGTTTTCTCCAATCATCTCACCAAAGAAAATGAATGAAAGAATAAAGAATCAAAAATATATCTTCCCACCTATCCAAAAGTTATCTCAGGCCACAAGTTGTTGTGGAAGTTCTAGAAATTCTACACTCACTTTGGCCTCAAACTTAACCCATTCTCTAAGCTCTTGTGTGGCCTTCCTAGCACCTCTTCAACTATACCTGATATTTGATCAGGCACTATTTCATCCACCTTCTACTTCATATCCATGGTCATCAATGATAGCTTAGTTCTTATTCCTTCCAATATATCCATGTGCTCTAGAACCAGTAACTAAAGTTGCTGGATTCGGGCCTCCACTGTCTCTCTCATGGCCTTAATTAATTCTTTTTGTGTCGATATCTCTGTCATGACCTTAGTTCATTCAATATTATTGGTAGGATAATTATCTTGTATAACTTTGAGATTTTCATCCTCCTTTATGACCCATGCATTGATAATAAGCTCAATATTTTGACACGTACCAAAATCCATCTTTTCCTTAATGATAGCTTTCTCCGATTCACATGTCCAAAGGTGCCCTAATCTTAGCTATCTTAGCTTCCACAACCGCTTTATTTTATTATTTTTCTTTTTCTAACTCCTTAGCTATCGATCATGCACCGCTCTTCATTTTCATCAAAAGAATTCCCACCACGTCCTCGAGATACTCCATCTCGTCATTATATTCATTTCGTGCCTAGCTCACTAAAGTGGGGTATTGAAATAGAATCTGTTTCACCAAAGGCACCCACTTTATCATAGGATTCTTTAGTGTGATTCTGCTCTCCCTGGACATCTTTCTTAATTTTCTCGATCTCATGATGGGTAAGTGCATGGAGATGGGGGATAAAAAGGGGGTAAAAAGGGACACCTTTTTCCTGAAATCAGTGAAACCTGAACTTCATTGAATAATTCGGCATGCCTAGGCTCAAAATTTGACAAAGTGACAAGAATAAGTAGCATAGAGTTTTGAATATAGTATCTAAACTACTATTTTTTTCAAATGGTTGAGATTAAGAGGGTCAAATGTGGTGCACACACAAAGTATGTCTATTTTTATGTCAAAAAGATAAGAACCTATTGTGTGTGTGCCCCCATTTTTGAGTTCTATAAATTTTATTTTAAATCCCTTTAGTAGAAAGTTAGCTAAGACCATGTACAAGGTCCCATTAATTTTTCATAATTTTTGGATGAATATATAATTTTTATTAATTTTCAAAGTGCACATATCCCAAAAATGAAATATTTGTGTGTGCACCCATAACTTTGAGAAAAAAAGTCATTTTTTAGTTTTATTTTTTTGAGTGCATGTAGAATGGAGTTTATAAAACCAACTTTAAAAAAAAATTGGATGAAAAAATCGTAAATTGTGCACCAAAATGTATGCATATGTTTTTGCAAGAAAACAAGGCACTAGTAAAAGAAATTATGGATGAAATCCTTAAACTAATCGGATTTTAGAAATAATTATATCATCATCAAGGTAAAATCGAGCTTGACATCATAGTATAATTTATTTTGAATATTATGTTTTAATGCATGAGATATTGGGGTGCACACATGAAATTTTGATGTTTTTGTCAAACACAATTTTAATCATGTAGAAACAGTCCAAACCTTTGGTTTGGAAATCCAAGGCAAATCCAAGCCTATGGATTGGGAATTTCAAACCCAAAAGATATGAAATGCAAGTGCGTTATAACGTATTCATATTTTAATGTGTTTGTGGCATGTTTCTATTGACTAAAATAAATGTGTAAGTATAAGAAATAAAAAATCTAAATAATATGTAAGTATAAGTTTTTCTTTTTTATTATTATTTATATTTTCTTATTTCTTATACTTTAAATTTATTTTAGTAAATATGTGATGTTAGGGTAACTATGCACCTTATAGAAGTAGCCTCATAACTCCATTTATCATGGTTAAGAAGATAGTTTTTCAAATTCTAATCTGGTCAATACATAGGTATTTTTCAGGATTTCAGCATTCAACATTCAATCTTTCAGGGTTTAAATTATACAATTGATATATGTTTTATGAAATAATATAGTCATTGTTTAGGTTTTGGGGCCTTTTGGATTGGTTATTTACATTTTAGGAGTGTTACAGAATATTTAGGAAATTTTTACTCATTCAAGGGAAATCTTCTCAACAATGAGCTTTCTAGGTGTGTAATGCTCGCTAAAATGACCACTTGAGACCCAAGAACAACCTAGGTTTAGATAGAAAAAATAGGGAATAATTTTTTTTTTGAAAGGCGAGTCCTCGAACAAGGCTTCAAAACTACAGTTGCCACAACAAAGATTCAAAGTCAATTATAATTTAATAAAAGAAATTTTCCCGTTGTAACAACCATTAGATCCACATTACAAAATTAACGAGTATAATTAATCCAAATATAGTTAAATTTCTCTTAGGTGTTAATTTAATAGATAATTAAATTAACACTATGTTAAATGTTCCTTAATTAATTTTAGAGGGTCAAAGGGGCCCAAGCAATTAAATGCCCAAGGTTTTTAATTTCACTAGGTCAAAACAATAACCAGGTTCTTATTTATATGGGATAGAAAACATTCTCTTATCCCTTAATGTGACCCCTTAAAAAGGTCAACCCAAGCTTTAGAAATAAACATTTAAGTTAGAAAGGGGTAAATTCCCACTTACCCACTCTCAGGCTCATCTTGAACTTCAACCTGATTTTTCATGCATTTAACACACTTAAATTTTTCCTAAAAACAATTCCATTAGATAGGAAATTTCTTCCCCTTTCCAATGATATAAATAAGTCCTCCTAACTCCTCATATTTCTTAAAGTTACTGGGAGGAAAACTTTTCCCAAAGTGGGGGCCAAAGCGGGTGGGCCTAGGGAGGAATTTTTTTCTAAAAGCGTGCCTGCATGAGGCTTGGGAAGAATGTTTTCCCAAAGGTGGGCTTCGAGTCTAGGGAAGAAACTTAGCACTTTGCCCTTTTTGGGAAAAAGTGTAATTTACACCCGCACGCCATGAGTCCACGGTGGGGCTTCGCGCCCCAAGAAGAAAATTTTAAGCTTGAGGTCCTGCAAGGGACATGTGTCCAAAAATTTGAGTCCTAGGTGGAAAGGCGGGGCTGTGGATCCATGGAGGATTTTTGACCAAGTTAATTTTTCAAACTTAGAACTTTTTTTTTTTTTTACCGAAGAGAGAAAATTTCAGGCCAGCGGAGTGGTGGGGAATTGCATGTCTTTTTGCCTTTTTCAAAAAAGAGCAAAAAGTATCTTTCGGCCCTCATGGGTCCACTTAGCAAAATTTTCCTTTTTGACAATTAGTTTTTTTTTGAACCCGAAATGAAGTAAAAATTTTAGAAGACCATAATTTTGATTGGGAACTCAGTTTTGGGAAAATGAGGACTTTTTGGAAAGGTCCCAACCTCCTCTTTGCATGGGAAGCATAAAATTTTAATTTTGACAAACTTAGGTGGGTCAATTTTAAGAAAACGTCTTTCCTGACATTAACATGTGAATTAAACTTTTTCAACTACAGAATTGATTCGATCCGCCATTATTTCTTCTTCAACATGCCAAGTAGACATGGAGAGTTGCACTTGAAAGATTTCAAATGGATTGCAAGGATAAAATATTAATGGTTTAGATTCAATACAAATTTCCTTCTCTTTTCTATGAAATTGTACTATTTTTCCTCTTGTTCGATTAAAGATGAATTGTGTAAATTGCAAGGGCAATACAAACTATTTTGGAATGTGTTTTGATCATCCTTAGTTCATTCCAATCTAAATTTACAATGTTCAACTTTCCTTCAATCAATATGTGAAAAGAAAGAATGTAATTCTATTTTCAAAACGTTCCCTTCAAATAATATAGAGGAATGTAATAATTATAACACAGGCATTTCCAGCCTTCAACAGAGAGTTTACAATATACATACAACAACAAGTTTTAAACAAGAGTAACACCATTTGATGAAAGGTGATTCAACATTCAATTAAATGAAATAATTCCTTTTACACTTCTTTTTCTTCTTGCAAAAATATGCCAAATAACTCTTTCTCATTCCTTTTCACATACAAATACAAATTTTAACATATACATCTCTCACATTCAAATGTAGGTTCCATTTCCCAAACAGAGAAACTTTCCACCACAAATATTATTACAATGCCATCCACTTGAAGTGGGAAAATTTCACAATAAGGAACCCAAGGAGAAACTACAAAATTTGTCTTCATCCTCAGCTCTAGAACAACAACAAGAAGATCCACCATATATCTTTTGACCACAACAAAAAGGAGGAGAGGCAACGCTCTCCACCCAACCAAGAATTTCAATGAAGAGGAGAAGTCATCCTCATTGGCCCCTGAGCCCCAACCACAAAGCAATAAGAAATGTATTTCAACTCATGGAAACAAATAGGCTTCCACAACACAAAAACAATTTTCACATATAGAACACAGTCCAAATACATACTACAGTTTGCAACCATAGGAAGAACAACAAACAATACTCAGGCTTCATCATGCACAAGCCAAAGGAGAAAGACCTATGGGGAAGTTGCTTATACCTCCCAATGGGGAAATGGGTGTCCACCTTAAAATAAACCTAATATATATATATATATATATATATATATATATATATATATATATATATATATATATATATATATATATATATATTTCAAAACCCCTACATGCCCTTATGCCTCCCCCAAGTACCCCTTATACCTCTCATTCTCTTATGCCTCCCACACTCTTATGGCACCCCATAACGAGTAAAGAAATGCAAGCTATTTCTTTTACAAGGTGGAACCCAATCCCAAACTCCCTCCACAATAACGCTTATACCTCCCCACAAGATATCCCCATAGTCTTCTCCTACACCATACCTAGGCAATCTACCCAACCAGCCAACAACATACCAAAATATTCAAAGCATTCACATATGCATAAAAAAAAAAAAACATTTTAAAGAGCCAAGATCTTACCTCTCCATGGTAGATTTTTCTCCAAAAGTTCAACAACAATATTTTTCCAATCCAAATAGTCCAAAAAATCTAAGTAATCCACAAGCATTCAACAAAAATCTCTAACTCTCTCCAAAATTACAGGAGCTCAAAACCAAAAGAAGTAACCAAAATGAAATCACCAAAAATGAAGTAACCGAATGAAGTAACCCCAAAACAAGCCAAGGAATTCAAATAAATAGAAGAGGGAGAGAGGAGGATGAGGTGGATCCATGTAGGATGCCACATCACACATCCTCAACTCCACCTCACAAGTCAACTTCAAACTCCAAGGCATAATTAAAAGGTGGGTGAATAAATGACCTTTTACTTACACACACAATCCAAGTCCACACCCCAAGGACCAAAATTAATTACATGTAAGAAGGTGCAATCAAAACTTACAACTTGTCTTCCCAAAATACATAAAAAGGATAATTTTGACTCCCAACCCATAGGTAGGGTTGGTATACAAATTTAAGAGGTGTGGGACAAGTTTAACTTGTCCCACAAGCCTCCAAAATCAGCCCCTAAGGACAGATCCGAATTTCAAAAGGAAGGTGGAGTGTTTCACACTCAAAATTACTTACACATTACTTACAACACCTAGTCCAAGAGCCATCAACTCTAATAAATGCATTCTTTTGACCCAATTTAATAAATTTAACAACATGATTACTCACAAATCTAGACACAAATTAACTAAATAATAAAGGGGAAATACATCACTAAAATCACATACTAAAATTAAACAAAGGAACTAAATAAAATAATACACATAACCCCTTGGTCACATTTAAAGGTGATTCCCCCATGGAAACCCCTAACAACAAGTGCAAATAAACACACATAACAAAAACACATTGCCATGGTGACCCTTGTTGAATTCACCTAGAATTCCAATGTGGTTGGTCTCCAATCCCCGATGTTTGTTATGACATGTTTACCTACAAAACACAAATACCTCCTTTGGCCTCATGGCCACATCAAATCATCCAAAATAAATATAGAATATAACTCCAAAATCATCTATATATGAATCAAAACATCATCTAGGTAAGTAGCAATATCATTTACAATTTCCTCAATAACCATATGATCATAAGATTAGTTCAATTTTCGAGGTCTACTCAATATGATGAATTTCACATGTCCAAAACACACACACACACACAAACACACACACACACACACACATATATATAACCATGTCAATCAACCTTTCATCATCACATATATATTTTTTAATAATCCACACGCATCATATATGAATTGAAATCAATCCATTATCTCTAACATCTAACATCATGCTAAATCAAAAGCTACAATAATAATAAGTATAGTTAACGCATCATAATCAATAACAAAAGGTGTCAAAGGGAAACAAGGTGTAGGGGAAAAACACTCAATGGTGATATTTGACTTCTTTCGATGATTTCTTGGGAGCTCCGTAAGAAGAATCAATCCATTATCTCTAACATCTAACATGAATTTTGGGTAAGCTAAGATATGATCATGGGAAAGTTAAAATACATGATAAGATATGGGTGAATCATATACATGTACTAAGGGTAACATCCATTTTTATGTAAGAATAAAACACCATAACAAGAATTTCAAGATAATTTCTAACATGAACTTTAAAACAAAACCTGAATTTGTAAGTACTAGAGATAATCACCATATGGTGATAAGTTAATATTTTAAACCATGATAACCCGGGAAACCAAACCTAGACTACCCCGAGACTAAAACGATCCATGAGGATGAGGCCAATTTTTGTGATGAAAACACCATCCTAACACCCCATCTTGTGTTTTTAACGAAACTTCTAACATAACTTTAAAACATAAACCCTAAACCCTAAACCCTAAAACCATAAACCATTAACCCTAAACCCTAAACCTAAACCCGAGACCTAAACCTAATTAAACCAAAAACCTAAACCATCAAACCCTCAACCTTCAACCCTAAACCCTAAACCAAACCCTAAACCTAAACCCTAAACATTAAACCTTGAGTTGTTAATCCTAAACCCTAAACCCTAAACCTTAAACATTCAACCCATAGCCCTAAACCCCGAACCATGAGCCCTAAATACTAAAACTATAAACCCTAAATACTAAACTATAAACCCTAAACCCTAAACACTCAACACTGAATCCTAAACCCTAAATCCTAAACAATAAACCCTAAACCCTAAACATTAAACCATAAACCCTAATCCTTGAATAGTTTTGAGCTAATCAAACACCCTCTAGGATAGTTCAATAAATTTACTAAGTATCTAGAGGTGATGTGAGATAAACTTGGAAGTGTTGGAGGTAATTTAAGAATATTGGTTAGGGCTTAGGACTTAGGGCTTAGGGTTTAGGGATCAGGGTTTAGGGTTTATAGTTTAGGGCTCATGGTTTAGGGTTTAGGTCTCTAGGTTTAGGGTTTATGGTTTAGGGTTTAGGGTTTATGGTGGTAAAAATAAGGTTTAGGTTTTAGGGTTTAGTTTTCATGGCTCAAAGTTTAGGGATCAAGGTTCAAAGTTAATGGTTTAGGTTTATGGTTGAGGGTTTATGGTTTATGGTTTAAGGTTTAGGGTTTAGGATTTAGGGTTAAGTGCTGTGGTTTAGGTTTCAGGTGCTCTAAGCTTAAGGTTTACGATTTATGGTTAAGGGTTTAGGGAATAGGATTTAGGGTTTAGGGTTTAAGGCTAAGGGTTTATGATTTAGGTTTTAGGGGTTAGGGTTTAGGGCTCAGGGTTTAAGGCTTAGGGTTTAGGGCTCAGGGTTTAGGGTTGATGGCTTAGGGTTTAAGTTTTAAGGTTTAGGGTTCAAGGTTTAGGGTTTAGGTTTAGGTTTTATGGTTTATGGTTTAGGTTCTAGGGTTTAGGGTTTAGGGTTTATGGCTTATGGGTTTAGGGTTTAGGGTTTAGGGTTCAAGGTGCTAAAAATAGGGTTTATGATTTAGGGTTTAGGTTTTGGGGTTCAAGGTTTAGGATTTAGGATTTAGGGATTACGGCTTAGGGCTTAGGTGTAGGATCAGATGATACCTCTCTAGGTGTAACTCCCCTCTTGAGGATCATATTCATATTCGATGTATCATCACAAAGAGGGAAACTCCCCTATCAAATTAGTTATTCAATATGACATGGAAGATGAGTAAATAAAATGAAATTTGGAGAATTATATTTCATTGGTAATTAGTACTAATCATTAACAAGACTAATATGGATCTGGCTACTCGACTAGGAGGGCATGACAATATTAGGACCATATTTCCTAGTCTTGTTCCTAGAACCATCATTGAGTCTTCTTGTGAAAAATAAGCATAGAAATAGGGGTATGACTAAGAAAAAAAGGATTTATCAATCGCCTAGTAAATATTTCTTGTTTAGTTCTAAATGGGAGTCAGTTAGCCTATAGCTTAGTGACCTTTCATTCATTGGTAATTCCTTCAATGATAAACCCATGAATGCTTTCAAAAGTGCTTGAAAAAAGATAGGGGTAGTCATCAAGCCTAATGAAGGGTGTGATGTGATGTGTTAAAACTATATTCACAAGAACCTCTTATTCCTTGAAAGTGCATGGTTTGTCTCATTAATGATGTCTCCTTGTATCCAAGGATCAATGACTGCTAGTGTCTGTGATAGGATTGGACATTCAAGAATCATCGAGTGTCTAAATTAGAATGTCGTTGCATCTAGAGAAAAATCTCAAACATAGGAGTAATGCATCTTGGAAAATAAAATTGAACCTTAGAAATCCTCTCAAATTTCAAGTCTAGGTCCTGGTCTAGGTCATTTTCCTGGTCCTATTTATGTTTTTGTTTCTAGTTCTAGTTCTATTCATGGTCATCAAATATGGAAGTTTTAGGAAAGGCATCCACACTTGAATAATTATTCCCATTTAGATTGTTTGTAATGTCAATGGAAGTGGCAGTGCCTGTGGAATTCAGTTGGTGGAAGGTGGGGTTGTTCCCTTGTTGGTTTTTCCCCATGGCATCATAGGTATCCTTTCGGTATTATCGGAGAGAACTCCCCATGCTTGTGTGATAAGTTTAAAATCTCCCTCGGCTCATGGGAACTTATTTTTATCAGGATGTAATCATAAGGCTAGTTTTAATAGGTATTAATAAAAAAAAGAAAATAAATTTGATTGGAATTACTTACGAAATACATTCCTTCACTTTGAGCTTATCTTTATAAATGCAATTGGCTTTCCAAGTTCTCCATATTTTCTAAATTTGGGTCGAATTGACATTTTGGACCTCTAAAGGCGTGAAGAAAATGATGAGTTCATTTCCTCAACATTTCTTGAAGCGAATTTAAACGAAATGACATTTAGAATTTGGAGTTGACACATGGTAGACATTGATTGTCCTGCCACCGATTTTGAGTGATGAAACTTCTAACATGAACTTTAAACCCTAAACCCTAAGCCCTAATCCCTAAACCATAAACTTTAAAATTAAACCCTTAATCCTGAGATCTAAACCCTAAACCCTAAACCATCAACCCTTAACCCTAAGCCCTAAACCCTAAACTCTAATCCTAAACCTAAACCCTAAACCATAAACCCTAAATCCTAAACCCTAAACCCTTAACCCTTAACCCTAAACATTAAACCCCAAACCATAAACCCTAAACCCTAATTCCCAAACTTTGAGCCCTAAACCCTAAACCCTAAACCTTGAGGCCTAAACCCTAAACACTCAACCTTAATCCCTAATCCCTAAACCTTAATCCTAAATCTTAAACCCTAAACCTGAGCCCTAAACCCTAAACCCTAAACCCTTAACCCTAAGCCCTAAATCGTAAACCATGAACCTTAAACCCTAAACCTTAAACCCTAAATTTTAAACCTTAAACACTAAAAATTGAGCCTTGATCCCTAGACCCTAAACCTTGAGCCTAGATTATTGATCCCTAAACCCTAAACTGGTAACCTAAAATCAAACCCTCAACTATAAACCCTAAACCTTGATCCTGAACCCCAAACCCAAAACTCTAAAATGTAAACACTAAACCCTAAACCATAAACCCTATTTACCCTAAACCCCAAACCCTAAACCTTAAACCATAAACCATAAAACATAAACCCTGAACCCTAAACCATGAGCCCTAAGATCTGAATCCTGAACCCTAAACCCTAAACCCTAAACCATAAACCCTAAACATTTAGTCTTTAACCATGAGCCCTAAACCATAAACCTAAGAAATTAACCCTAAATCCCGATCCCTAAGCCCTAAGTGTTAAACCCTAAACCCTGAACCATGAACCATGAGCCCTAAATGCTAAACCCTAAACCCTAAATTGAGAATAACAAGTCTAATTGTATTTTTGGGTTTGACATATTAGGATACCAAGTAAATTTGATCTTTTTTATGCTCTTTTGAATAATTCTTTCAGTTGCAAGTTTTCAGAACAAATATTTCATTCAAAGAACATAACTTGATATGTCCAGTGCTTGTGTAAGTTGGCAATTTGAGAGGATTTCTAAGGTTCAATTTTATTTTCCAAGATGCATTACTCCCATGTTTGAAAATGTTTCTCTATATACAATGAAATTCTAATTCAAACACTCAATGATTCCTGAATGTCCAATCCTACCATAGACCCCAGTAGTCCTCAATCCTTGGATATAGGGAGACATCATTACTGAGACAAACTAGGCACTTTCAAGGAAGAAGAGGTTCTTGTGAATATATAGTTTTGACACATCTAAAACTCCTACAAATTTCAATAACCAATTGAAAAGGCCCCTAAAATCTTGAAGGTTGAATGCTGAAATCCTGAAAAATACCTATGTATTGACCAGATTAGAATATGAAAACTATCTTCTAAACCGTGATAGATGGAGCTATGAGACTAGTTCCATAAGGTGCAGAGTGACCCTAACATCTTATATTTACTAAAATAAATTTAAAGTATAAGAAATAATAAAATATAAATAATAATAAAAGAAAAACTTAAACATTTATTTTAGTCAATAGAAGCATGCCACAAACACATATACCACATAACACATTGAAACATGAGCACGTTATAATGTGCTTGTGTTATGAACTGGACTTACGAACCATAACCCACTCACGTTATAACACAAACCTCATTTTTCATTTTCATGTTATAACACAGCATCCGAGCCATAACGCTGAAAAAGTGCGTTATGGCCAAAATGGCCAAAAATAGATTTGTATCCACTTTTTGCCCCCATCTTTGTGCACTTGCCCTGATCTTTATTATTTTATCTGCTACCATCACCCTTATTGTAGCCTCGGTATCCAAATTAGGTGCATAACATCTAAAACCATTTTATTCAAGGAATTACATGTTTTTTCATCTATTAGATACATGGGATCTATCTACTTATACTTCTTCCTAGGTTCCCTCTTCAAATCAATCACATTGATGGAATTTTTACTGAATTCTAATTCAAGTTCTTCTGCATGGGTGTACATGTTCTAGGAAAACATCTTCCTTGTGCAGTGCAAGAATCCTCCTTCTTTATCCATTAAGTCCTAGCCATATATTTTATCTGTAGTTATTATATTCTAGAACCACACCCTAGGCACCTTCATAGTACTATCCACAAAATCCATGCGTGATCAAGGTGTCCATCTCTTCCCGACTTCCTTGGAGTGAATAAAATGTGCTAGTTCCACCTTCTATGCCCTTATCTTCCTTGATGACATTAGCATCATGAGCTTCCTTCTCCTCATGCACCTCCTCGCGCATCGGTGATTTTTACTTGAGGCTTGACTTTTGTTTGTTTCCTCCTCCTCGGTGCTAGATTCTACCTTTTCTTTCACCTTTTTATTTGAAATTTGTTTGACCCATTCATGCTTCAATTCTTCCAAAAAATTTCTTTTATATCATTTTCATTAGAATCTTCTTCTTCACTAGAAATCACTTTCGTTCCTCCACGCTTGATCCTTTTCCTTTCTATAGTTTCCTTGGGTAGTTGAGAAGCTTCTTTGCGTTATCACCATTTTCTTCTTCGTAATACATTAGTTTTTCTACATGAGTGATCAAGTCCACCTCCCTCCTCCTCTTATTCCTTAGGATATTCTTCATGTTATCTCTTGATCGGTGGCACAACAGCTTCTCCCTAGTTGTGGAAAGCAAGTGTCTGTCACCTCCATCTCTATTCTGCCCTGGGTTTTTGGTCTTAAGAATAAAAAAATTCATATCATCCCCTTTATAGTGACATTCAATTGGGGGTTCATGTCTAAAGTATATAGCTCTAAATTATCTAGGTATGTAGGCCTAGAATCGTACCTATAGGTGGCACACAAGGTGTGCCAATAAAATTTGATCTTGTTAGCATCAAAGTTTAACTTCTTCTCATCCTTTATTTGGTTTACTGTGCACTTGGAATATATGGACGTGTATACAAACAATATTTTACACCAAGGGCTCATTTCTCCATCTTATATCATGAACCGTACAAGACTATAGTGTTGCATTACATTTTTTTTTTTTCTCTCTAACCACCTCAGGTAGTTCTCATGGAATGTACCATTCATTCTCAAATGTTATGCACTTCCTTCGCATACCACTTGTCTACTCTTTATGGTGATGAACCTCCTATTACTAGTAAGAAGAAAAGATACTTGTGGGGAGTTGAATTGCAACCATTTTGTGATGATAATTAAGAGGAGAATAAGGACATAGATATGCCACTTTCTTATAACCACGATGATTCAATTTCCATCATACAAGGAAAAATCAAAATAATTGAGATTATCTAGGATGATTAATATAACTACTATTATCATTTTAAGACTATCATAGATTCATTCTAGTGTAGAGCACAAGAAGATTCCATGTAATACTATACTTATACTTTATGAAGCATTTCCTATGTTCTTTACATATTTCTATTTTCGTCATTAATAATATATACACAATTTTCAGACAACATTTTATTTTATAATATTATAAACATTTATCATTTTACTTAGTTAATTGTTGACATGAATTTTAATATATTAACAAAATAATCAAAATTCTTTTTAATGTTACTAGATTTTTAAATCCAATTTTACAAAGTGGATAAGTACTATTTAAATATTATATTCAGAAATAGTATTGGGATTCTCTCCTTCAATGTCCTCGAGACTTAGCATGGGGATTAGCCCTCTATCATTTTCTTATTGCTAGGTGGGAGTAAGGAAGTATAAAGTGCCTAATAATCACTTTGATATTTCACAAATCACTTTGATATTTAAAGAAGAATGGATTCATTTGAACATGGATTTTCTCCTCTAACATGTTTTCATCCACTTAAATTTGGTATTCTCAACATATAGCCTTCACTAATATTCTCTTCTTGTGGCATTCACCCACTTAACTTTAGAATCATTATCATGTAGTATGTTTCTAAATTTGTTAACAAAGGGACTTCCTCTAACTTTTTATCTATTTATTATGTATTACTACAAAGAAATAATGAGTGTGTAGTGTGTTATAAATCACTTCTATATTTATATTCTTTAAAGTCTTTTATTTTTAGATTAAAAAATAATAACTAATCCCACTTAAGTGAATAAAAAAATTCTTTGTAATATATATATTTTGAAACAAAATTATGGTGTTTGAGATTAAAAATTTGATAGAAAAATTTTAATAACTCGTGATTTTTAAATTACATTTAATTATGGTTTTGGTTTGATGTATATTTATTACAATTTTATGAATAGCTAATACTCTCAATATTAATTAGAAATGTGTGTGGGGAGTTGGGTTGAGAAAGTATTGCCATTTTTAAACATTGTTTTAATGAATTTATTGTGTATTGAATATGTTATTTCATATCCACATGATAGTATTGAGTGATAAAATTCTCATAGCAATGAATAATTATGCTTGTAGTTTATTATTTATACTTTTGCTACTTGATTTCATATGGATGTTTCATATTTACTCTTAACCATTTGTTAAAATCTATAAAACTGAGATTGTTATCAAAATTAAGGACAAGAGATTTGCATGTGCATATAGTTTTAAGATTATTATTAAAATTAGGTTAAGGGTCAAGGCCGATTAAGGGTTTTGAACTCCCTAGAAAATGTTTTAAGCTAACACCGCTTCTCAATTTTTGAAAATATTTTATATTTTATTTTCATTTAGTAAAAGTTTAACTTGATACAACAACATATGAATATCAAAATGAAATTCCAACCTCAAACATGCTTGAAACAAAATAAAAAACTAACAAAACTAGATGCCATTTGTTTCAAAATAGTTTTCAAACTTACTTCATCAGTCGGCAACCTATGTTCCTCCCACTGATCCACAATTATTATTTTAATTCCAATTCCTTGTTCAAAAAAATATTGAAATAATTTTTTAGGTAGGTATTTGCAATTTGAGTATTGGTATTTGGAATTTGGGAAATTGGCATTCATACTTTTTTAGCATATTTAAAATTATATGTTCTATTGTGACATTGTCTATAACCCACTTTATAAGATTGAAGTCTATAAAGAAGTGTTCTTTTAAGAAGGGTTTGGTAATTATATTTTTAGTGTTCTCTTCTTGTTGTATCTTTCCATTTGTTATGTTTATTAGTAATCATATTTTTAATGTTCTCTTCTTGTTATATCTTTCCATTTCTTATGTTTGTGTTTGTTGCAAACTACAAATGACTAGAAAAAATATTTGATAGATTTATAAATATATTTATTTTGGATATTTTTATAATTGAATGACACTTAATTTTTAAATTTTATTCACTTTTATAGCTTGTCTCACAAATTACATAGAGAAATAAATATTTTTACAAATTCAAAGAGAAATAAAGTTAGTAAAAAAATATATAAGAAGAATATAACATATATACAACTAAAAACCATATATTTAGGTATTTTAGTATTTATTATCATAATCCTGTCATAATTTTAAGATAGAATTAATTTGAAACACAAATAAACTAATATATAAATTTAAAAACATATAAAAAAATTTGGATGAAGATAATTCAAATTAAAAAAATATCACCTTTTGAATTCTAAAAGTGATGTTATTAATACATTCATATTTAATTATTTACCCTTACATATTTATTTGGACAATCCTATATATTATTTATGTTACTTCAAATATTGATTTAAATATTTAAAATTTATTCCTTACTTATGTATATTCATTTGTTTTTAATTAATTAGTAGAATTTGGATGAAGTTTTCACCTTTTAAATTCTAAAATGCCACAAAATCAATCGTTAATAATGGCAATTGTTTTAAACTAATGATGGCTACACATTATGCTATACAAAGATACATAAACAACTAAAAATAGCATTTTATATCGAAGGTATCTTTTTCCTCAAAATTGTAGTAGATATTACAACTAGCAATCGCATGTGTTTCATGCAATGTGAATGCCAAACGGTATATGTTATTTGTTTTAGAGGTATAATTATTACTTTTGTAGTTGATGTTGATAAGGGGTGTGATTGATTTTGTAAGTGTAGAAATATAGATGGGCCACTTAATTTTAAGGTTGTTTCTACATTTCAAACTTGTTAAAAATTCATACATGAATACATTTGATACCATTTTTTGATAGTTAATTTATTTTATAGTTGATGTTGTATGTATTTAATTCGGGTTTATTGTGTTAGTTGTGCATCAATTGTTTGGTTGGTGTTTTGTTGGAAAAACATTTATTGTATAGTTGATAATGTGTGTGATTGATAGTTGTAGTGTAGGAATTTAGTTGAAACATTACATTGAAATGTTGTATGTGTACATTTAATTATGTTACAAATTCATACATTTAAAGTTGCATATCATATTTCACAACATCAAATAAATGTAGATCTACGTGCACATAATGAGACATGTATACATTTGTAGTTTTTATATCATGAATGGTAGCCTTTAGTGGGACATTTTTAGTTTCAATAAACATGATTACATTTGATACCCCTTGAGCAGCAGTGTCGCTTTGGATACAAGAAGTGTTGAGTATAGTAGTAGTGGAGGTGCTATCAAAGCAGAGGGTAGTATTTACGATGGGTTGAGTGATAGTAGTCTTGCTTCCTCCTTTCTTCTTGCTCCAAGTGTTGGTACATGCGCCATATTTGAGTATCTCTCGAATGAAAAAGCAGGTGAAATGCACATATTTGCAAGTGAGGGAACTCTAGAGAAAGTTGTGAAAGTCAAACCCTGCCTTTTAATGGTTCCAATGTCGATGGTTTGCTCTGTGTAAAGTAAGTCCCTGTGACTTGTGGATAGTTAATCCCTAGGCCATTTTAATCGAAATTATCTTTGATTCCTCTCGAAAATAGGGAGTATGGGAATATGTAACGGGTTGGAGGGATCCCAACATGGGTCATTGTATCTATCAAATTTGACAACAAAAAATAAAGGTAATGTTGGTGGTTGCATTGATGCATCGTAGAAAATGTCGTGATTGTTCCTGTGGCACCATTCACGAGGCCTACGTCAACCCCAGATTTGTAATAAGCGTGATTTTTTTGTTTACACAACAGAACTTTGTGTTCAAATGATCATCATTAGGATTTTAGGTCCAGACTGCCTGTTACATTCAGCAATGGATTGGGCAATTGGAATGTTCAATTCCTTCAACATCTGAAGGTTGTGGGAGTCCATCAGATCGTTTTTTGCAAACAAATGTGGTGCATCTTTAAAAATGTTGTGCTCTTGTTGAGTTAGGTGTGTGTCTGTAGTTGTGCTTGAACATGTCCCAAGTGTCGTCATTGATGTCATGTGGGGTTGATCCAAATTCGGACACAATATTTCTGAAAGGCTTGTATAAAAGGATTTCTGACCAACAGAAAAGGTCATATGACGTTGAATCTTATTGGGACATCCAAAATCTCGGGTGGACCCGAAAAATTGCTTGTGTCGGTCACTTTTTCCATTTATCACCTTTACGGTTCTTGTTGTAGCTCCAATCTCAAGCAACTTGAATAAGTGGTAGGTGTTCCATGGTTGTTGGATGAACTTTATATGCATCCAAGAAAGTGGTTGTTTTTTGTGCATCGACATCACTTTCAATGACACATCTTAGAATCTTTTTGCCAACATTTAATGATACAAATGGATGGCTACACATAACAAGTGGCAATTTTTGTAGCATGTGGCATGTTTCTTGTGTGCACTTATGTCATGTTCAAAAACACTTTCTGTGAGCATTTTATGGATCGTGATATGTGCTGGAGAATCTGTGTTTGTGTCTCTTGAAAATATGGATAGCATTTGGTGATATGTTTTTGAACGTTGCTCGACTTTTGAAGCATATTTTGCAATATACTTAAGAACGACATGGTGGGAAAGTACCGGTTGGTAATTGACATTTTCTCTCCATATGTATATCATAGTTTGATTATGGATGTTTAATCTATCATCATTTCTGGAAGGGAGGTACTTAATTTTCCCATCACTTTCAATGTGTAAGGAAGAAGTAGGTTGTGTGGCCCAGGGGCATTATACCTGCACTGTAGCTTGTGATTGCTTTCTATGAAGGCATGTCTTCTTATGAACATTTAGTGTGGCGTTGAAATCGATTAAGAAGCTCTTCAAGGTATGCATGCGGGGAGGAGGATAGAATTTGTGTTGTATCTAGCAAGCAAGGGTTGTCTAGGAGTGACCTATGAACAAAATGCAAGCGGTTGCAATCTAGGAAGGGGTTCCAAGAAGACACGAACTTATCAAAGTATTGTTTTGTGGCCTCAATAACTGTTGTATCCTCCCAGTCCATTTTGTCAACTTTAGGCGCATTCTCGAGCCACAATAAACCGTGGACATGTGTGGAGCCTCTATGTTGCCATTCATACCTATGAGATGAGGGAACATAAATATTAGCTATGTAGTTTGGAAAAAACTTTGAAATAAGTAGATTTAATTACATGTACCAAAATTCTACTACTTCAAGTTCCTTCTACAATATTTCTTCACAAAATATTGTGAATCTGTGATGCAGGTATGTTGATACTCAATGAGGGTTTAGAGAAATGTTAAGTGTTCTCCAACGTTGTGTGGCTCGAGGATCCTGGGCATTCACCCAACATAATATTGTGGAGATTTGGCCATTTAGTGTCTGCAACACTTAGAGTGAAGAATAAGGTTGGTGTCCCCAATTGTTCCACCATATCTGAAAGCTCGCTTCTACTTTTTCCCAGAATGAATGTGTCCCTCGAAGGCTCGATCCAAAGCATTAAGTTGTTTGGGAGGTTTTCTTTGGGGCATTCCAGTAGTTGTCTTCACAGATCTCTAATTGTCAGAGGGATTCAGATTTGAGGTTTATTTCATAGAAAAAGTTGTTGTGGATCTAGCTTCTGGTCACATTATGAGGTTTAGAAGGAAGTAATGAAATCTTGGGTGGGAACCAAAGCACCCATCATGGTAACACATCAAATGAAGTGTGTATTCATGCATTGGAACTTATTTTATGTGGGGTTGTTGCCACATTGCTTTTCTGTCGAAATAAAGTTGGGAAAGCCATTGAGAACAGGCCCTTTGTATTGTATTCATTTATTGGCGAGAGCCCAAGCTCTAGCCATGGCATGGTAAATGGAGTGTTACCATCGTGGTTAAGCAAGAACTATTTCGATTTCCTCTTCTTTTGTTCCTATATTGTGAGGTGTTGGCACGAAAGACGATGAGTGTTCATACATTTCATCAAAGTGAGTGGGAACATCAATACCATGAGTTGTAGAGGCACTTTGCATTTGGGGTAGTTCCATTATGGCTGTGTTAAGAGAGGAGGAAACATTTGATGACTTAGATGGTAGAGAGGAAAGGGCGTCATCGTCGATTAAGACATCTTTGTAATAGGGATCGTGTTGGATTTTATATTGCAAGGTTGCCCAAACACGAGATCTACTGACGTAGAAATCATAATTTTTAAATTAGATCCTTCCCTTTGTATGAGAACTATGTCCAAATCTCCAAGGCGGTGGGGTAGGGTCTTTTTTATTGAAGTAATGTTTTGTAGGAAACTTATGGTGTGTCCTGAGTATTTGTATTGCCCGCCACGTACTTGGGTGACTTGCAGGAATGGATTAACTCGTGCGATAAACATCTCCTTGATTTGGGTTAAAGACACAAGAATGGTAGGCTACTTTTCAGGGTCCATGTTGTTCCATGAAGAGAAGTGGTGGCCTTGTTTTTCATTTTTACATATGTTACAGGAGGGAAAACCTTCAAAGGAAATTGTTTTAATTCTAGGGTAATTTTCCAAACAGATTGAGCAAGTTTGGATGTTCACCAACAAATCTATTCTTTTGTGAAACCGACATTGGGCTTCTAAATTTAGTGACGAGGGTGGGAATATGGGAAATCTCTATGTATTGGAAGGGGTGGGGTGTTCTGTTTCAGTCATTTGTGGATTGCAAGGTGGAAAGCAGTTAGAAGGAGAGGAGAAACTGGATGTATATGTGTGATGAACTGAAGAAAGGTTAGTACTTGAGACAGTTTCATGTGGCATCCCAGACATTTGGGGAAAAGTGGCAGTTGTTAGCGAAGATGGGTTCGTATGGAAGGAATTGGTATGCTCATGAAAGTTTGTTTCATGGAAGTTACATGCGGAATGTTGGTTGGCAATTCTTCAAGTAGTTGTATTTGATGGCAAGATTGGAATGTCAGGGAATCGTAGGTTGTTGGTCAACGTAAGTTGAAAGATATTAGAGATTTTTGTTGTTTTATGCTCTAATTTACAACGTCATTTGCTCAGCAATTAAGTGTACTTTATTTTTTGTAGTTCTCTCTTTGTTGGGCTCGTTTTGTAGGATTCGACATGATTGCGAAGTCATAGGCTTATGGAGTACCACCTTGGATAAAGATCATGCGGGTTAGCAAGGAATGATACATTGTTTGATGACATACAAATGCAGAAATAAGTCAAAATATAAAACTAAATATAATTGTAATGCATGTGGAGTTCTAATGGGAAATACACGTAAGAGGTAACAATTTGAGTATTGAAAATGCATTTTTCTTAAGGAAAAGAGTATTAGATATATAGAAACATACAGTGCATTCACATAGTACACAAGGATGTAAATACTTACCTAACAAAAGTGCATCTATTTTTTATTTATTTTCTTAAATGTACTAACAATCCACATAGTAGTAGGAGATAATAGTATGTTAGTGTATAAGGGAATACAATAGTTTTCTTTTGAAGTAGGAAAAAAAGTGAAACATAGATATGAAATAAGAAACATAGTGGTGATAGTTCAAAGTATAGAATGGGATGGGTGAGGGTGTAATGTTTGAAGGGATGGGTGGGTTGGAAATCCTTGCGTAAAGGTTATGGTGGAGTTGCACTATTGTTTTCCGATTTCTTTGAACTGAGGATGACACATTTCAATTTGTTGTTTCCATAATATGTCTCTTTTTTAGTGAAAGTGTGAAGCAATATTTGTTCGATGACATTACTTATAATTTCACTAGTCGCATCTTCATCTATAGACAATATATGGAGGTCGCTAGCTGCAACACCCATGATTAACTCAGTTGTCTCATCAAAAGTGGTAACTGATTGAAGTTCTCATGTTGGGTCCTTTAGATCAATCCTGAGTGCATATCTATAATCATAGTTTTGAACTTTCTCTTGTTGCAACTCAAACATAACCATGAACCATTACCATTCTCTCTCACCTTTTTCCTGCATTGTTTGTCACCTTTTTGAAGAGGACATGCCTTGTAAAAAAGTTGTCCATGTTGATATTTGTGATTTCTGTAGTAACCATGGCCCATTCATTTCTCTCAGTGTTCCCCATATTTAGTACCTCCGAAATCATTGTTACAAAGGTCAAGCTTTTTGGAGGGCCCATAAATTGGCTTGTGATAGAGGGCACCAAAAGGTAGTAGTCATCGGAATCTACCCAGCTATGAAGTGTATTGGTTTCTGAAATTTGAGGGTTGACATAACATTTGGTACTTGAAATAGTGTCGACTGAGCTCCCATTGAAACTGGAGACGCGAGAGCAAATTTCAAGGCAAGGACCTAGAAGAGGTGGTATAGAAAGCATGTCTTCAATTTCTTTTCTTATCTCATCTAAGTGATGTCCCCACAATGTGACACTTACACTGAATCCCGACATGTCCTTTAATTATAGAGTTCTCCTCTTAGTCTCTGACTTGTCATGCCTACGAATCATTGAGCATGGTGACATCGCAAGAACAATGCCAATCAAATCAACTTTAGAACGGTCATCGGTTGCAGGTATGTCCTTAATTTTTGTGAAATGAAAGTGATGGGAAGGTATTGTATCCTCATTTTCTATGAGTGGAGTTATGGTTGAGGACGCTTGTAGGAAAATCTCCAAAGCATTGTTCAAATGGTTGTAACATAGCTTTGCATCAGGAATCCTCACAATCCTCCCATTGGAAATTGTATATAGCTTCCCATTTTCAATATGCTCATAGAATGCTTCGGATGACCTCATTGAAACAGGTGACATGAATTTCCCCTCTTTCCTGATCTACAAAATCAAACCCAAACATGGAACCATCTCCCCTTGCATTGTGATATTCGTGAAGGGTTGTTTTTGCTAGGGCATGACCCTCTATGGACCACATGTGCATAGATGTATTCAAAGCACTTATTTTCGTTGGTGTTCTCGCAAAATATTTGTTAACCCGGTTTGCACTTGCATCTATTCATGGAAACTGACTGTGTTCGAGAGCATTTTTGGTAGTCGGATTGGAGCACCGATTACCAAATGTGTTTTGACAACAACATCCATTTCAATGATAAGAATAGTCCTGCAATGGATAAGGAAATCGGGATAGAATTAGAACTGAGCAACGGATGGAAAAAACAAACAGAAAGAAATTATAATTAATATAGGGAGTTTATGTACATTGGTAATTGAGTAGGAGATGAAGCTTACAATTCACTTTTGATCATTCTAATGAGGGATTTGTGTAAGCACACAATGGAGCCTTCTTGTATTGATTTTTCGGTTACACGACTTGCAAATTTGGAGGGTAGAAGTGTTGTCTAAAAATGTATCCCATTTGAAAGGTCAACACAATGTTGGGCACCAGTGTTGAGAATGGACCTTAGGGAGGACAAGTGCAGTATCTAAAATGTGGGGTCAACATTAGAACCGCCCTCAATCAATTGAGAAATGCCTTCGTGTGTCAAATTTATTTCCATGGAAACTAAAAGATGCTCGAGATAGTGGGAATTCTACAAATATATGGTGGACAATGTAAACTTGTAGGGCAGTCAATCATGAAATGAAGGATGTGTTTAGGAAAGCATGCATTTGTAAAGAATGAGAACCTTTAAAGTTGGCTTCCTTATTATTTTATATTTGCTAAAAATCGCAAACATGAAGTCTAATCCTTTAACAATTCAATATGCAAAAAAGTGATATAACACACAAAGCTTTGGTTGAAAAGAACTAAAATTTGCATGGTTGTTTCTCGACATTTTAAAACTATATGTATCTGTGTGCAAATATTATGAAGAACACATTAAAAATGTGTTGGTTTACATAGAGAAGTGAGTAATTGTATAAAGGAATAATTGAACACGTATGTTGAAAAGTTAGATTATGTGATCCATATGTTCCACCACAATATATACATGCATTTATTTGAAACGAATTATAGATTATTATGTTAAGAAAATAGAATGGAAGAAAATAACAAAAATATGTACACTTGAAGTAAGAAAACTATAGGTATTTATATGGAGATACAATGATAAAGAAATTTGAAATCCATAGTTGTTGGATTACAAAAATTGAACATGTGTTTAAAAAGTTTGATTCTATGTCCGATATATATTGCCACAATGCATACATGGAATTATTTGGTATGATTTATAGTTTGTTTCAAAAATACTTATAAATAAACACTTATAAACTAACCACTACAAGTTATTTCTTTAAATCAAATTTCTTGCTTTTTGCTTGTGCAATTTTCTTAGCACGTTTCTTGTATTTTTGTCCATTTACAGATGCCTCGATTGGTATTCCCATTCTCCTCAATTTGTGGGGTGGTTCATATTTTAGTGCATCTTCGTTAGAATCATAAATCAAATAGAAGCCTCGTGAATGATCTCCAATTGTTCGGATTTTGGAGAGAAAAATTGGGGATGTTGGCATCAGGTGGAGGCGATCTCTGATCATTTTGGCTATCATTGTTTTAGGTGGTTTGGTTTCCTGCAATGAAAAAATTAACAACACATTGAATATGCTTAAACTCTTCCTCCCTTCTGCAAGAGAGGTGTAGTTAATGTCAATCCCATTGTGGGGAGGGGAATTGTGTTTCTAGTCTACATCATATTAAACTGGAGAGGGAAAATAAGTATGTTAGTCCACCAAGATGTTCTTAGGTATGATGAGAAGCTTTAAAAGCCTTGTCGTTGATCAGTCTAACGTCTAACTTGGGACGCTTTGAAATGGCCTCATTGGGGAATGAGCCCCTCAACACATAATGAATCTTTTCATTGATGAAGGCACGTGCCCCCACATGTCACTTTGGAAAAAGGATTGGATCCAACTACAAATATAAATGGAACAATCCAAACCAAATAACATGAAAACTCTCTACAATAATTTTTTAGTCCATAACATGTAATAAACAAAACAATTGAATAAATACTTCAATCAGTATTGAAACCCACCTGAAGTTCGTCTAGAGACAACACTCTTTTCTTTACCACCAAAGAAAGAGAATCACAAATATCCTGCAAAAAAATGAAATAGGAAGTTAATAAAACTAAATGTATCTATGAATTCAAAAGGAGGGACTCCTCCATTAAGATTAATCTATATTTTCAATTTCATTCTCAGTTATAATACAACAAAACCAAAAAGATTATAAAGAGTTATTAAAAACTATATATTAGTAGAGGCCATACATAAGAAGATATAAAACTATATTTTTTATTATGGTTTAGAAGAAATTGCACAAATGTTTCTCTACAAAAATAATATTTCCCCATTTAGTTTTTGAGATTTTTACTATAAAATAATTACACCTAAGCATACAAGATATAATAATGGTAGAAACACAAAAATAAAACTTCACATCCATTACACATCAATATAAACAATTGAACTAAACCTAGGTGCTCTTACAAGTTACAATGATATAAAACCACATAAGTTCTAAAAATAAATAACTATATCCTAGAAAGTATTATACAAAAGATATTAAACTTTTAAAAATTGTCTCATATTATTTTATAAGACTGAAATTTGGCTAAGTTCATTGAAACCCCTTCTCTATATGTAATGTACCATCCACGAGGAAGGTGGATATGGTTAGCGGTAATAAGAAGAGTGTAGACCTTCTTATCTAACAAAAGTGTATATTTTATCTATAATCAAACTTAATATGAATAAGACCCTAAACAAAATAAGACCCTCTAAACAATTCTTGTAGCACCATACCTAATTATATATTTCTATAATCCCATATACCACATACAAGCATGAAAAAGTATACCAAATTATGTTGTCAAAGTCTTTCAGTAAACCAAATGATGTGATAGGCAATGAAGGCATGCTTGCATGTGTTTCTGGCGCTTCCTTTTCTTGCATTTTCAAATTAGAGTCACAGACATAATCCTAACAATGTATTAAATTAGGCTTCATATGACTAAATTACAAACTACCTCAAAATTTCACTGACTCCCTAAGAATTTAATGTCTTATGGGAAGCCTTGGATGCCAAAAAATGATCATGCATCCATGCCACATCAAATGTATCAGAAATATGAGAGACATTATATATGGTAGGAATTGAAAATTGTGTTAAAATTTCTCACAAATGCAAGCACCTTAAAGGGTAGCAGGGTTTCCAAATAAATATGGGAAGAATTCAAGGTGCAAATCAACCTTGATAGAAAATATATCAACCCAAACAATGAAGGAACTAAAAGCATCCACATATGGTAAAGATGAATGTAAGAGCAATCAATAAGAAAAAAATGTCCCAATCATTGAATCCATAAAAATCGAGGTTTCTTTCCATGTATGAGACTTCATTGCTCTGAAGTGACACATAGTCACAATTAGATAGATTGGAGATTAGGCATGAACATTTACATGAATTTGAGAAGGCTCATGTAATCAACCTAGCTTCAATTGCAATATTATAGATAAAATTTGTGAGAGGGTTGTGGAATATAATGGATTTAAGCTCATATCCCCTACCCCAATTTTGTCTTCAAATGTCGATGCAAGGCTTCAAAAGGCTTTAGTGAATAAAACAAAGTGGGTGGTTACTATAGGAGCTTCAATATTAGCATTGTGAGGACCAAAAGCCATGAACATGAACCTTCCAAGAGAATAACATGTCTCTGCATGGAAATGAAGATTTAGACAAGGTAGCATGCCGACATAGGAAAGAGAGAATTCAATGATGAGGAAAAGTGGGAGGACATATGGCTAGACAAAGGGATTAAAGACTTGTCAAATTTTTCTTTAAGTTGCTTATGTAAAATATCTTGAACATTATCCACGTTACATGCCACCAAAATTCCACTCCCATTATGATTTCTCTTGAAAAATAAAATTGGATGGAGGTAATAAATTTAGGCGAGGCCATTTAATGTTGCAATTATAGAAAAAAATTCAAGAGAATAAAGATATCCTTCACCATTTTTTACAAGTACGTTCTCTTCAATTTTCATTATAAGTTCTATGGGGAGAAATCCTCTGGTTAGCAAGACTCAGTTTAAAAAAAAAAGTGATCTCCGATAGTGCAAAAATCAGTGGTTATACTCAAAGGAGCCCACCTGTGGAAGGCTTGCAGGGGTGGCTATGTTGATTCTAAAGGCGTTGGTTTTCATTTGAATGCTTGAATGATGAAGGAAATGGTAGATAGTTTTATGCATAATCGTATGAGAATGGTGGCCATTTGGATACATGAAGCAGAGAAACATTTATCCCAAGGCCAAATTGATGCAACTAATATTGTATCAAATGTATCAAAGCATAATAGAAAGTGGATTTTTTTTGTAAGAAATTCATATTCATTGTTGATAAGATCTATCAATATCCTGGATTTCTTCTAACTATGCTTTTTGTTCCTTTCTACAAGAGTACCATAAACTTCAACAATCCTATTCCAACTATTTTTTAATCCGTTCTCAAGTACCATAAATTTCAACAATCCTATCCGTACCACCAAGGCTTTGAATCATACAACTTCACTTTTTCTCCTAATATCTCATGGATATGTGTTATATTAGATCCACCTCTACCAAATTAAAAAGGGATTTTCTTGTAGTTTTATTATGAGAGATTTGGGGTTTCTAGAGTTTTTAATTTTTGTGCTCTTTTCTTTTAGGTAGATGAGGAAACCATGCGTTGTGTGTCACACCCAAAGTCCCCATGGTTTTGAGGAGCATGAAGTGTGGTTGGAATGTGTGACAATGTTATGCTTGTCGTGTTCAAAGAGAAATAAAGGGGCTTACTCGGGTTGAAGTGGGCAATCACTTGGCTTACTTTGCATGTATTCTCGTGGTCTAGCTATAGGCTATGACTTTTGTGAGGCCATAGTATGGTTGAGGCTAGAAAGCACTACAAAATTAAATGGTTTTCTTACACCAACAAAAAGACTTTTTTCTAGAGTGGTTGTATCAAGCTTGGAATTCTGTTGAGGTTTCGAGCATGCTGATTTGATTAAAAAAACAAATTATTTTAAACAAAAAGATTAAACCCTAACAATATCATCCGTAAATTCTTAAAGGAACTGTGTAAAGGTGTTTAGAGCATAACTTACCAATCCAGAAGAAGTGTCTGAAATATCAATGACTTCTTGGTTTTTTCATCGATGCAAGCCCTCGCTTTTGTGATATGACTCTAGTGTATTTGCAATAGCCAATTCATTCGACCTAAGTATATATGGGCTTGTTCGGCTTAGTGATTTTCTATTTTTAGCTCAAACAACTATCTTAACTACACTTATCTTCTTATTCTTAGATCATGTATGTGCTTAAAATTATTAAAAACAAAAATTATTAAAATATAAAATTGTTAATTAAAAACAAAAGCTAAAATTGTTCTTAATTAAAAATTAAAGATTAAATTGTTAATTATTAAAAATAGTATAGAAAAGCTAAAATAGGGAGGAAAAACACAACAAAAATTATTAAAATCTAAAATTGTTAATTAAAAACAAAAGCTAAAATTGTTAATTATTAAAAACAAAATTATTAAAAATAGTAGAGAAAAGCTAAAATAGGGAGGAAAACACAAACGTCAAGATGGCCATCAAACCGTCAAATTTAACACAATCGTAGAAACGTATGTAGGGGTATTTCTCATGGGGAATGCGTTTTCCATAATAAATATAACCTAAAATTATGTTTACCTTCTCTCCAAATTTCTATCTAAGACTAGAACCATTGACAATTGTATCTACTTTATCTCTCGTCTAATCCACGTAATATATATCATACAACACTTTTGATAAAAAAATCTTTTCCATTTTTCCATGTATGTGGAAATTTTGATTTACCTATTCTAATACAAATATATATTAATTTTTATTGCGTTTATTTCAAATCGAAAAAATTGACATAAACATGAAAAGAATGTGATACTCATTTCTTGTTGGTGCCTAAGGAACTCGCATAAGTTTCCTAGGGTTTAATCTTCCACCATAAGGGGTATAGCCCTAATATATATTAAAATAGGATTGAAATTTAAAAGAGATTCATATTTTTATTATAAAATTAATATTTAATATATAGATTTGATATGAAGTAAAATAGTTAATGTGGTGCATAGCTTAATTAAAATAAATGTTAAATATCGAAATTAATAAGAAGTTCGTAGTGTTAGGTTTATGATTTCGTGCTACGTCTTTGGTTCGCCTCTCGTCATGGTTTACAAAACTCTCTTTTCTTTGTTTTTCTTAGTTTATGTGGTTTGATGGAGTATCCAGGGTTTTGTATTTTGTTCTAGGACCATGCTTCACTTTATACCTTGTTGTGCTTTGATGTCTATCTTTCCATCAGACATGGGGCTCATGATACCTTCAAAATCATTTATGTTTCATTTTTTGTCTGAATTAATTTCATGTACAAGTTTTTTCGGTCCCTTCGAAACCAAATCCTTTTAACCTTATCTCGAAACCAAAAACATTATAAGAAGTTGAGTGTATTTAGCACTTTGTGAGCTTTTCGATGGTCTAGGTTTGAAAATAAGATAACATACTAAAAATGATTTGTACTTGACTCATCTCTTAAATTGTTATTGAAAAATACTACTAGATAAAATCAATTAGGATGATAGAATCAATCCATTGAACCTATCGTGAGTTTGATGTAATTTTCAGTTGATTTATGAGCTTCTAGTTTCAGTTTGTGTGTTTTTATGTCTATCATCCATACTATTTTCAATCGCAACCATTTTGGATGTGTAAAAATATTTTGAAATTAGTGATCATATCTTGAAACCTTAGTTCTTAAAATACTTTTTAAAATGGGTTGATAGTTTAGGTTGTGGCACCCCTACACTACCTATAAATACATGAAATCCATATAGTTTTTAGTTTATCAAAGAAATTGTGATGATGAAACTACATGTATGCATTTAGAATTTAGTTTTGACACTTGATAATGATTAATTTGATTTGGATAGAGGTTCTTTTTAATTGGATTTGATTTTTTTGTTATATTTTAAGCATTTTAAACATATAATTTATTCCAAAAATGAAATAAGATTATTTTCTTTTAAAATTCTAGATTTGAATTAGAAACAAGATGTATATATTTAGATTATTAATCAAACATGTAGATAAGATAAGAATAACTACTATATATAGGTTCATTTATTCACAATGTTATCGAAAAATAATTTGTATGTGGAAAAATATGAATCATCAATTCATATCACTTTTAAAAATACAATGTAAATGTTCCACAGATTTCATAATAGTCGGATTTAAATTTGTGGAATATCCCTATATTCTTAAAAATTCATTGTGGATAAACCACATTTTATCCTTGTTTGAAAAAATAGACTTTTGAAATTAGAATTATGTTGTTTAAATAACCCAAAAACAATCTATTACAAATCTAATTTTCCTCACAACTTGTAAGCTTCAAAACTAAATGTATTAATTTTTGTTGGTTTTGTATTATGAAAAAAATTAAAATATGTGTTGTGAAAAATACAAAACACTTATTTGATTGTTGATAATTTATACTATATAATGTTGCACAATTCTAACTTTTATTGCATTTTTAAATTAAAGTACGAGTTGTAAAGTTAAGTTTGTATTATTCACAAAAGGTAAAATATATGTATTTGGGGAATTCAAGAGAGCACATAACTCTATTTGTTGATAATTTTAAGGATCAAAATTTACTATTAAATTTTAGTCATGTGAATAATCTATGACAATAATTTATATGAATCATGAATAATCAAATCAAAATATTATAAATAATGTATTAAGATCTTAAACTATTAATTGTTTATAGTCCATAACTCAAAAGAACCCAAACTGTAAACTAGTTTCATACACTATATAAATACCAATAATATCTTTGGATAACCTACACTATCCAAAAATGGTGAAAATAATTTATATCTTTAAAATTTAAATATTGGTATCTACATTCACCTTAGTATTCAATGTGTCATTCAATAAATAATTTTTTTGAAGTATCCACAATATATTTTCAATTTTATTAAAAGAAAATTAAGGTTGTTCTAAAATATTATATTTAGTGTTATTCTAAAATGTTGCAATAGTAAAGAACGCTTATTTAACTAAATTTGGACTTATTCCAATTTGAGTAACACAAAAATATTGCTAATATTAGAATGAAAATGTTAAATATTGGAAATGGACCAAACTATCATATATTGGAACCAAAATATATATTAGAATCTAGAATCACATATATTGGAATATAAACTCACATATATTGGAATCCAAAATCACATATATTTGAAAATTATAATATTGGAATCCATTATATAGGCTAGCGATCGCTAGGCATTATCTATGCTTTGGAATAAATAGAACATGTATCTATTTTAAATGGGGAAACAACCACTAGGCATTATTTATGATTTATTATACACAAAACATGTTTTTGTTTTATAAGGGCTAATGACCGCTAGACATTATTTATGCTTTGTCATATATAAAAAAATGTTTATTTTTAAACAAAGCAATGATTCTTTAGGCATTATTTATGCTTTTTATATACAGAACATGTTTATATTTTATACGAGCTAGTCGATGCTAGGCATTATTTATGACAAGTTATGTACAAAACATATTTATGTTTTATACAGGATAATGAACGCTAGATATTATTTATACTTTGTTATAAATAGAACATGTCTTTGTTTTATACGGGGTATCGACTGCTAGGAATTATTAATGTTTTGAAATAAAGTTCATATCAGTGTTTAAATGTATATAAGATTAAATTATGAAGATTTGAATAATTAAAATGCCTTGTGGCCTAGTGGTTGCTAGGCTAATGAAATTCAAGAGATTTGAGACACTTCTAGGTTCATGTAGTATGATTTGATTGAACCTCGGTGTAACCAAAGAATTACTAAAGATATTATGAAGAAACTAGAAGAGGGTGACTATTTAGAGTAGGAGAATGTAATTAAGCTGTAAAACCATTAATCTAGATATATTTGCATATTTAATTATAGATATGAAATAAATTCAAGTTACTTTATCAAGATAGAAATGTAGAAAAACATTTTAAGAATTGTTTGAATTTTATTGTAACACTATTCTAGAAGATTCGGGATCCCAAATTAACAAAATAAAAAAAAGTGAAACTCCAAAAATAAGCTCCATTTAATTTGGTTTTTGATTAAATAACATCCTAAACATCTTCTCTTATCCTTGAATTGTTGCAACAAAGGCCACAATGAGGTGTTAAATTTGATGCCCATTTAGACATTTGTTAATTTTTTTAGCCGTAAAATACTTGCAACTATTTGATATAACTTTCACATATGACTTACATATTTTAGATATGATTGTCTATTTTTCTATATATTAATTATATTAAAAATATTTAAAAAAATTAAGTATATATAGTATAATGTTATATTTATTTTATGAATAGTGTAAAAAGTACTATTTTATAAATTTTCAAGGGTAAGTTTTTCTAATAATTCACTACACAAGTTATTCAATCATATTGTTAGCTTATAATAAGTGATAATATAAATCCTCGCAAGTTATATTTCTACAATCTTAGCATAATATAATAGAGTTACGCACTACCTTCATAATAACATATGAATGTATATATTATTGATAATGTTAAGTAGTACCATCGTAAAAACCTTTTTAAAATGATTCCTCTACCGCATTCAATCCATGAGACACTATTTGTGATTTTTTTTTTACAAATCAGCCATCATCCATTTATATTTTCTACAATATTTGTGTCTACTTTTCATCCCCACCATAAAATTTTCGGAGGGTTTCCCTTTTCCCTAATTTCAGACACAAAGTGTTTTTGAATTGTATGAAAAACTATTTCTACTTCAAAACTTTTCTAGATCTCTTATTGTTATTCCTTCAACTATATTGCAGGTGTTCCTTTCTAAGTGAGTCTTGGATACAATGCAATTGATATTTTTATTGAATCCCACTGATATATTCTTAACATTAGTATAAGTGATGTTTTGGATGAGAATCCCAATTCACAAAATGGTGATAATAATTTTATAAATTATCAAGAAACCTCACAGAGTTGATAGTTCTCATGTTGAACTTTGAATGACATCTTCCTATTGTATGTTTTGTTTATTTCATATATTAGGTCCTCCATATATAAAATAAGTAAATAGATCTTATCTCTACCTTTAGGGAAGTAAACAAATGTTATTTTGATCGGCTTCATATCAATTATAACCAATTGAAATAAACAACATTTTAGTTTATGAATACCGGTTCCGATTAAGATTATGGCTTGGATTACACTACCTTTACACGGTTTTAGATCTATTGATGAAAGATCTATTTCAAATCAACATTCATAAATTCATAATTTATTTATTTTTATTGAAATAAACATTAATTAAAATAAACATTAATCAATTCATAATTGATTTCATGTTGTGGTAAATGAAAACTTAAATGGATAAAACATAGTGGTGTCATTGTGATGTGATAAGTAGAATATCAATTGTTCTCTATCTTATGATTGAAATTTAGCATCCTCTATCCTAAAATTATATTCATCAAACCACCCTTTGGCGGAAAAATTCCTAACCTATTGATAAGGATTTGTGACCACAAGATATGTCATCATTGGCTGAACTAAACTTTATTGGAAAACCTTTAATGAGGCTATCCAAGTGTTGCTTTACATACTTATGATCAGGATCAAGTCATATGTAGTTCTCTTTATGATGATATTGAATCCAAAACAATGTTAATTCAATGTATGTAGTCTATATGCAGTAGTGAATCAGTGAAACATTATAGACAATATGCAGTTGTAAATAAATGAGACATTTATGAATGTAAGGTTTTTAGTCTAACCATTATTGTATTGAATGTGGATGCATAGAGTCCGCTAAGCTCTATACTTTGTTTTAAATTGTTATCGTAGCTTACAAATGGATTTCCTTAAAAAACTTCTTCTACCATATACTAAACTAATAAACTAATGTTTGCTAGTTATCATTTCCTATAAATTTTTGTGCCTTTAAATGTTTTGTTATAAATACACATGGTTAACATACCAGTTATGAGTGTTTATCCATATTGTATACCTCCGAGCCCTCCACGTTGCATTCGGTCGATTGTTGTTTGCCTTATAATCATTTATTGTCTTATAAATTTGTGTGGCTTATTAGAGGTTTTGTTTATAAATTCACATGACCAACATACTTGGATTTGATTATGTATTCATGGTCGATGTGATCACATCTTTGATCTACACTTTGTAAAAACATAAGTTTGTTAAAAATTTGAAAATCATGGCAATTGAAAATAGAGCTCATTAAACATAGTTATAAAATTATTGAAGGTAAATCACCTTGTTGAACCGGTTAGGGAAAATTTTAGTGGTGAATATTCATTAATTCATGAATATTCCAGTTTTTGAAATTTGAAATTGATGAATTTTTAGGGTATATGCTATGCCCATTTTGCCAAAGTTTTTGGGTACAAGTTAATTTTAGGGTTCAATTCGCCATTCTCATGAAATAGAAATAACTAAAAATAAAAATGTTGTAGAATTTGGTAGCATTTTTTTCTTGACCTGACAACATACTATATGATGTCAGTCGATAGCATAAAAATATTCTAAATCCATATAAAAATCTACCATCCGGTAGCATTTAATAGTGATTTTGTGATGTCTTGATATTCATCATTCATGTGAAAGCTAATTTTCCCAGATTTGCCAAATATTTTCTAAGGTTTTTTTTAGAGGGACCCTTAAAATTTTCTCCTGGAAATGGTTATGTAGTGCTAAGGTGAAAGGGTTGTACATTATCTTTTATAGCTTTGTGGTTGTCTACATAAACAATAAATGTATAAGTAGCATATATAGGTTCAAATCCATTAAAAAATCACTTGTTGAATTTGTCTTCGGTGAAGAACCTTTCTTTATATGAGAATAGTAATGTTTCATAAACATTTCTTAACTATATGTCTTAACAATAAAAACAACATATAGATTGGAATAAACTAATGCATAGAATGCGACAATGCTGGTGTAAAGCACTAGTACTAGAGAATATTTGGAACAACATCAAGCGAACATCTTAGCCCAAAACTCATAAGATATTTCGCAAGGAAAAGTATGGATGTTTCCTTGTAGGCCAATTTCACTTGCAGTTACCAATTTTTATGGTAGTTTTTCCATCCAATCTATAATGCCCCGTTTAACATTACCCCAACCTTTCTCTGACGACCCTGTTGATAAGCAGGGGTAGGTGGTGGGTGTGAGTTTGTTGATCGCTAGTCAACCTCGATTGTCTCCCAGAGAACAATTAGCACCCTTCCTCCTCATCTGGCCTTCCCATGTCCGTGTCATTGCCGATGTGCTAATGGAGGGCCTCCGCAGTGCCTTTTTGATTACCTTGTTAAGGAGAATCTCATTCTCGAATTCTATAGGTGGTTTTAATGTTGTCTCGTTGTTGTTAGGGCGTGTCCATCTTGAAGGAATGTCTACATAATAATTATTATATTGAAGTGTCGATTTGTGCGTATTATTATTTTACTCAACGTTGTTGGGTGATCATTATTAATATGGTTAATAAATTTGTGTTGTTATTATTATTATTATTATTATTATTAATAAATTTGTGTTATTATTATTAATATGGCAATCATTATTATTTGTGCTTATTATTATTTTACTTTGTTTTAGGTTTGTTTGTGTTGTTTTTTAGTTAAAACAAAAAATAAATAAAAAATAAAATAAAAGTTTTAAAATTAAAAAGCCCATGAAATTGGGCGGTTTAGGGCAAAGAAGGGGGGCTCCTTATGGTTTGTTGTTTTTCTATCGTTTGTTGAAGGAAGATTATTAATTACATTCGTAAAAGGAAAATTAAAAATAAATAAATATATGTCATAGACTAATTAAGCAAATGCATGGAAAACACATAAGCTTATATAGTTACTTAACCCAATAAAAATATATTTATAATTTAATATAAAATAAAATAAAACAAAATGGAGGAGGGCGAATAAGCTCAAAAATGTTTCTGTTAGGGTTTTGGTTTTCTTTTGTGTTTTGGAATGGGTGAGTTGGGGCGGCGGCAGAGAAAAACTAGGGGCATTTTGGACATATGGAGTGACAAATCTACTGCAAAAATGTGGACGCACGGGTAGGGTACGTGTGTTGGGGGACCAAAATGCCTGAAGGAAAACATGGTTGCAATTTTACACAAATCTATGTGCTTGGGTGCCTTTTGTTTTCTTCAAAGAAATGCCTCACCAAATGTCATCCCATGGAGTGCCATGTTCTTTTTGTGGCCTGTGCTAGCATCCTCCCAACCTGTGTCAAGCTCGAACCCCCCATACCCACGTGGACAACTGTCAAAGCATAAAAGATAGAGGGATGTGGTCAGATGTTGCAGTTACAAATGCGTGGGGGGACGTGTATGAGGCTGTGCCATTCACAGGCCCTTTTCTCCAACCCAATCAATTTACATTGCCAACGTATCTCTAGCCTGTGTAAAATGTGGAAGCTTTGGAGCAGGGTATGAACAATAGAATCTGGTTTTTGTAGGATTTTGTTCTTGCAAGTGTCATAGTTGATATGTATGAAAAATGTGGAAGTGTATTCAAGGCATGTGAATTGTTCGAAAAAATGCCTCAAAGAAATGCGGTCTCATGGAGTGCCATGATTGCAGGATATGCACAAAATGGATTTGTTGAAAAGGTGTGTGAACTGTTTGATAGAATGCCTCAAAGAAATTGGCAGCTGCATTTCCCTTTAGAAATGGAGTTTTTCACCATTCCAACACACCAGGCTCCATTTCTTCTCCCCCTGTTGGTTTGGTTTTTTTGTTTCACACACACAATGGTCGATGACCATTTAGGTATAAGGAAAAATGGTAAAATGATGGAGGCTCATGATCTGTTTGATAAAATGCGTAAGGGAGAAGGTTGAACCAATTCCATGGTGTTCGACTGAATTCATTTCCAGGGATGGTTCATCTTCCCTTACCTCTCATAATTCTCATGTTTTAGTTCTCTTTTGCAACTTAATAGAATTTTAAAATATTAAGATTTTTAATACGTTAAATGTTTTTTTACTCGTTGCAAAAACAATGAAATGTCGTGTCGAAAACTCACGAAGTCAAAATAACCCGTTTGCATTAAAACATGAACTTCCACCCTCATTTTGAGGTGATGTAGAAAACTTCCTATCCAACTGGATTGCTACAACATGGTTTTATCGACCAGACAAAATTGACTTCCCTAGTAATAACGTTGATCATCTCCCGTTTTAAATAGTTAATTTTTGCATTTTTTGGAGACTCACTTAGTACCCTTCGCAACTCTGAAAACAAGATGTTAAGCTTTATTCATGTACCTCGTTATGTGAGGATTCACCTTGACCTCTGGATTGACCCCAAACGAACACATGTGACCTTTTTGACGCTCTTATAGGACCCTGTTACACTAGTTTACAACAGTAAAAAGCCATTAAAACTATAAAGTTGGCTTTCGTTTTGAATCGCCATTTGAAACCTGGATAGAGAAAGTGTTTCCCGTCTTCAAAACCTCTAGTATTTATACTAGACAATTTCATGGAACATTCAGTTTAGGGAAAACCACTTATCTAGATAGTTTGGAAAATCCATTTTGTAGGCCTCCAGTCGCAGTTTGACGAGGTCAAACTAGACAAATTTTGACTTGTTGCTTCAAGAAATCTTGTCGCCATTTGAAAATGGTTTTCTAGTTCTCATTCCCGTCGACTTTGATGAATTCTCCTTATATAGGGGAACTTGTAGTAAGTGTCTCATTGTGTGCTCATCCATTGAATGTTAGTTATGGACATGGTTTTCTGGGCCCTCGAGCTTACTTTTGTTCATTTGCAACTGGGTCAACTATGACCAGTGGCTCCCGAAAACTATCCGCCAAATGTAAACCGTTCACTTTTTTCCATTTCATCGATTCTTTATGAATTCTTGGTATATCTAGGGACATGTAGAAAGTTAATCGTGGTGTGCATTCTCATTTGAAGACAACTTTTGGAAGCGGTTTCTTAGCCTCCAAGCCCGTTTGAGCATTTTTGTAGCTAGTAAGAAAAGGTAAAAATAGACAGTTGTGGGACCCTCATCGGGTTGCCAAACCACCGTAGATGCTTTTGACACATGTAAATAACTGTTTAAAACTCTATAGTGTAACTTGTGTGAAAAATAACTTTTGAAAAAATGGTGTTTTCTCTCTCTTCCCTTCTTTTTCTCTCTCCTGGGTTACAAAATGAAATAAAATGAAATGTAATGAATACATGTCTCTAAGCCTATTATTTCGATTGAAAATTGTAATTATTATCATATGTAAATGGGGAAACTGAAAAATGATAATTATGTTAGGTTAGGGTGGATGCCATGCTAGCAAATTATCGTTGATATCATGCTCATGTGGTTTTGCAGGATGAAAGAATGATGACGAAAAGGTGAAGTGTAATTCATTTAGTATCATTGTAATTTATATAGTTCATTGTTAAATGAATAAATGTATAATGTTGTCTCATGTTACAGAAGGTTATATTTGATAAATTGTTGTTATGTATGAGATGCTGGTTTTCAAGGACATCTAGGAAATATGCATTTAATCATAGGTCAAATTGAATTTTAGTACACCTGGTAAAAAGGTTTAATATTTATATAAGGTAAATGAATTTGAAGTAATATCTTGTAGTACATATTTAGTGTTCAATAAATGATTAATGAGTCATCTTGTGCATTCATACTTTGTAAATGTAATAAAGAGAATTAAATCGAAAACACTCTACCCTTGTTCAACATCGGGACTTAACTTGTTTTTCATGTGCGATACTCCTTACCATAGAAGACATTGAAAACCGTAGGATGAACTTAATCTTTTCTCTCGATGGAACGTCCTAATCTAGGCAATTCAGAGCTCAAGAATGGGCTTAACGTCTTAGTCAGAATGTTTAGTGACATTGTCATAAACCCGTCTGATAGGAGTGACACAGTCAAACTTTTCTTGGAGTGTGTGAAGCTAACTCCTCCTTCGTAGCCTAGCGGACTACCTTGTCATCCGAAGATAGATTTAAAAATTAAGGTTTCTTCATCGAGTTAATAACCTGTTGGATCCAGACATCATAGATGGAGGTTGTGACTTAGTTGTTCTAGGCCTTAAACTCTTGTTAATGAACCCCTTAGCTCCGCTCAGTCGAATGTGTTACCTTGGTTCCTCTCAACATAACACCTCGGCCCTTCTGAAGGTGGTTTAGCATAAATTTGTCCTCTTGCTGAAAACTCATATATAGTTGAGGGGTAGACCCTTAGGTGAAGTTGGAATTAATCTAAACCTCAGTTGAGTTGGATGTTAACTTAGGGTTCGTGTGTAGCTTCAAGTCTTCTAATTTTCTATGTCTTCAAGAGGTTAGGAAAATAGTTCGTAACTCCTTGTTCAAGACAATGCTAAAAATAAGACCACAATGTGACGTAGAAAATAAAGCATATAAGAGTAAAAATGAGAATTGAGGTTAGGGATACTACCACTCTTGGAGACCTTATATCTCGATTAAAAATACTCTTTTGTTTCAAAGAATATGAATTGCCTTGGTGTGTTCAACCTTCAAGAAAACAAAAAATACATATATAAAACAAAATGGAATTTCACAAGTCATTGAATTAAAATAACTATGGTAGGGAAATAATTGTACCATGATCGAGGAATGTTTTGTGGTAAAAATCTATCTTGTATTTTAAACCTCCGTTAAATCCTAATAGCACTATATGGACACCAAGTCACATTCACTTGAGTGGTAAGAGTAAAAAGGTAGACGTTAAATGTATGTTCGAGAAGAAGATTTTTAACATCATAGTAAGATAATTAAGTACTTCATATGCATTTGAATTATGCCAAATAAGTGTGTAAGTTATGGGAAATTTTGTAAAGAATAAGAAGCTAACTTAAAATGGTCGAACTGTAAATTATATGTGGGATGAACTTAAAGTTTCGTAGTTGGAAAAAGGAGGAAGCTATCCTTACAAAATAATGTTCTTAGAGTGTTAATTATAACTAAAATAAAAGAAAGAAAAGATGTGTTGTGGGTCTGCCCATCCTTGAGTCTTCTTTCTTGTAGTTGGGTCATTACTAGTAACCCATTCATTGGGAAAAGTGTGGCATCGACATGCGTATGTGGTTTTCATGTGTCTACATGTGAGTCGATGACATATGTGATTGTCGTATGTGAGTGAGTTTTTGTACTTGGAGCGCTTGATGTGTTGTGCGTAGTGAGTAATGTAAGTAAAAAAATTATCCTAGTATTTTCTTGTTGTAATTGTGTGTGTAAAATGTTGGTAGTACACAATTCTTGATGACCTCTTCTCTATAATCATCGTTATTGTTGCATTTTACACACCATATATTGTGTAAATAAGCCACAAAATTTTAAATATCTTGTTGTTGTCATAGAGTCAGTAGCATCCATCTAGAATTAATACTCCCATGTCTTTTACCTTTTCCATGTATCTTTTTACTGTGTCTCTTTAAAAAAAATTAGTAATCAGTTGGTATTATAAAAATAATAATTGAATCCAACACACTAGTTTCAATAATTGTTAGAAGTTCCATTATTACATCAGAAGAAAAATCACAAGCCAAATTGCAAAAATCAATGATCACGCATTCAACATTGAAGGGATTAGTTGAAGGAATAACTGATAAATTTGATTGAACCTAGAATGGATATACACATTTATAAGAAAAATTGTATGTTTCTTCCATCCTTGTTGGTATATTTCCTTTCAATGACATCACATAGTTGTCTAATATTATTTTATCCTCGATGGGAAGAAATTCTTCCACCTCATGATATTTTTTCTATTTTTCCATTTTTCTCTTATATCGGAATTAGATTTTCTTTTAACATTTCTCTCTTCTCCCAATAGCTCGGATAACTCTCGCGGTAGTGTGATTCATGCAAATTAAATTTTTCAATTGCATTAGATTCACTGCAGGATGTCAATACAATATTATCCATATGCTTATTTATGAAGTAATATAGAACTTTTTCCCTCATTTGTTTGTCTTTTATTCTCATACTCTAAGAATCAATTTTCTCTACTATTACACCAGCCTCAACAAACCAAGTTAACTAGAAATCCTCTAATTAAACTTTATCATCTAGTATTGATAGTTATTTGTTGTTCATTCCCATAGAACCATGAATGGATTGTCTATGAATCTTGCAAGTAAACTGTGGCTGAAAATTAACTTGCTTAGACTTAATTGGTGGATAAGGAGGCCACTGATCTAATTGTAGTGCCCACTCCTCTTCGACATTTATCTTACTATGATTTTTCTTACTATGGACTAGAGACATGGACATTGTTATCATATTTGATTAGTAGACATTGATAGATGGACATTATTATTATATTTTGATTAACATGTTGATAGACAATATGGATTTTTATTATTGATATGTGGTGACTCATATTGTGGATTATATGGACTTCTAAAGGCATGGATAGATGTTTCAAGATGATGATGATCTAGTGTTGTTACTTTATATATACTGACACTTTGGATTCTTGATGTATTGATTTTGTTAGATGATAGAGCTAGTCTTGTGATCTCATTGATGTTGATGAAATGGTAGAATTGAAATATTTAGAAACTATAAACAATTAACAAAATTACTTAACTTTGATGATGGTGTAGTTATGTTTATGATGTGGTCAATGATGTGTATGTATGTTTTATTTCTTGATGTATTTGATATGGCCTTGAGGTTGAAGGGGTATTGTTTAATTGGTTGCAGGAAATTATATCATGACAACAAGATGGGGGTTAGGAGACTAACAATGGAGGAATATTGGATATTGGCAACAAGGTCACCTTAGAAACTTCATGTTATGTGTCTTTTTGTGTTTTCTTGGAGGTCCCCATGGGAAGGGTAACCTCATATGTGACCAAGGGGTTTGAATGTTTATTTTAATTCCTTTATTTTTGTGCATGTGATTTATTTATTGTAATGTATGTTCACTTTATTAGTGCTTAAGTAATGTGCTTGTTTAGCTAATTAATCATGTGGTTAAGTTAAATTTATATGTGACAATGTGGGCATTTAATGTGGTTGATAGTCCTTGTTATCTTATTTATTTTTGATGGATTTCATTGATTTTATGTTGTGCACTCAACCTTACTTTTCCAAACTCGGATTTTGGCTTTAGAGCCACTTTTGGAGGCTTGTGGGACAAGTTAGACTTGTCCCATGCCTCTTAAACTCCCCCACCAACCATACCTATGATGGGAGGGGTTAATTTTAGCCTTCATTATGTGTTTTAGAGGGAAAAAGAGGTGATTAATTGTACTTTCTTAAAAATTATTTTAATGTTGTCCTTAGAGGTATGGAGTGAATGTTTATGTGTGTAAGAGGAACTTGTCATTTCCTCACCCACCCATTTACTAGTCTTCGTATTTTTATTGACCAAGTGAGGTGGATTTGAGGAGAAGTGATGTGGCATCCTACATGGAGCCACCTCACCATCCTCTCTTCATTTTCTATTTATGTGAGTGATTTTGGAAATTTTAGGGTTACTTGTTTCATTTTAGTGCTTGCATAATTTTGGATTGGGCTTGGATTTATTTTGGAGAGCTTGGAATTTTCTTTTGAAGGTATTTTGTTTGTATTGGGAGAAGGTTAAATTTGTGCTTGAATATTGTGGATGCTATAATGGCAAGTTAGGGCCTAAACCCTTGCATTTAATTTTTACTTGTCGTATGTTGTATTGTAAAGTGATTGAATGTTGTGTTGATTTAGATTTAGGGTAGTGTGGCCTTAAGGATGGTGTAGGATGAAGAAAATGGGACCATTGGGGAGGGAAAAGGGAGTTGTGAGGCATGAATTTTGGAGGGAGTGTGATTAGGGTGTTCCACCTATGGGGAGTGAAAAGGAAAACATTGTCATATTTTGCATATTTGCAAGGGGAGACATAAGGATATTGTGAGTATTTTGTGATGTGCACATGGAGGCTATTTGGGTGGAACCCCTATTTCACTTGGGAGGTAAAAGGAGGTGGTTCCCATATTTCTTTTCTCCCTTGGCTTATATTTTAAGCCTTTGTGTTGGAAAATGTATCTTGTTGCTATTCTTGTTATTGTGTTTACATGTGTGCAAGTTTTTGGCATGATTGTCTATATTGTTGAAGCCTTTGTAAAATATTTTTCATGGTTTCTTAATGTCCTTTATTTCTCTATTGTTTAGGCTCAGGGGCCAATGAGGAGGATGGATTCTCCTCCTCATTAGAATAAGGTTGGGAGGTGAGTATTGCCTACACCCCCTTCCTTGTTGTTTTGTATTGGAGTTGAAGAAAATCCTATGGAGTTACAATTAGTCCTTGGGATGAAGCTTTGTGTAGAAGACAAGAAAGAGAAATCCTTGATTTTTGTAAATTTGATCATGTTGTTTCCACCTTTGAGTGGAAGGCTTGTATACACTTGTATTTTAATGAGAGATTTTCTTGAAAAAATTTAGTTACCAAACTATGTATTGTAATAGTTGGAAGGAAGGACTTTGGAGTGCATTTTATTTGTATTTGTAACTCATTTCAAATCTTAAATTTAAATCAAAAGCTTGCATTGTGTTTTCATTTTGAAAGTGGTAGCTTGTATTGGAAATATATGGTTGTTTCCTTCTTGAAGTATTCTTGTTAATCTTGGTAGTAAAAGAAAAGAAATGAACTTATATTTGAATATGTTTATACTTTTACTCCTTTTTCAACTAAGTTGTAAATGAATTTGCAAGTTGTATTTCATTTTCAATGTGAACTTGTCCTCTTAAAAATCTAGAATTTCCATAGAACTTGAATGTCACATTTGGGATGGTTGTAAAACTCTTTTGGTATTTGAAGAGAAAGAAGTTTGTAAAATTTTCTTCTCAATAATATTATCATATTCTTTCTACCTTGTTTTAAAATTTGAGAAAATCTTATTATTAGGTGCATCTTATTTCAAATTTTGTGAAGGGAATAGTTTAGGCATTTAAAAGAAACAAAGAAAATATTACACAACTAATTCCTTGATCAAGAAAGAAAACTACCTTTCCCTTTATTTATTTTCAATTTATTTTTCACTACATTCCACCTATCAAATACTTGGGCCATATGTGTATGTGTGTGTGTGTGTGTGTGTGTGTGTGTGTGTGTGTGTGTGTGTGTGTGTGTGTGTGTGTGTGTGTGTGTGTGTGTGTGTGTGTGTGTGTGTGTGTGCGCGTGTGTGTGTGTGTGTGCGCGCGTGTGTGTATTACATACATATATTTCTATATATTTAAATATCCTTATTTTAACAAACAAACTTACCTAAACTTATATTTGGGAATTTTGAATAAATAAACAAAACGAGCCACCTACATATATAGTACTAATAGAGTACATATATCAAATAAGTTATCTTTTTATATTATAATATTTGCTTTTATATTAATAAAAAAATAGTTATTATATATATATATATATATCATTAATTAACTTAACCCCAATTGGCCTGTAATATATAAAAATAATCAATGTTTTATATATTTAAAAACATATAATATATGAATAGGGGTGGGGGTGTCGTCCCCCACCCATGTAATATTAAACCCAAACTCTTTTTACACATCGGCTCTACCACTATTTAAACCATGCAGACATATTCCTTTTAAATAGAGCACGGTAAATGGTAAATAATATAAGTATACCAATTACACACACACACACACACACACACACACAGTATTTTAAAAAGGAACTCTAAGCAAATTTAAATATATATATATATATATAAATGCACGCACAAAACCCTACATCATGAATATACCTCATTTTTAACAAAAATAAAATGGGGCAACAATGGCCATAACTTGAATAGGGTAGATCCGCTACAAAAATACAATAGCAAAAAAAATATACATGACAAACCCTAGGAGAGGGATGCAAAGAATCATCCAAATTTATGTGTATCCATCCAAAATACAAGTGAGCAAATCCTCCATAGTTATTCCCTTGGTTCTATGGCCTCCTTTCCTCCAAACCTGCAAAACACAAATGAAAAAATGAAAAGAAATTAGGGAAAAAGGGAATAAGAAAGAAATCATAAGGATTTTTAGGGCATTTTAGAAAACCTAAGATCCAAGGGTCCATTTTAATCTAATCTAAGGGTGGAGGATTGTCCCTACAATTTTAAGTTGGTGGCATTTTCATGGGAATGGGATTTAAATAAAATGTATGGGTAATTGGTTAATGGGGCCACTAAGAGGGTTAGACCAAGTTGTGAACCCTTGTTATTTTGGGAGTAATAAATCAATATTATTGTGCATGGTTATTTAGACAATGATCTAAAAAGGGGATTAAATTAATTAAAAATAAAATGTATAGTAAATATAGTAAATGATGGGCATGGGTGCTAAAGTTAATATGTGAAATAGATTTAGACCAACTTAAGAAATGATTAAATTATGAACTTAAGAAGAATTTGAATGGGTAAAGCAATGTGATTAAAGTAGTTATGATTTAAATAAAAATTAAGTGGAACCTTAGAAGAGGGTTGGATTCGAAATGCTTTTAGAATTAAATTAATAATATTTAATTTCAGTTACCTTATGAATGTGTAGGAATTATTAAACGTAAAATTATTTGATCACAAATAATGCTTATCACCCTCGAAACCTTGTTTGAAACATTAAAAAAATTACCATAATTTTCCTAAGTAATTAATGAATTTTGTCTTTTTTTGTGCGTCAAAATAGTGGGCATTACACTAAACAACTGAAATTTTATTTTCCATTTAGTGCATATATCATCAGGAAACAATAGAAAATTCCATTTATCATACAAATTCTTTTTTTTTCACTTGAAAAATTGAGAGGCATTGATTCTCAAAGCTCTGCATTCAAAGGATAAATATATTTTTTATCTTTTTATTTGATGAAAGTAAATGTTATTAACCAATGAAATACAGTTAAAATAATTACCTTCAATTTTTTTCTTTGTTAGTGTCAATCGGGCCGTTGAGGACATGCTAGCGATTGCTAAACTTATCTAGCTATGAACAACAAATCAATAAAATTGGTTTCTATCCAAGTTTTGTTTACTTCATTCTGATGTTTGAAAATATTAGCAACAACTTTGGTAAATGCATTTGTAGATATAATTTGAGCCTTTCTAAACCTTAGTAAACAATTGTAAGTTTCTAAGCCAAATATCATTTTTCACCCACATATTGTATGTTGGACATCAAGTATACAAAAATTCACATCATCCCTTTCTAGGTCATTCGGATCATGGAGTTCTACAATGTTATTCGTAGACTGTAAGAAGGGAAGAAGAATTGTGTCTATTTGTGTAGGAATAACATTTATCAACATGGAGTGGAAAAGAAGGTCAACATTTTCATTGTCCATTAGATAATACTTGAAATTCGGAGGTACAACATGGCATCTTGAAAAATCGATTGAAAATACTTTAGCATTGAATAAAATAAAATGAAACTACAAAATAATCGAAGGTTTTGTTTTATCAAATATATTGGTGGCATTATTAAAAATGTAGTTGATTTAGTATTCATTTTCAACCCATACAACTTCGATTTAGATTAGTTTATCTCCGATTTAGTCAAATATGTTCACCTCAACATAGTAAACAACTTGGCATGTTTTGGAGGTGAAAGTAAACCTTTTCTATGCAAGAAATGACAAACACAATATTTTTTTCCATTTCAATATAATTTTTTTAATACTGTAAATATACCATTATAAATGTCTTCTACATTTGAATAGTCATTTTTGTTAGAATCTATAATAATCCCCAAATTGCAACCATATTTTGAACATGAATATGGTCATTGTTTATAGAGGCATACATTTCCCATTTCCTAAATAAAAGAGCATCCAACTCCAAATCCAGAATAAGACACTTACTATTTTCAAAGTCAATGCATTCAACCTAAACACACAGTGTCCCCAAATTAATAACTTGAAGGACATAACAATACCAACATATTAGTGATTTCCATCTATAACAAAAAATAACCACAGTCAAAATGGTATCTCTCAAGGGAATGGATTTCAAAAAACCATTCCTCATCTCTTTTCTTCCAATAAATACCACCTGTGATGAATGTAATTGTTTTGAATAGAGCACGAACAATGGAAGACATTTTACCTATAATTAGAGTAAAATACATTAATAATTAGGTCATTTATAAATTTTAAAATGTTTTTCTCACATTGTCTAATAAGGAATATAAATACTACCCTAGTGGTCACCAACCTCTAGAGTTATTTACTATGTATCATTAGAGAGTAATTAACTTAATGGTTAGCAATTCTTGGGATTCGACAGACGTATTATATATCATTCAATTGGTTACAATAATTCATATTTTATGGATCAAATCAATAATAACATTCCATAGATGGCATGATAGGAACATTAAAAAATATACACTTTAGTGGAAGATAGAATTCTAGTCGACATATAAAAGAATAAATTAAAGCATTTTTTAGCCATTTACACCTATTGAATGGAAAAGCGTAGAGGACATTAAGATCTAATGTTTGGTATTTGAAGAGAGTGTTTGATACAAAAATAAGATTAACGGATATTTCAATAGCTCGGGATTATTTTTTTAGAATACGATGTGATTTATGTGTATATCAGTCATAATGTAATCATGAGGATTAAATGCATGTAACAAGACTAAGGAAGATGTTTAAAGGACACCGGTCGGAAGATCTAACATTTGACATTTTGAGGAGAGTATTTGAGAAACAAATCACATTAATAGAATTAGTGGTAGCTCATCATTTTTTGTTATATAAGACAATGTGAAATATCTATATATCAAACATACTTTAGTCATAATGATTAAATGTCTTTAACTAGTCTAAGTATGATATTTAACACATAGCACTTGGAGGGAAATTCCACAACAAGCTATCAAATACAAACAAGAAGGATTAAAATTTTCCTAAACATAAGTATGACCCTAGTCATAATAGTCATTTTTCGTGGAAACAAGTGTTTCTATAAGGTCATGTTGGGTTATACCTATTTGACAATAGATTTGATTATTAACAATGTTTATTGAGTACCCATTATTTACAAGGGTGTATTATCTCTTACTCGACTATAAGTTAGATTTAAAATACTAATTGAAGAAATTAATTCCAAATTGTTCAAACTTATTTCAATGCATGTAGAGTGCAAGAATTTTAGACTACAAACATTCACTTTCCAATATGTTGTATCGATTGAGGGTAAAAAGCACTAAGAATTTAAAAATAGCAATAAAATAATAAATCATAACCTAGCTTAGTAGAATCTAGGGTCCTACCATTTCATCTTGTCATTGTAATCATTGTCTGTACACTTTTGGCTCACTAGTGATTTTTATTTATTATAATTGTATCATATTTGATGGACTATCAATGGAGGAGCCAAGTGTTACACTAAATACCCTCGATGGGGATCAAGCCATATGTAGTTTCCATAAAATATATTGTTTATAACATATAATTCACAACGTTTTGTATGGGAAAAATTATTTACGAAACGCTTAGTTTCATTGCTTATGAAAATAACGGCACAACAGATGCTAAGTTCAATAGTTTCTTATTTTGAAAATAGTGATAAAATAATAAATCGCAACCACTAGGCCCCTACCATGATGCTCATTGTAAACACCTTTGTCTATACAACTTTGGATTTCTATTATTTTCCATTAATTATAATTATATCATTTTTACTAGAATGTACCTAGTGGAGACAATAGCGGCACTACATACCATCTAGATGGATCAAACCTTATGTAGTTCCCATAAGGTATATTTTTTGAAACATATAATTCATATAGGATCTTATGGGAGAAAATTCTTAGAAAATGCTAAGCTTCTTTTTCGTATTGTAAGTAACGACATAGAGGAAACTAGGATCAATAGTTTCATAATTTGAAAATAGTGATAAAATAAAATATCATGCTCTAGTTTAGCGGTCACTAGGATCCTACCATTACTGCTAGTCATTATAAACACTATATATACAACTATGGGTAACTTTTGTTTTTTCATTGATCATAATTGTAACATATTATTTTGTCAACCTTGGTGGATCTAAGTTTTGCACTAAAAACCATCAAGAAGGATCATTTATTATGTAGTAATCACAAGATGTATTGTTTGTAACATATAATTCACATCTTTTCATATGAGATAAAATGCTTATCGACCTCTAAGCTTCTATATGTATTGAATGGAATGACATATAGAACAAGAGGATCAACTATTTCTCATTTGAACACTATGTGCATAGTTATGGAATTCTAGTGTTATCCATTGATTTTAATTGTACCATATTGTTGGAAATAGTGTCATTGATGTCAAAGGCTTAATCATCGATGTATTTGGTTAATGGAATCGTGTAACGGAAACTAATGGAAGTCTTGACAGATGTTGACGGATTTTGATGGAAATGTTAGAAAGTAACCGAAATAACCATCAATATAGAAGGGCTGAAAATGAAAGTTTAAATACATGAAAAGAAATTTTTTTGCATAAGGATTATCATGGTTTAAGAGAGATATACACACAGTTGTACAGGAGAGAGATATCAGCATTTTAAGGTGTTGATATGCCATGTTTTATGGGAAAACAAAGATTCAAATGACAGAATTAAAATCTGTGTTTTAGTATGATACGAGGTGATTAAAGGAGCAATAAATATGTCCATAGGATGGTTTAAAATACATATAAAAATGTTGTTTTTATTTTGGACGACCCCCTTTGGAAAATAGAGCCACTTTATAGTTATGGCCGACATGTGTATTTGCATTATTAAAATAAAAGATGGGTAGTTAAATAATGGAAAGGTTGTGTTGGTTGGAATGATGTGTCTTTTCGAAAGGATGTGAGAAGGAAATATAAGGAGATGGAATCATTTGATTTAGGCAAGCAATTTGAGTGCTTCATTCAATTTTAAGGGAGAGAAGAAGAAGAGAAGAATATGAAATATAAAAGGGAGTGAAGGGTAGATTTATTTTTAATGAAGAGCTACAACGATTTATATATGTGAAGGAATTAAATGAATTGGAAGAATATTCTTAGCAGCATTTTTGTTCTATCATTTGTTAAAGCAAAGCAACAACATAAAAGATAGGAAAGAGTTTGTTTTTAGTAAGGAAGGTTGGTGCCTTCATATTTGAAGAGATCGGTGTCTCTTCTTTGAGTTGGTGCTTAGCAAAAAGGGTTAGTGCTCTTGTAGGTTGGTGCCTACAAAATTGTAACTTGGGGATTGGTGTCTCCCATAGGTTGGTGCCTACAAACATTTGAGAAATATAATAAAGAAGATTTTCTTCATCATTTTCTCTGAAAAGGTTTCCACGTAAATTTGTTTCTATTTGCAATGTGTTGGTTTTCTTTACATTCATTGATTACTTTGATATATTCCTTTGTGAAACTGATTAATTGTGATTACAAATATGAGATTAAGTGTTAAATTTAAAAGAATATCATAATTTGATTCACCCCCCCTCTCGGTACTATATTTTTCTTAACAATTGGTATCAGAGTGGATTCCTTCTGGAATAATCTAAAAATTGGAAGGTAGATCTCAGAAGCACATATGGCTACTCATCAAGTACAAGAAGGTTTTTCTTCAAACAAGGCTCCATTGTTTGATGGAACAAATTATGCATTTTGGAGCATAAGAATGAAAACATATCTAATGGCACTAGGGTTTGATATTTGGCAATCAATAATAGTTGGATATATAATCCCATCAATTCCACCGACAGATCAAGCCGGAAAGAAGGCTTTTGAAAATAATGCCAAGGTGATGAATGTTATCCTATGTGGCCTATCAGAATCTGAGTTTGTTAAAGTAATGCAATGTGACACGGCGAAGGAGATATGGGACAAAATTTGAACTATCTACAAAGGTGATGACAAGGTTAAAATGGCTAAGCTTCAAACTCATAGGAGACAATTTGAGAGCTTGAAAATGAAGGATGAGGAGAATTTTGTAGCCTATCTTCTTCGTGTGGATGAGGTTGTCAACACCATAAGAGGGTTAGGAAAAATATTGAAGAATCCATGATCGTTCAAAAGATTCTAAGGTCTCTACCATTAAGATTTGATGCTAAGGTGTCTGCCATTGAAGAAATGAAGGATCTTGATAAGTTGAGCATGGAAGAACTACATGGAATATTGACCACGTATGAAATGAGGACTGAGTCAAATAAACCATCAAAGAAGGAAGTTGCATTCAAATTCTCAAAGAAAGAAAAAATCAAAGAACCTGAGTCGAATGAGAACTCAAACAGCAAAGAAGATGAGAAAGAAGCCTTGTTCATTCGAAAGTTAAAGAAAGGATCTGGAAAGTACAAAGGTAAGTTACCATTTAAATGTTTTAATTGTGGTAAAATTGGTCATTTTGTGGCTAAGTGTTTAGAGAAAGAAGATAGTGATGATGAGGAAAGAAAACCTAAATTCAAAAGGGAATTCAAGCAAAGAAAAGGCAAGAAAATATTTGGAAAGCAAAAGAAAATCTTATATTCAAAAGGAAGTAGTAGATCATCTGAAGAAAGTGGGATAAGTGACTCAGATAGAGATAATGAAGAAATATTATTCATGGCTATAAAAGATGACTTAGAAAGAGATGAAGACATGGAAGAAAAAGGTGAAGTGAATCTTGAAGAGGAACTTATATGTGCCTTGGGAGAGTTGAAAGATTTTAAAAAGAAAAATCAGAAAAAAAAAGTTACTGACTCCTAATGTATGAAGAAGAAGATCGTAACTTTGAAGCTAAGATATCACAATCTCTTGAAGAATCAAGAAAGATGATCATGGATCTATAAACCCAAATAGAAGAAGCAAAACAAGTTGAATAAGAATTAAGAAATCAGTTAAGGACTAAGGAAGAAGATTGTGAAAAGCATGAGTCACAAATCATTGCTTTGAGAAAGGACTTGGAAAAATAAAATGCTAAAGTTATAAGTAATCTAAAATTTGAGAAAAGTACCAAGATACTAGATGAAATTCTGAATCGATAGAAGTCAACATCGACAAGACTGGTCTTGGATATACGGAAAGACAAGACACCACTAACACAAAAGGTATAGATTCATCGAAAGGGAAAAGAGAAGAGAAGTCAAAGACCTATGCAGAGACACTCAAGGAACCTATGAAGAATGAAGAGTTAAAAAGGGAGAAGAGATTTATGAAGATCAACACTTATTACAAGGAAATCAAAGATGAGAAAAAGTTTAGAAGACCAAATCCTCCAAGATATACTCACATGTCCAGGTTTGAAAATTCTTTCTATGGCTATTGCTTCTATTGTAATCATTTTTGTCATAAAGCAATAGATTGTAGAATATGGGTGAGAGACAACAATATAAAGAACAAAGGTGTTTATGGATTCTCAAATAGAAATTACAACTCCTTTACTCCTTTATCGAACTATGTTGAATATATTGTTTGTTATAACTATGCAATAACTATGGACATATGGAAAGATTTTGTAGAAGTGGTTTTGTAGAACCATCTAAATCAAACCAGAAGGTAAATGCTCCAGAAATAAAGAAGAAAGAAGCTACAAAATTTTGGAAACAGAAGAAAGAGGATGATGGGCAAGATAAAGAGAAATCTATGCTTGTTCAAACAACATTCCATGCACAGGATGAAGGGTAGTTGTGGTACATTGATAGTGGATGTTCAAGACATATGACCAGAGATAAAAGTAAGTTCATCTCATTGAAGAAAGTAAATGAAGGTATGGTGAAATTCGGTGATAACGCTAAATTAAATATCCTGGAAAAGGTACGTTAAGTTTTGATAATGGTAAAAAAAATAGAGAATGTTTTATATGTTGATGGATTAAAGCATAATCTCTTAAGTGTAAGCCAAATGTGTGATCAAGGACACATACTTAAGTTTTATGCTGAAGGGTGTGAGAAAGGAAGGTAGACACAAGAGATTTAGTAGCGAGATGAACATAGAACCACAAATAACCTATACATGTTCGGAGAAGTAAAAGGATAGAAATGTTGTCTAAGTTAGGTTGAAGAGAGTTGGCTATGGCATAGAAGGATGGGGCATATAAATTTTGATAATATTGTGAAAATCAGCAATAAACAGGGTGTGCGGGATATGCCTAAGGTAATGAAACCTACAAGTACTCTATGCAAGTAAGGTCAGCATGGAAATCAAACCATAGCAAGGTTTAGAATGAAGGAGTATTCGACCACCAAACCACTAGATTTGATTCATACGGATTTATGTGGACCTACCAGAACATAAAGCATACAAGGTGAGAGTTATTTCATGTTATTCATTGATGACTACACTAGAATGACATGGGTAGCCTTTCTAAAATAAAATTTAGATAATTTGAGAAGTTCAAAGCTTTCAAGGCTTTATTAGAAAATGAAACTGGATTGAAAATAAAGTGCTTGAGGTCAGATCGTGGAGGTGATTTCACCTCAAATGAATTCATTGAATATTATGAAGATCATGGAATCAAAAGACATTACTCAGCTACTGCAAGGACTCCACAACAAAATGGAGTGGTAGAAAGAAAGAATCAAACCATCTAAGAGATGGCTAGAACCATGTTAAATGAATCTAAGCTATCAGATAGATTTTGGAGAGAAGCGGTAAATACAGCTGTTCATATCTTGAATAGAGGGAAAATCAGAGTTAATCATGACAAAACTCCTTATGAATTGTGGAAAGGAAGACCAACTACTAAAAAATATTTCAAAGTGTTTAGGATTAGATGCTTTATTAAAAGAAATGAAGAGAACTTGGACAAATTTTATTGAGAGAAGATGAAGGAATTTTTCTTGGCTACTCTATTAAAAGAAAAGCCTACAAATGATATAACAAAAAACTTCAAACTATAATAGAAAGTGCAAATGTGAGAGTGGATTAAATTGTGATTTAAAAAGCTAAAGAACCTATAGAAGATCCCTTAGAAATACCCAAGGTATTAGAAGAAAAGGAAGAGGAAGAAGATGTTGAAAAATTAAGTAAATATGAAAGGTAGGACACCAAAACACCATCTCATTTTGTTAAGAAGAATCATGCTAAAAGTCAGATCATTGGAAACCTTGATGATGGAGTATAGACAAGAAGAATAATTTTAAGTGCATTAGAACTAGTAAATTTCTCCTTATTATCCAAAATAGAGCTGAAGAACTTTGTAGAAGCCACCATGATAAACATTGGATAAAGGCAATGGAGGAAGAGTTAGATCAAATTGAGAAGAATGAAACATGGGAACTTGTACCTAGGCCAAAGGATCAGAATGTGATTGACACTAAGTGGGTATTCTGAAATAAATTGAATGAAGATGGACAAGTCACTCGAAACAAGGCAAGGTTAGTATGTAAAGGGTATGCTCAAGTAGAAGGTATTGATTTTGAAGAAACTTTTTCTCCTGTTGCTAGATTAGAAGCAATTAGAATGTTTCTTGCTTTTTTGGTATTCAAGAACTTCAAAGTATATCAAATGGATGTCAAATCAGCATTTCTAAATGGGAAGTTAGAAGAGGAAGTATACATAGAACAACTGAAGGGTTCCTCCTATTAAAAAATGAAAATTATGTGTGTAAGTTGAAGAAGGCCTTGTACGGATTAAAATAACCTCTCCCACCTGTAAAACCGAGAGAGATCATGGTACTCTAGGCTTGATAAGTATCTACAAGACCAAGGGTTCAAGAGAGGACTTGTTGATAGCAATCTTTACATTAAAATTGAAGGTGAGCACTAGCTGATTGTTGTTGTGTATGTAGATGACATAATTTTTGGAGGAGACAATGAGGAAATGTCTAAGAAATTTTCCGAAGACATGCAAAAGGAGTTTGAGATGTCCATGTTGGGAGAGTTATCATTTTTCCTTGGATTGCAAATTTCTCAATTTGATAAAGGAATATTTATATCCCAAACCAAGTATGTGAAGGAAATGTTGAAGAAATTTGGCATGGAGGAGTGTGCACCTGTTAGCACACCTATGGCTACTGGGACAAAGTTAAGCAAAGATGATGAATCTCGAATGTTGATCAAACTCTCTATAGATCAATGATTGGGAGTTTACTATATGTGACAACAACATCCAGACCAGACATCATGTAAGCAGTGGGTATGGCTACATGTTTTCAAGTAGGTCTAAAAGAAACACATGTGCAAGCTATAAAACACATATTCAGATATCTAAAGGGAACTATGGATTATGGGTTATGGTACCCAAGGGGTAAAGACTTCACATTGGTAGCTTATACAGATTCAGATTGGGTAGGATGTGTGGATGATAGAAAAAGTACAAGTGGAGGAGCATTCTTCCTTGGAGACATCTTAGTATCTTGGTTGAGTAAAAAGCATAACTTTGTATCCTTATCAATAGTAGAAAAGGGACTTAGAATATATAGCAACATGAGCAGTGTTATGTTGTACTCAAATTCTATGGATGAAGCAAACCTTGAAAGATATCAAAGTAGAGTATGATCATCCAATCTCCATATTATGTGATAATACCGGAGATAATGATAAGTATTTCAAAGAATCTAGTTATGCATTTCAAGAACAAAGCATATTCCCATAAGATACCATTTCTTAAGAGAGCAAGTGGCAAAAACCAAGAAAAGTTGGAATTTGTCGCTACATACGAGACATAATAGTAGATATCTTCACCAAGCCACTTCAAAGAGACATTTGAATATCTATGAAAGAAGTTGGGATTAATATCATTTGCTTTTTCCCATTGAAAAACCAAGAGAAGCATCGGTTGGGGAGCTAAACATTGCAATATTCAGCTCCTAGATTGACCCTTTTCCATTGATGTCAAAGGAGAGAATGACGATGTAAAGAAGGGAGTTACTGATATCTTCACCAAGCCACTTCTAAAGAAGACATTTGAGAAGGGGGAGTTGAAAAACCAAGAGAAGCAAGAAAAGAAGAATTTTTTTGGAAGGTTGCCATCAATGACAAAGGGGGAGATTGTTGGAAATATTTTCATTGATGTCAAAGGATTTATCATTGATTTATTTGGTTAACGAGAATCATGTATTGGTTAAATGTGATGCAGAACTCTTGACGAATGTTGATGGATTTTTATGGAAATGGTAGAAAGTAATGGAAATAACCAGCAGTATAGAAGGACTTAAAATGAAAGTTTAAATACATGAAAAGAAGTGTTTTTCATAAGGATTATCATGGTTTAAGTGAGATATACATAGGAGAATGATATCAGCATTTTAAGGTGTTCATATGCCATGTTTTATGGGGAAAATGAAGATTCAAATGATATGAATTAAATCTCAATAAATATGTCCATAGGATGGTTTAAAATACATATAAAAATGTTGTTTTTATTTTGGACGACCCCCTTTGGAAATTAGCGCCACTTTATAGTTATGGCCGACATGTGTATTTGCATTATTAAAATAAAATATGGTTAATTAAATAATGGAAAGGTTGTGTTGGTTGGAATGATGTGTCTTTTCGAAAGGATGTGAGAAGGAAATATAAGGAGATGGAATCATTTGATTTAGGAAAGGAATTTGAGTGCTTCATTCAAGTTTAAGGAGAGAATAAGAAGAGCGAGAATATGAAATATAAAAAGGAGTGAAGGGTAGATTTATTTTTAATGAAGAGTTGCAGCGATTTATATATGTGAAGGGACTAAAAAAATCAGAAGAATATTCCTAGCATCATTTTTGTTCTATCATCATTGGTTGAAGCAAAATCAACATAAAAGATAGGAAAGAGTTTTTTTTTGTAAGGAAGGTTGGTGCCTTCATATTTGAAGAGATCGGTGTCTCTTCTTTGAGTTGGTGCTCCTAGCAAAAGGTTGGTGCCTACAAAATTGTAACAAAATTTGGGGATTGGTGTCTCCCATAGGTTTGGTGCCTACAAAAATTTGAGAAATATAATAAAGAAGATTTTCTCCATGGTTTTCTATTTATAGAAATGGTTTCCACATAAATTGTGTCTATTTATAGTGTGTTGGTTTGCTTTGCATTCATTGATTTCTTTGATATATTCACTATGCTTAAACTGATTAATTGTGATTACAAATATGAGATTAAGTGTTAAATTTAAAATAATATCATAATATTGATTCACCCCCTCTCGGTATTATCTTGTGCATTATAACACTATCTTTCACTTTAGGCTATTATGTTGTTTCCAGAGAGAAAGTCCAACACAAATTTACATCACTCAAAAATGGATCGAGTAATGCTAAGCTCCTTTATTTATTGAAATAAACACCATATTAGAATAGGCTCAATCATTTATTATTTTGAAAATAGCTATAAAATAACAAATCATAGAGTATCAATAAGGCTCCTACCTTTACCTCTTCTCATTATAAACACTATCTTTACAACTTTGAATTGCTAGCCTTATTATGTTGTTTCCATAAGACACATTGTTTCCAACACAAATTTCACATCATTTCTATCAAAAAAATTCTTAGTAATTCCCGCTAAACTCCTTTATTTATTGAAATAAACACCATATTAGAACCTAGGCTCAATCATTTATTATTTTGAAAATAGCCATAAAATAACAAATCATGGTATAGCTTAACGGCCGCTACGATCCTACCTTTACCTCTTCTAATTATAAACAATATTTGTAAAGTTTTGGATCAATAACCTTAGTATATAGTTCCCATAAGATACATGGTTTTCAACACATAATTCACATCATTTCCTATAAAAAAAAATACTTAGTATTTGTTAATCTCCTTTACTTATTAATGAAATGACATATCGAGACCCTAGTCTCAAACGTTTCTTATTTTGAAAACAACCATAAAATAAAAATGATGGTATAGCTTATCGGCTGCTAGGATCCTACCTTTACCTCTTCTCATTAAAGCACATCTATACAGTCTTAGATTGCTAGCCTTATTATATAGTTCCCATAAGACACATGGTTATTAACACATATTTCTCATCGCTACCTATGAAAATAAAATTCTTAGCAACTACTAATCTCTTTTACTTATCAACAAAAATAGCATATCACACCTTAAGCTCAAATTTTTCTTATTTTGAAAATAGACATAAAATTACAAATCATGGTATAGCTTAACGGCCACTAGGCTCCTACCTTTACCTCTTCTCATTATAAACACTATTTGTACATTCTTGGATCATTTGCCTTATTATGTACTTCCCATAAGATACATGGTTTTGAACACATATTTCACATTGTTTCCTATCAAAGAGAATGCTTAGTGATCACTAAGATCCTTTACTTATTGATGAGAAATGGCATATCGGACTCTACATTTCAAAAGTTTCATATTTTGAAAAATAGGCATAAAATAACAAATCATGTTATAGTTTAGTGGTTGCTAGGTTGCTACATGTACCTCTTTACATTAAAAACACTATATCAGTAAAGTTTTGGAACACTAGTGTTTATCATTAATTATACTTATATCATAACATAGTCTTGGATGGATAGCATTTGTATGTAGTTCCCATATGATACGTGGTTTTCAACACACATTTCACATCATTTCCTATCTAATAAAATGCTTAGTAACCACTAATATCCTTTACTTTTTAAAAGAAATGGAATATCAGACCCTAAGATCAAAAGTTTATTAATTTGAAAAAATCCATAAAATTACAAACCATGATATAGCTTAGTGGCCACTAGGCTTCTACCTTTACCTCTTCTCATTAAAAACTATATCTAGTTTCGTAACACTAGTGTTTTTCATTCATAATAATTGTATCATAAAATAGATTTGGATCATGGCATTATTATGTAGTTCCCATAAGATATATTATTATGAACACATATTTCACATCATTTCCTATGAAAGAAAATGCTTAGCGACCGCTAAGCTCCTTTACTTATTGAAATAAATGGCATAACAGCCCCTAGGCTCAACAATTTCTTATTTTTAATTATAGAATGAATAAGATATAACAAATACAAAGACCTAATGTTTTATTATTTTGAATCTCTGTGAATAACAAATCATAGCAATTGGAGCTTACTGGCCACTAATTGATTTCCTATATATAAACCAATTTGAAATATGTGTCAACTATAATGTAGCCCAAATAGCTTGTTTGAACTTACCATGTGGCACATTTTAATTGGAGAATTAATTTAAATTAAAGGATATTATATCTAATAATGTTGAAATTGATTTTGATAAAAATTAAAAATTAAATGTCTGTATATTATTCTATTAAACTTTAAAACTATGTTTAGGATTTATTTCTTCTATTTTCTTATAATATATATTTTTACTATGCTTGTTTTAATATATGTTATATAATATATTTTTTATTATGTTTATATTATTATAGGCTATAGACAATGACAAATTGTGTTGTTTTTAATTCATGTTTAGTTTTAATTTTTAAACCATGGAAAAATCAAAATAGTGAAATTCGAATTCCCCCACATTTTCAAATATTTGAAATTTCAATAGCCCACCCTTTTTCTTTAAAAGGGGAAAGTGAAACTTTAAAAAATATGTATCCTTTTTTTTCTATTTTTGAAATTTCTTTCATGGAATGTGTCAAAAAAATTATTAAATACCTCGGAGAAATGTTGATTAGGGTTTCTGATTTTTTTGGTCATGCAGAAAAGCATGTCTTCAAATTAAAAAATATGCGCAAGTCGTAGATTGTAGGGCTGAGTGTTCAGATCCTGATTGTATTTTGCAAGTGATTATAGTATTATTTATATAGAAGGAACACACAAAATGCACACGAAAGGATGCACATGAAGGATTCAAGTAACAAAGGTTGTAAATATAATCATGTAGATTGTTTGATTGAGGTAGTAGATGGAATTTTCCAGACAACATAAAGTACAAAATAATACTAGATATTACTTAATCAAGTATTTATAGTAAAATTATACCTTTTTTAATTGTGGGCTCTATTAGTTTCTCTATAGTCGATTGGTTCCTTTTTTTACACAATAGTCCATTCATGATCTGCACTAGCCTCACGATTTGGCCTACTCAATCGTGCTCCACAGTCAAAGCATGTTATCTATCTTATTTTGATCTCCATGTCAAACCACCTTTTTCTTCATGAAAACACATTTTTATGTGTGTTAACAAAAGATAATTTAATCCCTTTTCCGCTCTAGTATTTATCTATGTTTAACGCTTTCACTTTTACCCATTATATTTCTCTCTCTGGGTATTTTCATTTCAAATTTTCATTCTCATTCCTACAATTTTTCTTGTAGGATGATGATGGTTTGTGGCATAGTCACTTTTTAATTGTATTTTGGTTGGGAGAACCAAAATATTTTAATGTTGTTTATTAAGATGATGCAAATAAACATCACTAATTAGTTCATATTCCATTTTTACATTGTTCCCTCTTAAACATTTTAGGAAAATATATGAGGTTAACTAAATACTTTAAAACTAGAAAATCATATTAAAAATTCAATTTAATGATAATTATTTTCATTTATATACGTGTTTCCATGTAGAAATAGAAAAATGGAATGTAGAATGGAAGTTAAAACATATTATATATACCCAGTAAATATTATTAAATATAATGTTTAATCACTAGATATTTAAGAATTAATATATACTTCCTTTTGAGCCCACTAGCCTATGTCAAATAATCACATATATTTGTGTATGACATGATATAATTCTTTGTTTACAACCAATTTAATAAAATGGAAATTTATTTCAAATCAAATACACAATTCTACACGTATATTTATGTATCCTTTATATAAACTCTAGATTTATATTTTTATCATTTATAACTTTTAATATAATTTTTCTATATACATACACTCTATATGAAAAAATTTACCTACCCTAACATCCACTAGGCTATAATTCTTATTTGAGGAACACATTCGTTTACCTTGGTGGCCTTGCGGATGAGTTTTTGTATAGGTGACACTATTTTTTTGGCCTAGTGATCGCTTTGTCATTTTCCTCATGCTTATATTTATAATAGAGATTCATTATGAACATGACATATTTTCTTTTATGAGTAGCTTAGCGACCGCTAGGGTGTAATGAGTAGATTGCATCGTATCTAATAATTATAAGGGTATCATGCTTAAGATAGAGAGAGTGAAGTAAAGAGGCTTGCATTAAGAGTTAAACCCTAAAATTTACCCCACACATTGAGTATCTAAATGGGTTCCAAAATTGGTTTTACTTTGTCTCAAATGTTCATAGATGTATCCAACCATAAACTCACCAGAGCATTGTTCTTAAGAAGCTTAAGGGGAAGTTTTTTTACTAAATAATAAAATTGTGGATTTTGGGGATTATATCCGATTTGATGATGGTGTTGGAAAAGAGGAGGTTTTTATTAATATTCCAATATTTTTTTAACCGATTTTGAGCATTTAATGTTAAAATTGTATGTTTGAAGGCTTACTAGTCTTAAGAAGAAGGTCATTTTACAATCTATAAATGTCTTATTTAAGTTATTTGATCATACTAACTTGTTTGAGTGAGTGTTTTTGTGATAATATCTACATCATTTGGTATAGAATAGAGGATAAAAAAACAAATTGACAAATAATAAGACACAAAGAGAAACTAATAGTGAACAAAATAATTTCAAGAAGTGAAGATTAACAAAATGCCACCTAGAAGAGTGGACATAGACATTATCCTAGGGAGAATGAATTTGTTTTAATGTTGATGGATATACATGACATGTTGTGAGCATTGTAAGATTCTCAAAGAAGATTTCAAGATTTAAATGAAGAACATGATAAAGAAGAGAGAGAAAGAGAAATAGTAGCAGAAATAGAGCCGGAGGAAGAAGGACCAGAGCTTAGAATTCTAAAATTAGTCATGGGAATAGGTACTAAGCTAAGGATGAAGGTATAAAAGCATGGAGGAAAAATACATCCAAAGGATTTGATAGACTAGATTGTAAAAATGGACAACTATTTTAATTTTGGGAACATAGCGAGAGGATAAGAAAGTGAAATTTGTTAGTTAAAAACTTACATGGCATGTTGTTATTTGGTGGGATTATATGCAAGAGGAAATAATGAACAAAGGAAATAACAAGATCAGGTAATGGGATTTGGATGGTTGTAAAACTAAAAGGTAATTTTATTCCTTCAAACTATTAGACTAGCTTATTTAAGAAATTACAAATTTGAGACAAAGGGAAATGAATGTAGTTTATTACAACGATGAATTTTGTAAATTCACAATGAGATATGGAAATAGAAAATATTATACTGAAAAGGTAGCTAGATATGTGAATTGTTTGTGGTTTAACATACAAGATGGGATCAATTTTTTTAACTTGAGAATAGTGGAAGAGGAATACCAAGCATCTTTGAAGGAAGAAGAGAAATTGTCTAGAAAACAGACACAATACTTCAAAGGTAGAGGAAGAGGAATGAGAGGTAGTGTACAACAGTTAAACAAAGGAAAACATAAGAAAACTCATGAGGAAGAGATAAGTAGTTTAGAGACACAAATTACACCTAGAGTTGGATATGTTAGAGGTGGTTATTCATGCAGAGGTAGAGGTGGATTTGGAAGAGGAAGAGGTGAGTTCACAGGGATGTTTCAAATGCAATAAGTTTGTTGGAAATAGGTCTTTTGAGTGTCTATAATATCTAGAAATAAGCAATAGTAAGGTAAGTGATGCAAGAAATCAGATTGCACATGCTGATGAGGAAAAATTGTGGCATCACCATCACTTGTGGAAAAACTAGAAACATATGAATCATTGATGATGACGAGAGTACTAATGAATGCAAGAAAGAAGAATGGAGAACCATCCCAAAGAAGGACATTATTTAGGACCATGTGATGGACAAGAGGTAAATATTGTAAACTTATCATTGATAATGGTAACACAAATAATTTATTTTCTTATGAGATTATTGAAAATTTTAATTTGATAAGAATGAAGAAGCATCATAACGCATATAAATTTTATTGGTTTCAAAGAGATCATCAAGTGTTATTTAGTCACGGTGTTTAGTCAATTTTTACATTGGTATATATCATGATCAGATTCTATGTGATGCGTTGTCTATGGATGTTTGTCATATTTTGCTAGTTAGGCCATGGAAATTTGATAGGAAGAATATTCATGATGGATTGGAAAACACATACAACTTATTGAAGGATGGAGTCAAACATACATTGAATCCACTTAAATATAGTCAAGAATGGCATGAAAATCATCCTAGACTAATGTTAATGGGTTTGAAAACATTCTTTCAATAGAGAGAAGAAGATGATGTGATGGAAAACAAAGTTGGTATAGTCAAGAGAATGTGGAATTGGTTGAATGGAGAGGAGGAATATCATAGTAACATGCAAATAATAATGAGTAAGAGAGGTTATAAAATAATATGTATAGATTGTATTGAGAGCAATGGCAATGTGAGATATTAGAGGCAAGAAAGGAAGGACAAAACTTAGACCGTGGAGAAATTATGAAGAAATTAGAGATAGTGAAGGTAGGAAACAATCTTGAAAGGTGTATATAAACAATTTAAGAAGAAAATGTTTGCAAGAAAAAGAAGAGAGTAAGCATGAAGAGGAGATGGTGGTGAAGAATGGAGAAGAAACTCAGAATTTTCAATCTAATTTTTCTCTAAGTGTTGTTTATGCAGGTGTAACAGGTAAAGTAATGGTGGAGTAGTATAATGAGAGATATAATGCCTATAAAAGGCTATTATTTTCCCATTTTGAAGATGAAATGACCCAAGAAAAGTAAAAATAAGATCCAAATGAGAGTTTAGCATTCAAATATCATAAAGAATCCTCACATATGAGCATGGATAAAGTGTATAATCTAAGTCAAAAGGTATAAAGGACAACATATACTACTAAAGTACGGTCATTTTACTCAAGTACACAATTGATTCAAAGATTTAAAAGCTTGTAATAAGCATGGTATAACTACTAAAGACAAATGAAGTAAATAACTCAATCAAGGATCACTTTAAGAGGCTCATGTTCAATTAGAAGAAAAGAAAGAAGAAGGATCAACTTGCAAGAAAAGACATCATGGGAAGACTTCTCGTTCCTTGGGAGTATGATAAGGAGCATAACTCCTGAGCTCAATTTAAGCATGTCATGACACAATTTTGTTGTGTTATGTGGTCTAGGATTCATAGGAGTCATTCCATGTTGGTTATATGTGCTCAAGAGATCAAAAATTAAAATTACAAAGTTTCCCTCCATTTTGAGTAATTTGAATTTTGAACTAATTTTGAGCCAATTTTGTCTTGTTTGTATGGTGTAGTCAGTGGAAAATGTTTCAATAGGTTTATTAGAGGTATTATAAACATAATATTGTCTTAGGATACTCTCCACGGGGCTTAAATTTATAATTGGACTCATAAACCTTGTTTGTAGCTCCTTTACTTAAAATGTAGCCTTTATAAGGCCTTATCTTGTGACCATGATTGATGGTTATGGAAATAGTTCAAGCCAATGAGGTATAAAGTATGATTTTTAATTGTTTTGATATATTCATTTGAATGAAGAACTGAATAAGAGCTCCAAGAATGTTTTTGGTGTGAAGAACTTTGTTTGCAAATAGTTTCGATAGTTTTACAAACTGTGAAGAGGCATAAGTGACCTTTGAATTCAATGAATTCCATTATAATAACATGTATGTGATTGGAATGAAATCATTTTATCTATTTTGTATTTGGAAGGTATCTTTTATGACTAGTTGGAATCCATGAATTGTGGTTTATAGAGTAATCATGCAACAACTAAGTTTACTACATTCAAAGCATCATTGGTATTATGAATATCAAACCATGATTAGAGAGGGAAGGGAAGAATCTAACTAAAAATAGTATAAGAGATCTGCACATGCCTATTAAAGACCTAGAAGGTAAGTTTTATGTGTTATTTTCATAAAAGTACTCAAAATAGTTAAGAAATTGTGTTTTCAAGGGCGAGCAAGGAAGTTTGTTTCAATTTCCATGTATTAGTGTAAAAGTGGAGCCTACTATCAAGGTTATAAAATTAAAATTTTATCACATATCTATTAAAATTGGTTTGATGTATTGAAAGCATGAGAAAATAAAGTTGTAAGAAAATCACTTCTATCGGGTACACAATGAAACCCTTCTAGGGTTTATCAAGGGTTGAAAATTTGAGAGTCTTAAACTCAATCACAAAGGTCCAAACCTTCAAGAAACCATCTGCATAGAGCCCTTAACAAGAATCCATAGGATATTTATATTGAAATTTCTTATATGATAAATATACGGAAAGTTATAGTCTATGTCGGTATGACACCCTTGAAGGCCTAACTAGAAACCCGAGTTGTGGATTTGAAGAATATTTAACAAATAAAGACTATATGAAATTTTGCACACTAAATATTTTCCCAAATGGGAACTTGAAAATCTATATTTTTTTAAATGGGTCACCCACTCAAAATATATACCAAAAATTAATCTTAAGCATGGTTACTAGAATGATATTATGCTTAAGATAGAGAAAGTGAAGTAAAGAGGCTTGCATTAAGATTTAAACCCTAAAATTCACCCCACACCTTGAGGATCTAAATGGGTTCCCAAAATTGGTTTTATGTTGTCTCAGATGTTTGTAGATGTCTCCAACCATAAACTCACTAGGGGCATTGTTCTTAATAAGCTTAAGGGGAAGTTTTTAAACTAAATAATAAAATTGTGGATTTTGGGTGATTGCATTCAATTTGATGATGGTTTTGGCACAAGAGGAGGTTTTTATTCATATTTAAACCTTTTCTTAACCTTTGAGCATTTTATGTTAAAATTGCATGTTTGGAAGCTTACTAGTCTCGAGAAGAAGGTCATTTTGCAACCTCTAAATGTCCGATTTAAGTTATTTGATCAAACTAAATTGTTTGAATGAGTGTTTTGAGATAAGATATGAATCATTTGGTATCAAAATAGAGGATTAAAAAAATGACAAGAAATAAAATAAAAAAGAGACACTAATAGTGAAGAGAAGAATTGCAAGAAGAAAAGATTGACAAAATTCCACCTAGAAGAGTGGTTAGAGGAGGACATAGAGAGTGGCATAGGGACAATGAATCAATTGCCATGTTGATGAATATGCATGACATGTTGGGATCACTGGAAGTTTCTCAAAGAAGAGGTCAAGATCTAGATGAAGGCGGTGACAAAGAAGAGATAGAAAGAGAGGTAGTAGCAGAAAGAGTGCCAGAGGAAGAAGGACCAAAGGTTAGAATCCTAAAATTAGTCATGGGAGCAGGTACTGAGCTAAGGATGAAGGTACCAAAGTATGTTGCAAACATACATCTAGAGGATTTGATAGACTAGATTGAAAAAATGGACAAGTATTTTGATTTTGAGAACATAACATAGGATAAGAAAGTGAAATTTTTTTATACAAAACTTACATGGCGTGTTATTATTTTGTGGGATTATGTGTAAGAGGAAAGAGTGAATAGAGGAAAGGACAAGATCAGGTTATGGGATAGGATGGTTGTAAAACTAAAAGGTAATTTTATCCCTTCAGACTATCAAACTAGCTTATTTAATAAATTACAAAATTTGAGACAAAGGGAAATGAATAATTTGTTTCATTACATTGATGAATTTAATAGATTGGAAATGAGATCTAGACATATATAAGATTATGATGAAAAGGGAGTTATATATGTGAATGGTTTGAGGCTTAACATACAAGATGAGATCAGTTTGTTTAACTTGAGAACAATGGAAAAGGCATATCAAGCACTTTTAAGGCGTAAGAGAAATTTTCTAGAAAATAGACATAATCTTGAAAAGGTAGAGGAAGAGGAATAAGAGGTAGAGGACAGCATTAAAAAAAATACAACAAAAAAATTCATGAGGAAGAGATAATTAGTTCATAGACACAAATTACACCTAGAGGTGGTTATTCATACAAAGGAAGAGGTGGATTTGGAAGAGGAAGAGGTGAGTTATAGGGAGATTTTGAAATGTAAAAAAAAAAATTGGTCATAGGTATTTTGAGTGTCCGAAATATCCACAAACGAGTAGTAGAAGGTAAGTGATGCAAGAAATCATATTACACATGTTGATGAGGAAAAAGTGTGGCATCACCATCACTTGTGGAAGAACCAGAGACATGTGAATCATTGATGATGAGGAGAGTACTGATGAATGCAAGCAAGAAGAATGAAGAACCAACCCAAAGAAGGACATTATTTAGGACCATGTGCAAGACAAGAGGTAAATGTTGTAAACTTATCATTGATAATGGTAGCACAGATAATTTAGTTTCTTCTGAGATGGTTGAAAAGTTGAATTTGAGAATAATGAAGCATCCTAAGCCATATAAAGTCTATTGGGTTCAAAAATATCATCAGGTGTTAGTGAGTCAACAGTGTTTAGTTAATTTTCAGATTGGTAGATATCATGATCAGGTTCTATGTGATGTGTTGCCTATGGATGCTTGTCATCTTTTGCTAGGTAGGCCATGACAATTTGATAGGAAGGTTATTCATGATGGATGGGATAACACATACACCTTATTTAAGGATGGAGTAAAACATACATTGAATCCACTTAAATATAGTCAAGAATGGCATGAAAATCATCCTAAAGTGATGTTAATGGGTTTGAAAACATTCTTTCACTAGAGGGAGGAAGATGATGCGATGGAAAACACATTTGTTACAGATTAAGAGAATGTGGAATTGGTAGAATGGAGAGGATGAATATCATAAAAACATGCAATTAAGAATGAGTAAGTAAGGTGAGAAAAGAATATGTGTAGATCATACTAAGAGCAAGGAAAATGTGAGATATTAGAGGCAAAAAAGGAATGACAAAACTCATACCATGGAAAAAGCATGAAGAAATTGTTAGAATTAGTATTTACATCATGGTAAATAATTATATGGTTAGTTTTATATATATTGTTATAACAAATGTATAACAATATATTAATATGGGTTTTATATTGTTTATACTTCCTACTTTATAGGAAGTTGGTTTTCCTATTTGGATGGCTATTTAATAGCACTCCATACATTGTAATACTGTGTGAAGAATTATTATTATTTGATGTATTCAGCTCTCCTCTCCTTCCTGTATTTTCTTGCTCCGACCTTGAGCGGTCTTTTCATGTGATATCAGAGCGTGGTTTTTCCAGAGAGGTGGATGGGGATTTCAAGAAGAAATGGAAATTTTGCAGATAAAGGCATATAGAAAGTTTGCTGCTTGAAGCTTGACACAGGTTTATTAAAATGACGATATCTTTTGTGTTTCTTAATGAAATTGGGTGATTCAAAATGTTATGGAAAGATAACTTCATGTAGAACAAAACCTAGAAATGGTTTTAGATATTGATTTATAGATTAAAATCTGTTTGCATCAGAAAATAGATGATTTTTTAGTGACAGAAGTAATATAGCTGAGAATCTATTTTACACATTAGTTTGGATCTGCATGCGGCCAAGTATTCGTGCAGTTAGTCACCAGTGGTGTTAGAATTGGAGAATTGTAGAAATATGATTATAATTTGAGGAAAAATAAATTCATAGTATTGGAATGTTAAAGCCACAAATAAGGTGCAGATTTGATTTCCCAGCTTTTTGCATACCAGTGTGCATTGGATCTAAAGGAGAAAGGCGCAGAGATAAGTGAATATTATACAAGGAAGATCTGAATGACAGATTCACCTGAGTTTTTTTGCATATCCAACTCTGATTGTCCAATTATTTTAATTTTTCATAAAGACTATAGTTTTGAAAAATTAATTTTTCCTATAGTTTTTATTTAATAATTGTATTTAGAGGGCAATTATTACTTTTTTGGCTGAATTAATTTTTTTTTGGCGCCAGTTCTTGGGGAAATTGATTTTTTTGGAATCTTAATTTTCTCCCAATTCTAACGACTGGTCACATGATAAGTTTTCTCTCTATTTTGAGGAAAATTTTAATCGTTGTGTCAATTTTTATTAAATTAAGCCATTTTACGGGAAATTGTAACTTCAATAACTTTTGCACGGTAACTCGAAATCAAGCGCCATTTTTTTCAAAAGTGTATATTTTTTTATTCCCATCCTAGTGGTTCTAATTTTGGGAGAAAATAAAAAAATTGAAAATTACCCTCTATTTTGGCCATCTTGTGGACGCATTATCGGTTGTACCCGACGTCCTGAAATAAAAGGTTTCACATTGAGGGGAGAAGCTTAAATAAATACAATGTGGAAACCATGTAGTCTCATGTTCAGATCCAGCTGAGTTAAGCACCCATATAATGGAGGAAGGAGGCATCGGAGGAAGGAGGTCGAATAGCGACCTCTCGTTAGTCACCAATGACGGGGCTACGCAGAAGCTATGGTGGCATATGTATGGTGTGAGTATATGATTTTCAGTGTGGTTTCCATTTTCTCAGTGTGCTTCAGTTTGCAGTGTTCCTATTTTGTGTGGTATTTGATGGATGTTGGAAAGAGAGTTGTGTTGGAGCGCAGATGACTGTCAGTGATCCTCTGACTGACTTGGTCCTCTGACTGCCGTACTTCTTTGGAAGATGGTCAGCTAGAAGAATACGTTCACTAGCATTAGTGACCATGTGCAGCAAGACCTAACTAGCAAGATCCATTCAGGAGTATGTTCTTCGATGCATTTTTCTTCTCAGTATCTATATGAGTGGAATTTCACATTGTGGGGGGGAATACATACCAATGTTCCATTCCCATTTTGTACCTAAACGACTTAGTCAAGGAAAGCTTCCAGTGGCAATGGTAGTTTTCTATGTTATTCGAGATCGAGTGGTAGCGATCAATGACAGAGACTATGATTAAGAACATTACGATTCTTATAGGAAGTAATGTGAAATATTTTCAGTATTTCTTCTATTGTGTGGTTTTGTAATATGCAAGTTGTGTTTCCTACATAATTCCCTGATGTATAAGCATAGTGGTGAATAGTAGCACTAGAGTAAGTCAGTTCATGGATCTTGAAAGGGTTTGTGGGAGGATCCAGAAAACCACACGAGGTGGACAGTTGATGGGACCTGTTCACGACAAGGTTTGTGGTAAGCCTATTTAAAACCATGGAAGGAGAGAGCCTTTCTTTTGGATCAAGGTCATGAGTCACGAGTTGGACATGCCACAAGGGTGAGCATACTGCAGTTGAGAGTGTGGATGTTTTTCTACCATGTAAACACTAAGGGGGGGAATGTTAGGAATTAGTATTTACATCATGGTAAATAATTATATGGTTAGTTTTATATATATTGTTATAACAAATGTATAACAATATATTAATACGGGTTTTATATTGTTTATACTTCCTACTTTATAGGAAGTTGGTTTTCCTATTTGGATGGCTATTTAATAGCACTCCATACATTGTAATCTTGTGTGAAGAATTATTATTATTTGATGTATTCATCTCTCTCTCCTTTTGTATTTTCTTGCTCTCGACCTTGAGCGGTCTTTTCAGAAATTAGAGATAGTGAAGGGAGAAAACAATCTTAAAAGATGTATACAAATAGTCCAAGAAGGAAAAGGTTTGCAAGAAAAGAAGAGAGTAAGCATGAAGAGGATATGGTGATCAATAATGGAGAATAAACTCATAATTTTCAATTTAAACTTTCTCTAAGTGTTGTTTATGTAGTTATGACATGTAAAGTAAAGGTGGAGCAGTTCAATGAGAGAAATAATGTTAATAAAAGGAAATTGTTTTCCAGTTTTGAAGATGAAATGACCTAATAAAATAAAAAGGAAGATCTAAATGATAGTTTAGTAGTCAAATATTATAAATAATTGTCACATATGGGCATGGACTGGGTGTACAATCTCATTCAAAAGGTGGAAAGGACAACATATATTTCTAGTACAATCATTTTTCTCAAGAACACAATTTATTCAAGAATGAATAATATGTTAAGAATCATGATATAACTACTAAATATAAATTAAGTAAGGAACTCAATCAAGGATCACTTTCGGAGGATCATGTTTAATTAGAAGTAAAGAAAAAGAAGAAGGATCGACTTGCAAGAAAATAGATCATGGGAAGACTTCTCATTCCCTTGGGAGTATGATGGAGGAGCATAACTCATGAGATCAATCAAGCATTTGATGACACAATTTTGGTATGTTAGGTTGTCTAAGAGTCTTAGGAGTCATTCCATGTTGGTTATGTGTGCTCAAGAGATCAAAAATTAAAATTATGAAGTTTCCCCCATTTTGTGTAATTTGAATTTTAAAACTAATTTTGAGCCAATTTTGGCTTTTTGTATGGTGTAGTTAGTGTAAAATGTTGAATAGATTTATTATAGGTATTTGAAACATAATATTGCCTTAGGAGACTCTCAATGGGTCTTAAATTGCTCATTGGACTCATAAACCTTGTTTATAATTCCTTTACTTAAAATTTAACTTCCATAAGGCCTTATCTTGTGACCATGATCAATGTTTATGGAAGTAGTTTGAGCCAAGGAGGTATAAAGGATGATTTGAAACTATTTTTATATATTCATTTGAATGGCGAATTTAAGAAGAGCTCCAAGAACATTTTTAGTGTGAAGAACTTTGTTTGCAAATAGTTTTGATAGCTTTACAAACTATGAAGATGTAACGCATAAGATGTGTGATGACAATAGATGACCATGTGATGAGTAACAATGAGTGTAAATATATAATATGTGGAATTTAATGCAATGTGTGGAAATGTATCAATATTATGTAAGATGTCAGTAATATTTATGTATGGTGAATGATGTAAATTATGTGTAAAGTATGTAGTCTATATCATGACCATGAAATGACCTGTGATATGTATTGTGTAGGATGAAATGTAGCATGTGTAAACAAGACAAGTATGGATGTAGGTATGATGACAATATGATGTGGAAAAAATACAAGGTGTATGAATGTAATATGTAGGATTTATGGTATGAAACGCATAGTATGCAAGGTATGTAGACAACTAAAAGATTTAAAACTATGGGTGACATATAGATGTAACATAGGTTATGTGTATATGATGAGTGCACGTAATGTGTAATGTGTAAGATGAAAGGGTAATGCACGTAGAAAACTCTAGTAGAAATGTATGTATGTAAGATATGTAAATGCAAAATAAATGTAGAATGCAAAAGTATGTATTATATATGCAAGTGGCATGAAATGACGTAATGTGTAGTACCTATGTGTAATGTGTGAGTTTAATGTGTAGTATGCCCTCAACATTCAAGTGTGAACCATAGCATAAGAGTGTGTCGTCGGGTAATGACGATGTTAAAATGTATGATAGGTGTGAATATGAATGAATGATGATGCAAAGATGAAATAGATACACCTATGCTAATATGATGATGGAAGGGGGTATGTATGAAATGTTATGCCCCTAAGTGTGTATGTGATGCAAATCTAGTCAAAAGACACTAATTGGATCGATGTAATGAGTATCTTCCTTAAAAAAGTGATGGGATGTTGTGATGATAGAGGAGTGTGATCATCAGATGGTTCATCACCATAGTGAGCTATATCTAGGTCCCCGTTGTCAACATATGTAGATTCTATAGTAGATGTTGGAATTACAAGTTTAACTACATGAGGTGGTTTTTTGTATAAATTAGTGATGGGGTAGATAACTTTAATGAACGAGTAAGGAGTTCATCCTTAAGAGGTTTCTTAGTTTTACTTGGTAATACAATAGATGATGAATGCATAGGAGTAGATGATGAACTAATTTTGGTAGGTGGTTGACTTGGTGATGTCGTAAGTGATGGTTTAGGCAAATCTTGACTAACCAAAGTACGAGAAGACTTAGAATCCCATGTGAATATAACATGTATAGATGGGGAAAACATATAATGTTGTGAAACAAAGGAAATAAATCCTTGATACTCAAGACTTTTGATTATTCATTGCAAAGTGTTGTAATCATTGTCGGTATGTCCATTGATTCAAAGATAATTGTAATATGGAGGACCTTGATATTGTGTTAACTAGTAAGGAGAATAGTAATGAGTAGGTGGTAGAATGATCAACCGATGAGTAATGAGTTGAGTAAGAATTTTATGTTGTGTAGTATTATACTCAATCATGAGAGGCTCGGGTAATGACATGTCTTGAGGTTCAACTATATGACATGTAGTGGACATAGATTGCATATAGTATGTAAAAGGAGCCCAAACATGTGATTAAGAAGCATCCTTTAGCTCTATAATTTCAGATCTAAGAGTTGTGATTGTGGATTCCATGGCTGAAATATTATTTTGAAAGAGTGTATGTAAATAATGAATTGAGTCTAAGAGGGTTTTATTATATGTAGGAGCATTACGACTAGGATCTTCAGATAAATGATGAAAGATAGGACTTATTTTATTTGGTGGAATATTTTTAGGACAAGTTATGAAGTGTAATTATCTATCTAGAACATCCTGCAATTGGGATACATTTTAAACAATTCATATAAAGGAAATTGATGAAATTTACGACCAATGATAGAAGAAACATGAGTATCCTAAGAGTGAAAGATGTGGGGTTCACACAAATGATTAACTAAAATTGGAAATATATGTATAGTCAATCTAACTAGGAACAATAGTAGAAAGCAACACTAAAATGATGTAAATAATAAGTAAAGTAAATATAATAAGGTGATCCAAGAACTAAGAAGAAGGAAATGTAAAACCCTAGAGCATGAGAAGAGTTGGGATGAACTTAGTTGGTTACACGAGCTCATTGACCGTGTGTCGCAAGGTTGATTTGGAAAATCTTGAAGCAAGAATGACTATGAAGGGACCCCAAAAAGGATGGATCTGGACAATATGAATCGACTATAGTGCATGAAAAGGGACTAGGGAACTTGTGGGTACCCTGGTCTATGCAAAAGGTGTGGAACTAGTTTTCACATATTTAGTAGGTGGTCTACAACCTTCGTTGTCTATTGCATCAAATTTTTGTATTGCCGATGCCACGATAATCAAGAGAGATGAAGGACCTTCAAAATCACACAAGAAAGTATCAAAACCCTAAAAATATAAGAATGCAAATGAATAGGTTAGAATGACCTTAGCTACCACAATAGTGGGCTTAGTATCCGAGTGTTGCATTACATTTAGAGACCCAAATGTAGTCTTGGTGGTGTGTGTGATCATGTTCCCTAGGTGATCTTGTGTCAATCACACTTTGTGAAGTAACGAGAAATAAACTAGATGTAGAATATAATAGAATGGTGCATTAAATATAATAGAATCCGCTCATGTTTGTGTCATGCAGATGAATCAATCTTATCCCTTTGTGATGGAGGTAATGGATGTAAATGATCTCCAATGGATGCAACTCTAGGTGAATGATGGTAGTGACTAGTGCTTGGTCCTTCATTATGGTCTCATAACTTTGTATTTATAAGGTTCTCTTGCTCTAATTTTACAATTGAACCTGAAGAGTCTAAACATAAGAAAAATCAAATGTTACATATAGTAAAAACTATCCAAAAAGTGGCATGAAATTGGGAAGAGAATTGGGGCACCCATGGGCGCCCAAGTAATGGCATGGGTACCCCATTATTACGGAGGATAATTCAGATGGTGAAAATTTCCTAGGTATGTGTGTGATAAGGGTTGGGAATGACGAAAGAAATCAAATAAAGATGGCCAAAGACATGGGTTAATTAGAACTTTTTTCACTCAAGAACCTTTTATATAGTAGTATGATATCTGGGACTAAATATTTCCCAAAGTGCATAATTTATCGAATACATATACCAAGGTCATTGAAACATCTCAATCTTTAAAAATTTCAGAAGATGAACAAGTAGGATCAACTTCTAATCTTAATTCTCATCTTCATCTAGTTTTGACCTCCTCTAAACTATTGCATGAAGGTTATCCTATCGATTGTCTTTTTGTATAATCTCAATCTATGACCATTAACAAAAGTAGTTTGAATCTCACAGGATCTATGGTGGTGAGTTTTACAATTCCATTAGGAAATATTTTCTCAATCTCATACGGACCTAGCCACCTTGTCCCGAGTTTTCCCATGTGATCCTTATACTTAGAGTCAAACAAGAGATCTCAATCACCTTCTTGAAACTTTATTTTCTTGATGAATATGTCATGCCATTTAATCATTTTCTTTTGTATTACTTCAATATTATGCACAACTTGTCTCCTCATTTCATCTAACTCATTGAGTTGGATAATCCTCTACCTTTGAGCTTCAGAAAATCTATGCCTAGTTCAAGTGCATTCCTTAGTGTCTTGTGCTCAAATTCAATAGGGAGAAAAACAATCTTACCATACAAAATTTTAAATGGTGTGAAGCCAGTTGTTGTCTTCCATGTTGTATTGAATGCCCAAACTTCCTTTGGAAGTCTATCTTCCCAATCTCTCCTATGGAGTGCAATAGTTTTTGTCAATATGGATTCTATTTCCCTATTTTTTACCTCAACCTAGCCATTATATTGGCAAGGTGATAAGGTGTATAATTCCTATGTCTAATTTCATACTCCTTAGCTAGATCAGAAATAAGTTAAGCAATAAAATGTGTACTGGATGAGTAAAAATTTCTCTAATACTCTATATCTTGTAAAGATGTGGTCATATAATAATGTGGAAACTTTTTCACTCTTCGATTTGGAAATGTTTACACTTATATCCATTTAGTGAGGTAATATTTGCACACCAAGATGTATTCCTTCTGCTAAGATTTAGGATTTATAGGACCAATGAAGTCTAAACCCCATTTGTCAAATGGTTATAATAATAATTGAGGCTACAATGGCATCTCATTTGACCTAGTAGGTTTTCCCATTCTTTGGCATCTATCACATCTCCTAGTATATAATGTTACATCCTTATGCAGTGTTAGCCAATAATAACCTATTGTCAACACCTTTTGTGTTGTTCTTTTTGTAGAAAAATTTCCTCCACAAAATTTGTTGTGGCAAGCTTTGAGGACATTATATATTTCCTCATCATTTATACATCTTATCATGACATTATACTACCCCTGTGTGAAATATAAATCTAGCTATCGAGAAACAATTCACACTTTTCTCAACTATGTATTTATTTTCATAATATAAATAGTGTGGAGGTGTCTTACCTGTGACCAAATAATTGGCTATATCAGCATACCAAGGTGTTCTAGTAGAAATGGAAAATAGGTACTCATATAGGAAAGTTTCATCAACTCCCCGCTCTTCATTATTAGTTTCCATTCTTCAAATAAATTCTGCTACAACATTTTCCTTACCAGGCTTATCCACAATGGTGACATCAAACTCTTGCAAGAGTAGTAATCATATAATTATTTTTTTGCTTGCAACTATTTTGTTAATCAAGTATTTAATTACAACATGGTCATTATGAAAAAACATTGGGTAACCAAAGTGATGTATGCCTAAAATTATTGATGGCATACACAACTTCTAAGAACTCTTTCTTTGTGACTGTATAGTTAAGTTCAACATGCTGCAAGTTCTTACTAACATAATAAATTGCATAGTTTAGAACTCCATCCTTATGTCCTAAAACAGCTCCAATTGCATGGTCTGAGGCATCGGTATGGATGTGAAATGAAAAGTTCCAATCAGGTCCTCTTAACACAAGTGCAATAGTCAACATTTTCTTCAAATTTTGGAATGTGGTCTCACATTTTTCAGTCCACTCAAAGGCAACATCCTTTCCCAAAGTAACATAAATAATCTTGTTGCAATCTTATTGAAATCCTATATGAATCTTCTATAATAACAGGCATAGCCTAGAAGCTCCTCACATCCTTCTATTTCTTTTGTGTTAGTAGGTTTATAATTATAGATAATTTTTTTGGATCAACCTAAATTCTATCAGATGATAGATAGTGCCCCAAGACTATTCCTTCAAACATCACCATGTAACATGTTTTATTTCTTAAGTAAAGATTATCCTCCTTGCATCTCTTTAAAAAAATCTAGATTCTTCATAGCTTCATCAAAAGTACTCCCATTTACTGTAAAATAATTCATGTATACCTTCATGCATTCATTAGTTAGATCTAAAAATATGCTCAAGAATGCCATATGGAATGTAGCATGTACATTACATAAACCAAAGGGAAGAAAAAAAGATGCAAACGTTCCCCATGTCCATGTGAATGTGATCTTGTCTTGGTCCACTGGTGCAATCTGAATTTGATTATAGCCACTATATACATTTAAAGAAAACAAAAATATTTATTACCAACCAAAGTGTCAAGTATGTGATCAATTAAAGGGAACAAAAATGATCCTTCTTTGTTGTTGCATTCATCTCTCTATAGTCTATGCAGATCCTCCATTTTCCATTCTTCTTGGGTATAATGACAAGTGGTGACACCCATTGACTGTTTGAAATTGGATAAATGAGCATCCACTAATTTTTTTAGTTCTTCTTTCTTTGTGTCTCTCACTATTGGGTTCATTCTTCTTTGTGGCTTCCTTATTGGCTTGCAGTTGTCTTTGATGTATATCTTATGTGTACAGAGATTAGGATGGATCCCATCTAGGTCACCATAGTCCCATGCAAATGTTTTTTTGGGTTTCTATAGAAGGGAAATCAACAAAAAATTTGTTGTATACTCCGCATTTCATTCACATCAAGTGGCTTTCCTAGAGTTATTTCCACTTGCTTAGAGAGATAAATCATGGAACATACATTGATACTTATAGAATTCAATATGAAATTATGTGGGAGAAATTGGTGAAGGCTTCAATTCTTACCTGGAACTTTCATAGTGCTTTTTTGTGGTAGAATTTGGCTCAAAAAATATCTAAGACATCGTAATATTTCATGTATTTATTCAATCCTTTTATAGTTATTTTGTAGGACGTTGGAAAGAACAAAATATTCTTATTGTCCTTCAATTTTACATGAATTCTCCAGCATCATGAGTTGTTGTACTGAGATTTGGTTTTCCTCTTGCTCCCCAACCCACATGGTTTGATATTCTTCATTAAATGGTTGTGTAGGAGGATAAATCATGAGATTTTTAGTACCACTTCCATTATAAATAATCATATTACTAGATATGCATCCTATGAATGCATCAAGTAGGGAAAACCATGGTCTTCCTAGGATGATAGGATATCCTCCCAAGCTTGCTTTTGGCTGAAGAATGATAAATCGTAGGGTATACACAAGATTCTACAACTTAATTCTCGTCCTCAAGGACTCCTTCAGTTTCACTATTGATCTATCTGCAAGCTACAAGATTGTGGTTATTGGTATTAGTCCTTCTAAATTCAAATCATCCATGATTTTATTTCTCATGAAATTAATTATTTCCCCAATTCAATCGAGTTTTCTTTATCATTATGTCATTGATTATAACATTTACCAAAAGACTTCCTTGATCTATGTACTTGGGTAGCATTGAATTTCCAAGAATAATATCATTTAGTTGTTCAATAATCTATACAATAGATGGATATTTTCTCTTTCTGATTGGTTTCATCATACATAAGTTTGTAACCAATTTGTTGTATATGTGCACATCCTTGATGGCTTGAATCGATGAAATTTTGACACAAACATCTCTCGGTTGGTGACAAAATCATAATCAAATTCTAATTTGATGTCAGTCTTCTTTTTTTTGTAATTCTTTCAGAAAGGGTGGCTCATTTACCTTCATTTTAAGGTTGTTGTAATTTTGCATGAGTTACCGCACATCAACATGTATTGTCTTCTAGATTTGTATGCAAAAACTATGGTTCATCCACAATTTTAGTAATGGTGGGTATATTAGGTGGAAGGAATTTCTCTTCCAAAGAGAATATGGATATTGTTGACATCAACATAATAGGTACAGTGATTGAGCTAGTTCGAGTGGAATAGGTCGGATGATAAGATTTATTGTTAGGTTTAGGTGTTGGCTAAGCTAGTAGTTTGGTAGCTTTTTGTTGAGATCCTTCTTGGGGGTTTGACATCAAATCTTGTTGTTGTGGATAAGGAGCTACTGAAAATATTATTAGTAATTATGAGGTGGGTTATTCCACTATTTCCCTCCTCTCCAAGGTTGTTTCTATGATTGATGAGGTTGTTTGCTATTTTTTTGGTTTTGGCCTTGAAACCGAGGTTACCACTTTTTTGATATTGGTTAGGATATGGAACCCAACCTTGAGGATTAAGCCAAGGTGGGAGCTGCATATATGGATTATTAGACCAATTTTGAAATGAAGGCATAGGGTCTTATGACATACCTCATTTTCCTTGTAGTCATGGTTTTCTCTAAGAAAAATAGAAAAATTTCCCATCCTCTATCTCTAACATCTTGAATTCAAGTGAAGCCTCCATTTCTTATATAATGTTTTCCAATCTTCTACATCTGCAATCATATTTCTTTCGTTGTATACATGATGAACTCGGTGAGTGTTTCCCCGCATCTTCCTTTTCCCTCTTAGCATGTAGAGCATCTAATTGATTGGCCATGTCATTGAAAATATTTGTCTTTATGTTCCTAAACATGTTGAAAATATTCCTTTTCCTCCGACTTGGATATGTCCCCAATTATTTTGGTAGTTGATCCACCTCTTGATCTTACATTTCTTATCCTCTTCATAGTAGCTCTTGATTAATTTCGCAGCCTCACAGATTTTCAGTAAAGGTTTCTTTTTAAATTTTTCTTCTCCTATCAGATCCAGAGCATCCATGTCCTTCTCACTAAATCCCTTCAAAATATTAATTTGAGTGATTCAGGTTATAGCCTTGTGTGGCTTGAATTTTGAACGTAGAACAAGAATATATATAAATATTCTTCCAATGGTTCACCCTCTTTCTATTCCATTCTACATATTTCATCACCTCCTTTGTTTCTCATTCTACAGTAGTCTTGATACTTAATAAGGAATTTTTCCTTCATTTGTTCCCAAGTAGTTATGGCATTTCTTCCCAAACCCATGAGCCATCTCAGGGTTGTATCCTTGAGTGTATTAGGAAATAGATTTAATTTGTATACATCAGTAGTATAATCATAGCTCCTGTATAGAATGTCAAACTCAAATAGAAAGGTTAATGAATCTTCATTCATGGATCCATGAAAATTAGGCAAGGTTGATGGAGAAATATGTTTCATAAGCGAAGCTCTGTCATTGTTGGTAATGGAGAGCTCAAAGGTAGTTGTCTTGTTTTGAGTATTTTTGGCTATTTATTTTGTCATATTTGGCTACTCATGAGTATCTTTAAAGTTCTCACTTAGGAATTGGTCTTCTAATAGAAAACCTTATACATAGGAAATGATTTCTTCTTCAAAATACATATAAGTATATGAGGAAATGTGTGTTACTTTTGGATTAGGTAAAAATCTACCATGGGCATCCTTGGATGGTGCATGCATTAACTAATTCAACTCAATAAATGAAAATTAGTGGGGGATGATTGGAGGTCAATTTATAAAACCTAAACTACTTCTAAGAACTGAAAAATCTCTCAAAAAATTATAACTTGGTAGTATCCTCGAAACAATGCCAAAAATTGTGGTGCAAATTAACATGTAGCAATTAGTATGGTGTTTATCAATCTCTAATCATTTAATTACCATACCAAGGGACATAGAATTTCAAATTTTCCATTGTTGTATGCACAGATTAAAGATATTTGGGAGTTATAAAGATAAATTTTTGTCACTATAATTAAGAAATAACAATGCTTGGAAATTAACTAGATTCTGACTAGAAGCAAATACTATGGCTAAAACAAAGCATGTAAAAATAGAACACATATAAAGGAATGAACTGTTGCTAATCTAATCATGAAATGAATAAAATCAATGAACAAAGGAGAGGGTTAGAAAACCAAAAGTGGGCCCTACCTTGGGTGTTAATCCCTCCTAAGGCTTGTGACTACAAAAAATAAACAAAACTCAGACTTTTATTTCATTAGCATGAATATTACAGTTGGAAAATATAACAAATCCTTTATCCAAAGATTGATTTCTTCTTCAGCATTAGAATTTCCTTTTTATATCTTTCATTACAACAGAGGCGTGAAGAGACAGAGTTCTACTAGGAGTTCCAGTTAGATTAAGTAAAATATCTTAACCAAACAATCCAAAACTACATTCATGCAACATAACTACTCAAGCAGTGTTCACATAATAATCACATAAATTAAGTAACTAATCATTTGATCAACAAGTTATTAAATCATGAATAAATCATCTAGTTCTTTTTTAATTTGCAATGCATAATCAGATGATGGCATTGAGTTATCTCCTTCTTCTCATAACCGCTTCTTCCATCGATTGAAAGTGGCGAGATGTGATTTCCATGTTCCAGAAGATCACGTGGATTATGGATTTATTCATGTATGTGGCATCCTTTGGTTTTGGATGCTTTGCTACAGACGAGCCTCTTTGGCTACCTGTTATTTTTTTGAGTGAACCCTTTACTATGAATGAGTTCCTTTGGTTGCATGTTAATTGTTGTGTATGGATCCTATGGTTTCATGGCATTTTCTGCATATAACAATTTCTTTGCAAACAAGGTTGGCATTATACAAAGCATCATTTAACATCATATTGCAATCAAAAGAATAAATGCATACTCATAATACCAAAAAATAAAGTAAACTACTAATAATTATATTAACTAATATCCATGCCATGAGTTCAAGTTATAATGAAAATTTCTAGCAGTATCACATGGAAATACAAGTTTAGGGCTACAAATGGCTCAACAAAATATAGAAGATGAGGTGTTTTAGAAAGGAAATAAAATGACTCATCAAGATTCATTTCTTGTACAACGTTTTTTTGGTCCCATAAAAACTATTTTTTTACCTTATCTATAAAAAACAGTTAGAAGAGGTATTATAAATTAGGATTTACATACTAGGGGTAATATATTTTGAGTAATTTATCATCAAAATGGTGACATACCAAAATTCTATGCAATATTTTCCCGTAGGGTAGTTTCTAGAAAAAGTCTACAAAAAAATTTCAGCCTTGAAATAATTATATTATTTTTATTTTCTCATTCAAATGATCATTTTAACTTATAAATATTGTAAAATTATTTTTGGGATACCTTGGAAATATTATAATGGTTGTGACAATGTAATAAAAAAATTAGAACATTAATCTATGGATGTTTCATCCTCGAGATCCACTATCATAGATCTAGATCAAAAGATACATGACCTCAATGCACAAAATTCAAAACTTTCAAGACTTAATCATAACAAACATTATGAGAACATTTTATCATTTCGAAACATGATGCATGGCCTGAAATTGGACTTATTGAAATTTATTGGTACCAACACTACTATTTTTTCATCTACCATATGAAAAAGTATTTCATCTAACATAACACATTTTTTCTATATACATGACCTATTGCCTCCTTCCACTTGGAAAAGGCAGCTTAATAATAGTAAAATTGGTATAAAATATTTATCAAAACCATTTTAGGATGATTTTTGTAAAAAACAAATTGGTTCAATTTAGTCTCATTTCTTATGATAATTTTAGAGGATCCCTTAGAAAACTCGAGAAAACTAAAACAATTTGTTAATATCAAAATAAATTTGAAAATGTGGTGAACTAAATGAAGGTTTATTTAATAGGCATGTTTAATGTTTTTTCATCACTGGGCTCAAATATATATTCCATATGAATTGAAAAAATTTAAACTTAAAGATACGATTGAATTTCTTGTGTTGGCATATCCATTGAACAATAATCTCACTACCTAGTGATATTATTCCAATATTTTTCCTTTCAAACCATCTACATTGCAACACTAGATAAGATATCCCCTTTCTAAAACCACTTCCACTAAATGAATTATAAAATCTAAAATGTAAGCTAGCAAGCGAATAATATTACGTCACAAGTGTGATGAAAATATACAATAGATACATGCAAATGTGTGGAATAAATTTATATTTACCATTAGTTATGTTACCTCTAAATCCCAATGAATAGGCATATCCAATAGAATCTTAAGATAAAGAAAATTATGAATACCCTAACAAAAGGGGGATCTAATTCCCATATTTTCACACGCATGACTTAGATGGTGTTACCAATACTAAAACTATAAAGGTTAAAGGATAGGTAATAAATCCCCTCAAAATCATCATTGAATCTTGTAACACACATAGTTTCATGTATCCTTGGCTCTAAAATCAATTCAATTGTTGTGTGTATCTTTTCACATTTTAAAGTTGTAATATAAAATGGGGAACCTTATTTTATACAAAAAAAAAAAAAAATCCATAATTTTTCTTATTCTTTGGAGGGAATTATCATTGAAATTGCACATGATTTTTCTATCTATTAGACTTTTCTAAGTTTTTTTACGTACACAATGGATTTGAATGTTAAGACCTACACTCTTTTTTCCAATATATGGATGTAATTCAATTATTATGGCAGAAATATATATTAAGTGAAAATATTTTAAGAAATATTATTAATTTCATTGATTTTCACTATATGGAGAATATTTTGAAGGTATCTCATAGGATCATAACATGAATTTGTGCCATATAAATCATTGACTCGTCATATTTAAATTAGAAGGATTTACAAGAACTATTTTCAAAACATACAACCACATTTGAGTAGCCTCAAGGGATAACTCTACACTTCCCAAAGGATAATTTTATGAATTTTGTTCAAGGTAGCGTACCTCCCAACTATATGTTAAACCCATTCTAAAAGAATACTAAAATTTAAAAAATGGTGAAAGAACTATTAAATGATAGAGTTATTCACTCTAGTACAATTTCCTAATCCTCACATAAATTATTAGGAAGAAAATATATAAAACATAGTCACTTTTTATTATTGAATTTCATGCACTAAATAAAATAAACCATGAAGATAATTTTCCCATTCATATGATCTTAAATAAACTACATGGATTCAAGTTCTTCTAAAATATCTACTTCATATTTAACTACCTCCAAATCCACATCAAAGAAATCTTCAAGATATCCTTCCAAATCCATCATAAAAAAATATGAATTTCTCGTGATGAAATTCAGCCTCAACAATGTTCTTTCAATCTTCCATGGTTTATTAAACAATATTTTCAATCATTCACCTACAAGATCATCCTAGGCTTATTTGATGAGATCTTAATTTGTAGCTTCACATAAGAAGAGGATATGCTAAATATATAACAAACCTTCCATATTAATTTGATAGACTAGGTATGTGTAAAATGGTTTTAGTTCTCTTTCATGTGAAAATAAATTGATTACCTCATACATATTGTCTCATAGGAACACATCAAAGTTGATCCAAATATAATTATGGCTATGAGAATTAGCATAAACCCAAAACACTCAAGAGACTTTATATAGTTCTTGGTCCCACGGGATATTACTAAAATTTATTCAAGGACCATAGGAATATTTTAGATCCATTTTAAATAAAATCAAAAAAATTATGCCTTTCAATGTTTCAAGGAATCAACCACAACCTTGAAACATATAAAAGAGCCATATGTACTTCTCCAAACTAGTTTTCATTGAAAGTGATGTTTTTATCATGGAATTTGAGTTTTCCAAATGTAATATGGTCATCCATTTTCCTTTAAAATTAATGAACTTACATATAAAATAAACCATGTTTATCCCCTTGTGAGAAGGAAATTTCATCCATTATTTATGTTCAAAACAAATGGTGCCCATACTTTTTCAAATGGGTTTTCTTTCGCCAAGATGAATCAATCAAATCATTTCAAGAAAAAAATTGGATTATTATACTCTTTCATTATGACTATAATATTACTTACAATTTCATGCCCAAAGTTTTCCCTTTCAGTAGCGCCCGATCCATCGTGTTTGGTTGGTAAGCTTGTTCTAACACCATCAATATCATTGATGGTTCCATTGTGGATGTATTGTGCAAACTATCTAGCCAAACCTTTTGTGATGTGTAGGCAATACCATTTTGGTGAGTTACTCTTACAATTTAATTGACTTGAGATAAAAATCCTTCTAAAAAATTGCATGTCTATGTCAAACAAGTCTCGCTTTTTCATGAAGAGACTTCTCTTCAAGTCCCTGATTTTGTGTTTTTTTTTTAACCTTTCTTTTAGGGTTATCCGAATCAAGATTTATTCTAAATTTTTGATTTCGAAATGATAATAGTAATAACAATAATAAAAAATGAAATAGAATAAATGTAGTCTTCATTTTACCAAATAGTCCAAGGCGTGTTGACACATCACTCAACCTGAACTAAGCACTCACCCGAAGCATGCAAGGGTACTAGGTCCCTCCTTTATGGCATCTTTTTCAAGAGTGTTATCATGCATGATGGTTGAAATCCATGATCAAGATCTAATACATCCCATAATAGTAACAAAGAAACCATATCTAGGTATACAAGAATCAAATCTAACATATAACATAATGAACTTTAAACAAGCACAAATATCATATCTACTCTACAAGATCCATTAACATTGTTATCCATAACTAGAATCTATCCACATAACCTCATTATATTAATCCAAAAATAGTACAATAGTTGAATACATCATAAATTCCTCCCTAAAATTATGTGCATAAGAAAAATAGCATCATAACCTTACAATACAGTTTGATCTCTCTTAGGTTCTACCAATCACTACATATTTAGAAGGGTGCGGACTTGCCCTTAACCCCTAAGAATTCTCAAAATAGGTTGCATTCTAACAATAGCCATGCGTCATCTACAAGAATAACAATAGAGCATGCAAGATCTTCTAATAATAGATCATTTATAGATAACTTCAGTTCAAACTACTAGTCTCCTGCTCCCAAAATAGACACCTCTTGCATGGATCCTCCTCTCAAAATTGCCTTTTCTTGAACTACAAGTATTCTCGTTTCAATATTATCTTTATAATTTTCTAGACCACCACTCCAATTCTATCTTTATCTTTTCATTTGAAAATTGGCTAAGTGTTCGGTCTATCCATTCTTCCTCCTACATGTATTCCTTTCCAAATTCAACACACAAACCTTATTCTCCTCATGCACGCGCGTCCTCATGTGCCTTTCTTCTACAATGCCTCTTGTGTGTGCTAACTTTTGTTCTCAAGGACTTAGTCATTTTTATGCTCAACATTACCCCACACTTGCTTCATTTCCGCCCCTAAAAATGGGTAATCTGATTAATTTCTCCATGAATAAAGAATAAAGAATCTTGTAGCCATAAAGAATAAAATAATGTCTGTCATCGCCAAAGAATAAAAGAATTTTTTCACTGTGTAAGGAGGATGGGAAAATCCTTATTCAATGATGCTTCAATTGCATTCCATCCTTCCACCTCACTTTGTGCTTGTTTGAACAGATCCCCCATCATTGTACTAACTTCTTCAAATGTTAGCTCTTCACCCTTGGTTTTAAATGTGTCAACCAAATTTTCCAATTGTTTTCCAAGTTCTATTAGCGCATCCATTTGTGCGTTACTTGGGGATACAATTCCTTGAGCTTATTATTTATAGAGGTCCTTAATATATCAATAGTGTCACTCTTCTTTTGGACCTATGCAAGGATCCTATCTTGTTCCACCCTATTTTCTTTGTTCTTGGTCTAGAAATCCTTTAAATTTACCTCATGAGTGGTAACCAACACACTTGCCACTAGATCCTTATCTTCACAATTGTCATACACAACTTCAGCCATATGAGTCGTGGTCTTAACCGACACAAGAATCTCTATGTGTACCAAGTTATGGTCACCTCAATTTTTTCCTTCTCCTGTTGGTTTGTCGTGCTTTATAACTTCTTCCAAAAATGCTAGTGCTAGGGGTTGGTTTTGCATCGTTATTATGCGCATTAAATCCTCCAAGCAATGTGTTACGCCCTTAACCTATTTCTTGTATTAGGATATGAGTAGCCTGACTTGTGGCTTACCATATCATTATATGATTTATACTTTCTCATGCTTAATAGGTCATCCTAGGTGATGGTCATAATATACTAGTAGTATATATAGGGGATTATAGGTAGTAGTTCATCATGGTTTGAGCATTTGAGTCTTATTATATGGTTTGGAGGTTGCCCCGTCGAAGTGGCGAAGCTATTATAATTGCATATTGAGATCATTATTCTAAAATATTGTGTTATTTGGTGTTCTATTGCTGCTCATAATCTAAATTATACTAGTAATTTCATTACACAATGGAGGGCCGTATCATACGTATTTGCAGGGGGTTGACTCGGGCACACTAGGATGATAGAATATTCTATCAACTCTACCTTTTTATAATCCTCGTGCAACCTTCCCTTCTCATCCCACAACTCAACCTTTAACTGTGCAATAATATGTTCTTTTCCCTTGATCTCCCTATCTCTCTCAATAATATCCTTATTCTTTTCTTCTAACTCCTTTTCCAATGCTTTTATTCTATTATTCCTCCCAAAAATATGGCCTCTAATTCCATTGATACCTTATTCAATGCATTACACACCTGTTCATCAATTAATTGTTGAGAATCCACTACTAGATTCATCTCCTTATAACTCGGTGAAGTGCATGTACCCAACAATGCCCTTATATTGACTTCAAACTCAGTTCATCAACGTGGGACTCAAACACCTAGGAAAACATATTTTTCATGCATGGTAATGGACCTTCCTTATCAAAATATAAACAATAGAAAAATTTGGTTCACATGTATTGTACTGCTCTGGTGACGTAATGGGCACGTAAAACCTTGTTTGGATTTGCATCATAGGTCATAATAGGTCCTTAAGGAATGTACGCATGTCGACACCCGTGCATGCACCCTTTGGGAAACCTATCGCCAAACTTGTTTCTCCTCCCAGACTCCCACCTTTCTCTTTTTCTTCTTCCTCTTTAGTGTTGCGGTCTACCTCCTTATTGACTAAGGTCCGTATAATCTCTCGCAACTTCTCATTCCAACACATTCTATATCTCTCATTCATAGACATGTGTATTATCTTACACATTTGTTCCAACTTCTTCTTCTCCATCCAATTCTACTTCTCTAACCTCCTCCGAAGGTGCGCTCTACTCCTCATCAAACTCGTGCACATTGTACATGGGGGGGTTCTTCTCAGGATCTTGTTCTTCCTCCTCCCCCTCTGTCTCTTCATGCTTCAAGCTCTTCATTTTTCTAGATTCAAAACTCCAAACTACCCTCGTTTCTTCTTGCGATGAGAGAATTTTATTTTACTGGGGACCTCTTCCTTCGAGTATAAGTACTCATGCATGTACTGTTTCCTTTCTCCACGTGGCTCGACCCTCATGTGTGCTCGATGCCCTACTTTTTATAGGATTATCTTCTCTATATTTCTTCTTTGTCTATACCTTATTTCTCCCTGAAGGGTCCTCAAGTATACTTACATCATCCTCTAAATACGCACCTTGTTCAAACTTCGCCATAGATAAATATACACCCTTTTTACAGTGGCCCCAAAAATTGGTATTGTAATAGGCTTGATCATATGTATGTCATGTGAGACATACCTTCCACATATGCACACTTCTTTGGGTAGACAAGTGTTTGGAACAACTCGAGATGCTCTTGATCTATAGTACTTAGATAAAATCTCAACTTCTTTTCCTCTTTGAACCTATTAACCACACTTTGGAAGTACTGCATTGTAAAGGAAAATGGTAATTTGCACCATGGGCTCTTGGTGCCATCAATAAGAGTGAACCTGCCAATGTAAAATTGTTGGTAAATTGAAAATTCAGCCTCATCTTTTACCAAGGATGACAGTTGCTTTGGGATCCTCCACTTGGTGTTGAATGCATCACTCATCCACCTATACCATTTATCTGTGCACACCTTATATGTCGGTGTCATAGTATCACAAGTATAAGCCACAAATATCTTAGTAGGGGAGGGGTATTCTTTAGGGTACTCCCATATGTTATTGTTTGACCCATCGAGCACCCCAATCTTAGAGAATACGATCAAAAGAAATATATTTCCATAAATTATCTTTTCTGTATCTCACGCGACATAAATTATATATTCTGAAATGAAGTTTGAGATGTTGTATATGGTCCCCTTAGTTATATTATTACATACATTCAACCACCTCTTATTAACTTGGGTCCACCTTTCATGTCCACTCAATTTGGTAAGTAAATGTGCGGCCATCTTCATCACCAAATTATTGATCTTTGAGATATCAAAGGTGCACCCACCTTTCTTATACTCATATTCCTTAGCTATTTCTTTGATAGCCTCATTATCACCCAAGTCATCATCAAATGACTCCCCAGTACAAATGAGTCTAGTGAACTTTGAGATTAACTATGGGGTTATGCGCATTCTCCTTCCAAAGCAAAATAAAAAAATTCTTCATGTACGTGCGACATTAGCCACTAGTACAATCTCTAGGCTTTCCAAAAAATGGTAGTTCATACAGTTGTAATAATCGACCTTCTCCAAAGTCCTCTACATTGAGTCATTATACATGGGTTTATCATCGGTCCTCCTCTTTCCAGTAGATCAAACTAGTTCCAAATTCATGTCCATATTAATCTGATTGGTTCAATGGTTATAATCACTTATAACCATTTTCCTTACGTGGGATACCCACTCCATCCCCATCAATACCCCATCTAGGTATTACATCTCTAAATACCACTCCTCATTGAAATTTTCGCCGCACTTGGTTTTTCCTTGCCCTTTCCCCTTTTCTTGGGTGAAATGGTTGTTTCCCTCCTTGGTGTCATTCTTGGTTAGGTACTTGTTAGTTTTACCTTGTGCTTCGGTTTCCTCGATGCCTCAAACCTTTAACCACAACTCTCCTATGCAAATTCTGCAAGTTGTGCCCTAGTTTTCAAAACCCTAACTAGAAAACCTTCCTTTCTTCACACTACACCATTCAAACCCATAGAAATTCTTTCAAAAACTCAATCTATGCACATCCATGTTCTTCTTTGCAATCTAGTTATCAAATCTTTACCTTCGCAATCGATCTTTCACCAATACTCTCGAGGATGCCCTAGTTCGCATAAGGTCATTCACAATTTTTCACAAGGTAAAAATGATTTACCACGACCCCTTATTTATATTTTTTTATTTTTACCACATTAATTACAATGCCACCTACCATTATACTACCACAATAAATTTGGTTTTTCCTACTTTTCCGGACATGTTTCCTTCTTGTGTCCAACATGCGCAACCTCTGCAACCTTCTAACATGCAAAAATACACTGACCTCGGACCTCCTTACGCCTTCTATCAATACTTAAGTACATCAACCACTATGTCTTATTCCAATTAGTTCTCTCTATCGATTCCTACCTCACGTTGTCGTGCACATTCATTCATATACATGGATTTTTCCTTTGGCATCGTCCTTATTATCACCATCTTCTTTATGACACCTTATCATTTTCCAACAACCATTATCACCACCACTACGTGTGCCCCTCCGATACTTAGGACTCCTATCACGTGCTCTTGTTTCCTTTTTGTTCCTTCAACCTACCCCACACTAAAGGTATGTGCGGTCCTCTGCGTATGAATGTAAGTAGATAGTAATAAACTCTAGGCACGCAAGTGCACTTATTACATAAAACACTAAACTAAATTGACAAAGGAAGTACATATAAAGAAAATACATTAAGGAAATCTAAGCTAACTAGAAATACTTCCTTATTACAAACACCAAAGAAGTCTTATTTATAGTAGGGTTTCAGCCTACTCCCATTGAAGTAACCAGGAAACCGTGTCCCATTTAGTGCCTCTATCTAACAAGCACTTTAATTAATAAAGTAAGTCACAACATATGTTCCCAACCAATGCACCTTCAACTTCCCAGGATGGAACAAAAATTTGGAATCATACAAAAGAACCATCTTACCAACTTCATTCTTCTTATCCTTAATATGCATATCATGCCATGCCTTTTACTTGACCTTTTCTGTCTTCTGAATCCATCATGCTATAACACGTGTCTATCATCCAACCGTATCGGTTTAGCAATACGTTATTCAAGTTCTTTTTCATCATCCAAACTTGTTGTGCGTGCAATACTTAGATAAGGTAACATGTATTCTATAGGTAAATCAGCCTTTGCACCAACAAAACTGAAAGGGTGTGTCTTTGTTCAATCTCTTGTATGTTGTCATGTGTATACCCAAAGTACAACAAAGAATTTATCATCGAGTTTGACCTTCCAACATCAAAAATTTTAGTCAATGTATGTCTCAATATCTTGTTGAAATCCTCAATAGTTCCATTTTCCTGAGGGTGATAGGGTGTTGTTTTATGGTGTGTCACCATAAATTCTACCAACAATATCCTAATAGTCTCATTAATGAAATGAGTGCCCCTATCAATTGTCAAACTCAATGGACATCCATACCAGTTGATAATTTTCTCCCATATGAACCTTGATTATGTAGCTTCCATGTAATCCTTTGTAAGCACTTCATCTACCCACCTTGTAAGATAATTTTTACAAGTTATAATGTAGTGCAATCTAGTCCTGCACACGGGTGGGAAAATAGGACCCACAAAGTCAATTTCCCACTTTTCAAAAGGTTTTGCACTAGCAATAGGCCTCAAAGGCATTTCATATCTATGCTCAGGATTTCCAAGGCACTGACAATGGTCACATACCTTATAATATTCTTTACAATCCTTATATAGTGTTTCCCACCATAGGCCATCCAATAAAATCTTGCGTACGGTAGCATCTCTAACATAATGTCCACCTGCAATCCCACCACGAGCTTCCTCCATAATAGATTCATGCTCATGCTCAAGCACACACCGGTGCAAAAATTCATCCCGGCCTAGTTTGTATAAGTCTCCACTGATCAACATATAAGGTGCGGTGCATATGGAAATTTGTTTCTTCTCTAAACTCTTCATCCCTTCATGTGTTACACTAGTATGAAAAAAGAAAGCAATTTCCTCTAAGTCGAGGGGCGCGCAGTTTAATCTAAATAGCTAGGCATCTAGAATTGTATCCTTAATGTTCTACATGTCCTCACCATAATTGATCCTTTATAAATGATTGGTCCATAATTACTCTTTCTGGATTAACCACCACTATAAATTCAAATTCCTAAAACAACAGAATCCAATGATATATGCACCACGCCCGCAAAACAAGATTGTTCACCAAGTAATTAAGTTTCATGTGATCTATATAGAATATAAATGGGGTAGCTAGCAAAGTATTGTTTAAACTTATGTAGCACGTAGATCATGGACAAGGCCTCACGCTCTGTAGTTGTATAATTTTGTTCAGTTGGGGTCAACTCCCTGCTTGTAAAATAAATAGGATGATCAATAATACCTTCTCCATGTTTGGATAATACCACAACAATGGCCATGCCAGAGGCATCCAAATGAACATGAAATAGTTTGGTCCATAAATGAAAGTGCATAATAGGCATTGTAGTAAGCCTTTCCTTTAATGTTTCAAACGTGCGATGTTGCGCTTCACCCTAATGGAACTTGCCTTTACTCTTCAATAATTCCTCCAAGGGCAGAAAAATCTTAGCATATCCTTTGATAAACTTCCATTAGTAGCCTATGTGCTCTAAGAATTTGTACACCTCACTCGGGTTAGTAGGTTACTCTAATCCCAAGATAACAACAACCTTAGAAGAATCGACTATCAAGCCTTCTTTATAGATAATTTGCCCCAACAACATTGTAAAGGGTGTAGAAAAAAATCACTTCTTAACATTTAAGGAGATGCTCAACTCATTGCCGCACATCTCAAACATAAGTCTTAAATTATCACAATGATATTTTACTAGCCCATAAAATTTCCAATCATCCAAGTAAACCTACAAGAACTTATGAATAAATTCTTGAAATGCTTGCAAAACAATGCGCGAAAATATTACAGGTGCATTCTTCAATCCAAAAGGCATAATTGTGTATACAAAACTTCCCCATTTAGTGGTGAAAGTTGTCTTCTCTTGATCCTCTTTGGCTATCCTCACTTGATGATATAAAAAAATCCATTTTTGAAGGAGTAGATCTTGCGCCCCGCAACGCCTTCCATAATCTCTTCAATAAAAGGTGTGAGAAAATGATCTATTAACATACAGCAGAATTCAAATCCCTATAATCCACATAGATTCTTATTCTTCCATATTTATATATACTTATTACCATAAGGATAACCCATTTTTAATCCTCAATCTGTTCAATGATTCCAAATTTCAACATCTTATCAATTTCTTCCTTTACCATGATGCATGATTAGGATTAATCTTGTAAGTCCTCTTCCTAACCAAGAACACACCTTCCTTTAGCTTGATGGTATATCACCAACCTAGTGACATACCCATTTTAACTCTTGATAGCTTCTAGGAAATAAGTCCGGAAGTTGTGCAACAACTCAATTATCTTATCAACCTTCGAGTCGACTAGTAATCACCAATGATGACCTCTTTTGGTTTAGTATTTGTCCCAATGTGACCTTCTTTGTTTTCGTAGGCTCATGATCGTGTGTGATACACTAAGACCTACGCATACCCTTTGTATTCTCAACATCCGCATCCATCATCATCATCAATTACATAGCACTAAGACCTCACGCATACCCATGTATTTGAACTTGTATTCATGGGTACTATCCATGAGATGCACCTCCAGAAGATTATGCTCCACTTCTTCATCATCATTAATGCAGAGAAACCATCTTATTCCCATTTTCGGTGATACACCAAAAAGGATTTTCTAGGCAAATGTGTGAAATACAGAGGCCCAAGATGTGATTATGTTCACCATAATCCAAAGAAATGCATTCTCTTCTTCTGCAAGAACATAAAATGCAACTATACTTGTAGAAAGATTAAAGGGGCAAGAAGAATGCAAGGACTCATCTAGTATCTTATGATATAAGTTCCTCATGATTTGCACTATCTCCCATAGTCAAGGACTTCATAACCAACGTAACGCCTCAGCAATTTTTCAAAGACTCTCCCTTTGCAATGAGCCCAACACTCCAATTTATAGGAGGTTTTATGGAGAAAATAGTCAAATCTTCCTTGAATCATACATTAAATTGAGTGAATGGATCAATTCTTTCCAATTCCATGATCTCTCTTAAATTCAATTTTAAATAAACATACCATGCACACGTTTTCTTAAAAACCCTCGTAAGTGAAGTAGAACTTTGTGCACCCACCACGATTCCAACGGAAGGTGGTAAGGCCTCCTATCCCTCTATCGGGAGTCTCTCACACTATTTAATGTGATAAGAAAAGCTGGAGCCGAAATCCTTCCCATGAAAGAATTTATACATGTCAAAGTAGGTGCATTTGATCCAAAGAAATATCCTCATGTGAAGGTGATTCTCGGCCCGGGTTTTTTTCCACTCTAAAATACCATCTTGTGTGTACCATCCACCGGTTCGCGCCTTTTGCATGCGTACTATCCTACTGCCTCAAGGTATAGACTAACATATTCCTTTTTCCAACTTGGTTTGTCCACTTGAGTGATTTTAGGCTTCTATGACCCAAACGCGCACAGATTAGTCAAAAATATCTTTGGATTTCCTTTACCAATATACCTTTGGTACCTAGTTACCATTAGTGCAAAATCACAACATTTTTTTCTCTCGAATGGCACGGGTGGACAGGGGAGTTAGAAAATATGGGGCCCTAACATGATTGCACAACATGGGACCATATCTACAAGTGAATGTGGGACTCTTACCAAACTTGAGATGGACCTCAGGAGATAATTCCTTAGCATTTTTCTGCCTCCTAATCTACCTACCTCATTCATTGGAGGTTTCTAGTGCGAAGAAGAACCTATCATATCCTAATCTACCATGCAGGGCACCCTCATAAGTTGAATTAGAGAGAGAGAGAGAGGGTAAAAGAGTCTCTACACTAAGTGGTGATACATGTCCAGTAGGTGCATTGATCAAAAGGAATAGCTAAGATGAGATTCTCCCTTTTTGACTCTAAAATAAGAATGAAACCAAGGGGAGAAAGGAAGACTTGTTTGTCCAAGGCTTCTATGGCACACAAAAATATCTTTGGATTTCCTTTACCAATATACCTTGGTACCTAACATTAGTGAAAAATCACAAGATCCTAATCCATGATCAAAATCCATCAAGATGTGGAACTCGTAAAACTTGACGGAGAAATTCAGTTCTTGCCTCCTAATCTACCTACCACAAGCTACTCTAAAAGAAGAACCTATCATATCCTAATATAACCATTCCAGGGGATAGAGAGAGAGCAAAAAATACATATTTACACCGAGAAAAGGAAGAGATGCATGGAGAGAATGAAAAGGAGAAAGCAATGGGAAAGGTTGAAGTGACACAAGCATCCTAAAATCACCACTGAAACAAACACATATTTATTGCTCTATATGAGAGTAGCAAAACAATGCAAAGGGTTGAAGAAACACCATTACGTTTCTTCTTAGAGGCACACCTAAAATTCTTTAGAGGCACAAAAATGCTTTCAGAATAGGAGAAGGTTTTCAACTCAAAATGGAGTCAAGAAACAAATTTTATAGAGTTTCCTACACTCAAAATAATCTCCCCTTCTCAAATGAGAAGTGTTACTATATATAAAAAGAATAAGAGAGAGAAGAGGGAAAAGTTGAATCCTGTTTCAACTACCACGGGATATACATTGAATCCTTCTTGAAGACTCAACTATAATCAATCAATGCCCTTTCAAATCCACCCCAAATATTTCGATTTTGGCTCCTCTATCTCTGTCTTGCCTATGAAGAAGAAAACAGATCGAATCGAATAGATCTGGATAGTTAGAGAAATTGGGCTCAGATTAATGGCATGGGAGATGTTTTCCCATTTTTCACCCACCAACACCTATAGAAAATGATATTTTATGTTTCAAGGCATAGAGGGTGTCAAGACATTTCCAAAATCTTCTCCCGCCCAAATCTGAGTTCTTAGTCAAAAGATATGGCCATTTGAATTTTTGGGTCATGGGCATGTAATATTTAAATGAGTTTTTTTGTACCAGGTCCACGTGGCAGCTCTGTGCTCATTTGAGATTTGAATCCTTCCTTCACTCTTGGAATAGCACCCATGTGACACCTACAAAAATGATATTTTATGTTTCACCCACCAACGCCCAAAAATGATGACGTGCTCTTCCTTGTTCTCAAATATGATATATCATTTATCAAGCGCAGATCAACATTATTCGTATAACACCAAGGGAACCCAAGCAATGTTGGAAAACTATCTGCCTCTACAAGCACTAAGACCTCAAAGTCCCAAGTAAACTTGGCCCCTTGTATGGTAATAATAGCATCTTTCAAGACTCTAATGGACGTGGCTTTAGTATTGTTTTCCATAAACAACACATTTGAAGATGGTTGCAATGGTGGTCTCTCCATTTGATTCCACACGTCCAAGGTGAGTACATTCACTTCTACACCTGTATAAATCAAAATTTTACTCAAAATGATCCGTCAACAATAGCATTCAGAGTGATCTCTTTGTCATAATCAAGATTGTGAGGAGGTAAGTTAGCATGTAAAATTTTTTCTCTACTCAACTCCATCTCGCAAAATCATTCCCTTAGCCATTCCCCCAATAAAGGAATGATGTTTTCTTATTGTAGAATCTTATAAACCACCTTCAAATCATCAACATCCTTATGAGGAATTTCAACTACCTTTTTCTGCTCTAGCTTCCACAATTACTCCTTTAAGCATTATATATCACCCTGTAAGTTTCTAATATCTTCCATAGTTTCTTGATAAACTTTCTTTTGATGAGTAGGGTCTGGATACTTTACATGAAACACCTCCTCTTTTATAATAATAGGCTTCTTCTTTATAAATTCTCTAGCATGCGCAGCCTCAACGTGTGTAGTGACTAACACAGGAAACATATCAAGATTAGGTGCTACCTTCAGCATCCACTAATCTTCCATAGCGTGTTGTACTCTAACCATTCCCGTTATCTTACCCTTATTTTTCTTCTTTCTCGGTGTACTCATACAAATATGGTAATTCTTTCGTAATTTTGGTTTTTTCCTCAAAAGGATAAAATAATATTCTAAGTTCACTCGCACTTATAATTATTAGGGAATCCACATGTATAACATGTTCTATGGGGGAATTCACTTAGTCCACCACTTTGACCTCAGCCTTTAAATCCTCCATGGTATCCTCGACCTCTACCTCTACCACTTTCATCGAGTGCCCTTCATTGTAATTATCATGATGCTCACCTTGCTCCTTGGAATTTTTTACAACACTAGTCTGACATACACCAGTATCAATGGCATCATGAATCTGATCAATCAACCTACAATTTTTTGTATCATGAGTGGTACACCATAAAATCTTACAGTAACAAGACATGTTCTTCCTTATCACGTGTTGCAAAAATGGGAACCTACATGAATCCTAATCTAAGTGACAGATATCATAATCGAGCAACATGATGCTCACTAATTTACAAGGGAAAATATCCTTGGTGTGTCCTTCTACTTGACAATCTGTGCACCAAATACCAATGCACATCTCATGATCTTAATTAGAAACAAAATTCCCTTTTTTCATAATCGCAACTGAGCTTTCAAAAATGGGCTAACTCAAGTGTCTACGCTCCTAACTACCAAATGCAGAGCTACCTCAAGCACTCTTGCGCGGGTGTGTATAAGGCTTGTGTGAGAGTGCCCTTCTGAAAGGTGTGATCAAACCTATGACAAACCATTGAGCATGTTGACTCAAGTGGATGTCATAAGATAATTTGATAATAATTTTTTAAAGTAGACATCATACTCCCTTACACTCTTAGTAATGCTCGCTTGATGTTCTTTGAAGTGCTTGATGCTCTTCTTCGATAAAACTCGGTATGTGGAAACTCTTCCAAGAAAGCATCACGTAGCATGATATAGTCTATACAAGTCGGTTTCGATCATATTTCATGTACCAATTATGCGCGTGCCCTTGCAAAGTAGTTGCAAACTAACTTACCTTACACTCTAGAGCTCTAATCCTCTTAGTGTGCCATAGTATTTCACACATGTACATTCTCAGCTGCATCTTCAATTCCTTTGTATTTTAGGAGATGAAGAGACATATCCAAATAGACTTGTTAGGATTAGTGTAGACCATGCCCACCAAATCTAGAACCTATATTACCTCTTGTGTCTCCTCCACCCCCATAACCACCAGATCCACTAGATCCTGAGCCACCCGATCCTCCTGATCCCCCTCTTCAGTAGCAAGAAAACCAAAGGATGCACTACCTTGTGTTCCAAAATTTATGCAAAATTGAACTCTCATGGTCTACAAAGTTGTACTACTTATAGACATAATACCAACATTCTGCATGCCCACGTTCTGTGTTGATGACGTGCTAGAAAATATACCTCCAACCGGACCTCCAAATAACATAGATGACGATTTCACTACCATGGATGAATAATCTACCTAATTAACTCCTGAACTTAATGGAAAATTAACTCTATCTTTTTCGCTAATCTTTTTCCCACATTATCTTGCTTACTAATGACCATTGTAGAAACTGGAAAACCAAGTGCAAGGGATAGGTTACCAGGAGGTATCGAATGCACACCTACGGTCCTTGCAGTCTCCACCATCATGCTCGCATCTCCGAGGTCAAGAGGTTTCTCTACCATGCTTACCCAAATGGGGGAGTTCAAGATGCTCTAGCTCCACCTCCTCTGAGTGAGCTCCAAATCCTTCATGATCCATCTTTCTCCACAACGCCATTTGTTTCCGCAACTTCATGCCACTTCTCCAAATACCTCTTGTGCTCCTCATTAAACTTAATCCACCTTTCTTCTCTTTTCCTTTCTTCCACCAAGTCCGCCATCTTTCACCACACCTACTCCTGCCCCCACACGTGGTGGGGTTTAGCTAGCCATAGGACATTGTTCCAAATCCACAGTTACAATCAAGATCTTAATCTCTAAACAGATAGACCATAGATAATATCCTCTGGTTCACATAGGAACTAAAACTCAAGCAACCTCTGGACATGAATAATTAGAAACTACGTACTCCAAAATGTAGCTATTCAAAACACCACTCCACCAATGATCTACAATGTGTGTCCAAGTCAGATCAGCATCATGCAGAGCCTGGAATTCTTCCTATGTCCAAACAAGTGTTCTAAACTCCAATTTCTCTTCGATGCATAAGCTACCAACCACTCATACAACTCTATGGGAAAACAAGCAAAAAAAATCTTGAAGAGCTCATGATAAATATTATGTTCAACCTCCACACGTGCATCAAATTCAAGTCCAATGTTAAATCTATGAGCATACTCTTCCTCTAGATTATCTAACCAATCCTTAATGCTAGCCAAAGTCAACCAGTATGTCTTCATCATGCAACATCCTGGAAAAAACAACTCAAAAAGAGGTCTCGCAATGGAACCAAAATGTAGTATTTTATTTTACCAAACAACCCAAAGCACGCTAGCACATCACTCAACCGGAAATAAGTGCTCACCTAAAGCACGCAAGGGTACCAGTCCCTCCTTTATGGAAGCTTTTTCAAGAGTGTTAACATGCATGATGGTTGAAATCCATGATCAATATCTAATGCATCCCATAATAGTAACAAAGAAACTAGATCTAGGTATACAAGAATCAAATCTAACATATAGCATAATGAACTTTAAACAAGCACAAATATCATATCTACTCTACAAGATCCATTAACACTGTTATTCATAACCAAAATCCATCCATAACTCCATTATATTAATCCACAAACAAGAGAATAGTTTAATGTACATCATAAATTCCTCCATAAGATTATGTGCATAAGTAAAATAACATCATAACCTTATAATACAGTTTGATCTCTTTTAGGTTGTGCCAATCACTACATATTTATAGGGGTGGGGACTTTCCCTTCACTACCTAAGCATTCTCAAAATAGGTTGCATGCTAAGAATAGCCATGCGCGCTGTCTACAAGAACAACGAAAGAGCATGTAAGATCTCCTAACAATATACCATCTATAGATAACTTCAATTCAAACTGTTAGTCTCCTGCTCTAAAAATAGACACCTCTTGCATGGATCCTCCTCTCAAAATAGACTTTGCTTGAACTGCAAGTCTTCTCCTTTCAATCTTATCTTTATACTTTTCTTGACCGCCACTCCAAGTCTATCTTTATCTTTTAATTCCAAAACTAGCTAAGTGTTTAGTCTGTCCATTCTTCCTCCCGTGTGTTATCCTCGTCCAACTTTAGTGTGAAAAACATGTTCTCTTCGCATGCGCATCCTCATGTGCCTTTCTTCTACAATGCTTCTTGCATGCGCTAGCCTCTATTATCGTGGACTTATTCATTTTTCGTGCTCAACAATAAATTAATGAAATAAAAATTATAATAGTGATACACACACACACACATAAATACACTATAATAATATATTCGATAAATAATATATATAATAAAACAAAGTGAGATTTAAATATTAGTATAATTAGAGAGGGAAATAAACACAAAAATTAAATGAAATATCATGAATAAAAATTGGAATGCATAGGCAAGGGGTGGTTGGAGAGCGTGAATGGAGGATGTGTGCAAGGGGAGGATTGGCGTGTTTAGGATGCAAATAGGGTTTGATAGATGGTTGTTGAAATTTCTTGAAATAATTTAACCAAAAGCATGTGGAAGGCAAGTAGGGATGGCGGGGTAAATCCATCCATCAAGAAGGGCATGGAGTACGACACATCCTATACAACCTTCAGACTTTTAATTTTCCTTGCATAATAATACAAGCACCTTAGCTAGATCCAGATGTGTTAACCATGGTGAAACCCAAGTTAACGTTGTAAATTTAACAGTAATTGGATAGTTGTAGCGAGTGCAGAGTTAGAGCCCTACTTTACTAACAATGGTAAATCAAGTTTTGTACTCTCATAATTAAATAATCAGAACGTTACATGGAGCTGTGCTAAATGGAGCTCTAGCTAATCAAAATCCTAAAATCAGTCCCATTATGGGTTAAATTAGACCTGCACATGGAGATAAATCTATAACCTAAATATCTCCTCATTTTACTAGATACAAATTGATTGATCTAGATTTGTATTCGCATCAGAAGTAGGTTCGATTGTCTTTGAGAAGAAAAGAAAAATAATTACATGTCATTTTTTTGTTTTATTTTGAAGAAGAAAAAGAAGAAGATTGAGGATTAGGAAGCGCTTCATTCGGGGATAATGTCTATTTGTATTTTTTTCTTCTTTTTCTGTGCATCTATGTTATGTGCATTGTAACCTTTACGACACCATTCTTGAGGTAGATGAGGGATACCACTCCATTTTCCTTTTTTTATCTTTTATTTCGATTTATTGTATTGTTTAAGACATTGAAAGTTTCCTTTCCTTTTATCCCACTTATGTCTCGCAATATTTTATCTCTTCCATTCTTCCCCGCATCAAAGTGGGGTTGTGGAATAGGGTGTGGAAAACCATCGAGCTTGATAAAAGGGGATCCTTATCGAAGTCATGATTATAAATTCCCTAGTGGACATGTATGAAAAATAAGGAAGAATACTCAAGGAACATGAAATATTTGACAAAATGCCTCATATATGTGTAGTATTATGGACTGTATTGATTGTAAGGAACATGTGCAACTAGTCTCAATATTATAGAAATATCTAGAGAATCTTAGTTGAGAGAGGAACTCGAGGTAATGGTTTCTACACATTGCCCCACTATAAACTATTCTACATATCTTCAACTATTGTAGACATGTAGTTAGAAGAAATCCATTACAGATGGTAAGTGAGTCAACCCTAAATTTATATGAGGAATTATGATTGGTGATATAAGAATTTACAAAATATCCTTCCATGGTTTTGTGAAAATGCAAATAATTAGTGGATGCTTGCAAGCATTTGATTAAATGACCAAGCAAGACCTCTTCTCATGGAATATGATATATGTAATTTATATAATTCATGGGTATCCTTGAGAGGTAATAACCTTTCCATCCTAATGTAGCCACATAACCCTGCAACCTTGATCAGTCCACTTTTCCGGTTACTTCCAATTGTGTTCGAGTTATAATTTTCCTTTACCTTCTTCCAATGTGGGAGAACTATTTCACAGAATGCCAAAAAACTTAGCGAATCCATTAATCCTTGGGGAAGTGTGGTCAAGTAACTTAAGCCATTCATTTGAATGTATCAAAGAGACATGCTTTAATGGATTTTTTGGATGCAAGGTGGGCTTAACGTGGAGGCTATAAAAGGAAAGAGAATTTTTCAAATCAACATGCACTTAACCCATGCAATGCCAAACTCCGCAATTGTGTTCGCCAGTTATTCCAAACATGGTTCTTCTCACCTTCTTCCTTCATAATTATCATATTTTAGTTTTTCATTTGTAATGAAATTAAATTGTAAAACCCTTGGATTATTATATAATTGGTTATTTTAAAAACCTATCTTTATAAATAAAAAATGTAACCTCATAACTTACATAATCCAAATAACATTGGTTGTCATCCATAAACATAAACCCTTATTATTAGATGATTTGGTAACTTCATAACTAAACTAGATAGTTGTAACCCTCTTTTTATTGACAAGTTGAGTTTGATTCCCTTGTAAACCTATCAACTATTCCCTTGTAAAAGTTAGTAAATCACAAATTTCTTCATCACCAGAAATAAATTTTTGGAATCCCCAACCAAAATTTCAAGGTTTGAACATGTTCCTTTTCATCACAATATGCCACAACAACTTCTACAACACCCTAAATTGATCATTTTTCCTTTTGGTGTATCATGTTAGGATCCCTATTGACCCTAGTTGTAGCGTCGGGTAGCAACTAAAAGTGAAAAGTGAGGTTTCATTTTGGCTTGCCATTTAGACCCTAATCAAAGAAATGTTTATCCACCTTCGTAAACATCTAGTATTTTTACTTTAAAATTACCTGTAACCATCAATTGAGGGAAAAATACATCGCTAGATAGTTTTCAAAGGAGTTTTATAGGCCTTCTGTCACTGTTTGACCAGGTCAAAACCGGTGCGATTATGACCGGTGGCCTAGGAAAATTAGTGAATTCTTGGTATATCGGAGAGAACATAGGCATTTACCCGTTGTGCATTTTCTAATCGAAGTCAGCTTTTGAACGTGGTTTCCTAGATTCCGAGATTAAATTGGACATTTTTGCAACTAGTAAGAATATGTAAGAAGGTCGTAGGATCCTTGTCAAGTCATTAAACCAACGAGATCATATGGATTCTCCTAATGATCCCTCTAAGTAAGGAATTAAATGTACATAAATTTGTTAAGGAATATGATTTGTCTTTATGTATGGCTTGAAAATAATAATAAATTATATTTCAATTGGTGGTTGTGTGTTTCAAAACAATTACGATATTGTGTATGAATATTAATAGTATTATCACAGAGTAGGGGCATGCATGCACGCACAAAAAACTACAAAATATGTGATATGAAATTGCTTTCAAATTTGAATTAATTATTAAAAATTGTAAACCATTATAAACACATCATTAAAATAAAATTTATTTATTTATTTGGTTAATATTTATGTGTATATGTTTAAGTCAATTTATAGATGATTGTAAATTTCAAAATTTATAAGTTGGGTTTCATGGATTGTAATTAAAATTATTTCATTTCAAAACAATTATATTATTAGGTATAAAAAATAATAATAGTATATTTGTTATGGTGAAAAATATAAATAACTTTTGACTCTGATAGTATATGGTAAGAAATCAAATAAATATAATTACTTTGGTAATTTTTTTATTTGAATAAATTCAACTCAATAAATCTTCACTTTATCTATATGCAGGACAAAATTGTATCATATTACATATTGAAGAAATCAATTTAGATTTTAGAATTAAATATTTATGGGCTTTAACACACTCAAATCGTATTGTTATTGGGAGTGTCTTTTTCATCATGCTGAAGGTGATCCCCTATGGGAAAGGCCTTTACAGACATTTATGCAATGATGTAAAATTTGATGGACTGGCATACATTTTCCTATGCGATTAAATTTGACGTCTATTTTGACGGTTTAGATGGGCGTCCATACGTTTTTGTGTTTTTCTATGTTTTGCAGTTGCATGCTAAAAGAACATCTTGACAAAAAAACATTAGTTGTATCGATTGTGTTGTTTTCGCATCTTAACTTGCTTTCCTCGCTCAGGCCCTGCGCCGTCCTCTCACAAGGTATTGATAGCGAAAGGTTTTCACAGAAAGGGAAGGGAAAGTGGAAGGGGAAGGCGAAGAGGAAGGAGAACGGTCGGTCTTATGGAAAAGAGACATGGCGGTTCGCAGCTGAAGAGGGAATTACGGAGATTGGTGGGTTTGGTGACTGAGGAGGGCGAAAATGAGTGCTCTTACCCTGTCGACATTTTTGATAAGATAGCCTGCCATTTTGGATTTCGTGGCTCTCGCGCCTGAACATTTTCTCTGCCCAATTTCTTCCGAGATCATGAGGGATCCCGTCATGCTTGCCACCGGCCAGGTAATTTCAATTCTTTCCAGTATTTCTCATCAATTATTATGGATTGGATTATGTTTCTGAATTATGTCTATGGATTCTAAATTCAAGATTGTGTTTTGTGTTTTGACAGACATACGATCGGCCATTTATCCAAGCCTGGTTCGACGCAGACAACAGAACGTGTCCAAAGACGCAGCAAATGCTGCCAAATCTAATCCTGACCCCGAATTATCTGGTCCACAGCATGATCGCGCAGGGTTTTCTTAAAATTCGGCACCCAGGAGATTGAAGTGAAAATGGTGCACACAATTGTGCAGACCAAGATTTGTTTGAAATTTTCGAGAGCTTACGCAAAGTTCAGTCACAAAATTCCTGCGGTTGAAGAGGCAAAGTTGACGCTGCGGCATAGCTGGTCACACTTTTCAATATCCCATAAAAATATAAAGTGTGATACTCTTCAACTTCTCCTCCAATAATAATATGTATGACATCTTTCCGGTAGATAAGGAAGAACTTTGTATTGTATATTGCCACGACATTCTATTCTTTTATTCATTGTATTCTGGACATCCGTCGTTACTCTTCAATATTAGCCTGCACGGCATTCTCAGATTTGTTTTTTGCAATTACCTGGAATATGTGTTGAGTTTCATACCCAATTTTTATTGATAAAATTATACGATCTAACATTTTTACTTATAGCATTAAATTTATCACGCCGAAGGCATTACATAGTGGGGTGCAACCTAGTGATTCTAAAAAAAAGTCAAAAATCGAGCCGATGATATTCCTCCATGCAGATTCGTTGAAATCCAACGGCGTTCGATGGGTATATCCATCTATAATTTGTTCTTCACGCCAAGTGCAAGGAATCGCCATGTTGACCCTCGATGGCATCGATGTCAAGCACCCGGAGACCATGTTGAGTGTGTCACATGATGGGGAAAGTCTAGGCGAGATCATGTTGAAGGGCAGCAACCTCGTGAGGTCGAAACCAGGAGCACATCAACAGTAGTGGAGTTCGAAACCATTATGTACAATCACCCTTTGGTCACCGAGGCCGCCGTGGTTGCAATGTCACATCCTCCATGGGGCAAGATGCCTTATGCATTTTTGAACACCAAGAGCAAGATAAAGGAAGAGGGCGTCATCTCATGGCCAAGAAAATTGAAACACTCTGTCGCATGTAAGTACGATCATGGAAAGAAATTCATACCCAAAAAACCCAATAAAAGCTCCAACAATGGACACGACGAGCATTATGTGATAGCTCGATCAAATCTCTAAATGACACGAAATAAGGGGAATCTTGCATCTGTCTACGCTAAATTTCGAATATCTTTTTACTTTGAATAATGCAAATTATGTAACTTATTCAGCAAGTTATCCTGAGTATTCTGGTAAATGTATGTAACTTCCTCATGTTTTATAATATATAAATGCAATTAGATGGATCTAATCATTTTCTGCCATGGCTAAGAGTCTGATTCTATGTTCCAAATTTTGTTGTATGAATCAGATATGCAGAAGAAAGCCGATTATATGCTTCTCAATGGTTTGAAGAGCTGGAAGTTCTCGATGTTGTAGCAGTGCTCTCCACATGGTGCCCTGTTCTGGCCATCGGCCCCGTTTTCCTCCAAGAATTTCTAGAAGGCCCTAACACTTCTGTAAATATTGCTACCAACCTTTGGGAGGACGATCTGGACTACCTCGAATGGCTTGACACACAAGCGTCATTTTCAGTACCGTATGTGTCTTTTGGAAGCATCACAGTGATCTCTATATTGCAGCAGAAGAATTGGCTCTTGGGCTTGAGGCGAGTGAGCAACCAGATTTATGAAAGAGATATGGAACATAGTGATGGATATCGAATCCCGGCTAGAAGACAACGACATGATGGTGAAAAGAGAGGAGGTGGAGAAATTCGTGCTCACTGATGACAGAGCATCAAGGGAGTGAACTGACAAAGAATGTGTTGAAGCTTAATGAAGCTGCAGCCAAGGTGATGATGTCAGGAGGTTCTTCGTAGAAAAATTTGGATAAATTTACATAAGATATGACAGCAGTAGCTAATTCATCAAACATATAACAAAATTTTATATTACTTACGGTCTCACATTGTCTTGTCATCATGCAAACCAATTAGATTTTCGTTCTCGTTCTCCTTTTCTTCCTCATCGACTTCTATGTATATAATCCTCCCCTCCTCCACACAAAGAAGAAAATAAAAGATGACCGTAACCAACACGCACAAACAAGTCTCTTAATCTGTTTTGTGGGTATTGAAGCCTAAACATGTGAATGACATAATATCTGATAAATCACAAGGAATTCTTAGATCTTACTGGGTGTTGGGATGGTATCAACAGGAGGCCTCACGTGTAGGAGTGCCCACTTAACTGCATGCTTGTTATTCTTATCATTACAAACAACTACTGCAACACTCCCAACACCTGCCCTTGGGTTTTGCCCAATTTCTTGCCTAGGTAGTTGTTCTTAATGAGAAATCTGATGTATACAGTTACGGAATTGTTCTTCTAGGAACCTGTAGACAATAACTCAAATTTGTTTGGATTAGTTAATATGCACTTTGATAGTTTTATAATATTACTCCCACTCATATGTGAAACTCTCTGTATCTAGTGGTTTGGATGGATTTCTCTTTTTATTGTTTATGACAACTCTTTAACTTCCTCTTTTACTTTTTTACAAGATATTTTTATTCTCTTTCTCCTGCAGTAAAGAAGAGAGTGTTGTCTCTAAACGAACTTCAGGTGGGTTTCACACATGTATTTATTATTTGAAAACTATTAGTGAACTTATTCCCGTCACATTTTTAGGACAAACTTTCACATCCACTAGAACTTATACAACTATGTCTAGGACGTTAAAAGTTCATTATCCTCAAAGTTGATTATACTATAGAGAGCAATGTGTATTTGTATATTACAACAAGGGAAAGTGATCTACCTCGCTTAAAATGTAGAATTAATCCCACACCATTATGTAGAGAAATACCTTACCAGAAGCTACTAACATGAAGGATTTATAGAACATAGTATGTGCTTATGATGAACATGGTATGTGCTTATGATGTCACTCAGTAAAAAAATGATAACAAAATTTGACACTTCTATTGGGTTTCATCTTATTGTGGTGCCTTGTGGTTTGTCATGACTGGAACTCCTTTTTCAGTCTGTTTAGCACGTGATGGGGTGTGCTTAATAGTATTTGGTAATGTAACTTGTTATCTTTTTTGGTCATTTACCTAAGTATTGAAGTTTGTGTTATAATGTAGTTGCCATTTCCATTCACTTGAGGACTGATTGAATATATTTCCCAAAAAAAGTAGTTATCTTTGACTGATGAAATGCTTTTTCCAATGTGAGATGTTATCTTGATTGATGAAATGGGTTTTTGTATACATTTAGTTAGTTGCATTGGCTATTTTCTTGAATATTGATGATATAGGTTCTACTGCTCCAATGCATGTATTTAGTTGTACCAACTCTATGTGTGATGATTAATGAAATGGGTTTGGTACTTATAGAGAAGGAAGCAAACCTTTAGTAGTTGTGGATTTTTCTTCATGGAAGTACATCAACTGTGTTCAATGTTTTGTTGAATTTAGTGGCCATATTATATAGGGGATATGTAATTGTGAAATACTAAAGGCATTCCCCTTATCAACTTCAACTAAAAAGTAATAACTATCCCTATAAATCAAATAACATATACCGTTCGGCATTCACATTGCATTGTACACATGTGATTGCTAGTTTTTAAGATTATAGTGATACATGGATGTGTAGGCTATAAATTTAATGTGTTTTCCATTTTGTGTGATCATTTTAGGAAAGAGACTAAATATGGTATTCTATCTTAATAATTGGTTATGATTGATAAGGATTTTATTAAAGAAATGTGTAAATAGATATGTTATATTAATAATGTAATACAACTAATTTTAACATACTCTAAACGTGTTTAATCAAATATATTTTCATGTATTATATTTAACTACATGAGGGAATATATTTTAAAAAGAATTTATTTGTAATCTAGAACTATAAAATCATATTACTTTAACTTGGATTTTGGTTTTGATTGATAATGGCGAAGACCTCTCCCACTTCATGGAACCCTAGCCCTAAAGTCGATGGCAATGGTGGTGCCTTCTCTGCGCCCAACAATGGTAGGGTGTAACAACATGTACAAGTGACTCTTTGGAAAAATTTGATACCCAAGGTAAATTTTGAACCAAAATCAGTGATGGTGTGGGTTTTAAGGAAAATGATGGTAGCATGGCCTTTGTGGATGGTCAGCAAAATCTCTCGATGACCCTGTTGGAATCATTTTCCTTGTCAACTCTTAGGTGGCCCGTGGGTGGTGATGGTTGTGGATGTGATATCCCTATTAAAATAAGGGTTGTAAGAGAGAAAAATATTGATGTGGACGAGTTCTAGTAAAAATAACAAAGACCCCTTGTCAAACCCCTTGATTTACCATAGTTTTTTTGGGAAGGGGGTTTTAACGGCATGGTTACTACTCACCCTAATACTTCTTCCCCTGACATAGGGATTGAGAATAATGATGGGGTTGTTTAGAGGGGTTTGGATTTGTTGAACAAAGGAATCATTATTTTGAAGAGAGGTTCTGCCAGGGAAGGCGAATTCAAACCCATGGCACCTACATCCTGCAACCCCCGTGCTTATTTTGGAGATGAGGTGATTGAAGTCGAATCCTTCTACCAAGACCATACCCTGATTTGAAGATTTAGCAAAGTGTTTGGACCAATCTTTAGATCTTCACGATTGTATTTCTAGACATTGGATCCCTCTTCTAGATGGCAGGTTAGATCTTTATCCCTATGCAAAAGGAACATTTATTATAGTTTTTTCTTCAATAGCTGATAAGGACACCATAGCTAGAAATATTTGGGCATGTCAATCACGTTACCTTGTCATGAAACCTTTGTTCCCCTCTTTTAACCCAACCACTAAATCCTTTTCTTGTAAACCGGTCTGGATTAGACTGCCTCATTTACCTTTGTAATTTTGGGACCGTGCCTGTCTGATCTCCATTGGAAATGTTTTGGGTAACATATTAAACATTGACTCCCAAACCATTGATTTTACACACACAACCTATACCATAATTCTAGTTGATATTGACACCTCAAAGAACCTTCCTACAAACATTGAGCTTAAATTTCAAAATATAACATGGACACAACCTCTAGACTATGAAGGTTTACCTTTCAGATGCATAATATGTTTCACTTTAGGACATATTGTTGTTGATTATGAGATGGAAATGCATTAAAATGAAAGAACCAATTGGTGTAAAAATTCCCTCCAAGAACATTTGGTCTTTGATGTTAAGGGAGAGTTAGATTGAAATACGGACTCAGAGGAAGTGGTTGAATCAGTCCCCAAAATTCCATTTAGTGAAATTTCTATTTGAAGGAAACAAGGGGAATCTAATGGTTAAATTCAGACAAATAAAAATGTTTAACCATATTCTCCTAAAGAGGCTAAGGAATTTTTCCCTCCACTCTTTCCTTTAAAAAAATCACATACTTGCCGATGAAGCTCTTAAAGTTATTCAAGTCATGTTCGTGGAGGTTTCAAAAGGGTGGAAAATGGTACATAAAAAGAAAAATCCACTCACAAGAAAATTGTTTCTCCTACTTAGTTGAATCTTTCGTTGTTTGGTAATTGTTTCTTTTTGTTTCTTAATGTGTTAATGTCTTTATCCAGGCTTTCATGCCTTTTTGTACCTAGGTAGGGTCCCCAATCAAAAAACCTTTATCCTTAATAAAAAGTCATATTAGTTTTGGTAACTTGGGATGTAGTCATTATAAAAATACGATACTAAATAAGTTTAGACATGAAGTTCCAACAAACCTAAAAATAATGTGAATAGAGAACCATGAATAGAAATGTGGTTTTTACAATTTTTATAAAGAGAAAATCAAATTTGAAAAACCTATTCATATGTAACAAGATTCTAATAGCATTGTTCACTTTTTTAGAACCTTTTCTTTCTTACTCATTTCTTTTATATTAGTACTATAGTAAAAATTTGAACGGATGTCCCCATGGTTGTTTCTAATTTTTCTCATATGTATATGGGATATTAGTTATCTTTAATACTTTATTTTAAATAGCGATATCATGAATAAGAAAGGGTGGTCATTGAATATTTGTATTGATCCTTTCTCAAAGGAGGTTGTCTCTCAAGAGGCCCATGATGATTTCAATGAGTTTATGTTATTTCAATACAATATATTTTTATCTTCTTCCTTTTTTAAGGCACATTTCTTACATTTTCATTGTTAGATTATTTTTCAGTGAAGGCATGTCCCTAACATCTAGTATCAAATATCTTTATAAGGTCATGTTCTACAATAGCAACGGTAGTTTAAGGCTCCCTATAATATCCATCATATGTTCTTCCCTCACCCTAAATAGGACCTTGGTGATTAGAAAGTGGTTTAGAAGTAGTGGCACTAAACCCCTCTTCTAAACCTATCCAAGTTTCTTTTATTTTTTTAGTAGATAATTTCTATTTCTACATTAAAAATTATGTTTCATCCATTTTAGAACTCACAAAAAAAAAAAGTTATTTGATGTTAAGATGTAATTTTATCTATATAGAGGTTACATTTCAATACTCAAATAATTAGATAATGATAATATACATTTATTGGAGATTCTATATACCTTTAGGTATACCAAAATTCCCCATATGTTTTTTAAATCAGGCCATAGAAAATTATTATCCTTTTTCTAATTCTAGTGCACCAAAGACGTAGTTAGTTGGGTGGGAAGTTACTCGCAATGCACCTTAAGACAAAATAGTGGGCTACAAGTATGGTATATGTTTCAGAATTAGTATTATAAAACATTGGGCTAACACTACATATGGAGGTGATAAGTATAAATATGATCCCACCAGCTAGGCTTTTCCAATAAGTGTTACCCATCAAGACGTGATGGTATCAAAATCTGGTAACTTGGAGTTGGTAGAAATCACACCACTCAATTCCTCTCGACATCATACCAATAAAAATTAGAATACAAATAGTGGAGAAGAGTGACATACTTCGTATATCATCATACTAATAAGAATAGGTATCAAAATAGAAGAGTTGTAGAGAAGATTTATAATCATATAAATCAATTATTTTCAAAATGGTGACATACGAAAATTCTTTAAAAATTTTGACTCATAAGGTGGTTTTCCAAAAAAAAAAAATCTTTGAAATTTTTTATCACCCTTGATATAATTATGTCATTATTATCATCTTGTCGATTTAATTATTTTGACACATAAATATTCTAAGTATTTTTGGATCCCCCATAAATCTAGTGTAATGGCTCTAACAACCCAATCTAGAGCTTAAAGCATGGATCTAAGGAAGTTTTCATATTTAGATATGTTATCACGGATCTGAAAAATATGCATGACCTCAATGCATATAATATAAAACTCTTTAAAAGATTCAATCATAACTAACATTCTAATAAATTTTTCTCATTTGGACAAATGGTGCATGGCCATAAATTGCACTTCCCTAAATTTTACGGTATCACCCCCTACTATTTGAGTATACTATGTAGAATAGTATTTTATACTACAAGACATATTGGTGGTACATAAATGAACTATCACCTCCTTCAACTTAGAAAAGGAATATTTAATGGCATAAAACGGTACAAAAACTTTTATCAAAACCATCTTCATTGGGATGATTTTTCTAACTTTTTTAGTTAAATTTGGTCTCAATTCCTATGACAATTTCATAGGATCTCTTACAAAACTCAAACACACTAAATTTTTTTATGAAAATTAAACTAAATTTGAAAATTTGATGAGCCAAAATAGATTATTATCCAATGAATTTTTTTAAGTTTCATTAGTGGCATCACAGATAAGGTCCATGTAAAGGTGAAAATAACATTAAAATCTAAAGATATGATAAAAGCTATTGTGTTTTCCAAGATAGCAAAAAATAATCTCATTACCCAATGATGTTCTTAAAATTGTGTTCCCTTTAAACCATCTTCATCACAACACCATATAATAAATTCCCCATTTTAAACCACTCCCATTAAAAACTAATGTAAGCATATGTGTATTATTCCAGTTATGGGAAAGTATAGATACCTAAAATTGGTAAAATGCATTCAATCTCAAATAAAATTATGCCTTTACTAACTAAAACCATTAGTATACATTTTTGTCCATTTGGTATATATTTCCCCATTTTATTTGATCTTGTACCATGTTTGACATTAACATCTAACATTAGAAACTCTCGCCATTTCTAATTCACTTATGTAACTCGTTACATAACTCTATGGAATCGTACCCTTCTATTTTGAGCTTTTTAAAACCTAATTCATTAGAAGTGGTATAGGGACAATATCAGTAACACTCACTAAAGACGGCTGATAGTAGTATCCTCTATTGAAAAGTCATTTTAATCATTTGGGGAATTTTATATGGTTGTAATATACTTTTAAATTTATTCTCAATCCACCATTAATTATCTAAGGGATGTATGTTGTCGCCTAAAGTTACACTCCTACTAAATCCATCAAATTTAGCACCTCATTGTAACGTTGGATGATCACTCAATGTGGGACTTGACTTTATGATATCAACCTCAAGAAAAGGTTATATTCCTCTACATATCTTACTAATGAAAAACTACTCTTAAGCTAGATGCTATTATCAACCGTGGGGGAATGGAGAAGGAGTGCATGAAAGAGAAACTAATCTAGAGAGTGTCGATAACACTAGAGAAAGGTATTATCTCTTTCCTTAATTTCAGGGAAGTAAGGAAGGATCACACAAGAATGAGAGGAAAATATTGACCGCAATGCGGTTTTACAAATCCATCAACCTGAAACCCTACATATATGACACATTGAAATGAAATCCATGCAAATATAGTCCATACATAACATAAAATAGAAAGAAAGAGAGGATATAAGACAATAATATAAGTAAAAGGGTAGATATGATGTAAATTTATGTATACTATTTCCTATAAGGATGTGTAGTCTCATTCGTACACTCAAAAGGTATTGGGTGCATTACTAAATCTACAAAAAAAAGGTATGAAAATTAAAGTTCAATCAAAATTTCAGCATGGTAACTTTTAAAAATAAAAATAGGATCCTTTACAATGAAAATGAATTGCATTATATAAAAAGAAGAGAAGAGATGGAGAAGATCATATCGCAGCAATAATGAAGGAAACCAACCACTCGCTTCCCACTAAGGACCAATCACCACTAATTTTGTAGGATGGATATGGGAACTTGACATTTCCCAAATCACATGCCATCAAATTGCTAGTTTAGGAAGACAATTTCATTTAAAATTAATTTTTTGTTGTTAAGTTGGTTGAACTCATGGTTCAAATTAGGTGTAGCATTCTTTTATTTCACGTAAATCATACGATTCATTATCTTCCTCTTTCTTCCATGGCTTTTAGATGTTTCTACTTTGAATTGCAACTTTTCCTTTATTTTATTTATTTTCAAAATTTCCCACACTTATTCTTCTTCCCTTGCTATGTGTTGTCCACTCAAAATTCCCCGCTGAGAAGTTCAAAATTAAAAATTTGAGGTTAAGTGTCTTTTCGTTATCCTGGTAGTGTGATAAGTCAAGAAATTGGGAAAATCTACATTTTTGGTTCATTTTGTGTGTTTTTTTCGGACATTTTTGTCCCGCGTGACATTTTTATCAGCTTGTTTACTCAAGTCCGTTCTTTTCGGCCCGTCGAACTTTTTTTGTCCCAAATGTCCCAAGTTCACCCAAACCCGTTGTTCCTTTTCGATCCGATTCCGAATCACGTATTTCACATACTTTTGTCCCGCATGTCCCAAGAACATTTGTGCGTCTTTTCCCGTGTCACCCGAATCGGCCCACCGTGTACTTCACAGCTTTCGCGTCCCTCCTCGTGTCCTAAATGAACCAAGTGCCATTCATGCTATTTTTCCCGCTCTACCCGAATATCTTGCTTTTCAATTTGGTAGATGTGTATTTAATGCGCATTTATTATCTTTCTCTCTCCTAAACGGCTATATAATGAGCTTCCCCTATGCGTTTTTGCACACTGCTTTCATGCTATCTATTGCTCGAACCCTTGCGACCAAAATTCCTGCGCGTATCCATTCCCCCTGCAATTCCATCCCAAGTCCAGCCAGCAGCTTTTCTCTCCGAGTTACTATCAACATGAAGATCAAATTCCAGGGGCAGGAACAAATTTCACCACTCGAGTCTGCCGTTCCCGATATCGGGGACAGTGAAGTTCGCCACCTTGATTTTGGGGATTTTTGGGCAAGGATGACCGATGCAAACCCTTCACCTATGGCACAGATGATCCATGACAGTGGTTTGGCTTTCGCCGGTGGCTTCCCTATCTCAGTGCAATGCGTAGATACAGTGCTCTCCTGCGGTGCTCATTTCAACCCCGACTCGAGTGAGTTGGCCAACGTGCATGGGGAGCTCATCGCCAAACTTGACACTACCGCCATTAGCACTACCCTAAGAATTCCAGAAATGGACAATTCCATAGTAATCTCTCAAAACCAGGCACAGGCCCTCTTCGACCAAGACAGTGAGAAGTACAAGGCGAGGGTGGCGAAGTCGTGGCTTAAAAACCCTAAAAAGGGGGCATCCCGTCTATCCAAGGTCTCCGCTCGCGGCTGATTTCAATGAAGAACTATCATATTTCATAATCCTACTAGCTCGAGTTATGGGCTTACCCTCTACCAATGAGTTCCATTTTTGGATGTGCCCACTTATCAACATGGTGTGCGAAGGGACTCAGAGTATCAACTAGGCAGAGATCATCAGTATGAACCTAAGCGGAGCAAATTGCCTAATGTGCAAGAAGCAAACAAAGAAATTCTATATGACTTCATACCTGATGTATACTCTGGCAGCATCGAGGCAATGGTTTGGTTTCTCATACATCGATGCTCACAAGGATGACCCCGTGTATGCCTACTGCCCGCAGTTCACCCTGGAAACCAGCAATCGCAATTTCGAAGGGTGAATGACGCTTTCACCATGTACATTGTCCGGCTTCTTGAGAGTGACACGGCGAGGAGATTTTCTGATGAAGCTATGAGCCTGATAGCGCATTACGGTGCCTATTTCATCCAATTTAGGAAATTTTCCTATATAAGGCTTGCAGGCTATGAGAGCACTCCTCTCAAGCTTCCTATGTTCTGCAATGACAAAATGGTCTTGATAGAAGTGTGCAGGCAATTGGAAAAATTGCATAGAACCTGCAGAGATAAGAAAATTACTGGCTTGCACTTCCCCATCTCTTTGGGAAACTACACCTGCAAAACAGCCCTGGATGCACAAAATATAGAAAGGGCCCTAGCTCCCATTACTGTCCATTTCTTCAGGCCAAGAACTTGCTTTGACTTGAAAAAGTTTATTGAGCAGAACATCAAGATCACTTATCATCATAGGGCAGACACAGAGGATTATTGGGCTGACTGTGTTGATGATTTTGAAGCAAGAAGGAGGCATTACGGCAGGTTTTCTCTACAATTGATTCAAGAACTCAACTTGTACCAAGTTCCTGAAGGGCTTCAAGATGATAATTCTGACTTGTACTCATATGAGTATGACAATGTGGTCAAACACACTCCCTTGGAGGACTTGGATTGGTTCAAAAAGGAGAAGGATGATTTGGCTGAAATCCTAGCTCCGGTCTTAGTCAGGACCAAGATCTGGTTTGATAAGAAAGTCCGTGAATTTAGAAGGCACTCAGGGGAATCCTCCTCCAAGGATGCTTCAACACCAAGGAAGGAAGCATCGACACCCAGATCAGAAGCACCTGTGCAAACCCCTCCTACCTCGTCAACTCAAGGACCTACAGTCTCTACTCCTTCCTCATCCACCCAGGTGTACCAGAAGAAAGTCAAAGAAGTTAAGAAGGAGCCTGTGGAAGAAGACCCCCTGAGGAAGCATGCAGAATTTCCTTCGGGACCAGAGAACATTATTGTTCTCAGTGAAAGTGAAGAGAGCAAAGTGCCAGCTCCTGCAAGCACCCCTGAAGCCCCAATGGATAGGGACAAAGAAGTCCAGAGCGCTGAACTTCCAAGCACCATTGATTCCTCTGCACCAGGAGCCCCAAGTGCTCCACTCATATCCCAACTCGAGGAAACAACAGTACAAACCTTGGGCGCCATGAGTTCTCTATCTCTTGGTCCTCTTGCCCCACCTGCTTCTTCCTCCTCCTCTTTTGCATGGGTGCAGACCTCTTGTTGACAGTAGGAAGAGAAAGTCTTCCTCCCGAATTTCAGGACCCAATTTTGATGTTGTGGCAGCCTTATTAGGCACTACTCCTCCTTCTCACGCCAAAAAATCCAGAATTACCTCCAGGATAGTGTCTGATGCTCAAGGCCAACAATTCCTAGAGATAGCCAAGCCTAAGTCGGACAAGCCAGAGCAAGATTTGCAAGCATCTGATCTGGAACTCTCGAGAATTCCCATGGGAGAGTCCACCCCTGAAGGAGAAATCCACAATCTTCAGGAAACAGTCACCAGAGTCATTGGGAGGGTAGAGAAAGGGCAGAAAACCATAGAGCAGTTGGAGGAACAGGCCCAGATTCTTACAAGTTTCATCAAGTCTCTGTTGTCCAAAGATAAGGTTTTGGATCCTACCCCATTGACTACTCTTCCACCACCTGTAATTCTGAGCCAGGATGAAGTGCAGAGTATCAAAGACATGCACAAGTATTCCATCTATGGAAGGGCTATGGAGGCTATGGTAGATGATATGCTTGTTGCAGGATTGAACTTCATTGATGAAGCTTTCAAACTCCACGGGAAGGTGAGCAATTTGCAACAGAAGCTCTCCTCCACTATTGGGAGCATTGATAAAGAACTTAAACTTTGGGGCAGTTGCATAGTAGACCTCCGTCTAATGGGACAAACAGATGAAAATATTTTGACGGAAAGCAAGGTCTTCGAGGATGCCAAGGATAATTTTTCAAAGTCCTGGGTCTACAACATGGAATGGAAAATCAAGGTGTTGGAGGAGGCTTTGGGAGAGTTAAAGAATAGCTGGCAGAAGGGTGAGGCCTTCAAAACACTAGTTATATCTGCCTTCAAAGATATACATTGCCATCTTCATGATGAGACTTCTGGTGTGCCTCTCACTTTACAAGAAATCAAAGCTCAATTCAGAGCTTTTGTCAAAGGTGATCTATTCAAGGAAAGCTCCATTTCCAAGGAAAAAATGAAGGAGATCTGCTCTCTTCAATCTGCCATAGAAGAAGCAAATAAATATTATCATACTCATGTCGAGTTCGACAAGGAAATGGAGAAGTGCCTCGGATTTTGGACTCAGTCTACTACCAACACATCAGTCCCACGAGGCAGAGACATAGCAGAGGCGTTGAAGAGATTCAGACAGTGGATCTTAAAGTCGGTGGGTCCCTCCCAGTCATGAGCACCTGTCTTCTTCTCCTAATTCTTCTCTTCTTCCCCCTTTTCCTCTTGGATTTATTGTAATTAGTTGGGGTATTGCGATTAGCATCCCTTTAACTAAACATTAGTTAAAAGAAGTAGTTACCAAGAGTAACTAATTTGTAAACTATATAATGGCCTCTCCTCACCATTTTTGAAGGAAGAACTTGGCTTATTTCTGAAAGTGTAAATAAATCATAAAGAAATCAATACAGAAGGATTTTTCATTCTTTGTCTATCTGGTTTCCTTTATTCTCAAGCTATTCGTTTAATCTTGTTAGATCATTTGTCTGTATTATGCTGAGAAGCTTTGTATTCTTGCCTTTTTTTTACAGAACTTTGTGTCTTTTCAAATTTCATCTTATTAATGTGATACAAATGATCTTATTCCAATTCGTTGTACCCTCACATGCATAAGGAATTACTCTGTCATCTATAATTCTGAATGGTGCCTTTCTACTCGTTCTCGCATTTTCATTCCTCATTCCTTTTGTGATTGATGATCCTTTTAGAAAACACTTTCATAATATCCAAGTTCCATAGTAAAACAATGCTTTGTATATGTTTAAATAGGATCATTTCTGAATAAGGGAACCTCTCCCATTAAAGAGGAGGGACTTCTTGTCCCTTGACTGTTTCTCTTCTTGAAGTCCTTTTTGACGACCAACACTATGTTGTGAAGGTATTTCTCCTTGTTGCATGGAATTTGTTACCCATTACCAGGTCCTCTTTTTTTGCGGCTTTCAAAATTCATGAAACACTATATTTGAGATCCCACATAAGACATAGTTACTTTTTCCACATCTTCTAACCTTATCCACAATTGGATTTCTTACCTTTTCCTTATGGTGTCTCGTGGAACCTTTTTCTTATCATTGCATCTTATTCTAAGCAGGACTATATGTGTTTTTGCATGGAATTAACCAACTATATAGATTTCCATATTTTCTAAGTTTTGTAGCACTTTATTATCTAATCCATGAAGCACTAAGATTTTTACCAATGTCACGGAAGAATAACCTTCTCACCTATTTTTCCTAAAGCTTCCAACTTTGTAAATTCTATGAAACAATATGTATTTCACTTCATCATTATTTGGATCTTCAATCCAAAGCTTCCTAAGTCTAAAACTTGGATGAGCTATCTCTAAAATAGCATGGGGGTGATATTATGGACAATAGTTTGGCAAATTCCAAGGGAAATATGAATATTATATGTAAATATTAGTAGCCTTGGAGCATATATTGGGCATGGATTCAAGCCTAAAACTTGAATTTGATCTTTATAATTTTCCCCAATTTTGTATGAAGCATCTGACTTTTCATGATTTGGAGATAATATTTTAGATCTTAAAAGAATACTCTTCTCAAAATTTCCCAAAATCTTTTGATTTCCATCATGAATGTAAAAATTTGGACTGTGCATGGCCACAGGGGCCCTCAAAACTATGTACAAAAGAGAAATTGTACATGATCAAAATGGAAACTTGCATGATATGCACAAGTAGTTAGGAAGTGAGAATACTACAACTACCAACCAAACATGTGCATAATAACACTTGGAGGAAAGTGGAAATCTAACACTACCATGTACAAGATGATACATCACCTTAATAACAATACTTGAGGCATACCCCATTAACTAGGAAACTGAGGTTCCTCCCCATTTTTCCTTAACAATTGAAAATAATTGTGTGATTTTCATCTATAAATAACATTAGGACCACCGTATAATATGTAAAATTTGGTTTGCTTACCCAGTTTAGCTCTATTCTTTTCCAATTTTAAGAAAAGGCCTCCTTCCGAAAATTTATCGTCATTATTTTCTTATCAAATTTATTTTTCCATTTGGGCTTGATGAAGTTCCCTTTTGTGCATGGTGTGGTATCTTAGTTCCTATAAATCCATCATTTTTGCATATTTATCCTACATGGCTTCTTCTTCAAACATCTTGAGTTGATTTATGAGTTCTAAAGCTAGTAACTCAAGGGATATTAGCAATATTTCCTCTTTACCATAAACAATATTGTAATATGAGTTTTCAGTAGACATTTTAGAAGTGATCCAAATATCCCATAAGGCTGACTTTAACTTTTTGTGCCATGTTCTTTTATTTTCCTCCAAAGTTCTCTTGATGGTCCTTAAAATATTTTTGTTTTTCATTTCAGCAAGCCCATTACCTATGGGATACTAATTTGAGGATGTACTCAAATGAATCCCATTTTTACATCCCACTTAATTATTTTAGTGCAAAGGAATTCCAACACATCATCTGATATGATTATGGAGGGGACTCCAAACCTGATTATAATACCCTCATAAAAACCAAGGATATTAGCTTCATTTTCCTCTTTCAAGGAAACTACTTCTATCCACCTAGTGAAATAATCCATTTTTGTTAATATCCAATTGATTCCTTGGCTTGAATGTGGATTTATTACCCCTATAAAATATAACCCCTCGCCGCATGAGTCGATGCTCAATCGAAATGGGGTTGAGAGGAAGGGCGGCGAGTTTCTATTTTCCCACAAATAAATATTATTTTTAATAATTTTTAACCCATATATGGCAATATTTGAAGATATTTGTCCAATATTATCCTCCTTTCATGATTTTAAGTGTTTTTTCTCTTGGGTCATAATGTCCTCCTACTGATATGTCATGGAATTCTTGTTAAATCCTCTTAATTTGATCATAAATTTCTATTATAATCTCTTTTTGAATAAGGAAATTTGAATTAGTAGATTCTTAAGAAATAAATAATATGATAATCAAAAACTATGATTTAGTATTCATTTCAACACAAATGATATTATTTCACCATATTAATCATTTGAGAAAATATTGATAAATGATTAAAGCTTAAAATTAAGGTAATTAGAAATAGATCTTAAATGGATTCAAACTCTCTTTCTATATGAAAGACATACTAAGAAAATAATAATTGGGTGGGAAACATGATATATTTTTTGTTTGATATATTAGGGTATAAATAAAAGTGGTAAATAAAATTATAACGGAAAATTGGGTATGTAAGGTACATGAGAAAAAATGGTGTATTTTCATTCTAATAATATAACAGAGGAGGTAATATCAATTGAATAATTAGAGGTAAATAATAACATTAAGAGTATTCTTTAATACCCTTCAAATGAATGTCTTATACCATAGTATTAGTAAGTGAACCCCCTTGTGTATTAGACTCCTTGGCATCCCATTAAATTTGTGATGATTCTTTCCTCAAACTATTGGTATTAAGATGCGACCTTTAAAAATGGATGATGTTAGAAGCACAATGGAATGAGATGGGGAGTGAATCAGCACTTAAAATATTTCAAATTATATATCAGATCTAAATATTCAAAAACTCATAGCCATTCAACCATAAATCCACTTAACCAAAACTTAATGTGTGCACACCATAAACTTATCAAAGATGCAAGCATCCATGAAACAAAGAATTAACACATGAACACAATATATAAGTGGGAAACCCTAAAGGGTAATAAAACCCACTAAAACACAATCTTATATTGATATGTTTCTAAATTTAGTGAGGCACCAACCCCAGAAGAAGCACCAATCCCTAGTTTAGTAGATCACCAACCCTACAAGGAGCACCAACACCAAATTTTGTGAAGCACCAACTCCAAAAGGATGTTAAAACCCCCGAGATGATCAAGAACCCACTAAAACACCTTATGATGTTTATATATCTGATTTTTTTCTACCACAACTGATGGAGATCCAATATATAGCTTGCACTTCTTCAATCAAACCCTAGATTATCAAACTTCACAAAAAGCTCTTCAATCACTTAAAAAATCATCAAACCCTTGCACACATGATGTCCTATTTTTCATCACCTTAAAAACTTTATTTAGACTCAAATAATTCTCCAATACCTTCAATAAAATCTCACCTAGGTCGCTCACCTTGTACACACATCACTAGCATCAAAAAGCACACAAAAACATGCTTTTATAAGCTTCTCTTGATTTCAAACATAAGAGAAAAAAATTCCCTTCTTTTTTCTCAACCCATACATCAAGTAAACATCCCAAATTTTAATTACAATGATCATAAGTGACCCAATTAGGTCGGCCTAACTAAATCCCTCATTACATATGCCAAAAATGGCTCAAAACCCCATGGGCACAAATATTAAAATGAACTTAGATCAAAACATTAAATATTCATGACCCATAACCCTTTATTTATGATTAAAATATAATTTTCCATTCATAATTTTTCATACATTTGATCAACCAATAAAATTATTTCATTTACTGGGCCCAGTTCACTTTGGAATTCTCAAAACAGTTATTTCCTACACCCTTCATCACTCTAGAAACTTCTTAAGGCCACCAAATAACTTCAACAATATAAAATAATGTCATGTAACCACACGTTGATGGAAATTTAAGAACATTTAGAACACTTATAATCAAGTTATAAGCCTTTAATAAACCTCATGCTCAAACCACAACTACTTTTGTCTTCACCAGATCAACCTACCAAAAATGATGTTTCCAAAGGTTAGTTCATAAAAAAATTATATATATATTAAATAATTTAAATTGGATTCAAAATTTATCCTCTTCACATTTCAAGTGATATAAATCATCACCAAATCCATCTCATGCTTCAAAAACTTCAAACTTGCACCAAAACACATCATATCTTACACTACGTAAACATTCTTGTCAAAATAATGACCTATAAAATATTTAAAATAACCTAATAATAATGTATACATAATTTCACTAGAAATATCTCTAAATCCTCTTTCCAAAAAAACTTGAATCATCTTCAAACTCCACCTTTAGCTCAAGTTATGCCCATTTTATTGAACCTTGCTATTTGAGGCCTCAAAATTGCCCTTTGACTAGTCAACCTGTATGGACCTCAAATGACCATGTACCTAAATTAAAATGTCCTTAAACCTCAATTTACATCAATATAAACTCACATAAATTATGTAAAATTAATTTTACATGCTACTCCTTTGGACAACCTTGTTCCAAAACATTCTTCTTCATAAATTGACCTATTTGAGTGGGGCCCACTCATCACCATGACCTCAACCATACATTTATGGAAATATAAGAGATTCCTCTACAACATAAAATCATCAATTTTTATGAATCAATAAAAATGGGTCACTATACCTCTCTTTCTTCAAACTACTCCTAATTAGGGTTTAACTAGGGTTTTAGAACACTTTATCTTCTTAACATTCATTCATAAAACCTTGAGGATAAAACCACCTGATTAGTTTTTTGAAATATTATAAAAAAATAATAGAAACATCTCATAAATCCATAAGGTCCCATGCAAATCACACATTTCATAATGATCATCATAAGATCAACTTCGAGATGGAATTTCACCTATTTTTTACCTTGTCTCACATACACTGTCATATCTTGAAAAATTCACATCCTAGAAACCTGAAATTTTTCTCAAAGAACTATGAAACATCCCTATAAAATATCAAATCATAATACTTTCAAATCCATACCTCAATCTCGTTATCCATTAATACTTACATTTTTTGCATGTGTGTTTCTCACTATAAAAGCTAGGGTCAATTGAGAGAGTGCAATAATTTATCATAAAACCTTTGAAAATGAATCAAACATACATTATATTCCATTATATAATTAAATTAAAGCTTCCATGAGCTCATATATATCCAAACCATATTGTCATACCTCCAAGCAACCATACCTACTCCCAATTAGCACCTGTAACATAGTGAACCACTTATATCTGCATCATACCACTTTTATGAGTGCCTATGCACCCTTAAAACCTGATATACATCATGTCAACATTATTCTCAAGAAACCAAGAAGCTCCTACCTCCATGCAACATCACTTATGAACCTAAATAGGCTTGCAAGAGCAAGAAATCCTCATTGAATCTCACTTTACAAGCACAAACACATCTGAAACACCATGTCAGCATCATTTGCATCATCAAGTGACCCTAATACAACATCCACTTTGTAATTAAAGGGTTTTTCATCAATGAAAACACCTAATAAGATCGCATGCCAACAATCTCCCTCTTTGTCATTGATGGAAAATAACTGAACTTCTCCCCTTTTTACATTAATGACAAAGGAATACATGTATAATCATATTATTCAAATACCTTTGCTTCATAAAGCAGCATGATTTTTTTGGAAACATCAACCAAAGGTCTCAAACTCACTCTTTTGCTTAATTTTTTTCTCAAAAACTGATTTTTTCCTTCATTTTAGGCATGCAAACACCATGCTCCTCCTGGGACAAGAAACTCCAACATCTGAAAATCATCAATGAATAAGAGAGAAGCATAATCATACCTTATTTGGAACAAAAACACCACATTTCACCTCCTAGGCATGCAAAAAAAAATCATCTTTCACCTTCAACTCTATTTTTCCCTTCATGGAAACATCGTACCCACTTTGATCTAAAACATACATCCATGAATCATGCCAAAAATGTTAGAGAAGAGAATAAAATGATTCTATACATTCATTTTTTCCAATCACCACCTTGTCTAGGCCTAAAATAAGCCTTCTCATGCTCATTCTTACTCTTCATATCATACCTTGGACTAAGATCCCGAGGTAGCTTCTCAAAGTAGTTTTAGGACCAACTTTGAAGCTCTCCCCATATTCATTCATCTCATACCTTAGAAAATTATCACTCCTCTGGATTAAAGAACGATATCTCTAGTAGAGAGACTCAAGAACAAGTAACTTACCTTGTAAGCATGGAATGAAATCATATTGAGAAATATAGATCTTCCCTAAACACCTTTTTCAATCATGAACAATCATACTTGATTGAGATGTGAAAAATTTCACCTTGACATACATAATCATGAGCATCTACACTTCATAGCCTAGAAAACATCATTTTGAATTACCATAGGTCAATGTTATGTCCCCCTAACTTTAGTAAGCTTAAACACACTTTGCATAATAATGATCATACCCTGTAGGAACATGTTTCAATACCGTAGCACAATCTCACAACTCGAGATGCCATATCATGCAATGTTTCCATGAATTAAGTGATTTATAGACCACAAAGGAATTCTTCATGAAAGTATCTTCTTGACACCACACAATCGCTTAAATATATAATCATACATGTTGAAACAACTTACATTTTACCCTTCAGCATTGTGCCATTAATTATACTTGTGACCTGTAGGTGATCATTTTTTTCTAAGCATCGAGATCCATAGGAAACTTCCACAAACCCACAATCTCTAATATCATTTTCTATTTCTATTCCAAAGCATTGTGAAGCCTTTACTATTAATTATACTTGAGTCTACATGTTATGAACCACCACAAGAATAATGTGCAACTATACCCATACTTATAGATTTTCTTACTCGCCTCTAAGATTTCATACACATGAAGATAGTGAATTTGACTCAATATACAACTAAGAACCAAGGCACCTTGCATCACTTTTGAACTCATATCATCCTTACTTATGCATATACAACCTTCAAGAGTCTATCATATCAACAATTGTGCAAGTCACACCCATGTTCATACCTAAGAAAGGGTATTACTCTACCATTCATACTTATAGCATGACATTTTACATCAATCTACATACACACATAGAGACCATCATGAATTTTTCACCGTGATATCACCTTCGCTCTATATGGACACAAATTTTGGGGTTATAAATAAACAATGTACGATATATATATATACTACCACTTCTATGCTTGGAGGAATCACATTTATTTGATTCCTATCAAGTAGAACCACCAATGAATATAATATAAAAACTTCCATACTAAGAGTACTCATACACTAGGATTCAAAATTGGAGAATAAAAATCATGATCCTCCACTCATCAACTTATTTTCATACCGTCTATAATTTCTGTTGGTTTTGGGTTTTTTTTCATCAATTTAAATAACTTAGAAGACACTTATGAGACAGTCCCACAAAAATTTCCTAATATGAGCCATTTAAGTGCTTCTTCTTAGAAGACACTTATGAGACAGATACATCAATTCTAATATGATCCATTTAAGTGCTTCTTCATATCCAGAGGACTAGATGACTAAACACTAGACCTTATATTGTTGAAATATGTATTCCCACAATATAACCACACCTAATTTGATCATTAATTTGAGTAATCATTCATTTACTCAATTTTTAGGACTCACCTTAAGTAGGTCATGCTCGATTTCAAGATCATCCTTAATAGATTAGGTCTTCTCAAAATCATATTGTCAATATTCAATATTGTCATGAATTCCAAGAGATATACATGTTCTTATGCCTCAATACCACATGAATCCTTTATTCCACATAGTGTAGATGATATGTACAAATTTTTTACCAAAAATTCCATCATTAGAGCCACCATAAACAAGTTTCCATTCATACAATCACATTCACTGTGAGAAAACAATATATAGCAGAGACTCTTCCAAATACACCAAATATAGATGTTATGGCCATAAACATGATTCTTCATATTGAGTATGACCTTTCAACCATATGATAATCCTTTACCAAAATTAAGAAGAAAAGAAGACCAAATCCATACCGAAACATTTCATCTTTTGGTCTAGTTCACACTTGATTTTGTCATACCTAGATCTCGCTTAACCTCTTAAACCAATATATTGATCAAATTGTAACTTTATCACACCATCCATCTTCTCTAGACATTCTTCAACATGTTAAGAGAGATATAAACACCATTATTACTCATGACATATGCACTAAATACCTAGACATACTAAGATATATGTTACAACAACGTTGAAATGACTGTGCAAGAAAATTTAGACACACAATGACATACATAACCTTTTGAAACACTTTCACAACTTTATATACATTAGATACAACAAAACATACTTGAAAAAATAAGCTACGCCTCTTACAAACCTTCATGACACTACAAAACACAAATAAGACACCCGATCTTCGTAGACATGAGGAAACTTATCACAAAGAAGTTTCGCCACAAGAATAGAGAGTACACAAACTTCATGATTCATGGACAATTTTCACATTTATTGAGACATATCATAGGAACTTATAAATATACATAAGATGTTAGACAAGATCCATACTAAAATATATAGATCACAGACCTTAAGAACATCAACTTGCACTACCATTTACCACAGATCATAGAATATGACTTCAAACACAAGAAACATCACCATGAACTATTAATAACATGAACAATGAATAGAAATAACATACCTTGACCACATGGAGAGAACATACTCATACTTAGGAAGATCCCTCTCCTAGATGCTTCTTATGGATTGATATACCTTTAAGAAGCATAGTGAAGGAATATATGTTCCTTGAAGACCTAAAATAAGGTCTTGAAGAGGTCCCAAGCCTTCTTGGTCACTTGCAAAACACCTTCATCTTCTTTCTTTTGATCTGAACATTGTGAAAAAAAAATTCATTCCACTGTAATTTTCCTTTAATGAGACATCATTATCTCTCCTCGCTTCCATGTTTTTCTAGGATCATTACCTTGTATTCTAGCCCATTAAAAGTTGTTCACATGTACTATAGTCCCTTCATTCATCTGATTTTTTCTTGAATAAGCATGAAAACAAACTCTTTCCACATGACCAATCTCATTACAGTTGTAGCATACTACTGAGTTCTTTCTTTTGAATCCTTCATTTTGACTAGGTGTATCATATAAGCAATACCTAGTTATGTGACCTTGTTCATTGTAATTATAGCATACTATCCTTTTAGCAAACTCACTTCTATTTTCTCTCCAAGGATGATCATATCTAGAGTATCTTCTACACTCATTAGCCCTATGACCAAAAACATTACAAGTAAAATAATGACCATTAAAGGTTCTCTCATACCTTGAGGCATTGGGATGTCTAATAGACTTGATTTCACATTGTCCTTGATGGGTGTCACCTTTTTTTCTTCCTTCACAATAGGTTTACCTGATTCCTTTCTTAAAACACCAACATCTTGCTTTAATTCTTTGTCTTTAGACTCCTCTTTGAAGCCCAAACCAGTCCTATCATCTATAGCTCTTTGTTTGCCAAGTAGATCATCTATATCCTTAGCACTCTTTTCAAAATTTTGTAGAGACATAGTCTTCTTGCTGATCTCTAATATCTCAGCCCTTAAGAACTCTATATCTTCTTCATACTTAGTGCAAAAATTCTCTTTATCCTACAAATTAGAAACAAGAAACTTTACCTTTTCTTCTAGCAACCTATTTGCTTCATTTTGCTTTGTAGACTCAAACATATTGTTCTTCTAGCTTATGAAACTGATTTTCATATTATTTTATTTTCAAAGTTATTATTTTATTCTCTTTTTCATCTTGCTTTATTTCTCTTTTGATACTTTCAAGATCATCTTTTTCATCTTCACCATCTTTATTAGAAAAACTTTCATAACCTGAAATAAAGTCCCCTAACAAGGAAGATCCATCACCTGAAGACCTCATAGCTTCTTTAGTCATGAATAAGGCCTCATTTCCAATGTTTTCATAATCAGATTCAGATTCAGAATCTGATACACCACTACTTGCATCAGAAAATTCATCATCTTGGTTTGTATAAAAACTTCTTTATCCTTCTTATGGTTAAACCTCTTATAGTTCTTCTTACCTTTTCCAAACTTGTAGTTTTTCTTCTTAGGTTCAACATCATGATCTTCAACATCATCATTTTCTTTCACATACATATGAGGAAAATTGGTAGAAAAATTTCCTAATTCACCACAAAACACTTGAATAGAAGTTTACCACTATACTTACCAGAACCTTTCTTCAATCATCTAGCCATCATATAAAAGAGCTCTTAATCTTCAATCTCAAGAGTGGCATCTTCATCCTTTACCTTCTTTCCTTTTGTCTTCATTTCAGATTTGAATTCAATCTCCTTCTTAGCTGGTTTTAAATCTCCTATCCTCATTTCATAAGTAGTCAAAGTACCATACAACTCATCCAATTTCAAGGTGGTTAGATCATTTGCCTCTTCAATAGTAGAAACCTTAGAGTCAAACCTAGAATTCAATGATCTTAGAACCTTTTGAACAACAAATTCTTATTTTACCTCATCTCCTAATCCCTTCATGTTATTAACAACTTTATCAACTCTAAGAAGGTATGTAGCAATTGACTCATTATCATTAATTTTAAGGCTTTAAAAATGGTTTCTAAAATTTTGTAGTTTTGCAATTTTTACCTTTGAATCGCCTTCATAAAGAAATTTTAGCTAGCCCCATGCTTCCTTTTCATTTTTGTAGTGCATCACTTTTCCCATTTCAGATTCTCCAATACCACTTACGATGGCATTAAAGACTTTTGAATTATTGATATAATCCTTCTTTTCATCTTCAGTAATCAAAGGAGTAAAGTAGGAGGAGCATAGTAATTCTCTACTACATCAAAAACATCAAACCCTTGAGCCATCATGAACGCCTTCATCCTCAAGCTCCAAAAACTATAATTCACTCAACATAACAATGGTTCCTTTCTAAGAAGTAATAAATATGCTACTTGCCATATTTTTCTTCAAGGATCTCCTTTCAAGTTGTCAAACTTCTGCAAAAGGACATGCTCTGATACCAATATTTAGAAGAACAATAGACTGAGAGGGGGGTGAATCAGTCCTTACAATATTTAAATTTATATTTTAGATCTAAATATTCAAAACACATAACCATTCAACCATTAATCCACATTACCAAAATGTAATGTGTGCACACCATAAACTTATCAAAGATGCAAGTATCCATGAAATAAAGAATCAACACATGACCATAAGATATAAGAAAAAAACCCTAAAGGGGAAGAAAACCAACTAAAAATAATCTTATATTGATATGTTTCTGAATTTAGTGAGGCACCAACCCCACAAGGAGCACCAACCCCTAGTTTAGTAGAGCACCAACCCTACAAGGAGCACCAACCCCTAATTTTGTGAAGCACCAACTCCACAAGGAGGCTACAACCCCCAAGATGATAAATAACCCACTAAACCACCTTATGATGTTCATATCTCTGATTTTTTTCTTCCACAATTGATAGATATCTAATATACATCTCACGCTTCTTCAATCAAACCCTAAATTATCAAACTTCACAAAGCAAACTCTTCAATCACTTCAAAAATCATCAAACCCTTGCATACATGCTCTCTTATTTTTCTCCACTTACAACACACTTTATTAAAACTCAAATCATTCTCCAATAGCTTTGATAAAATCTCACCTCGGTTTATCACTTTGCACACGCATCATTAGCTTCAAAAGGCACCCAAAAACATGCTTTTATAAGCTTCTCTTAATTTCATCCTTAAGCACAACCTTTTTTCCTCCTTTTCCTCAACCTATACATCAAGGAAACATCCCAAATTTTAATTAAAATAGTCACAAGTGATCCAAGTAGGTCTAACTAACTAAAAACCTCATTACATGTGCCGAAATAAGACAAACCCCCATGGGAACTAAGATAAAAATGCCCTTACATCAAATCAATACATAATCGTGACCCATAGCCATTTAAATATTATTAAAATATAATTTTACATTCATAAATGATCGTAAATTTTGTCAAAAAATCAAATTATATCATTTATTGGGCTACTTCACTTTGCAATTCTCAAAACAATTTTTTTCTACACCCTTAAACACCGGAAACTTCATAAGGCCACCAAATCACTTAAATAAGATAAAAACATTCCATGTAACCACTTGATGGAAATTGAAGAAAATTTATAACACTTATAATCAAGTAATAATCCTTTAATCAACCTCATTCTCAAACCATAGCTACTTTTTTCTTCACCAAGATCAACTCGCCAAAAAATTGTTTCTAAAGGTTAGTTCATAAAACAATTATAAATATATTCAAGACCTCAAAATGGACTAATTGGATGAAAAATTCATACTTATTCACATTCTAGGTTATATCAAGTATCAAGCAATCCATCGCATGCTTCAAACAACTTCAAAATTACACTAAAACACATCTTGTTTCAGACTACAAAAATCTTCATGTCCAAAGAATGGCTTAGAAAACCTGTCAAATAACCTCATCATGAGAAAAAATCATATATTTGGAAAAAAATCTTAATCCTCTTTCCATCACAACTTTAATAATCTCCAAATGCCACCTTTAACTCAAATTATGCCCATTATACTAAACCCTACTATTTGAGGTCTCAAAACTTCCCTTTGATTAGTCAACATGTATGGGCCTCAAATGACCATGTAACTACATGAAAATTCTTGAAACCTCCATAAACATCAATATCATCTCTCATACATCATGCACCATCAATTTTACATGATACTCCTTTGGACAAGCTTGTCCCAAAACCTTCATCTTCATAAACTGACATGTTTTAGTGGGGCCCAATCATCACTATGACCTCAAAATGCATTTCTATAAAGATAATATAATCCTCAACAACATCCAATCATAAATTTTTATGAACAAATAAAAACTGGGTCAATATACCTCTCTTTCTACAAACTAATCCTAGTTAGGGTTTAACTAGGGTTTTAGACCACTTTATCTTCTTAACATTTGTTCATAAAAACCTTATGATCAAACAACATGATTATTTTTTGAAACCTTATAAAATCACAGTAGAAACATATTTTAAATCCACAATGTCCCACAAAGCACACTTTTCATAAAGAGCATCAAAAGATCAACTTGAGCTAGAATTTCACTTGTTTTTTACCCTGTCTCACATAAATGGTACTATCTTGAAAAATTCCCATCTTAAAACCTAAAAATCAAAGCACTATGACACATCCTTCTAACATCTCCAATCATTATTATTTTTAAATCCATACCTCTATATCTCTATCCATTAAGACTTACCTTTGCTTACATGTATGTTTCTCACTATAAAAGCTAGGGTCAACTGAAAGAATGCAATAACTGATCATAAAACCTCTGAAAATGACCCAAAAATACATTATATGTCATGATATACATAAATTCAAGCTTCCATGATATCATATAGCTCCAAACCATATTGTCATGCCTCCAAACAACCATACTTACTCCCAATGAATACCGTAACATAGTGAACCACATGTATCTACATCATACCACTTCTTTGATTGCCCAATCACCCTCCAAACCTAATATCCATCATGTTAACATTTTTTCAAACAACCAAGAAGCTCCTACCTCCATGCAACATCACCTAAGCACCTGAATAGGCTTGCAAGAGCAAGTAATCCTCACTAAATCTTACATTGTACAAACACAAACACATCTTAAGCACCATGTCAAGATCATGTAAATCATCATGTGACCATAATCCAACATCCAATTTTTCATTAATGTGGTTTTGAATCAATGACAACACCTAATAGGACCACATGCCAACAGATGATACTACTACCCGACAATCGCATACAACTTATGCTCATATGCTAGTGGAATTATACATCTCCCAGGACCTTCTCGAGAATAGTAACTTGTAGATTGGTGATAGAATATGGACCCAAAAATTGGACTATGAAATACTAGCTTTTTGTTGCCATGGGCGGTTTGAAACAGGGAATATGCTTGAGGATTTTGGATGCTCTAAGAAAAAAAGCATCTAATTTTTCTGGTGAGTGGGTTCACATCCCTCTCACTTCACTGTCAATGCCCTTAATACTCTTGTTTGTGATTATGTTTCGATCCATCCTTTGTTTGTCTCTTCCCTTTAGGGAACCCATCTCAAGTGCCTCTTAGTGAACCAAATATCATAACCCTGAAGCCCCTGTTGAGGTGGATAAGGAGAGGGTAATCCCTCTCTTCTTCAGTTAGATCTCCTATTTGACCTATTTCCTCTCATAATATAATCCTCCTAGGTGACATATTTTTATATATTGAGCATAACATAGAGGAGTGGATGGTTGTCCGGAACAAGAAAATAATATCATCTAAAATGTATCAAATCCCATCCCAAATGACTCTCAAATCACATTCTTTGGCGTTGGGTTGATTGTGGTTATTTGCTTTTTGTGTTGTCTCAGGTGTTGTTGTTGCTTCCTAACAACTTGTTCCTTTTTTTTCCTTTCTCTTCATTGATGTATCTCAATTGAACTTGCATTTTTAATTGGGTAGGATCACAGTCAAAAACCTTTTTCCTTAATAAAAAAGGGAGAAAATAAAATTATAATGGAAAAGGGTAAGTAAGATGCATGGAAAAAATAGTGTGTATTTTCAAGCATACTTTTACTAAGTGAACTTGTATGTTACTACATCATTATTAAAGTAATAGGGGTTGTCACTAACATGACTTGAAATGCATAATTTTAATGAATTATATATCATGTATTTAATATAATCTTTTATATTCACAATGACGGGATAGTAGTGAGGGCTCAAACACTCAAAACAATGAGTGAATACACATGTAGTTCCTTATATCTTCTTGTACCTTAAAAGTATCTATTTTTACTCTAATAGATGTTAGTATTGTATTTGGGGTAGACATTTATATTTTACTTGAAATGGATAAACCCATACTTTTTTTTATGTGTTTATGTGCATTTATCTATGTTATTTCAATTTTACTAATTATATTTATCATAATATTATTTAGTGACGTTGAAATTTGGTATAAAAAAATTGTATGTTATCAAAATTTGGTAAGTTATCATAATAATATTGAGTTAAGATTATTTGGTTATTCTATTAGTGTAATTCAAGAAATGTGACACATTTTATGAACAATTCTCACCCAAAAACAATGTAGTGGTTAATTTCATATGAAATTAACTTTTAATTTGAGATTTTGACCATTTGAAAAAAATATAAAATTATTATTGTTTTTAAAATTAAGGATAAGATGGATGTGTGTCTAAAAATTTTAGAATACATCATTAAAATTAAGTTAAGGGGTATAATCCTAATACACTAAAAAATAGGATTGAAGCCTTAATGTGATGCACAATATTCATTGATTGAAGCCTTTAGGTGAATATATTGGGAATGATTTAAATTTTTCTTCTTCCGAGATAATTTTTTGATGATCAAACCGCATGTATGCAACTAGAATTTTGTTTCTAATACTTAATAATGCTCAATTTGACTTAGCTTGAGATGATTTTAACTTGGATTGAACTATTCTTGGGTGGATTTTGAGTGCTTACCACTTGTGATTTATTCTAAAAATATTATAAAGAAAGTGTACTTAGTTATGTGCATGATTTGGAGGCTAATATGGGTATGCCCATTGCCAAGAATGATTAATAGACTAGAAATGTCATGTAAATGTTTTTTCTTTGATTTGGAAGTCCACTATAAGTAGGAATGAATCCATTTGGTGGTTTCATCCTTATATGGAAGTTTTGTTGAAGAATATCATTTGGTGGTTTCACTCTACTTACAATCATAAGTCTTTTTATATAATTTTATTTGATCTATTTAATATTGTGAGAATTGTGTTATAAAGCTTATTTTAGTATATCAAAATTTATGATAGAACTATGTATAAAAAACAATTGAATGACATGTGTTCAAATGTTTAAGTGAGTTATTTTTCTTTTTCAAATGACAATGATTTCATCACTTTTATCTAAATTTGTTATAAGTTGATTTCCTCAATGTATGTGTTATTTGATCTATGTATAGGTAACACTAACTCCGGATTCAACATCTAGGATTGTAAGTGTATGGGTGTATTAATTGTAGTACCATTTCATTGTGTATGTTTATGTGTTAGTTAAATATTGGTGTATTTTAATATTCTTTATAGCTATGATTTTTAAGAAATATTCAAAGATCATATCCAACATGGTTCATATGAAAATTGAAGATAATTTGGCTATAATAATAATTTATCAATAACTAATGTTTAATATATAGGCATTAGTCTATGATGTTTATTTCACGTAAATGGTTATGATTACATATATAGAGTTAGTTTTTGGTTAACATGGTAGGACTTGTTATGTATTCAATGTAATTTATTAATCTAAAAATTATATTCACTTTATGTAAAATTTAGATTATGTTTCATTACGTAAGAAGACATTTTATAGCATATAGCTTCCAAATTATGAAATTGCAAGTTTTAAAGGAAACATACTTTTGTGTATTTTCTCATTACACACTATGGTGCACTTGTATGAATTATTTATAATATAGTCCAAATGGAAAACATATATGTTTGTATTGATTATTCAATTTGTTTTTTAATTGCATCTTCCATCCATTTTTGTAAAAATAATTATATCCTTAGTTCCAAATTATTTGTCACTATTACTATTTCAAAATATTATAAGTAGCTGAATTACATATTTAAACTACATACCACCATTTGTAAAATCTCCATTGTGTGCATTTTCCCATTATGCACTATAGTGCATTTGTGTGTATTATTTATACAATCCAAATGAAAAACATATATATTTAATTTTTTTTTAATTTTATATTCGTTATATTTTTATAAGAAAAATTAAATTCGTAATTTCAAATTATTTGTCATTATTACTATTTTAAAATATAATCATAAATACCTAATTTACATATTTAAAGTACATATTATCTATAAAATCTCTAATTTATGCACGCAATTTCATGCATGCATCAAATCATTCAAATTTTAATATAACATATAAATTAGTGAGTTAATGCATTTCAAATTTTAATATAAACATGTAAATTAGTAAGTAAATGCAATAATTGAACAATCATGTTTTCTCTCGCTGCCACTTGTATATTTTTATTAACCAATGTAGAGTGTAATTTTTATTTATTTTTATTTTTGAATGGAAATCGGCCAAATTCATAGGATCCACCCTTTTATGTTGATTGTAAACATCTTCCATTGTTTAATATAAATCTTTTATACTGATTAATGTAATGATGGTTTGGAAAAATTATAAAAGATATAAGAAACCGCACTTACAATATTTGAATAAATTTAAAAAACAAACATTAGGTCACCGCGAAACAAAACATCTCCTAAAGTTTGCCGATTCAGCTCGTATAAAAATGGTTTCGAGCCAAGACAAGAAACAAACCAAAACATACGCCGAACTCTCAAAAGGAAAATATTCCGGGATTTGCATTAGAGAGAGAGAGCTTTTCATAATCATAATGTCTGGCATGGATGAAGAAGAGAGGAGGCAAATTGCAAAGATTTCAAAGGATAACGAAGGTTACAGTAAGGAAGCCGAAACTGTTATGGGCTTAAGAGGAAGATTGAATCCGGAACAAATAGAAAGCGTGGAGGACACATTGTTTCCAACTCCTGAGGAACCCCATTTAGTTTTGCAACATAAAAAATCAGAGAACTTGACTGGGAAGATCAGGAGGAGAAGAACCAGTGTGAAGGTCGTCAAGGACGGAAATGTGCATGATTATGATCCTGAGGAACCAGAATCGCTCAATTCCAAACCTGCTGAAGAAGCATCCATTAATGTCGGTCCTCAGTCTTCAATAGGTAACAGAAATGTACCCATGCATATAACCCCACCCGATAGAGAAAAACATCCATACATACCCGAACCGTGTGTTGGCGATGGAGAAAGCTCCGTCCGCGAAGAGTATCCAGTTTATTATGTCAGTGAAATTGTGGGGGGAGTACCATATACTGTCAAAATAAAAGGTAAAGCAACGACTAAGAAGAAAACACAATGATTGGGACTATCCGGATGATTAAAATCACTACTATTATAATTTAAAGACTGTCATAGATTGATAAGGCGCAAAACTTTCATAGATTCATTCTAGTGTAGATCACAGCCAGATTCACACGAATTTATGTGAGAATAAAGAAGGTGTTTTGGTTCTTAGGTGCAATAATATACTTCAACTTGGCTAAGACTTTTCCTATGTTCTTACATATTTCCATTTTCGTCACTTATATATATAGAGAGAGAGAGGTATTAATTACAAGGCAGATGTTTAATTATGCAATTGTAGTATTTTTTTGGTGAGGTTATCTAGGAGAGGGCTCTAGCCCTTTGTAGCATCCCCAGCCCACACCGGCCATGGAACCATCAAGGATGGAAGTTTAAGCTCTTGGCTAGCCCACGGAGTAATACGGAGCCGAGATTTGAGCCTTGAACCTCCTAATTACTAAGAGACCCGAGAACCATTACACCATTACCCGTCGAATAATTATGCAATTGTAATATAAATATATAGAAATAATAATAATAATTAGAGATAATTATAATATAATAAGTATATTACAATAAATATATCTATATGTATATAATAAGTATATCAATTTCAAAGTGTTTGATTTTTATATTTTTCTAAATCAACTTCATTAAATTCTCTATCAATTTTTTGTTGATTGGTGGAAAATGGAATTATTTGGCTATGTGATTGTGTTGGCGCTCACAAGGAGCGCCTTAATCAACCGCTATGTTCCAATATTTTGTGACGTGGCCGGTTGGTCCCACCATTGGTAAAATTAATTATGTCTCGTTAACCCCGCATTTTGTCAATTTATTATCTCGCCGCATCTCTCGTTTATTAACTCTATGTATGTTTCCTTTTCGATCCTTGTTTCAGACTTTTGTGCCTCCTCAATTATGTACACAGATTCCAATGATCGACATAAGTAACTACTCTTAATTTCTTGACTTGTGAAGTGACTTTAATTGCCTCCTAACATTAAAAATTTAGTATATTTTATTATTAAGGTATAAAATTAATTTATTTTGTATTTTTAAGGGAAATATTCAAAACAATATATTGTTATATATAAATAAGAATATTTTATTTTGTTCAATAAAATAATATTTCATATATTAAAAAGTTATTATCACACTAGAAAGTTATTGAGAGGTATAAATGGTCGTCAATTTTAACACATGTTTACAACATACCATCAATTTCTCTTGGAAATATGTAGGTCGATGCACATAATCACATTTAGTAAACCAAAGGCCTCATTAAAATCATCGACACAATCACAAAGTTTCTCTAAATTAAAATAGCCTAGTAAATCTATTTGGTCTAACCTAAATCTAAATAAAAATGAAGGCCATGTTTTGAATATGTAAGTCATATGTTATGGTTCCTTTGAAATTTGCAAGTATTTTACAACTAAAGTCATGAAAAACGTGTAAATAGACATCAAATTTAATCCTTATTTGTAAACCATACACACGGAATATACATTCATATTTTGTTTTCCACTTCAATACTACATTATTAAATCCCTTAAGTCATGTTTGTTAGATATCATTTTGTGTGGACATAATTCTAATGAGATGTTGAGTGGTATATTAATATATATCTAAAATATAGAAGGATGAGAGTTGTTTATATCATTGTTTATATTAATGTGAGATTTCTTAACAAATCACATCTACTTTTGAATTACAACAAATGGTCTTCACAAATAATACAATATATTACCTAGAACCTATTTGAAATTAAATTTAAATGAATATAAAAATCATTAGAAAATATGAAGGAGCACGTGTAAAATTTTAACAATAATAGTAAATAACTTATTTGGACATACTAAAGATAACTATGATTTTAGAGTGATTTTATTTTGTTGCATAGTTAAAGACACATAAAGAGTGGAAAATTAATCTAAACAATAAGGTGAGCTAAACCTAGAAAAAGAACATGATCTGATAACCCTAACCATAATTACATACAACTACAAAATGGTGCAATAAGAATCATAAAGAACAAGGATTGCAACTTTGTGTTCTTATGAAACTTGATACATGGTACATGACCGGGTGGGATCGACATGATCATGTGTTGTTTTCAAAGTTAACACATAATAGACTCAAAATAAACAATAATTTATTTATTAATTCATATTCCTTAACATAATCTACAATATTTTCCCTCAAATGGTGTTGTTACATAGTTTTTTACAGAACTTTAGCTAATAAAAGGGTGGTGTTACACACTAAGCACTCCTATAGGCTCACTTTGTCTCCTATGTAGCTCTAGCTTGCTCCTTAGTAATCTTCAAATTCTCAGCACTTCCCCCACTTTTAACCACCTTTAACGGAATGCTAGTCCTACTCTTATACATGCTTGTTCCCTCTTTTTCCTCATTTCAAATATCCTTCTAGACATTTCTCTACAGCTCACTCGAATTCAAACTAAAATTATGCACATTAATGGCATTGAACTACCATGGTTTGGTAGTTGAGAAATCCTTCTAGAAGCATCCACGTCATCTTCTTAGTTGATGGTTTGTCTCCTTGACATGTGGCCTAATTTGTTAATCCTCACTTATTCCTTTTTCATTTTTGGGACTAATCTTTTAGTGCTTTTAGACTAATGTGCAATCCTTTATTTTCTTAATTTTGTTTATTGACCCGTTGAGGATTTGTGTGTTCCCATTTTTTCTTTGTTTCACAATCCACACATGAAACCTTTGTGCTCTTCTAAAATTCATATATGCATGTCATGTGACAAAATCATTGTGCACTATCATGTGTACCCTTCTTCGCAATCCCACCGTACACTAATTCTAACATAATATTCACACTAAAAACATTTATGTAAAAAAATCTCACACACTCTTGTGCAATCACCAAAATATTCTATCATGCCTCATTTTTCTTGTGTACCCTTTCCAACCTTGTGTGCACTAACACTTAGTTCAAAATTCATGAGTTATGCAAACCTTTATCTTTTCCCATGAAGCTCCCACATCAATACATGACCCTTACTAAATTATCATCAAATGAAATCCTCACTTTCTTCTATAGAAATATTTCAAATCATTATAAAATATTTCTCCTTGCCTAAGATCATCCATAAACACCTTCAAAAATAATAAAAATTGGGAAATTGTATCAATCATATCCCCTTTGAGGAAAAAATCATTCAATCATCACTCGATGTAGTTTATAAGGAAATACAGTATATGTGCAAGTGTCCACCCTTATTTTTTGAATGAATGCAACAAGTATTAAATATTAAATGCTTGAAATCTTATATTAGCATATGAATGTTTCAAAAAAAATACATGTATGACTTTAATATAAATCTTGTGCGAATGTGATTGATTGATCTTTTGATTATCCTAAATGCATTAATGCAATAGTTATTTATTCATAGACTTCTTGAATTCAAATTAGTACCCTATATGGGACATAAGATAACACACAAGAGGTGAAAAAGACAACAAAATAGGACAAAAGATCTCATAGGACCCAATATAATGGCTAAATAGGACCACAAAAGAAAGATCAAGTACTACATTGCTATAATTTTGGCAAACTAGAATAGTAATACTAGTGTCAACATGGAAAATGTCTAGGGATAAAAATAGAAAAAAATTGAAGACAAAAAGGGAGGAAATATAAAAGTTGAAGGAGAAGTAGGCAAGGTAAAATAGGGGAAACACAAATATTCAATAAAAATAAAATGGAAGTCTTTAAGAAAAAATGCAAAGGTCAAAACTGTAGAAATTCACACATAACATGAGAGAAATTAAAATTTTGATCAAGACAAAAAAGGGACATCAAATTTAAAATACATGAGGAACCCATGTTGGAATAAGATCTTGATTTGATGCAATAATCAATGGAAACATAAATACATGCTACCACCATAGAAATTAACTATTCCCGTACAAAAGTAGGTGTCTAAATAATGTGGCACTTAGATGTGTTTGCATGCATACATATTAATGTAAAACAAACAAGGATTTATTAAAAAAAGATTATTTTTTTGTATCCCCATTTATTGACAGTTCTTGAGGTTGGGGAATTTAGTAGGAATGATCATGTCAAGCTAATAATTGTAGTTTAATTCTAGCTCTACTTAAAATATAATTTTTCAATAACGGGCATTTGTGATATATATGGTCCATTTTATTATTTCTTTGATTCCATTGTAGTTTTTGGTACTTCTTTAGATCTCCTTCCCATTGTGGGTAGAATGGTGTACCAATGGGGTCCAAATTTAAATTCAAGAAATATAGAAAAATATCTATTAGTGTATTTTGATATAGAAGTGATTGGTACAATATCATTTGTATGGAAAAATTATTTAGAAAATTTAGGGCATAATTTCATTATTTGAAAAAATATGAAGAGCACTTATCCTTCTTTTTTCATCAATGCTCAAATTACAACATTAAAGTGACATGGTTTGGTATGTGCTTGAAATTATACTTCTCCCTATATATAATGCTCTTATACTTCGATTTTTGTTTTAAATATTTTACAAATTTTTAAGGGATGGATAATAATGGAGGGATATCATATGACCCAAAACAACCCCCATTTTTAGGTCGTTCCTTTGAGGAGCATTATTAGGATTTTTAGAAGGATATTATTATATGATATATATGTATAGAATTATGGGAAAGTCGGTATGGATTCCAGATATCCAAATTTGAAAAAGATGATGGTATAAACATATTTTTCTTATTTTCCTATTTCTAAAATCATGCGGTAACATTCCTTTGAAAGTATAATAAGAATTATATGGAATGTTATTTGTTCCTATTGATTTTATACCTATCTTCATTACGTGTCTATTGTGACCATATTTATTTTGTCTATTTTTGGTTATTATATCTTAAATTTTTATAAACCTTATATTCATCTAGAATTATCACTTTTTAATTCTTATATGATCAAAAAATATTAATGTATGCTAGTTTAAGAAGGAATTTGACCATTTATTCTTGAGTGAAGAGGTATCCTCATCTTATTGTTTGTGTGTGTTATGTTCAAACTTTATGCTAATTCTACCTCATGTGACATTATTAGGTGCACAATGTTTTGATGTACACGATTAATGTGTATGTTATCCTAACACATATATGAGCTTGATCCAAAACCATACATATAGTCCTAATCCTTCTGTGTGGTCTTAAGGCATGTATTTAGAGGCAATCATACATATATATTGTGGGGATTATGAAGACATAAATAACGATATTTGAATATTGAGTAAATAAATATTCTCATCATGCAACAAATCAACCATTATGTTAGTAAGAGGGCCAATTGAATTGTGGTATCGCCCTATAAGCATAAGGATTATGACATATTGGGGTTTATATGTTACCATAAACTAATCCAAATAACCAATGTGGGATTAATATTTTTATTTAATGAGGATATCTAGAGTCTTAGAAGAAATTCCAAGATGTGTTAAATAATTTTATCTTATTTGGGGTAGTAAGATGTAGCGCCCAAAATTTACACACCCAATTACAACAGTAAAATAACACGTAATTTTTTTTTTTACTTACATTGCTCACTACACACAACACAACAAGGACTCCAAGGACATTATTGTGCAAGGATAGCTTCCTCCTTTTTCCAAATACAGAAACTTTAAGTTCATCCCACATATAATTTACAGTTCGACCATTTTAAGTTAGCTTCTTATTCTTTACAAAGTTTCCCATAACTTACACACTTATTTGGCATAATTCAAATGCATATAAAGTACTTAATTATCTTACTCGCATGTTAAAAATCTTCTTCTCAAACATACATTCAATGTCTACCTGTTTACTCTTACCACTCAAGTGAATGTGACTTGGTGTCCATATGGCGATATTAGGATTTTACGGAGGTTTAAAATACAAGATAGCTTTTTATCACGAAACATTCCTCGATCACGGTATAGTTATTTTCCTACCATAGTTATTCTAAATCAATGACTTAATGACTTCCTTTATATATATATATATATATATATTTATATATATCTTTTGTTTTCTCGTAGTTTGATCACAACAGTGCAATACATATTCTTTGAATCACATAAAGATATTTAATTGAGATATAAGGTCTCCAAGAGCGGTAGTATCCCTAACCTCAATTCTTGTTTTTACTCTCATATGCTTTATTTTCTACGTCACGTTATGGCCTTAATTTTTAGCATTGTCTTGTGAAAGGAGCTACGAAGTGTTTGTCTAACCTCTTGAAGACATAAAGGATTAGAAGACTTGTAGCTACACACGAACCCAAGTTAACATCCAAATCAACTGAGTTTTAGATTAATTCCAACTTCACCTAAGGGTCTACCCCTCAACTATATATGTGTTTTAAGCAAGAGGACATATTTATGCTAAACCACCTTCAGAAAGGACCAAGGTGCTATGCTGAGAGAAACCAGGGTAACACATTAAGCTGAGCGGAGCTAAGGAGCTCATTAACAAAATTTTAGGCCTAGACAACTAAGACACCTCCTCCATCTATGTCGTCTGGATCCAACAGGGATTTCATTCGATGAAGAATTTTAATTTTAAAGCTATCTTCGGCAAACAAGATAAACCGCTAGGATACGAAGGAGGAGTTAGCTCTACATACTCCAAGAGAAGTTTGACTGTGTCGCTAATGATAAGTTTAAGACAATGTCACTAAACATATTGACTAAGACGATAAGCTCATTCTCGGGTTCTTGTTTACTCAAACTAGGAGGTTCCATCGAGTGCAAAGATTAAGTTCATCCTACGGTTTTCAATGTCGTCTACGGTAAGGAGTATCACACATGAAAACAAGTTATACTCCGATATTGAACAAGGGTAGAGTGTTTCAATTAAATCTCTTTATTACATTTACAAAGTATAAAAAAACACAAGATGGCGCATTAATCATTTATTGAACAACGAATATTCACTACAAGATATTATTGCAAATTTATTTACTATATATCAATACCAAACCTTTTTTACCATGTGTACTATGAATCAAAATTGAACCTAAGATTAAATGCACATTTCCTAGATGTCCTTGAAACTAGCATCTTATACATAACAACAAATTATCAAATATAACCTTCTGTAACATGAGACTATATTATACATTTATTCTTCTAACAATGAACTATAGAAATTACAATGATAATTAATGCATTACACAACGCCTTTACGTCATCATTCTTTCATCCTGTAAAAACCACGTGAGCAAGATATCAGCGATAAATCACTGGCATGGCATCCACCCTAATCTAACATAATTTTCATTTTTAGTTTTCCCATTTACATATGATAATAATTACAATTTGCAATCAAAATAAAAAAATTTAGAGACATGTATTCATTACATTTCATTTTATTTCATTTTGTAACCCAGGAGAGAGAAAGAGAAGGAAGAGAGAGAAAACACCATTTTGCCAAAAGTTCTAATGCACACAAAAAGTTACACTATAGTGTTTTAAATAGTTATTTGCATGTGTTAAAAGTTTCCAGGGTGGTTTGACAACCCTACGAGGGTCCCGCAACTTTCTATTTTTACATTTTCTCACTAGCTACAAAACGTTCAAAACGGGCTTGGAGGCTAAGAAACCGCTTCCAAAATTTATCTTCCGATGAGAATGCACACCACGATCAACTTTCTACGTATTCCTAGATATACCAAGAGTTCATAGCAACTGATGGAATTGGGAAAAAGTGAACGGTTTGCGTTTGGCAGCTAGTTTTTCGGGGCTACTGGTCGTAGTTGGCCCAGTGCAAATTAACAAAAGTTAGCTTGAGGGCTCAGAAAACCATGTCTAAAACTGACGTTTGATGGATGAGCACACAACGAGACACTTCCTACTAGTTCCCCTATATAAGGAGAATTCATCAGAGTCAACGGGACTGAGAACTAGAAAACCATTTTCAAACGGTGACAAGTTTTCTTGAGTGACAAGTCAAAATTGGTCCAATTTGACCTCATCAAACTGTGACGAGCCTACAAAATGGCTTTGCCAAACTATCTAGAAAAGTGTTTTTCCCTAAACTGAATGTTCCATGCAATTGTCTAGTATAAACACTAGAGGTTTGTGAAGATGGGAAATAATTTCTCTATCCAAGTTTCAAATGGTGGTTCAAAACGAAAGCCAACTTTCTAGATTTAACAACTTTCTACTGTTGTAAACCAGTGTAGCGGGACTCCTATAAGAGCGTCAAAAGGATCACATACATTCATTTGAGGTCGATCCAAAGGTTAAGGTGACTCCTCACATACCAAGGTACATGAATGAAGCTTCACATCTCATTTTCAGAGTTACGAAGGGTACTTAATGAGTCTCGAAAAATGCAAAAATTAACTATTTACACAGGGAGAAGATCAACTTTATTAATGGGAAGTCAATTTCATCTTGCCGATAAAACAATATTGAAGTATTCAGGTGGGTAGGAAGTTTTCTAAATCACCACAGAATGAGGTTGGAAGTTCATGTTTTAATGCAGAAGAGTTATTTTGATTTCGTGAGTTACGACATGACATTTCATTGTTTTTGCAACGAGTTGAAATAACATTTAACTGTATTAAAATCCTAATGTTTTGAAATTCTATTAAGTTGCAAAAGAGAACTAAAACACGATAATTATGAGAGGCAAGGGAAGATGGACCATGCCTGGGAACGATGAGCGAAACGGGGATAAGGTGCTCCAAGTGGTTTACACTCGCGATCCGTTGAGACCACCATTGGTGCCACATGATGCCAGATAATCACGTGCAAACCAAACCATTCATTGTGCCCCCATGTCTCATTAAAAAAACCATTTTGTGCTTTCAAGTAGTCATCCCGATCCATGAGACCACATTTTCTATGTCAAACAGATCACACGCCTTTTCAACAAGTCCATTTTGCACATATCCCAATTTAAAACACTTATTTTGGCGCAGCTAAGAGGGTGTTGAAAAAAATTGTTAAGTGTTGCTTTACCACTGCCAAATACATTTCCTTCAAATTTTCAAAGGCCTTTACAACAAGCTCATCTATGAATACCCTGAAACCATTGCATTCCATGAGATGAAATATCTGAGGCATTTTGTCGAACAAATCACATGCCTTGAATACACTTCCACATTTTTCATACATACCAACTATAGCACACTTCCACATTTTTCACGCATCTCAGCTATGACACTACAAGAACAAAATCTTACAAACAAACCAGATTCTATTGCTCAAACCCTACTCCAAAGCTTCCATGTTTTTTTTGTAATTTGGAGATCTGTTGACAATGTAAATTGATTAAATTTGGAAACATGTTTGTTGCATGGTGAAACAGTGTGACTTCCTTATGAGGGGACCCCCACATTTTCTACACGCTGTAATAATCACATTCCCTAAGAATTTGTTTCATTCTTTCATTTGGTCAAACATTGTAACCACGTCTACCAGCGCATTTGCAACTACAATATCTGACAAACCCCTCTGTCTTTTATGCTTTGATAGTAGTCACGCAGGTCTGGGGCTCATTTTTCTTTTTTAATGGCAACCACCCAGATCATATATTCAGAAATCAGAGGTTAAAAAGTCATAATGACGATTGTGCAGGGTAAATTGCAAGCTCTAACATCTTCTTACATGGTGGCCACACATTTTCTAGCCAGAAAACCAGCAAGGGATGTGGAGAAATATACATTCAAAGCTCCAAAGCTTTATTCATGGCTTAATAATGCAAAAAGAACAGTGAACCAGGAGGCTCGAGCCAGCTCATAGAAATAACTGGCGGCCATAAAACCACTGGAAGCCAAAACCAACGAAGATCTACAGGAATGCAACAAACCAAGTAAGTGTGTGGCCAAGAGGGTAAGGCATCCAATCTGCTCTGCGCACTCAAACTCCATGAAAAGCATTTCCTTCCCCAACGCATGGGTTAAAACCAAGGCATGAATAAAATATTGAAGGCAAGCAGGTCAGAATTAATTAGAAGAGCTAGAATGGAAAAGAAACAAGGACAAAAAGGTGGCCACCTCCCAACTTGGATTAAGACCAAGCAAGGGTCAACACGTCTTCTCCTTACACAAAAGAAATTAATGGAAAATTAGGTTCCCATCCTCCAACGCACTTCCACAACTGACCACAATTAAATAAAACTAAAGTGTGTAGCTCACAAGGAAAACAAAGATGGTGGGATGTCAACAACAGTGGCCAACGTGGGTGAAAGCCTCCAAATTTCTCATTAATTTAGATATATATATATATATATATATATATATGAGAGGAGACTTGGTTGGCTTCAGGTGGTAGTAATATTATTTCACCTTTAAAATGACAAATAAAACGAGTACGCAAGCAAGCCTGGTCGACCAAGGAGGGACTAGAGAGGAGTTTCAAAAACGAACGCAAGACAAGGACCAACCACAATGTCGCAACAGGATACCCTCCTCTTGCACGAATCGAGGCTCGATCCATGAAGCGACCAATCCAAACAATAAAATCACTTATCGATAATTAACAATAAAGTTGATAACAAATCGATGATCAGATAAAGAAGTTATCATCGATCGATAATTAAAATAATAATATTATTACTATTTATATTACTATTATTATTACGACTTAATACTACTTATTAATCACATTGACAAGGATCAACATACAAGCTTGACCAAAACAATAATAGCAAGAATCGACAATTCAAAAGGAATAATTATTATTATGTAGATGTTCCCTCTAGCTGGTCACGCCCTAACAACAACATCAAGTCATCATTCAAACCACCTATCGAATTCGAGAAAGAGATTTTTCCTTAATGGGTAATCGAAAAGGTGAAGCCAACAAGGATCAGCAGGAGCACAACAACATTAAATGCTTAGCAACACGGTCGTCGAAGAAGAAAAATAAGGACGATGGACGAGGCATTGACTTTTTATTCTTGAGTGAAGAGGTATCATCTTCATATTATTTCTATGTGTTATGTTCAAACTTTATGCTAAGTCTACCTCATGTGACATATATTAGGTGCACAATGTTTTGATGTACATAGTTAATATGTATGTTATCCTAACACATATATGAGTTTGGTCCAAAACCCTACATATAGTCCCGATCCTTTTGTGTGGTCTTAAGGCATGTATTTAGAGGCAATCATACATATATATTGTGGGGATTATGAATACATAAATAATGATATTTGAAGATTGAGTAAATAAATATTCTCATCATACAACAAATCAACCATTATGTTAGTAAGAGGCAAATTGAATTGTTGTATCGCCCCTAGAAGCATAAGGATTATGACATATTAGGGTTTATATGTTACCATAAACTAATCCAAATAACCAATGTGGGATTAATCTTTTTATTCAATGAGGATATCTAGAGTCTTAGAAGAAATTTCAAGATGCGCTAAATAATTTTATCTTATTTGGGGGTAGTAAGACATGTATTTAGAGGTATTAATTGTGCATGATAATTTATAGGATTATGGAGTCATGGAGGAGGATATGGGAATGTCAAGAAAGAAAACATGCTCAACCCACAATTGATCAACCATTATGTTAGTAAGAGGACCCCTTCCATTATGGTTTCACCCTTATTAGCATAAGGAACATTATATATATTGGAGTTTATATATGTTTTGCAAACCAAGCCACCTAACTAATGTGGGATTAATTTTTTGATTCAATTAGGATTGTTAGATTCAAAGAAGTAATTCCAAATTAGATTTAAGGGGTATATTCAACTTGGGGTAGTAAGGTATGTGTTTTGTAGTGCCCACTATAAAATAATATTAAAATAAATTTAAAAAAGGGGTGTGTGGATGTCATGTTGGAGGGAGTTAAGGGAGTACGTGAAATTTAAGAGATATTGGTGGATGGTGGTCTATGGTAGGTAGTGGTATGTGGGAGGAGCCCTAACAAATCATGTGGAAACCATCAAAGCACATGGTGCTTGAAAAACCCTACAAACTTGTCACTTCACTTGCATACTAATACAAACACTTTATTTTGAGATTTAGAGGTATTAACCAAGTTGAAACCTGAATTCATGTTGTAAATGGTAGAAGTTTTATACAGCTTACAACAAGAGCAAAGTGTTGAATAAATGAAAGAATGAAGTGACTTTCTCATGGATGGTTACAAGTGAAATGTATAGGATACATGGCTTCCTCAAGAGAGTTATATTTTTCACCTATACAAATAGGTCTTCAACCCGATCAGTTTACATTTTGCTTATGCAATCCCATCCCGTGCCAAAATGTGATCTCTGGAGTAGGCTATGGACTTCCATCAAAGCATAAAATATAGAGGAATGCTTGTTATTGGGGTACGGCTAGATTACAAAACCTAAGATTCAATGAATGGCATGAGGGTTGTGGCACTTGAATGGCCTATGTTTCGTATACCGATTATCCTTATCTTCATTGTGTTACCTAATTTAGTGCCTCTCACTTTACTCTATACAGATGGGGTTCTCCATTTATTCAAGCTCAAAAATTGTCTGATTCACTTGAATCCTAGTCTAAATCTCATTCCATTTCATAGCCCATACAATGGCTTTCACATTTCCCGGCTTTGTTCTTTTCCTACTCACGATACCTACTAAAATTCCTATTTTCTCTAAATATTCACCAAGAATATCATGCAATGCCATACCCACTTCCACAGAGGGAGTAAAGGAAAAGAGAGAGCATCGGAACAATTCCATGAAGTGGTTATTACTGAAGGAATGTGAAATCCCCATCTCGCACTTGCCGATTGTAATGAGAAATGACCCCTCTCTTTTAGATGCACCTCCACCGACAGAGCCCAACAGGCAGTTCAGTTCTTCAGAGATTCTGGGTTCACTCTTGACCAGTAAGGAAAACCATTCTCAAAGACCCATATGTTCTTGTATGCATGGTAGATGATCAGTTGAAGCCTAAAATTGACCTGTTAAAAACACTGGGCTTGACTGAACACGATGTGGGTTATGTCATTTCCCACCAACCCATAATTTTGTGTGGAAGTGAAACTATTGGATGTAATGCTTCTCGGAAATGTTGCCTCCATAATTTGCACCATCTCTTTCCAACTGGAAAAAAATGGCATGGGTATTATCTATTGTTTTCTTTCTAGACGGTTGAATGGAGGAGAGCCTAGGAAAACATTTGAACTACTTGACGGAATGCCTAAAGGAGATTTGGAGTCTCATGAAATGTTGGTGGACCTACGTGGAGCCCCTCTTTCACTGCGTTGTTCATGGACACTCATGGTCTCCTTACCTTTATCTTTTATAATTTTTGTATAATTTGGTTATTCATTTGCAATAAAATAAAAATATTAAACTATTAGATACTCAAACAATTGGATATTTTAACCTAACGGCTAGTGCAATCAATGAAACAACACCTCGTAACTTATGCTACCGACTTACAATTTGACCCTCAACTATGTCGCGACCACAAATTTATGAATTACTAAATCCAGGGAATCAAAACATGGTGCTCGTGTCCATTGGTATTGGCAAGAGCTAAATGAGTTGACCAAAACGACCATTTATGTCTACCTTGCAAAGTTAGACAAACATAATTTCCAAAGACGTACAAAACAGCATAGTGTGCCCCATAAAAGGGATGTCAAGCATCGTATATGTTCCTTGTTATGAGGAGAGTCGCATCAAGTTGTAGAATGACCCCAATCGACCATTTATTCTCTTTTCACCGCTGCTCCTCTAGGAACCATGTGACTATGTTTTGCACTTTTAGGAAGCTACCAAAACTGAAAAGTTGGCTTTCATTTTGACCCACCGTTCGAACCCTGAGCAACAAAATGCTTATCTTCTTTCACAAACCTCAATTATTTTTACTATAAAATTGCTTACAACCTTGAATTTGGGAAAAATAATTTTTCTAGATAGTTTTTACGAAGGTGTTTTATATGCCTCTTATCGTTGTTTGACTAGGTCAAATTAGACCAACAATGACCGGTGGCTCCAGAAAATCCATCGTTGTTTGTAACCCGTTTGTCAATTCCATGTTCCGTCAACTCCAAATAATTCCCCATATATAGGAGGACACATAGGAATATTCTCATGGAGAGCTCATCCATCAAAATTCAGTTTTGGATGAGGTATCTCAGCCCTCGAGCTAAAATTGGGTGTTGTGGCAACTAGCCTATTATGACCGATGGTCCCAGAAAAACTAGTTGCCAATTGTAATTCATTCACCAGTTTTGAATTCGGTCAGTTCCTGTGAACTCTTGGTATATAGGAGGTCACGTATAAATTTACTCATGTATTTTCTCATTAGAATATAGTTTTTTAACATGGTTTCTTAGCCTTTGAGCCAAAATGAGACATTTTTGTAACTAGTAGAAAAATGTAAACCGAGGTCACATGACACCCTAGCCAAGACAATAAACTATCATGAAAACTTTTTAGATGTATAAGTAAGCGTATGAAACTCTCTCGTGTGGCTTGTGGTGTGAAATTTGACTTTTGGAAAAATAGTGTTTCTCGATCTTCCCTATCCCTTTCTCTCTACTTAGTTGCAAAATGAAGTGAAATGAAATGAATATGTATCTCTAACCCTCTCTTTTCGAGTGTAAATTATTATTATTTATGTAAATGAATAACTAAAAATGTTAATTATGCTAGATGTAGGTGGATGTCATGTCATTGATTTATCATTGATTTCATCCTCACATGGTTTTGTAGGATGCAAGTGAGATGGTGAAACGGTGTGGTCATAATTCATTGTTTATTATTGTAATTTATGTATGTCAATGAATGTGTGTGTGTGTATTGTTATGTTACAGTAAATTTTATTATTCAAATTTTGTAATCATGTGTATGAGTTTCAAGTGTTTAGGGTTGTTTGGGGAAATATGTATCTAACCATGGGTGTTATTTTGATCCCAAAATTTGTATTGTAAAAGCTGGATAAATATGTTAAATGAAATTGAATTTAATATCTTATAGTGCATTCCTAGTATGCAATTGATGATTAAATAATTGTTGTGTTGTGCTCCTTACCTTGAAAATGTAATAAATAAATCTAAATGAACAATCAACCCTAGTATAAAATTCATGCATAACTCTTCTTCATGGGTGATTCTTTTTAGCATAGGAAACTAAAACCTTAGGATAAACTTAAACCTTTACACTCTATGACACCTTCTAGTTAAGTAAATAAGAGCCCAAGTTGATATTTCCATCCTAGCATGCATGCTTAGTGTCAGTGGCATGAACTTGCCAATTAGGAACCACATGGTAAAAATTTGTCTTGGGTATGTGGTCCCCTCATGGGAATGATAGTTGTGTGTGTGTAGTAAGGAGAATCTGATTACCTTTAGGTAGTACTTTATGGGTAACCAAACCCCAACATAATGTAAAACCCTCTTGGTCAAGAACACATGTAAAGTGAAGAGTGTAGGTGGCAAAGATCGCCAACTAACCTTGGAAGTCACCTGTATGAGTTGGGATCATAAATGAACTCGATACCCAATTTCTATGTTAATTGAGAAATTTAACCACATTTTAGTGAAGGATTAGTTTTTGATAACATAGTCGTAAGATGATGTGCTTGGAGAAAGGTGAAAATTTACATCGTTCTTATGACATGTTTGAACCATCTTGTGATGAGAAAAGGGATCCACATCATGTAATCTCTAATGTGATCCTTAACCCCCTTAAAACATTGAACTACTCCATATTTCTCTCCCACTTGTCCTATTATGTAATTTATGTATGATGTGAATCTATGTGACCATGTTCTTGAGATAAATTCCTTATGACAGGACTAGTAGTCTCATGAGGATACAAATGCCCTATTAGCAAACAAGGTACACAATTCATTACAAGAGGCTTATGAACCTAGTTAGGGAAGAACCCTCTTAATTTGGACGTACATCGATACTCAGGAAACCTAATCTAGAAACAAAAAAATAAGGAAGTATGTTACAATGTTAAGAGCCTTCAAATCCTTAATTAATTGTTGGAGCATAACTATATAGTAAAACTATAATTAACGCTTTATTCACAAGGTAAAGTAAAACATGATTTTCCTTGTAATGTGATTAAATTCTCTTGTTGTGAATAAAGAACCTACCTTGTATATAATACTTATTATGTATTAGATCAATTATCAATTTATAAATGAATGAAAGAAACTTGACCTTAAATCCTTGAGAAAATTATGTGAACCTTCCCTCCTTTGGGCTCACACTTGTTTCGTTGCATAACTAAGGTATGATACAAGATCAAGATGCATGCCCTTAGGAGTGAATCCTAGGGATAATACCTAGTAGCCTTGTGTGTATGTAAATATCCTTGTGTAAATAAATACCATAATAACAAATGAGTGAATTAAACAAGTAATTGCAATAATGTAGATGATCCTTATTCAATGAGATACTCTAAAAGTTAAATGTTAAACAATATAGAGGAAATATAGAAAAGGAAAAGGAATGCATGATTCACATACTATGAGTCTTCTAGAACTTAAGTTAATGAATGAAACATGATTGTAATAAATGTGTAAACCTAAAAATAACATCGTGGGAATACCCTAACTATAAGTTTATATTGTAGTTGAATCGATATCGTGTGCCTTATCAGTATGGGACCAAAAGTGGCCTTAGCATGAATCACTTGTTTTCATGTTATTTATGTGGGTTAATGTTTGTGCAAACATATCATGTGTTGTGCATAGTCCTAAGTGATCTCCTGTGTAGTGTCATGTGTACTTTGCAATGTATGTCAAAAAAAAATATTCTAGTATTTTTAGTGTTGTATTTATGTGTGTAATTTGTGGGTGTTACATGTTTAGAGGTAATTGTAAATGATATTTTTTGGGATTATAAATCCACATATGAGATGGGAAGGTGAGTAATAAAACATACACATCATGTCGCCAATTAACCATTATGTTAGTAAGGGGGCACTTCCATTATGGTTTCAACCTTATTAACATAAGGATCATGATATATTAAAGGATTTATGTCATTGAAAACCAAACCAACCAACCATGTGGGATTAATTATTTGATTCAATGAATATCCTTAGAGTTGTTGAAGATATCTGACTTAGGTTAGTAAGGCATGTGCTCAAAGGCAATTATACTTGATATTTATTTTGGATTATAAAACCATATAGAAGGATATAAGAAGGTCAAGTAAGAAAACATACTCGTCCTAAAACAAATCAATCATAATGTTAGCAAGAAGGTCACTTCCAATGTGGTATCACCTCTTTTAGCATAAATAACATGATATATATTGAGGTTTATATGTTACCATGGATCCATATCCAACCATCTAATTTGGGATTAATTTTGTATTCAATGAGGATTTTTAAAGTCTTAGAAGCAATTCTAAACTGATCTAAAAGCATATCCGACTTGGGGTAATAATGAACATATTAATAAGTAATAGTATTTTTTGGAATTATAATGTGCAAAGGAGGGTATTAGAATGATGAGCAAGTAACATACTTATCCGCATGACCAATTACAACCATTATGTTAGTAGGAAGGCTACTTCTATTATGGTGTCACCTATATGGGCATAAAGATAATTTTATATTGTAGTTTTTTATATATGTAATGTTTACCTTAGACAATGTAAAAATAACTAATACAAATATAGACACTTGTATCCCTTTAAAAATTACATCTTTATAACATAATTTGCACCTTTATAACAATTGTTAATATAACATCCATTAAATACAATTAAACATTTACAACATCAACTATAATATCTTCAATAAAAATGTTGTATTACATAGCACTTATTTACTTCTAACAATTGTTTCATAATCGTGACAAATAAAATAGTCTTCTAAAAACCCTAATCAAAAGTATTTTTCCTTTAGAAAGATTATTTTATGCGAGTTAGATCGATTGTATTCATGTATATCTTATTTAGAATGGATTACAATATATGTGGTGATATTTATTGCATTTTTAGGTAACAATCCTCGTCTCATCTTCTTAAATAAAATAAAAAATGAGTAAAATCTCCCATACCATCACAATATGTTTCCTAACATTTCCACATGCATTATATATAATATCCATATAATTGTTTATTAGAGAAGTTGTGAGATGTGAGTATAGAAGGCAACCGATTGTGTATGGCTATCATTGGGTCGTGCTAAATAAAATGGGAAAAACAATGGAATCGCTCAAAGTATCTTGCCATAACTTGTGTATATGCCTTATCATCCACACATGAGATTGAGGGGCCAATTTCTCCCCATCCGATACGTTGATGTCATCAAACACCACCTCACATTCTACCACTTTGTAAATTTACATTTCTTATCCTTTCTCTAACTTAAATACATACCCATCGTTGTGATAAACTCAAACCTCTCTCACTCACTCTCACAAAGCAATAATTATTCACAAAGTCATCTCGAAAATCTCATCTAAAGTATTTTTATTGCACAAATATGTGACTTTAGAATACATAATTTATCTATATCAATTACATTTACATATTATAAAATAGATCCGACTAAATCAAGGATAAAATATACAAAAAGAAAGATAAAACTATAGAATTATTTAAATAATTGGAAAATGACATGTAAAGTATCATTTTACTATGAGAATTACATATCAAAGTTGTGGCTACCAAAAATAATTACATTGAATTTACATTATACGATTTGTTGGTACCCAGATTTAACCTCCTTCAGAGACCGAGCAACATCGTGGATTTGACAAGACACTTAGAGGTAGATAGACAATCATGTATGTCATTTTGTAGCCAAGGAAGCAATCTATCTGACTTGTTGGCACTCGGGCTCTGAAGGGAGTGGGTAGCACATGCAAAATGATGTGATATGATCCTTACTAGTTTAGGTTGTGCCTTTCAACCAAGGTCAGAGAACCTATTTTGTAACCTCTATTATTTGAAAGGAGATACAGGTACCTTTCTTTTGCATAAATTTTATGGAGAAGGCCTTGGGAAAATATGATCAACACACCAGATCTAACTCTCACGAGTTGTCACTTCCAGATCATGGAGATATCTTCACAACAAGGCAAAGGTTACTAAAGACATTTGAGACCCTGCTTTCTTCTGCATGTTTAGGTGATGAGGATTGTTCATTGGCATACACACATGACAAACAAGGGTAGGATGGGTAGGATTAGTTGTTGTTAAATGAAATTTTGGTGGGAGGGGAGACAGGATGGACTTGACTCACCAGATCCTTGAGAGCTTATGTAAAATGGAAAGATTCAATCAACAAAATTCCACAAAAAGTTAAATTGTTTCCTCAACTAGAATATGTGCTTCAATGGAGGCCCAGATTAGCACTCTTTCACACAACCTGTGGGATTCTATCATGAAAGCTCGAGTTAGAGAACCCAATAAAGCACCAAGATTTAGACCAAGTCACACCTGAGGTACACCCAGAGGCTTACAGAGAATATTTATCAACAAAATGAAAGAAAAGTTATTTTAAACCGTTTATCCCACTCCCAGATGAAGGCTCTTCTAAGAAATGAAATTGCAGATTCCACTAAACTATCACAAGGACTAAGACCTATGTGATTAGACCCTATTTTGGTACAAGATTGCAATAAACAAGAAAAACTACTCGTATGCATTCAGAGATGAAATAAATACACTTTACTCAAGATTAACATAGAATAACTCAAAGTTTGATCAAATTTATCAGCAAGGGAAAGTTTCCAGAACAATATCAAAGCTTGTCAATGGTTGTACACTTGCAACCACCTTGACATGATTAAATTTGACACAAAGATAGATATACAGGATTCTCTAGACGACTTCTCAAAATGGATGGGCTATGTCAAGTTTTTTGCTAGAGAGAATTAGTATTAACCTTTCCAAAAACTCCCAACCATTTACATGAAAAATTTGTGCCATTTATAACATTTCCAACAGAGCCCCTTCCTCCAAAAAGATAAAAACTTTAAATGCACCAGTGCTCGCCATGATTCTTTCATGATTCACAAAATCAAATCTGCAAAATTCTCTAGGTGCTCGAGGGAAAATCTCTTCGATTTCCCCCACATTCAACTCCTTTCTCAAGAAAAACATGCCTCCATCCATTCACCAACCACTTCCGCCCCATATCAATCAAATCTAACCCCTTGCATGCTCAGGAGAAGAAAAATGGAAAATCATATCAAGCTCGAAAGTCATACCATTTTAATGGTGAAATATGTCTTCAGATATCTCCCACCAAACTCTAGATATCAACATTAACTTTCCCTCTGCTTGGCGTGTAAAAATAGAAAGAAATGATGAAGACTCACACTTCCAGGCATTTTACATAAAAAAATGGGGAAATCAGATTTTGACACTTAGCAGTCATTGATCTTTGATTTGAATATGGGCCATCCATGTGGAAGATGAAAAAATGGGCTCGGGGGCTTCCTTTGACCTTTTTTGACCCTTTTGAAAAAATGGAAAAATTTCCCATTTTTCCCCGCACCTCCACTTCGAAAAGTGGGACGACACGTGTCCCGAGGTGGGTCCAAAGGAACTACTGAAAAAAATTCTGCTATTTGACTCTCTTTTGGAAAAAGGAAAATTTTCCAAGTTTCCCGCAACCCCGCCTCCCGCTTCAAGTCTCTTAATGTGGGTCCCAGCTGAATTATGCTTCCCATTTTACTTTTAACTCTTTTTTCTCAAAAGGAAAATTTTCCAATTTTACTCTGCAAGTCCGCACCTCCGCCATTGACCGAGGCAAAACATTGACTATTTACCATCGGGCTCGCAGGCCATTTTTCTATTTTAACCTTTACGAAGCAAAGAGGTGAAAAGTTTGAATTGCCTCCGATGGTCCACCTCCTACCCCTTATGAATTTTCAAATTGCCACATGTCACCACATGGTGCACCTTAAGGCGGTCCCAAAAATTTGATATCTTGAACGAGCACGGGCTCGCCATGTGTCCTGCTCCATCAAAATTGTTTGAAGGCTTGAAGCTCGGTAAAGGTGCCACTGTCAAGATCCGAGGTAGTCTCCTTTGCCGTTGAAAATTCTAAGAAAATATGCAAAGTGAGTGGAGTGCCCCACGTGTCCTCATGGCACTTCTTCAAAATGGTGCCCAAGTTGAAGACCCTGAATGAGCGCAAGCTCACCACGTGCCCCTATTCGCCAAACTGCTCCAACTGCATAAAAATTGTCTAAGTATGGGAAAGTAGTGGAAGCCTCCATTTGTCTATATCCTTCCAACCCTCCATGTGTCATCCCGACGCTATTTCAAATCCAAACAAAAAATTTGATTCTCAAACGAGCGTCGTTCCTCCACGTGGACACATTTTAAAAATGAGGCTTTTCATGAAATTTTTGAAGTATTTAGCTGATCTGCGTCCAACCAAGAGGTGCCACATTTCCCTGTTGATGTAAGGATGAAAATTTGACTGGGAGAAACATCCGTCAAAATGTAGAATATAGAAAAATGTCCATTCGAGCCAAAAATGAAATTCTCTTCAAGGATAGAGAATTTAGATTGTTGCAAGGCTCAAACATGATCCTTAGGGACACATCAACTCATTTATCCTTGAGTATTTTAGTGGAAAGAATGGAAAGGATAGAAGATCTCAACTATGGAAAATGGAGAAAATGGGGAAAATGTGAGTCCTGAAGGAACAGAGCATGGGAGACTTAAGAAACATAGCTCCTTCGGAGGAACAAAGGAACCATGAGACAAATATGGACCCATACATGATTTTCAACCCAAGAGCATATTAAGAATGGAAATAATAACAACCAAGCACAATACGGGAAGGTGATAAGTGATAGAGGTCATGAGTCAATAAACTTTCAAGGGAACAAATGGGGCAAGACAATTTTGAGCACCAACATGATTTAGGAAAAATGAATTTTATAACTTTAAGTTGTTGCTTATGTAAACTAAGTGCTAACTTACAACTAGAAATTACATATCAACAAATTTGCAGTTATCAAAAACAATTACATTGAATTTACATGATACGATTTAGGAAAAAATGAATTTTCTAACTTTAAGTTGTTTCTTATGTAAACTGAGTGCTAACTTACAACTAGAAAAAATATAATGTAGTTCTTAAGGGTAGTAAAATAAAAACATGTAGCCCACTTTTTTTTAAGGGTGTGAACTGATAGAGTGAGGTATAATCATATAGCTCATGAGAAAGTGGGGATTCAAACCATGGCACGACTCTACACCCGAAAGGCTAAACTATCTTTATTAGAAAATTTGTGTCATGATAAACCTAGCCCCACATGATAAGCACATGTTTCTAAACTGATAATTATGAATGTTGCAAACATTTGGTGGGTTCTTGGCTATAGCACCTGCATGGATTTTGAAGTAAATTTGTAGCCAAGATATAGGGATTCTAATGCTTCTAGTCCCTTTATCTTTGATTAAAGTGAACAAATATTCTTTAAGAATATATAATGAAAGTTTTTACACATTGTACCATTTGTATTCCTCTCTCATTAGCTATCTCTATAAAAATGAATGTGGATGGACAAGAAACCAAAGTGAAACATATCTATAGTTTTGGGCGGATTTTCAAGATTCAAATTTTTGTTGGAGGGCTATTCAAATTTGAATTTGTATAATAAATTTGTGGTGTACTAACAATACATAGACATCAAGTAGAATTTGAGGTTCCCACGCAGAGACAAAATGACAGCAGATAGATGGAAGATGGAGATGGAAACTGTTAATGATCAACCTGCCACATTGGCACCACAAGCGAACACACTAGCTAGATAAAATCAACGGTCTCAAAAATATTTATTCAAAAAAATACCCAAACAATACTACATAGCTAAGATATTACTATTATTTAATTGACTTCACCAAGAAAACAAAAGAAAAATTATCTAGGTGAAATTCTAATAGAAGTCAAATTTATGAATTAATTATCACATGAGAGTCAAATAAACATCAAATTTAATGTCGAGAATAAAGTTAAAAACACACTTTATTACAATATTTCATGTCATTGTAAAACACCTCTCAACATATTATATATACACATTTATCATTTATCATTTTTATTCTAAATTAATTGTTGAAATGAATTTTAATATAATCAAAACATCGAAATAAAAATTACGATGGATAAATAATATTTAAACATTATATTCAAAAATAGTATTGGGATTAGCCCTCTATCATTTTCTCATTGCTAGGTGGGAGTAAGTGAAGTATAAAGTGCATTATAAATCACTCTTATATTTATGTTAAGTAAGGAGAATGGATCCATTTGAACATGGGATTCTTCTCCTCTAATGTGTTTTTATCCACTTAGTTTTGGTATTCTCAACATCCAGCCTTCACTAAGATTCTCTTCTTGTGGCATACACCCACTTAACATTAGAATCATTATCATGTAGTATCTTTCTTAATTTGTTAAGAAAGGGAATTCCTCTTAAGAGAGGGACTTTTTATCTATTTATTATGTATTACTAAAAAGAAATAATGAGTGTGTAGTGTGTTATAAATCACGTTTATATTTATATTATTTTAAGTTTTTTTTTACATTCTAAAATAATAACTGAACTGCTAAAAAATTCTCATCGTAATGTATTATTCATTAAATGTGCATATATATCTATATGAAAGAAAATTATGGTGTTTCATATTGAAAATTTGATAGAGGAATTATAATAACTTGTGGTTTTTTAAATTAAATTTAATGATGGTTTTGGTTTGATGTAGATTTATAGCAATTTAATTAAATAGCTGACATTCAATATTAATTAGAAATGTGTGTGGGAGCAAGGTCAAAAAATTGTTATATTTTGTAACATAGTTTTAATGAATTTATTACGTGTATTAAATATTTTATTTCACATAAAACCTTGATAATAATTATATTGAACTAATTGTGTTGAATATGGATCTTCCTCCAGCAGGAATGCCCTAACCCTAGGGATGCAATTGTTTCCATCGGTGGTGCTCATAATGATGGTATGTGTAGCGACTATGATATTGGCTTGATAGGTGATGGTATGCACGGTGTCCATGATAATATTGGCTCGACGGCTAGTATTGGTTGCCTCAATTCCTCTACAACTAAGACTTCCATTGTTTCTAGTGTGAACAAATCTAGAAAATGTGGTGGTGTGTTTGGTTTAGAGGGGTCAAATTTGGGGTTTCCGTTGTCCCTCAACCTGTGACTCTACAAAATGATACGGTTGGAAAAGATGATTTTCCTCTATTTTAGGTGGAAAAGGGGGAAAATAGAGCTTTGCAATAGCCACCGGATCCTCTTCCTAGAACCCTACTAATATCATGGAATTTGCAAACAAACCTCTTGTTGTTTGTTTTGGTGCGAGATGTTCTAAAATATGAGGCTTACTTCAAGAAAAATGGACTGATTTTTAGATTCAACAATTTTTTGTTGGGTCTCCTATTCTTGCATGATTGGATTTCAACTCATTGGAGGCCTCTCATGATAGGTAAACTAGACATTTACCCTAAATATAGAGGTTTCTTCATTGTTGTTTTTGTTGAAACCCCCCATAAAGATCTGAAATTTGGAAAAGTTTGGGATATTCAGTCCCACTTTTTGCTTATGAAGTTGGGGTTCCCTTTGTTTAATCGTATGACCAAAACCTTCCATATCAAACCTATTTTGTTTCTATTTCCTTATTTTCCCCTCCAGTTTTGGAGTGAGAACTACTTACTTTCAATTGGGAATACCTTGGGTAAATGCCTTACTATTGACCCAAAGATGTCCTTATATGACTATACCACATATGCCTACATATTGGTTGATATGAATATTTCTATTGATTTTCCTGCATCTATTGAGCTCAAAGTGGAGGACACAATCTGGACGCAAAATTAATACTATGAAGGGTTTCCCTTTAGATGTATAACTTGTTTCTCTCTTGGTCACTTAGCTTATTTTGGCGAGTTGTGAGAAAATATTTTAAGAGTAGAACCTCTTGGTGGAATAATCTAGATCCTTGTGAATTGATTGTTAAAGGCCCCTTGGATAGTGATTCAGAGGAGGATTCAGAGAGTGAGGATGATTTAGCTTCTAAGAATGAGGAGGCCACTCCTCCTTCTTCTCCTATGGAAAAGGTTTCACTTGCTAGAAACACTTTCCATCCTTTTGTTTCAATGGAGCATCAAGTTCATGTGGATAAGGAGAACATTGAAATCATCATACCGGTTCATAATAATGAAAATGAAAATGAAAATATGAACAAAGGTGATGGTGGACTCTTTGTGTGCCAAAATATTAAAGGGAAAAATGTAAACGATGCCATTAATATGTATTTAACAACCCATGGGAAGGGGTCTCATGGATAATTTGTTTATATGTTTCTTGTTTTTCTATTTTTAATCCTTTTTGTGCCCCTAGAAGAGGCTAGATATGTTTGTTCCTCATTGATGTATCTTTTTCTCCACTTGATTATGTTGTAACGGGGTAAGGTCCCCTTAACCCATTTTCACCATTAATCAAAAAATATATTTTTTATTTCACATCCATTTAATAGTAATGATGCCTATAGTTATTTGTTTATGCTTGTGCTAGTTGATTTCATATGGATGTTTCATATTTACTATTAACTATTTGTTCAAATTTATAAAATTAAGATTGTTTTAAAAATTAAGGAGAAGAGATGTGCATGTGCACATAGTTTTAAGATTATATTACTAAAATTAGGTTAAGGGGTTAAGGTTGAGTTAAGAGTTTTGAGCTCCCTAGGAAATACTTGAAGCTAACGCCCCTTCTAAATTTTTAAAAATGTTTTTATATTTTTTCATTAAGTAAAAGGTTAAATTTATACAACAACATATAGATATCACAATAAAATTTGAACCTCAAACATACTTAAAACTTTGTGGGAACAAAAAACCCAACAAAACTAGTTATCATATTACAAAATAGTTCTCCAACTTACTTCATCAACTTACAACCTATGTCCCTATCACTTTGATCCACAATCATTATTTTGATTCCAATTCATTGTTTAAAAATTCTTGAAATAATTGTTTGTATAGATATTTACAATTTGAATATTGGCATTTAAAATTTGGAAATTAATATTCATATTTTGGCATATTTAAAATTATATATTCTATTGTGACATTGTCTATAACCCACTTTATAATATTTAAGTCTATAGAGAAGTGTTCTTCTAGAAGAGAGAAGTATTCTTCTAAGAAGGGTTTAGTAATAATATTTTTTATTTTCTCTTCTTGTCGTATCTTTCCATTTCTTATGTTTGTTATAAACTACAAGTGAGTAGCAAAAATTATTTGATAGATTTATAAATATGTTTATGGAAATAAAAAAATTTACAAATTCAAAAAGGAAAAAATTAGCAAAAATACCATAAGAAGAATATAACACATATATAACAAAATAATATATGTTTAATTATTTTAGTATTTATTTTCATTATCCTCACATAATCGTAGGATATAATTGTTTTGAAATACAAATAAAATAATATATACATTTAAAAAGATTGAATTTTAATTTAAAAACATATCCAAAAATATGGATGAAGAAATTCAAATTAAAAAAATTCAGCTTTTAATTGTTGACAACACAACTAAATCAATAGTTAACAAGGGTTGTGGTACATGCAACAACAATACCTTTCATGTAAGGTAGGAAAATGATGGAGCACTATTATGGGAGTATAGTAAATGTTTGTTTTTGCTGTGAATTTGTAGCCTTATTTTTGAACACGCAATATCAATGTACGCATGTTTCATTGTTTTATTAACTAGTTCAATGAAAGATAAGATTTGGTCTGCAAAATGTTTTAGGAAAATGCCATGTGCCGAGGTAGTGGGTAAGATGAGTTGAAAGGAAATCTAAATAAATGCAATGATGTTAGTTTCATTAGAATTAGTTGAACATAGTTTAAGAGTGATAAGATATTCACAAATAATTCATAGAGTGGATTTCACATAAATGAGTGCTGCAAAATTCTTGAGTTCAAAAATCATTTTCCTAACTGGATAATGTGTTTTTTTATAAGAAACAAGCAAGAGGAAAGTAGAGTAGGAAGAATGCAATACAGAAATAGAAACTATATTAAAGACGAGATAGTTGAGAAGTATAAACATAATCATATAGGTTGTTGTGTTGGAGAGAAAACTCGAAACAAAAGTAAAGGGATCCTTAAGCATGATGCAATCATATTCTTCATGTACTCATTTGATTTTGATAATGAAAATATGAATAAAGTATTTGTATGCATCAACTGTATTAACTAATTGGCGGGGTCCATATATAGACACATTCACTTCATAGGAAAGATGTAAATATTTCAAAGGATATAAATTAAGCATATACCAAAATTAAAATGTACAAAGATTTTATGGAAATGTGTTGTTCCCTGAGCTCATATCCATGCAATTACTCGTTGAGATTCCCTATAGAAAATTAGTATAAACCTGGAACTTTCAAACCGTGTTCATTGGTTAAGCATCATTAAGGTTTTTAAGATACTCATGTGGTAGGGTTAGTGAAATAAATAAATGGTTAAAATTCAGGCAAATATAGATGAAAGTGTATGGAGGCCGTGTATTAGCCAATCCAAACATGGCAAATTGTTTATTGTATATTATTTTCATTGATTTAAGGAGACCAATTGCACCTCGGTTTCCATAAGATTCCCCAAGTAAACAAAATAATGGAACCTTAGAATTTTTTTCTCGTAAATAGAAGGGTTAGGATGATATAAAAATGTTTAGACTTTACATAAATATATATGAAATCCTACATAGGCAGTAAAATGAATGGTTTCTGAATAGTATTATTATTTTTATTTGGTAAGTTACCCTTGCGTTGTATTGTAAACTTCCATGAGCGAGGGGTATCGCTTCTGTCAAATTTTAAGACTCGTGCTCATGAAAATTATGTGCGGTTCTCTTCTTGCTTCAAATTTTACAAGAACAGGGCTGGTTCTTCCTTTTGGCTACCCTGTGTATGAAACAAGAACATTTTTTCTAACTATTTACAAACAACCTATTTTTCTTTCACCATTTCCATATGCAGCAATGTAATTTGACAATGCCATTGATACAATATAATCAACATTACTATGAAATAATTTTTCTTGTTCATCGTTACATGGACAATCAAACAAAGCCTATGTTTCAAAGGAAAAATCACAAAGGGAGAGACATGCAAGTATTCACATTTGTAGTTGATTTTGTATTCTTGTCTCCCACGATAAAATTCTTGTCTCCCACGATAAAAGGGATTGCAAAAGAAGATCAGGCTCCTCACAACCATCCTTGAAAATAAGTTTTGGTGAGCTTTTCTCTTGCTTCAATTGTTGTTTCCCAGAAATTTTTAGAAATGCAACAAGTCTTTCCCAATCTGTAAAATATCTTCTGGAATATCAGAGACTTAGGTATCAACAATAAATATAGATTTCTTCATGCCATGATTAAATCTACAAACTTTGATTTGATGTTAGAACAAGGAACCTCCATGTCTAGTTCTAATATGGCCAAAACCTCTACTAATATAATCATACTTTTATTTACTATTAGTATTTAATATACACCAAAGACTGGAATTAGACAACTAAACAAAATGCAAAAAAACTTCTAATATCATCCTCCTAGTGCCATGTACTCTATTGTAAAAGGATTTCATCAAGAGAATAAGAAGTACTTTGAAACTAAGTATTCTCTTCCTTATGCAAACTTAAATGGAATATGACAGTGACACAAAGATTGTGAGAAGTTCATAACACTTCTTAATTACATGCCACAGTATCATTTGGACAAGCAGTTCTATATCCATAAGTTTATCACGGGATTGGATCCGCCTATTATAGCTGATGTGGATGTTCTTGGTTAGATATTTAAGCATACACTCTTTTCCCACACTACACTCTTGGAAATCATAAAGTAGGGTGTGATTCTTGTCATATGTTTGAGCCCCTAGTACCCTTTTTGTTGGAAGGTGATGGTTTGATTTTTATTCTAGGATAATAGTTTTGGAGCGAAATTCATATGAACCTAGATCACAATCTAAAAAAGCATCCACCATTTCCATTACGTGACTACCCATTAGACTTTGAATTTGAATACTTCATTTTTTCATGAATATGGATTGGCCTATTATGGATATTTCTCCATGAAGGCATGTTGATGATTGCAATCTACACTTCATGAAAGAATCAATTACACTTCATGAGATAATCAGAGAGAGTTTCATTAAAAAATGGGAAAGTAGCTCAGTGATAGAGCAGCTATTAGCCGAGGGCTAGGCTTTGGGTTTGAATCCTAATTTATCCAAAAACATTCAACAAGATGGCATTGATTGTAGAGGAGAATTATGGGACTACTATTTCTCTCTTGATTTGGTGCTAAATTTTGATTACTAGGTGGTAGAGGAATTGAGAATGATCTATTATTTTTCTAGTTGGCATATTTGTCATGATTGAAGTTTGGCTCTTAACTATGAAACCGCATTTTGTGGTGCCTTTTCTTATGATTTATTTGTAAGTTTAGCACTGATCTCTAGAACTGCATTAATATTGTCTGGTGGTGGAACATGTTTGAATTTTATTTTGATGTGTGATTTTTCTTAGGGACAACTTTGAGGCCAAAATTCCAAACTACATTTTACATTGAATTGGGATATTGCATATTGGCAACTATAGGTTGTGTTTAGCTTTGTAATAAGCTAGTATTTCTTATCCTCTACTGCTTATACCTTGGAACATACTTGCAGATAGCTATTAGTATTAAATTATTAATAAATGATGGATTGAAAGATCCTTAAGAGCGGGAATTTTGCAGTAGTTTGGTGTGTTATTGTAACATTGTTCACCTAACAATAGCCATTTAAGCCACTGGGATTGTTTATTTGATACGAAACATATGAGTTATCCTTTATTAATTCTTTAAGGCATTTGCAAAAAAATGGGGATGTTGTTTGTCTGAGGGTGGTCATTAAATCTCATTATCAATTCAATTCCCTACATTATGGAGAGCTCCTGGAAGCATTTACTAGTAAACTCATGGTTTCTATTGCACACATTTTTCCTTTGGTAGTCCATGAAGTTGGTGCATGTCCTAAAACCACAAAACAATGATATTTCTAAAAGATGTGAATATGATGAGTGGAGATGGCAAGAAATAATGGAACATATTGTGTATTGATCACCAAGAAGGATTCATAAAGAAATATGTAACACAAAAATTTTCAAAAGTGGACATGAAGTTTGAACTTCTTTGATAGGTAAAAATTCAGTATGTGACAACTAGTGGTTGTAAATTTAATTTTCCATATTATTGCTTTCAAAAATGTATGTGTTCTTCAAAAAAATTGCTTGTAATTTGCAAACTGGTGTGAAACAAGTTCTTGGCCTGCTCAAGCTTGTCCTCATAGCCAACTTTCAATTCCAACTGCTTGTGCACAACAATTTCAGAAATCAACTCATCAATCACATGATCATCATTGTTGTTGGCAACCCACTTCTTTCCTCTCAAACTCCTCCTTAGTTGGGAATGCCATGTCTTTGTTGAAGGTGGTCGCCACCGCCACCTACAAATTTTGTAGTGCTCCAACTTAGCTCTAATTCTACCCCCGAATTCGCCTAGTTAACTTAATAGACCTTCTTATGAGAAAGGAAACTACAAGCAAAACTTTGACATATGGTATTGTCTACAAATCCAGGATTTTGTTAAATCTATAAACAATTGACTATTCATCCTCAATTATTTTATCTGAACTCTTACTAAACTTGTAATTAAAACCATAAGCTGAGCACCTGGGCTTCCTTCCAAAAAACATCTCCTTAGTAGTTGTGTGTAGTTAGATTGAGGCCATCTATCACGAGGAATCAGAGAATTCATGGATAAAGTGGAGTAATTAATCAATGTGAAACCTTGAACAGGAAAAATTATATGAAAATTACAAAATAAACACCTCGAGAGTGATATCTCTCAACATTTTTCATATAGATGTATGTAAGTTATGACATATAACCCCATATAGCTGCCAAACAAATAATTAATTGGATAGAGATTAAGGCAACTGAAAATTCCATGAGGAAGTTGAGCACTAAAACTGAAACAAATGCAGTTTTCTACAAAAGCCATGCTACCTCCCTCATTCATGTCAATTTATAAATGTAGATCATGTCAAGAACCATGGTTTATAAACAGATCATGTCAAGAACCATGCTACCTCCCTCATTACATGGGTCAATTTATTTTTAATCCACAGAAATGCCAATAGCTAGCTAATGCTTCCTCTGACAAACACAAAATGTTCCTATGGAAAAAGAGTACCTGAGAGAGAAGAATAGTCATTGTGCATGCACTCATGCTTGACTTTGTCATCCCCACCAAAGACCTGCTGTAAATCTCACCGTAAGAATGTATGTCAAACTGAAGCAGTTATATTGTCAATTCATAGTCATACCCACTGAAACAATGACATACTATCAAAACGGTATTCTTAACAACAGAGAATCTAACTTAATAATAACCAAATGTACAAAGCCAAAAACTACATTCGAAATATATTCATTAAGAAAAACAAGCCAAGTAATTCCACACCTTTTATGATGCTAATATGGCTAAAACCTCTACTAATATAATCATACTTTTATTTACTATTAGTATTTAATATACACCAAAGACTGGAATTAGACAACTAAACAAAAAGCAAAAAAAAACTTCTAATATCATCCTCCTGGTGCCCTGTATTCTGTTGCAAAAGGATTTCATCAAGAGAATAAGCAGTACTTTGAAACTGAGTATTCTCTTCCTTATGCAGACTTAAATGGAATATGACAGTGACACAATATTGGGAGAAGTTCATAACATTTCTTAAGTACATGCCACAGTATCAGTTGGACAAGCAGTTCTATATCCATAAGTTTATTACGGATTGGATCTCCTATTATATTTAAGTGGATGATGTGGATGTTCATTCTTTTAGATATTTGGAAAGATATAGGGTGTGAAATATTTTACCACACTACACTCTTAGAAATGATGGAATAGGGTGTGATTCTTGTCATATGTTTGAGCCCCTAGTACCCTTTTTGTTGGAAGGTGATGGTTTGATTTTTCTTGTGGGATAATAGTTTCTAGAGTGAAATTCATATGAATTGGTTTTAGAATAATGGATTTTTCTCCTTCAAAAGTAAGAACATTTCCATTAGAGGTCTTAGCTACTTTTTTGACATTCCATCCACAATGAGTAGTCTCCGGATTAGATATTGCCTCATCTATTTTCTAGTCCAGAGTGATGTTGGATTTCTGCTGAGACCCGACATCCAACTTGAGGTCTAGAGAGAGGTTAGTTACTATCCATATTGAGACTTTTCTCCCATGAAATTTGAGATGCAGAAGTTACATATAAATTCAAAAAACCAACAACCACCTTTAGAATGCTACTTATTATGCATGAGATCCACTTGCGGTGTTCTCTCATTGACATCTGTTAATTTTTATAGTGGTTTCAACTCTCAAGTAGTGTGTGGGGTAGTCTTGGCTCAAATACACCTCATAGTCATTGCATCACAACCTAGCTACATGTTTGTGGGGTAGTCTCGGATTTGAACCTAGATCACAATCTAAAAAAGCATCCACCATTTCCATTACATGACTACCCATTGGACTTTGAATTTGAATACTTCATTTTTCATAAATATGAATCGCCTGTTATGGCTCTTTCTCCATGAAGGCATGTTGTTGATTGCAATCTACACTTCATGAAAGAATAAGATACACTTCATGAGAGAATCAGAGAGAGTTTCATTCAAAAATGGGAAAGTAGCTCAGTGATAGAGAAGCTATCATCTGAGGGCTAGGCTTTGGGTTTGAATCCTAATTTATCCAAAAACATTCGAAGCAAGATGGCATTGATTGTAGAGAAGAATTATGGGACTAATATTTCTCTCTTGATTTGGTGCTAAATGTTTGATTACTAGGTGGTAGAAGAATTGAGAATGACCTATTATTTTTCCAGTTGGCATATTTGTCATGATTGACGTTTGGCTCTTAACTATGAAACTGCATTTTGTGGTGGCTTTTCTTATGATTTATTTTTAAGTTTAGCACCGATCTTCAGAACTACATTAATATTGTCTCGGTGGTGGAACATGTTTGAATTTTATTTTCATGTGTGATTTTTCTTAGGGATGAATTTGAGGCCAAAATTCCAAACTGCATTTTACATTGAATTGGGATATTGCATATTGGCAACTATATGTTGTGTTTAGCTTTGTAATAAGCTAGTATTTATGATCCTCTACTTTTATACCTTGGAACATACTTGGAGATAGCTATTAGTATTAAATTATTAATAAATGATGGATTGAAATATCATTAAGAGGGGCATTTTGTAGCATTTTGGTGTGTTATTGTAACATTGTTCACCTAGCCACCGGGATTGTTTATTAGATACGAAACATATGAGTTATCCTTTATTAATTCTTTAAGGCATTTGCAAAAAAATGGGGATGTTGTTTGTCTGAGGGTGGTCATCAAAGCTCATTGTCAATTCAATTCCCTACATTATGGAGAGCTCCTGGAAGTAGTTACTAGTAAACTCAGGGTTTCTATTGCACGCATTTTTCCTTTGGCGGTCCATGAAGTTGGTGCATGTCCTAAAACCACAAAACAAGGATATTTCCAAAAGATGTGAATATGATGGGTGGAGATGGCAAGAAATAATGGAACATACTGTGTATTGATCACCAAGAAGGATTCATAAAGAAATATGTAACACGAAACTTTTCAAAAGTAGACATGAAGTTTGAACTTCTTTGATAGGTACAAATTCAGTACATGATTACTAGTGGCTGTAAATTCAATTTTCCATATTATTGCTTTCAAAAATGTATGTGGCCTTCAAAAAAATTGCTTGTAATTTGCAAACTGGCATGAAACAAGTTCTTGGCCTGCTCAAGCTTGTCCTCATAGCCAACTTTCAATTCCAACTGCTTGTGCATAACAATTTCAGAAATCAACTCATCAATCACATGATCATCATTGTTGTTGGCAACCCACTTCTTTCCTCTCAAACTCCTCCTTAGTTGGGCATGCCCTGTCTTTGTTGAAGGTGGTCTCCACCCCCACCTACAAATTCTGTAGTGCTCCAACTTAGCTCTGAATTCTGCCCTGAATTCTGCCCAGTTAACGTAATAGACCTTCTTATGAGCAAGGAAACTACAAGCAAAACTTTGACATATGGTATTGTCTGTGAATCCGGGATTTTGTTAAATCTATAAACAATTGACTATTCATCCTCAATTATTTTAGCTGAACTCTTACTAAACTTGTAATTAAAACCATAAGTTAAGCACCTGAGCTTCCTTCCATCAAACATCTCCTTAACAGTGGTGTGTACTTAGATTGAGGCCATCTATCACCATGCATCAGAGAATTCATGGATAAAGTGGAGTAATTAATCAATGTGAAACTTGAAGGAAAAATTATCTAACAATTACAAGATAAACACCTCGAGAGTGATATCTCTCAATGTTTTTCATATAGATGTATGTAAGTTATCCATACTAGTATAAGAAAAATAATACGTGATTTTTTTATTCAATATGAAATCATTCATAGAATGCTCCAAAACTCCAAACAGCCCAATGCATAATGACATAGAGCCCCCATCTTGCTGGCAAACAAATAATTAATTGGATAGAGATTAAGGCAACTAAAAATTCCATGAGGAAGTTGAGCACTAAAACCAAAACAAATGTAGTTATAGTCAATTCATAGTCATACCCACTAAAACAATGACATACTATCAAAGCGGTTTTCTACAAAAGCAAATTCATGTTTATAAACAGCTTATGTCAAGAACCATGCTACCTCCGTCATTACATGGATCAATTTTTTTTTAATCCACAGAAAGGCCAATAGCTAGCTAATGCTTCCTCTAAAAAACACAAAGTGTTCCTATGGAAAAAGAGTACCTGACAGAGAAGAATAGTCACTTTGTGTGCATGCACTCATGCTTGACATGGATTTTTTTATCCCCACCAAAGACTGGTAGAGGATTGTAAATCTCACCGTAAGAATGTATGTCAAACTGAAGTAGTTATATTGTCAATTCATAGTCATATCCACTATAACAATGACATACTATGAAAACGGTATTCTTAACAACAGAGAATCTAACTTAATAATAACCACAATGCAAAATGCAAATAACTACATTCCAAAATGTATTCATTAAGAAAAACAAGCCAAGTAATTCCACACCTTTTTATGCAGTGGTCTCTTAAATTCACAGGTATTCGTGCTTGACAGCAAAGGATTTTCTGGGCCACAAAAAAAGGAATTGTTCTTTAAATGGCGCACATCAAATCGGGTTTTCTTCTCCTCATACCTGCTATGGTTTTTTTTTTTCTTCTCCTCATACACTCGCAATGAGATTGAGATCAAATGATTGAGATTCAGAATCAAGGTGGATTCCATGTAATGTTTTCGGAACCTAGGGACACATATTTCCCTCTGCCACCAATACAAGAAGAAGTTGATTAGGTAGCGGATTGCTTTGTGCCATAGACTTGAAGTCACGCTGCCCATGGTCTTGGCCATGATGGAGAACTAAAATCAGAAGCTGCCTTCTCATGTCTGGATCATATTCAGATTTAGGTACTTCACCCTCTTCTCTACCAGGGGAGTCATTATTGCTTGGTTCATTGTATGTGTAAATGATGACTATGTTTATTGTGCTGGTAGAGGATTAGAAGAATCAACAGGTGAATCTCCATGAGAATATTGGAGAACCAGATGCATGGTTGGGTATGAGCATTGGATGGAGGGGTGAAAAATGGTTTTGATTGTTGTACAGAGGTTGCATGGATGACTTTGAATCTTGATTGTCCAGAAGAACACTGTCGGGCCTGTGTCTGGGAGTAAATTTTGATCCTGAAGACAATCAAAGTTATGAACATTGATATCCATATTAGAAAAATTATGTTCATTTCAAAAATTGAGACAATATAATTAAAATTCTTAACCAAGATAACACAGGACAATTCAACTCTATATACCAAAATATAGACCATATACACGAAATACACATATTATAAATCTACAATTGAAGAATAAAAAGGATAAAGAAATTTACTTGCATTCAACTTCTTTTACCAAGTAGTTTTTGACATCGAGTGTCTAAATATTGGATTCATCATTAAGATCTTATTAGTTTTGTCACATCAGTTTTGTAGAATACTTCATCCATCCTCTGTAAATGACCCTCATCAAAATGTCTTTCATAAGGCAAGTATCAAGAGAAATTAGAAGATATCCAGTCCCTGGAATGTAAGGAATCTTAAGTGTGAATACTTTTAATCATTATTCTTTAAAACTTCAGGTAAACTTCTCATTTAGATAGGGAAATACATCTGTACATAAAATCATCACCAGACCATGTAACTTACTTAAAGAAACCACCTCTGACATTGCAGGCTACATTTCTTGCAACACACAATATTGGAAGAGGAATACTTATCTGCAGAACCAAAAAAATGATCGAAATCAGTGCCTGCATACAATCACTCCAAGAAAATAAAATAGAGAGGATTTGTCATAGCAATCATGCGTAAAAATTAAAAATCACAGAACCTCTACCAATGGAGAATAGTATGGCGCAAAAGCTAGAACAACATGCACATGTGATTGATTTGTATCCTCCCAGACCTTCAATCGGTCATCGTTTTGGTTTTCTTCTCCCTCATACAAGCTACGGTTTTCTTTTTCTTCTCCCATACACACTGCATTCACAGAAGCTTCATGTGATCTAATAGCAGCTTGGTGTATTTCTTTGAGTGATTTTTTAAAAAATAAAAAACCAACAAGTGGAGGTCATGCATACAGCTAATTTATCCAGCCAAGCAGGAAAGGAGAGAAGAATAGCTAAAAGAAATGGAGAGATATGAAAAAAAATAATTGACAATAAAATATAAAGCCGACAATGAAGGGAAAAGTTGCCACCAATGGAAAGCAAAGAAAATAAAACATTTGGCAAGATAAAACTACAGTCTTCCTAAAATATGGAGTGAGACCTTAGACAAAGCCATAACATTCCAAAAAAATCAGCCACTAGCAAACCACCGGCCCACCGCATGGAATTTAATAGCAAAGGTAGAAAATAATGGCAATTGTTTTAAACTAATGATGCCTACACACTTTTAATTTATACAAAGATACATGGAGAACTAACAAAATAATATAACTTAAAATTATGTTTACCTAAAATATCCAAGACTAGCACCATAGAAAATTGTATCTACTCACTTTTATGTCTCTTTTAATCCACATTTGCAATAAATATCATACAAGGGCATTCATCTTGATAAAAAATAAATCTTTTCCATTTTCTCATTGTATGTGTAAATGATGATTTACCATTTCAAATACAAATATATGTTAATGTTTATTGTGTTTAATTGAAAACGAGCAATCTGAAAATATCCTGACCTATAAACATGAAAAGAATGTGATGTTCTTTGCTTTACACAAAAAGGCGCCTTTGCAAATGTACCTGCCTAGGTTTAATCCTCCACTACAAGGGCATGGTCTTCCATGAGATCGGGCAAGGTCTGGGCTCCTAACACTCTTTTCTTGTATTTTGATAAAAATATCCCATGGAGGCTACACTAGCTAGAAGCTTCAGCAGTGCCTTTTTAAAAAAAAATTACGAGACAACGAGGATAAAACCCAAGATATCTTGTAGACTTTGGTAAAGAAGGAAAAAGAACGAGCCGAGCGGGGAAGGAAAATGGCCTTTGGTAAAGAAGAAAACAACCAACTTAAAAAACAAGACCTTCGAGGCAGAAGTTCCCATGCTTATTTTTAAAGCCATCTATGGGAAATAATAGAATCTAGGCCTAAAAATAGGAGCTCTACTTTTAGCCCCTCAAACTTAAGAGGTGGCTTGGAGAGGAGGGGCTAGGAGTTTCCTCCTACAATTTAGGGCTAATAGAATCTAATATGCATTCCCGCCCTTATTTTTTGGTGATTTTAGAGAGAAATATGATTTTATTTTCCTACAAATAACCATAAAAATCCAACGGGATCCTATAATATCTCAACGGTCGACCCGGGAGGGTATTGTTGAGGAAACTAATGAAAAATCATGGGACCTTAAAATTGTTAAAATTCTCCTAAATTTTCTTCAAAAGTCATTATTATTATCACCCACTTGTAAAATAATTATCAATTATAGTCATAATGGTAGAAGCCAATCGAGGTCGATGAAGGCACAACGATATTTATGGATCCCCCTTCCATATACCATTCTCTAAGGGGCGTATCCCTAATGTATATAAAAATAAGTATTGAAATTTATATAAGATTCACATTTATATTATTAAATTAATATTTAATATATAGGTTTGGATATGTAGTAAAATGGTTAATGTGTTGTAATTAATTAGGGAAAATGTTAAATATTGCAATTGATAACAAGGTGAGTGTATTTAGAGTTTCGTGAGCTTTTGGACTAGTCCTGGGTGTGAAAACAAGAGAACATACTAGAAATGATTTTTACTTGATTTGTTTCGAAATTGTCATTCAAAATCGCTACTAGATAAAATCACCTAGGATGATAGAATCAATCAATGAAACTGTCATGAGTTTGATGTAAATTTTCGATTGATTTATGAACTTCTATTTTTAGTTTGTGTGCTTTCATGTCTATCTATGATACCATTTTCAATTGTAATCATTATGGATGTGCACAAATATTCATGAAATTAGTGATCTTCTCTTGAAACTTTAGTCCTTAATATACTTCTAAAAATGGTTCGATAGTTTGGGTTGTGGCACCCCTAAACTACCTACATAACATTACTTTGAAAAGACATCAAATTCATATAGTTTTTAAGCTTATCAAATGCAATTTTTATGACGAAACTACATATATGTATTTAGAATTTGGGTTTTGACAAGTATAATATAAAATATATGTATTGTGAACAATATAAAACACTTATTTTGGGTTTTGAGACTTATATTAGAGAAAATAAAAATATACATGTATTGTGAACAATAAAAACACTTATTTTTGGTAACTTGGGACATAGTCATTAGATTAAAAGTTCTCATATTGAACCCACTTTAAGGCAGGAGGATACAAAACTTGGGGACCCTGTCCCACCAAGACTAAATGCTGTGAATATTGACTTGGCTCCACCTTTCAAATATGGGTAGAATAAACCAAAGATTCCCTCTGTAGATGGTAGAGGAACCATATTGGATGGAGCGTTGTTAATGATGGAAATTTGAAGGAACCCAATTATCTATGTGTGATTGGTTCAGAGGACGATGCCAATGCAGACTCGGAAGAGTTTACGGCTGACTCTGAGGAATACTCAAATTTTAACGATGAAATTAGATCTCCTCTACCGACGGATGCTTCAAATTTGGAAGGAGATGCGACTTTTGATGAAATGGAGGATGCAGAGCCCAGGTCTAGGCATGTTAATTTAGAGAAGACATATGTTGAGTTGGATATTTTTGCGCAGGTCAACGTGGGGTCAACGGGTGAGGTGCAGCATCGGTTGGAGGTAAGAGAGGCACCACATGTCATGAATAGTGCAATGCTCATGGATCTAACACATGAATCAGGACAGACTGTTAATTTGGTCGTGGAGGATGAGTTTGAGGGGGTCTTTTGAAGAGAAAATATGGAAGTGGGTAGTCGAACACCTCCTGAAAGGTAAGCTTGAATTTATTTTACCTGTTAAAAATATGTCTAAAGCTCATATTGATCCCTCCTCTCTCAAGGTTCTTGACTTTTGGGAGGGATAATGCTATAGATAGTATGTCTTCTCGACACATGGTGAAGGAGGGAAAGATGGATTGGATGATGGGTGGAACACGGTGAGATCTAGAAGAGATAAGCACAAGCATTTTGGAACAAAGGCTACGTGGATCTCATGATCCCTTGATTCTAGGATTTTCTTACGTTGTTAAGATGCATTCTTGTAGTTCTTACATTGCGTTTGGACCGTGGCCTGTTATTTGGTCTACTATCTTTTCAGCAATTGTTTTGGTTTGATTCTTACTTGGTCTTCTCAATACTTATTACTATATCTGGGTATTTAGATCCTTCTTTTGTATGATCCACACTAGGGTCCTTATCAAAAACCTTTATCCTTACTATAAATAATTTAAAGTCTTCCCTATTGTTCAATTTTTCCTCTTTCTTCTTACATATTTTTTTTACTTTCTTCGACTTTAACTTGTGCATCTAGGTTCTCATCAAGAATATCTTGATCCTTGCATCTTTTTTTTACGGAAACAGACATTGGAGTAGAATCTTCCTTTGATGTTGGTGTTGGATGAGAATTTGATGAATCTTCTCCTAGTTTGATGTCATCAAGGGAATGAATGTTTTCATCAATCGATCATCTCGAAAAATATTAGTTTCATTAAAACCAAAAGGATCATCTCGAAACACATTAGTTTGTGAAGGTGTTTGAGAAATGTCTTGCATATAAAAGTGTTACATAAATAGTATTAATTATTTATATTATTAATACCACTAAATAAACATAAAATAAGAATGAAAAGAGTAAATAATCAATTTTATAAAGAGGATTACAAGAAACATACAATATGAAAAATATGATGATAAAATTATGTAAATAAGTAGATATTACATACCTATATTTTCCTCAGATCTGGACACAACATCCATTTTTTGTGAGTTTCAAAAATAGCCAAACCATGTCTTATTAATTTTTTTAAATGGTTGTAACCATATTACCCTATATCCGAGAATCCATGAATATGTCAGAGATACTTAGTGTTGAAAGACGGCTACAGGTATGGGTGGAAAAGTGTTGGACGACAAGGAAGGAGATTCAAGAGATTCATTGAACATGGATAGACATGCTTGGGGTTGGACAAATAAGTTAGATGGCAGAGGTTGAATGGTATACGAGATGGATAGATCATAGGTGGACGATTGTAGTTGGAATGATCAGTAGTTAGACGGATTTATTTTGGGCGGATTAGGGTTGGATGGATTGGGGTTTGACGGATTGTAGTTGGATGGATTACAATAGGAAAAATTTCATTTGGACATATTGCGAGTTAAACACTTACAATTAGATGGATTACAATTAGACAAATTACAATTAGAAGGATTAAATTTGGGCAGATTGTAGTTGAACGCTTACAAATGATGGATTGCAGGTATGACGGATTGAGGTTGGAAAGATTGGGGTTGGGTGGTAGAGCTTAGAGTCCGAGCGAAAAAGGTTAGATGATAAGGGTTGGGTGGAAAATCTTAGAGTCCGAACTAAAGAAGTTGGACGGTAGAGGTTGTATAGATGAAGTTGTATGGAAAAGTATCAAAGTTGGGTAACTTGATACACACTAGCAAATTGCAAAAAAAGTTTAGATGGTTGTATATGTATTATACCTAGTTGTTATATATAGTAATATACTTCAACAAATATGTGTACATGTTGATTCGAAACGTTGGTGAATTACATGCATAAGTTCATTTATATGTGTAAATAGTTGGCAAATTGACCCATACAAAGGACCTATCGACCAAATTTTTTGGTGAATTGGGTGGCAACCGACCACTGCATATTTTCCATTTGTAATTTCTAAAAACCCGAATATTCACGATTTTATGAAAATTCACCACTAAAATTTTCCCTGTTACAAAGCAAGTGCACTTAGTTATTTATAAGATCTATAGGTTGATCTGGGTGTGACAAGGTGATGAACATATTGGAAATTTCATGTAGATGTTTTATCTCTAATTTTAGAAGTGCACTATGAATAAAAATAAATTTGTTCATTCTACATAACATTATCTAATATATTTAGTATTTTGAGAGTTTCATTATGAAACTTAATTTAATGTTGTTTTTATAATACATCAAAAATTATGATATAATTGTGTATTAAAAATTAAATTTCTTGTGATCAAATGTTTAACCGAGTATGCTTTCTTTCTTGGTCTTATTATGACATTGATTTCATCACTTAAACATAAATGTGTTATATTTTCTATGGATAGCTTCATTTCCTTAATATGTTTGTTATATGATCTACATACATGTTACACTACCTCCATGTTCAACGACGTCGGATATCTGGCGACAGATCGCATTATGCATGCATACGCCATGATGCATGCCAAGGTTTAAACATTTTTCATGCCTTATATTTTTTTAGGTTTATGGTATACACACATTTTATGTATACCACACTACATGTGTATACTAAAAACCTAAAAATATAGGATTCAAACCATGACCTCCCAAATACTAACACTTATGCCTACCAACCTGCCCAACCAACGTTATATGCCACCATTTTCTTTCAAACACATAAATTTTTTAAAAAAACATGTGACACCTCATCCAAGGTGGGTTCCACCCTACGCATGTATGCATGCATGCGATATGGGGAATAATGTGATCTTGTTGCCAAGATAGCCACGCGCATGTTTAACCTATAGGATTGTAAGTGTTATGTCAAGACCATTTATATCCCATGAGTGTAATTGTAGTATCACTTTATAGTTTATATCTATGTGTTAATTAGATATTGGTGTATTTTGATATTCTTAATTATTTATTATTATGATTTATACAAATACTTAAAGATCATATCTACATGGTTCGCTTAGTATAATTTATTTTTTAATTACATCTACTTTCTATTTTTATAAAAAGCGTAAAAATTATTTCCAAATTTTTTTCATTAATATATTACTATTTGAAAAAATAGAAATAACCAAGTTACATATGTAAATTAGATACAATTTGTAAAATCTCTAATGTGCAATGCAATTTCAACCCCGCACAATATCTTTATAATTTTCATATAAATATATAGTTATAATGGCATTGCATTACTTGGGTATATTCACTAGAAATGGTACATGAAATGTAATGGAAATGCCAAAGGGGATCTTTTGAAGGATTCATATTGGAAGGAGAGAAACATTGGGAGAGGAAGAGGGGTGAAGATGAAGGGGTTAGAGGGTGGAAAAGTGGGGAAAATAAAAATAGAAAGTAGAAATAATGTGAAACTCAAACGTCAAACAACATGACGTCGTATATGGAAATACTTTGAAGGAGACCAGGGGGTTTTTTAAGACGTCGTGGAAACAATCTATAGGTATATTTATGAATGTAAGGAGTGGTAAAAAAAAATTGCGGAAGTGAAAATGTGTTTGTATTTTTATCTGTATCATTTAGAAACATGAAGATGTGGAGTGGAAGTGGCATCAGAGGTTCCAATGTCATGTGAAGTTCTCCCCATCAATGATTGTGATGACATCGTTATTCAAAAATCATCGAAAAAAGGAGAAGGTGCGTGGATTTTGATTTTACAGTGGAAATTAATCACATGCACGGCCACACCATTTCCATGGATGAGATTAATCCTCCCCAAGAAATATTTGGTATCCGAGCTCAACTATATATTATAGAGTTCACATGGACTATTTTAGTCTCGCATGCATTACTTACATGTGTGCAATTAGTGCTTTAGATGTAAATTCTCTGGTATGTGGACTTTTAACACTTGGCATTCCAATTATGAGACATGAAACATAAAAAATGCACACATATTTCACTATCCCATGCAATTTGATGAACACATCCTCTATATTTTATTATTATTATGGAACCTGAGCGACCATGCACAAATTTTAGTGATCGATTCTTATAATAGCCAATAACTATATCTATAAATTTAGTATGGAAAAATCTAACCCTAGATCATCTATCACTTATACAAGCATGCCTGCAATCTTGAACGTACTCTCATGCTTTGTAGTGGACATGTTACGAGGAAATGAACTATACTTTGATTCGTACATGTTATTAATTGAACGTAAAGATCTATATGCCTAAATGGTATCTACGGAGCATATGAAAGGCGCATCAGTAAATAATACTCAAATATGCAATTACATGGAAGGAATCATGTCGAAGGAAAACATACATGGATTTGGGGGAATGTTTGGGTGGTTGTGTGATGTGTAAACCATTACAATGCTCTACTACAAATGGTAGCATCATATGTCCAAATTCATTAAGGAAAATTTTAAAAAGTTTGGAAAGAGTTTCTCATTAATAATTCTTTATTTATATAACATGGAGAAATAGTTCCCCGATTTTTAAACAAATTTGATGCACTATTGTAGTGTTTAAATATATTTGATTAATTATAGTTGGTGAGATATGGTTTATTGGTTAAAAATTGAATTGAATTTATTTATATTTCACTTTCGTCATTTGAGATTCTGTTAATCATAAGGTCCATGGAAAATAAGTTATGGGCATGGAAAAGTGAGTTGAAATTGTAATTGTGTACATTGTATATTTAGATGAATGAGTATTTTAGAGTCGTAGAAGCAATTCAAAGATGCACTTAAGAAACATATTAAATTTTGTTCCTTTAACATCTAAATAAGACTTTGACACATATGAAGTGTATCCAACATTGGTTGGTTGGTTTGGTTTGTGATAACATATAAACCCTAATATATCACAATCCTTATGTCTATATTGGTGATGCCACAATGATGCCACAATGGATGTGGACCTCTTACTAAGATAATGGTTCATTGGTTGTGGGGATGAGTATATTTTTTACATGTATATAACTATGGCACTAAAAATGAAGTTACAACTGTAACTATGTTCATATATAATTCATAGTTAAAAATACGATATATATTGTTCTTACATACATTTGTGTTATTTTCGTGCTATGGTTGTCTCCATCGACAGGAATGATATATAAACCTCAAACTTCCCTTACTAAAGAATTAAGAGCTTCACATATCCACGAGTCAAAATTGATAACTATGGTTGAACTATATTGTCATTGTTCCCTATTATTTAAAAGTGAAGCCAAATTAAATTATATGTTATTTGTTTTTCGGGCTCACTTTGTAAGAAAATTGAAGAATATAAGAGAAATTTTAAAAAAAAAAGAGACAATGCATTCAAAAATGATGGACACCTCACACTGGTTGCACCTAGTGATTTTCATTGATTTTTTCTATTTGAAAACTATGTGACCTACACCGACTTCATAGTTGGAATATAACAATTAATAAATGTGAAAATTCATCTTTTAAGTGTGAGTCATAAGCATTAAGTTCAATTGTAGTGGATAGAAATGACCCTGGTTATTTTCCGATCTAACAATTGTGAAGAAAACGCGTTGACTTCGTGAGATGAACCGATGTCTTGTACGTGTATCTATGCTTGTATATTTTCCATGCCTTCCAAGATCATTTCATGGCAAGAAAATACGTAATAATTGATTTTCATAGCCAAGAAAAGTAATTCAAAGTTATTTTGAGGCTAATACATAAATATAATGGTCACAATCTACTTCAGGGACTATCACGGTTAAAGATGTGGATCCTGACTTCTAGTTGAAGTGGGAGATTGTTGAAGATGTGGAGCCTGACTTCTAGTTGAAGTGGGAGTTTGATTTTCTTGTTTCTAATTTTTGGGAGGAAATCATGGTCATGGATAAAAATAGTAAATTATCCTATTAATAGACTAGAGTTATCTTTATGTTTATTTTATTAATAAACATGTGATATTTAGGTTGCTTATGGTTGAAGAAAACTTTTACAAAGAGGTGCACAAGTTATAAATATGTGCATGGATTTACTCTTTGATATATGAAAAGAGAGATAATTGTATTGTATTCCTCGGGACTGAATAAAGGAGAAGGCTAGCTTGTTTCTGGTGGATGTAGCCCAAATTGGGTGAACCACATTAAATATTGGGTTTATCTTGTGATTGCATGATTCTTTTATTTATGTTTTAATTCCATTTTATTGCTCATTTGTGTTTCGATCCTAACAATTGGTATCGATCGATTTTGCTTTGGCAAAAAAGCTCACATGAGGTTTTTGTTTGAGTGGGAGCAATGACACAAGATAGCAAGTTCAGGGTTGAGAATTTTAGTGGCCAGAACTTTTAGCTATGGAAGATGTAAGTGGAGGACCACCTATATCAGAAGGATCTTTATCTACAATTAAAAGGGAAAGCTTTGAAGTCGTCAACTATGAAAGATGCAGAATGGGATTTTCTTGATCAAAAGGCACTAGGAACAATACAGTTGTGCCTGATAGCTATGGTAGCTTTCAATATTTCTAAGGAAAAGACAACAGTAGATCTAATGGAAAAATTGGGTAAATTGTATGAAAACCCTCAGCCTCCAATAAGGTATTTCTCATGAAAATTTTGTTTAATATGAAGATGTCATAAGGTGATTCATTAAATGATCATTTGAATGAATTCAACATGTTGACTAATCAATTAAGATCTGTAGGAGTAAGTTTTGATGATGATGAAGTTAGGGCTTTCTTAATTTTGTGCTCATTTCTGAAATTAGAATACTTTGGTTATGGATATGAGTAATTATGTTTCGGCTCAAACACTTTAAATTTTGATGATGTTATTAGTTTGATTCTTATTGAAGAGATGAGAAGAAAAATCACATGTGAGTCTTCTGGTAATGCTTTGAGTGTAGAGAACAGGGGAAAATAGAAGGAAAAAGAAAAAAATTCTAGACACCATGGAAGGTCTAAGAAGGGAAGATATAAATATAGAAGCAGGATGTTATGCTGGAATTTTGGAAAAGTGGGACATGTAAAGAAAGATTGTTGGTCTTTAAAATCAAGGAAAGATCAACAAGAAGGGAACAAAGAGGCAAATATATCGGGTGATGTGTTACAAGATGCTCTTATTCTTTCTTTGGATATTAAATTAGAATCTTATGTTTTTAGATTCTGGTGCGTCATTCATGCAACTCCTCATAGACATTATTTTAAAGATTATGTTTAAGGGAATTTTGGGAAGTTATATCTTGGTGATGATGAGCCATGTAACATTGCTGGAAAATGTAGTGTTCATGTTAAATTTCAGAATGGTAACAATTGGGTGTTGAAGAATGTCAAGCATGTTCCTAGCTCTGAGGAGGAATCTAATTTATGCAGGGAAATTAGGAGATGAGGGTTGTATGGTTATATTTACAGCAGATTCTTGGAAATTTACCAAGGGTTCTCTTGTGGTTATAAGAGGTAAGAAAGTAGGTACTTTGTATTTATCCACTATTATTATTGATCCCTCTTCTATTTTAGCTATTACATGTATAGACACAACTCTATGGCATCACAAACTTGACCATATGAGTGAGAAGGGGATGAATATTTTACATTCACAGGGAAAGTTGTTAGGTTTGAAAAAAATAGACCTAGACTTTTACGAGTATTGTGTGTATGGAAAACAAAAGTGTGTGATATTTCTCAAAGTTGGATCAACCAAGAAGGAGCGCAATTTAGATATTTTTCATACGGATGTGTGGGGGCCATCTCAGGTATCTTCTATTGGTGGTTCATGGTATTATGTTACTTTTATTGATGATACTACTATGAAGGTTTGGGTTTACTATATAAAGAAGAAATATGATGTATTTAATACTTTCAAGAAGTGGGAAGCTTTGGTTGATAATGAAACAGGTTTGAAGTTGAAGTGTCTCAGATCAGATAATGGTGGAGAGTACTGCAGTAATGAATTTAATAACTATTGTTCACATAATGGAATCCATAGGGTGAAGATAGTTCCTAGAACACCACAATGAGAATGGTGTGTCAGAAAGAATGAATAGGACTATCATGGAGTGTGCAAGGAGCATGAGATTGCATGTTGGATTGCCCTTATAGTTTTGGGAAGATGTTGTAGATACTATTGTTTACTTGATAAATAGAGGACCTTCAAGTGCTTTAGAAGGTGGAGTACCAGAGGAGGCTTGGACCGGTAAGGAGGTAAACTATTATTTTTTGAAAGTTTTTGTTGTGAAGCATTTGTTCAGATTGATAAAGAGAACATGACCAAGCTAGAAGCTAAGTCAAATAAATGTACTTTCATTGGGTATGGCATTGATGATTTTGGATTTTGGTTGTGGATTTTGGATGAGAAGAAAATCATTAGGAGTAGGGATGTTATTTTCAATGAAAGGGTTATGTACAAGGAACAACTACAGGATAAGAAGATGGAAAATTTTGAGTATGTAGCACTTGATGAGATAAAAGATAGAGAAGTGCTCAAAGGGATAGAAAATCAACAAGTTGGCATCAATCCTAGCATATTCGGTGTTGATTCTGTAGATCAAAATTAGCAAGAATAACAAGAGCCTCAAAATCCAGAAAGTCTTGTGAGACATTCTACTAGGGTAAGTAGACCTCTGCAAGATTATCTTTGTATGAGCTTTACTATTGTTTATTGACAGATGGTGGAGAACCAGAAAATTTTGAAGAAGAAATGTAGGTAAAAACACTGAAAAGTGGGAGCATGGCATGGATGAGGAGATGGACTCCTTGGAACACAACCAAACTTGGGATTTGGTTTAGTTTCCAAGAAAGAGAACATTGCAGAACAAGTGGGTTTACAGGTTGAAATAAGAAGAAGGTGGAAAAAAGAGGTACAAGGAAAGACTTGTGAAGAAATTTGCACAGGAAAAAGGTATATACTTTGATGAAATTTTCTCTCCTATTGTTAAAATGACTTCCATTAGAACTGTTTTTAAGTTTTGCGGTTGTGAAATATTTTCATCTTGAAAAATTAGATGTAAATACTACTTTTCTTCATGGTGATTTGGAGGAATAAATCTATATGGAGCAGCCACAAGGATATGAAGTCAGGGGGAAGGAGAATTTGGTGTGCAGATTGAAGAAGAGCTTGTATGGCCTTAAACAAGCTCCAAGATAATGGTATTTGAGATTTGACAGGTTCATGATAGAACAAGGTTACTCTAGATGTCATTATGATCATTGTGTTTATTTTAAAAGACTAGATAATGACACTTATATTATCTTGTTGTTGTATGTGGATGACATGTTTGTGGCAGGGTCAAACATGCAAGATATAAATGAGCTAAAGAGAAAATTAGAAAATATTTTTGCCATGAAGGATTTAGGTGCAACAAAGAAAATTCTTGGTATGAGAATCAATAGAGATAGGAAGAGTAAAATATTGAAGGTATCGTTTTCAAAGTGAATAGAACCACCGCCTTGTGCAGAGCGGAGATTTTAGAACCGTCGCCAAAGATAGAGTGGTGGTTGATGAACTACCCCCGGAAGGTTAGAAGTCACAACACCACCGACTCGCGTAGGGTGGTGGTTTAGGAACTTTTGAAAGAAAAATAAATTTCCATCTATTAAAAGTCCATATTTACAATTTAGTAAAACCTAAGCTTAAAACTACATCAAGGAACCTTCCAACAACTAGGAAACAACTAAATTTAATAGTTCTAGCCTTCCAATCTCCCTTTTGACACCCAAATGTGTAAAACTCATGGATTTAAAAGAAATGGGGTTTCCCCAATAGTGAACTCAATAACAAGAAAATGATTTTATTAAATAAAAAAATAGATCCATGGTAGGATCTCTACATTTAACAATGGGAAACATTACAATGGAAAATCTTTACAACTAATATCAAGAGAAATTTTTCCATGGTTGCTCCCCTTTCTCTCATGGCCCTTCCTCCTCCTCCTCTTCCAAAACCTGCAAATAAGAAAAGAGAAAATGAGGTTGTTTGAGGAAAATTGGAATTAAAAGAGAACCATAAGGAAATTTAGGGCAACCTAAATCTAAGGGCTAGGATTGATTCAATCTTATGGCCCAAATTAAACCCTACCTCACTTAAGTGGGAAGGTATTTTGTGGAAATATAACTTTTAAATAAAAAGAAATAACATGGGTAATGGGGTGAATGGGGCCACTTAGTGGCTAGGTAAAACAATTAAACCTTTGAGTTAGAAAATAATATAACCTTGGGGCTTGATAACTCATTTATCTAATAGGACTTAGTATATGCTTAAAATGTAAATATAGCTTAGGAAGTAAATTATAATATTTAATAATTAATTTAATTCCTTTGTTCACAAGCTTGTGTAGAAATTTTCTAACCGATAAATTTATTAATTGAGAACATTCCTAACCTTTCTAACACTTATAAACAAATAAAACATTTATTACCATAAATTTGATTATTAATTTATTAGTTTCCTTTGTTTTGAGAGTAGAAAATTATGGGCATTATAGAACACTTCTAGTTTTTTAATAACTTCCTAAACATCCGAAGAAACATCCTCGAAGAGGTGAAGATTTCTCTCACCATACATGCCAAATGAGAAACAATGGATTTCAAATCCAAATAGATCCAAGAGAGTGGCCTTCCCCTAGGATCGTCCATGATTCTAGAAAACTTTTTATTGAATCCTTTGGTACCCAAAGCTAAATCCAATCTTTGGCATAGCCATGACCAACATTGCACAAAGTGAATGGGCAATGCAACAACATATGATCTATGTTTTCTTCCTCATTTTCACAAAGCAAGCAATGTGAAGGCCCGTGGTATCCCCATTTTCTTCTCCCGATCAGTGGGGATTTTAGCTTTGAAAACAACCCAAGAGAGAGCGCCGCTTTGGGAACATAGTTGTTTCCTAACATCTAGTCCATGATTTGTTTCATTTTCCCTCCCCATGAATAAGACACTCATAACCTGATTTTTCGAATACCGACTTGATTTATTTCCAAGCCAAATGACTGGATCTTTGTTATAATAAAATATGACTCTACACTTACTAAGGATGTTTTTGAATAAATCCTTAGAAGCTTGAGGGACATCAAAATATTCCACCTCTTTCCAAGAGAAATAAGGAGAGCCATCATCATTTTTATGGCCATAATTTGCAACAAAATATCCCCAATCCGCCTTGGAGGCCACTCTAATCTAATACAAACCTCGTATAATCTTGGAGAGAAGGGAATCCATTCCAAGGATCTTCCCAAAACTTTTCCAAGAAGTGAGGGTGGAGAAAACATGACCGGATGAGAAAATGAAGTTCCACATATATGAACCTATAAGAAGATCTAAACTGGTTATAATTCTTTTAGGTTTTCCAATGGGTAAGTATTTTTGAATCAGATTCTTGTTAAGAAGACTAGAAGGGTTGGATACCAAATTATAGATATTTTTGGCTTCTAAGGAAATGTTTTGGAGAACAAGATCCAATATTCCAGCACCCCCAACTCCTTAGGTAGCTGACATCTTCCCATTTAACTAAATGAAGTTTCCTTTTTCTCACCTTCTCTTTTCCATAGGAAATATCTTATAGTTTTCTATCTTCAAGAAAATCAATTTGGGAATTTTCATAACTTAAAGCATGTAGATTGGGAGAGCACATAAAAAAATTTTATAAGATGGATTCTACCTACGAAGGTTATCCATTTACCTTTCCAAGTAGATAACTTTTTCTCGAAGGAATAAATGAGGTATTGCCACTGGATTGATCGCCCAACGCCAATAAAGAGAAAAACACCTAAATATTTTTTAGGGAGGGATTCCATAGAGCAGCCCAGAATTCTCTTGATACACCTCTATAGCCCAAGAAAGGAATTAAAATTGAAAATCAGAGACTTGCGAAGATTGATTACTTGACCCACAACAACATATTACATATCTAGGATGTTTCCTAGCTCCCTAGCCTCGGCCGTTGAGGCTTCCCCAAATAAAAATTATCATCATTGAATTATTGAGTATAAAGAGGATTGACTCCTTCTGCCATTGAGAGACCATTCAATCAGCATTCTCGGATTGCATTGGATAGAGATCTACTTAGGGAATCAACTAGAAGGATAAAGAAATAGGAGGAAAGGGGATCCCCTGCGAGATCCCTCTGTTTCTTGAGAAAATACCTTCTACATAACTATTAACTACTACTGAAAAGCATGTGGAAGAGATACAATTGAAGATCCAATTACATAATATTGAACTGAATCCCAGCTTTAACATTATCTGAATGAGAAAGTGCCAATTTAATCTATCATAAGCTTTGATGAAATCCGGCTTGCGTAGCATGTCTGGTCGATGATTCAACAATAGGGAATGCATTAATTTATAGGAAATGCGGATGGCGTCGAAGATTGAATGCCCTAACAGGTAACCACTTTTCTCCTTTGAAATTATGGAATCCAAAAGAGGCCTTAGAAGAAGGGCGATTTGCTTTAGATATGATTTTGTAGGTTGTTTTGCAAAGACAGATACGAGAAAAATCATCCAAATATACCGTTGGAAATTTCTTAGGGAACATACAGATAAATGTATGATTCAGGACACCTAAAATTTTCCCAAACAATCTAGATTCCTCTACCACCTCCCACACATTTGAACTAAACATTTACTAGAATTATTAAAAAAAAGTTGCGGGAAAACCATCAGGACCTGGAGCTTTTTTCCACTCTATAGAGAAGACCATTGTTTTGATTTCTTCCATGGTAAAAGGTACCAAAATTCTATTTTTACAGGCTTCATCTACCAAATCTGGCACAAAAATTAGTAAGGAGTTTTATGAAGCGTGGTGGTAGAGAAAATCACCCGCTAACAGGTCAAAGAAAAAGGAAACTGATACTTATTTGATGCTTTTCTGATCCACAATCCAATCTCCATTAGGAAGATTTAGTTTTGAAATATAGCAGAAGCTTCTCCTTGGCTAGAGTGAAGAATGAAATAAATTTATATTTTTATCCCCTTCCTTCAACCAAGTTTCTCTAGATTTTTATTTCCAAAAGGTTTTTTATTTTCAAAGGATCTCTCCTAATTCTACTAAAAAAAATTTTCTTTTATATAATCATCTTGGCTCATACCAGATCTAAAATTTCTTCATTCAATTCTTTGAGTTCTACTTCCACTCTTTTTTTTTCGAAAATATATTCTTAAAATGATTTTTATTCCACATTATAATTTTACCTTTATACCAAGAGAGTTTTTGAGACAAAATGATCATCTTGGTTCCTTTCAACTGAAAATTAGACCACCACTCTTTGACCAAGTGGGAAAGGAAAGGATATCTTAACCACATTATCTTGAATTTGAAAGGTGATTTTCCGGGAGGCAAATCAAAAGAGAGGAGAAGAGAGATACGAAAATGAGCAGAACCATAAATGGGGAGGACAACACTTTCCAAGATGATATTGCATTGGAGCCATTCCTCTAAGTGAAGAATCTAGCCAATCTTTCCACTATTTTACTCAAAATGAACCTTGTGCTTGTCCGTGTAAACTAGCCTTGATTGGGTTCTAGATCAACCAAAGCTAAATTTTGAATAAAAGAACATAAATATTTTTTTGGTTGTGGATTTCTTGTGATTCCACCACTCTTATCTTTGTTTGAAGTAATTGTATTGAAATCCTCAACAACACAGATTAATTCATCTTCAAACCCTTCCAGATCTCTAGAGAGTGATAGCAATAAATTCTTCTTGGCAATCAAACTATTGGGGGAATATAAATTGCAGAGAAGGAAGCTAATATCTGAATGAAGAGTTTGAATTGACGAAACCATTGGCAATTACTAATATCCCTTTGGAAGTTTCTTTGTAAGAGAAAGCAACAACTTTATCAAACATCCTATAGGAAAAATCCTTAAGCCTTCGGAGGCACCAATGTAATCAAATAAAAGACCTTGTCAATGGACCCTTCAATTTGGACATGGGGAAAACCCACTCTCCCCAACTTCAGCAATACTCATCTTCATCTTTACCACAAACCACGGATCAAACAAACTGCGTTTACTTGCTCTAAAATGCAACGCTTGACTAAGTGTTTTTAGGAGATCATTGACGTCCCTAACACTCCAAGAAAGGATATTCATTGGTTCTTTGGGAGGGACTAGCCCCCTCCTACTTATTTTTGGAAAATAATGCTGATCTAGATTTGCTTACCTTTGGAAGTTTCTTTGTTGGTATTAGCCTCATTGCTAGGCATGCCCATTGGTGCATGGAGCAGAGGGACCTTAATTGGGGACTTTGTAGAGGCCCGAGTAGCTGGCCCCGCCGTCGTTTGTGGACTAACAAGATAAAGTAAGCTCGGCAAAAAAATCCAAGTAGGGCTCGAAAAGAGCTCATACCCGTTGGTGACATGACTTTTACACGACGAAATCCTTCTAAACTTATTCAATTTGAAGAGCAGGAGGAGTAATAGTTTGAGCTTCCTTTTCGTGGAACCATCTATCCAGCTTTTTCCATGGATACACCCTGACCTGCTTCTATGCATTTTTACATGAGATATGAAAAAAGTCTAATCCAAGGATTATTCCATGACCATGAAGCAACATCTCTAATAAGGGATATTGGGGAAAGATTAGGAGCAGATCCAGTAAGTGGGGTCCTGAACAGTTGTAGGAAAATAATTGACCATGGCGTGGTGAATGTGCATGGGTCCAATATAAGGGACACATCCTAGGAATCCACTTAGAACCGAAAGGTTCCAAGGAGTTCTCGCAATCATTCATTCTCTAATTACGGCTTCAGACCGTGACTGGACACTGCGTTTTCTTTCAAACAACTGCTTTGAGGAAAATGGGAGTATAAAAATGTGGCACTCATGTGTTTCAAATTTGGTCTCCATTGACTATGAGTAAACATTCCAAATGGGATGTCTGGGATTACAAATGTCTTGAAGACCACATTTGAAGCACTTCTAGGATAGATTTTCAAATTCTAAAGCTTGAATCTAGGTACCAATAGGACTCTAAATCATTATAGATTCCGAAAGAGGTCTTGAGGGATCTAAATAAAGCAATACACACCTTAGAAAAAGCCACCAAGGAGCCTTCCAAGGTCCTGGAATCAACTGGACAACTCTACCTAGATTTCCTTGCTATTAGCCTCAGATTTTGGAAAGGATTTTGGGGATTCCATTATTCAATAGGCAAAGCATAAAGACGAATCCATACTTGCTTAACTTCAACTTCAACACAACGGATTAAAATTGAGAGACTATGAATTGGGGAAAGAGGAGGAGGCCCCAATTGAGAAGGATATTATCCCTTTTGTTGTGAAAATCCTCCCCAGATAGCTTCACCACGAAAGCGAATTAGAAAGAAGCCTCTGGCTAAAATGAACTCGAAAACCCTTCCCCCATTGATTCTCGCACTAGGTTGTGATTTCAGAGGAGGAGGCCCCAATTGGAGAAGGATATTATCCCTTTTTAGACAGCCACCTGACTTGTGAATTTGGCTATAACCACTCTGTGTTTGAAAATATTAATCTGTCCTTTCAACCCATCCTCTTCCAAAAGCTCCACATTGCCATCTTGAGCCGAAAAGGGAGACGAAAATTCTACAAAGGTTGATTCCCGACCCACCCATGCACCCCCATGAAAAGAGTTCCATGAAGAATAAGTTCTATCCAAAGAGAAACTCGAAGGGAAAACCTATTTCCCAGGACGATGGTTTGAAGGAGACCTGGACCATGATCACTTGCTCCTCAGCACCGCACTCCACCATCCTCGAGCCCCTCGCTCCTCCACACCAATACTATTTCGAAAATATTATAAATAGTTGAATTACATAGTTAAACTACAAACCTTTTGTAAATTCTGAATCCATTATACATTAGTGTGCTTATGTGGATTATTCATATTTAATGTAAAAATACTAAAATTAATCAATTAATTCAATAATTAAACTTATCAAATAATTAATTAAAATAATATAATACATGTTTTTACAATATATAATTCAAATCCAAATCCAAGGTTATTTAGTTTAGATATGCATGAAAAATATGTTATAATTTTGAAAAATTAATTATATTATATTTATCCTAAATTAATCTCATTTAACATTTATTATTTTAACAATTTAGATTAATAATAGAGTATAACAACAAACGAGGTACAAAATGGAAATCTATTTGATTGTAGTGTAGGTTCGAGGGTAGGCAAGAAAATACAATGGAAAAGGTTTCATTTATATTGAAATTATGTTGCAATGAGATAGGTATCTTTAATCATATATTTATTTATAATTCCTTCGGTTGGCCTTAATTCCTTGTTATAATTTGTACTATATGGTTTTATTTCTTAGGATATTTTATATTAGAGAAAGATATGCACCTTTTATATTTGCATCTAATTTAGCCAATACAATCTCATATAGCTAATATGTATTTATAAACTTTACAAACACAAAAATACACTAACGTGTTTGGTTGAGTCATGACGAGCCCAAATATAATATATGTTGGTATTAATGATTTACTTTGATTATATATTTGTAGTCAAGCAATCCCATCTAATTTATACTTGTGTAAAGTTTAGCGACACAAAATACACCTAAGTTTGTTGAATCATTGACTCCAATCACACCTAAATGATTCGATAACATTAATTGATATCATAATTTACATCAATTATATATTTATAACAATAACGAATATAAAAATAAAAAAATTAGAATATAAAATAAAAATATAAAGGGCTTACAATATAACTTTACAATAATTTAAAAACAAAAATCTTCATTCTTAAAAATAATTTTATAAAAATATATCAAACCTACAACAACAATTTAAAAACTAGTTCAAAGCGATTTTGTTCTTTTGCAAAAATCTTTCACCTTCCGTATCCTTTGCGAAAGTGATCTTCTCAATGGACCATAAGATATTTTCTGATTAAAACTCTTACACCTTCCAAACATAAAAGGAAAGCGAAAGGTCATTTCAAGCTGTATTATAAATTGTCATGCCTCATTTTTGGTTTTTCTTGCACTTATCTTACGTAGATCCATGTAAATTTGTGCAGCTTGTATCCAAACACAAAATTTCCATAGCTAAATATACTGTTTTACTTGTATTTGGAGGTGGACTTCCTTCCCGAGAGAGAAAAAAGTTAAACATGGATCAGGTGGGGAAATCAAGTGAAGGAAAAGGTTCCCAAAAAATAACAGACAAGAGAGTTCTTGACATTCCCACAACCAGTGGAAATGAGAACATAGATAATAAAAGCAAAGATTCCGAGTCATCCCCAAAACGAGTAAGGTTAGAAATGGATACAGATAAGCAGTTAAGTCATGAAGAAGCTTCCCAAGAAATATCAGATAAGAGAGTTCATGACATTCAACCAGCCAGAGGAAATGATGAGAACATGGATAATAAAAGGTACACCATGAGTGATGAAGAAAGGAGGCGCATTGATCAGATATTACAGGAAAACGAACCATACAGACAGGATGCCGAGGCAATTTCGAAGCTAAGAGGAAAATTAAACCGAGAAGAAATTGATTATGTGGTAGAACAGTTATATCCAACTCCTATTGACGCTTCTTTTGTGTTCGAGCATAAAAAAGCTGAAAACATGCCTGATAATAACAAGTGGAGGAGAACCAGTTTGAAAGCGGTCTTGGATGGAAGTGTTCATAAGTATGATTATGAAGAACACGATTGTATCAAGATAGAATCCCCACAGGGAGCTTCCAGTTGCTGGATGAATCCTGTTCCTAAGCACAAGGTGCCAATGCTTATAACTCGTCCTGAGAAAGAAAAATATCGGTATATGTCAGAATGGGATATGGAAGATTATAAATCACATAGCAATTTTTGTGTTGGCAGTGAAGGGAGTTCTGTGAATTATCCAGATTTTTTGCTGAGGAAGGAGGAAAATGTTGATGTGGATATTACGAATATTGTTGCTCCCAAATCACCTCCTGATCCTAACAAGAAAAGGTATTTGTGGGGAGTTGAACTGCCACCTTTCTCTGATGAAGAACATGACGATGATAAAGATAATATGGACATAGATAAAATGGCTCCTTGTAATGATCCCCTAAGTAATGAATTAAATTTACGCAACTTTGCTAGGGAATATGGTATGTCAGGTCAGGCTGTATGGTTTCAAAATAATAATAAGTTCCATTTGAATTTGTGGTTTTGTTTTCAAAAATAATTGTGTTTTGTGTATGAAAAATTATATTATATCTATGACGATGTAAATTATATATATATATAATCAAAAATTAACTCAATTTAATTATTTTATTAATCTTTATTTCGAAACAAATTTAAGTCAATTTTAATTCATAATTCAGAGTTTAGAATTTATAAGTTATTGGATTATGTGGAGATAGTTAAAACCATTATATTTCATTTCAAAATAATTATATTATCATATATTATTGTAATAATATTGTATTATAATATTAAACAATGATCAAATCAATTTAATAAGCTTTACTAATTTTAATTAAATAAATTCAACCTAATGAATCTCCACCTTATTTATTTTAATTGGTAATTTTCTAGGCATGGAAGACTTTTCAAAAGCAAGTCAATTTAGTTTGAATTTATATAAACGTTAGAGACTTTAACGCATCTTAATATACACTAACTAGATTTCAGATTTAATCCTTTCCTTTTTATAATCATAATGATAGGGGATGTGGTGGCTATAGAAAGTAATGCCCGCACACATTGACACGAGGTACAAATGATGAACTTGATGTTGAATTATTAATTTCTAATGATGTAAGGTTTATGTTAACATTCGATCTTTAGAATCGTGTCTTGTCAGAATGGAGCTCTAGGATATATCCAAAGCAAAATATACACACCGGGAGTGGTCCACCAAAACCACCAGCGATATGTAAAGGTTGAATTTCATAATTACTTTGGAATACCATTTCAAGATAGAACTCCATGTACGATCCGAATTACACCAAAACAAAGAGGACGTATAAAATCACACACCAATTACCCTTATGGTTGGCATGGGCATTGACAATACATAAATCACAAGGTTTAACTCTTTCTAAGGCTACAATTGATATTGAAAAAAGGGAAACAATGGGATTAACATTTGTGGCTATCTCTCAAGTAAATTCATTGTAAATTCTAAGAATATTTCCACCATTTACATATGAGCGCTATGAAAAGATGAAGAAGGGAAAACTACTTTCAAAATGGAAGGCAGAGGAAGAAAGACTAAAGTCCTTGGAATATAAATAATGTCCCTATGTAACACACATTTCATTCTATGATTTTGTCATTTAATGTGATGTACATTTCACATTTTGATTCATATGGTTACTAATAAAATCCATAAGAACTTTGTGTATTATAGGCATGGAATTTTTATTACCGATACTTATTCTCTTTAAATGCCTCTATGATGTTCCTTGTAAGATATTTGAGTCTAAAAGGATTAATTGTTAACATTTTCTCATTTTAGTTGACATGGTATGTAAAATGTCAAGAAGTATAGTTCATGACGTACCTATTTTAAATGTGTGACATAAGCACTTTTGAACTATACCTTTCGGCATATTTGACATATATTATATAATATATGTATGCTAGTTATAATTATAGTGATAGGGGATGTGTTGGCTATAAATTTAATTTGATGTCTATTTTGTGTGATCATTTTGGTGAAGAGTCTTCAAATTGGAAACATATAGATTTTAGTTTCTTAATACTTTTTATGATTAACAAGGGTTTTTAATAGAATGTTTTAAAATAGATTTTATATTAATTTAATGAATTATGATTAATTATAATATATTAAAAAAATTTAATTAGATATAACTAATCAATCAAATTTAATTGTGTAAGGGGAAATATAATATTAAAAATAATATAATTGTAATTTAGGGTTTTAGAATCATTATTTTTTATGGTTTGGGATATAGCTATTCAAAAATACAATACTAAATAGGTTTATATAACAAGGATAATAAGACCCATAAAATCAATACAAATGGATAACCATGACAATATTCATAATATTTCCCTAGTGGCAAGCCATAAACTAAAACAATATGGGTTTTATAATTATTAGGTAGAGAAAATCAAATTTAACAACCCTATCTAAAAGCATCATTCACTTTTATGTAACCAAGTTATTCTAACTCACTTATTTTATATTAATTATGGTACTGAAAGCTTTGGATGCATATCCATTCATTAGATTATTTTACACAAATATCTTACACAATATAAGAAATGTAATCCACCACCACTCGAGGCTCTAGCTGCACTATGGGGAATTAGAATTGCTAAGAATCTCAACATGGGAAACATCATCATCGAAGGTGACTCAATGAATATTATCAACATTCTCACTAAATCCTTAAATCCTAGTTAGACCATCAGGGATTTCATTAATGAAGCTCATAACTTATGCAATGGTCTTAACATCATTTTCAAGCATATGTATAGGGAAGGGAACAAATATGTGGATTTTCTTGCAAATATTGGAGTTTGTAGAAATTATTAAAAAGAGTGGCATGATATCAATGACACTCCTACAAAGTTAGAAACATCATTTCAAATGAAATGAATTCACTCATTACTACACCTCAGCCGATGGGGAAAACACATGTGCAATCCCAAAGCTAGATCTCAATGGCATTTTGGGCATGCCCAAATTTATTCTTCCATGTTCTCAAAAATTGATCACATAAAAGATTTTGTGGAGAAAGAAGAGGATTTTATTTCTTCTTCGCACAGATATATAGGTTTTTTAAGGGTTGTTGGGAAGTCTACTATTCATATCTTTCTATTTAATTCTATGAATTATCATAGGGTTTTCAAAATGGGTGGTGCCCCTTGCTGTGTGGAACTTAAATTTAATCCCCAATGGAAAGAAAAATTGAGCTTTTGTAGACCATTAATATATGGAGGGATTCACCGATTTCATCCAGCGCATAAAAGGGCATGACCAAGTATATATCCATTCTTTTCGTGGTGAATTAGAAAGACCATAATGTCTCCTTTGGAGATAAGAGCTCCCAATCTTTTGGAGATAAGAGCTTCCAAATCACTGAGGAAATCATCTCTTTTATTATCGTCTTAGCATGGAAGGGAATAAATTTTTTAGGAACAAAATGGATAAGGAAGCAGAAGAAAGGTTGTTTTTGGATGAAAGGGAAATGCTTGACATAAAAAAGGAGGTCATTGTGGTTTATTCTATCCCGAAGCCGTGCTGATGAGGTCACACGAATGATGGTATGCTATGTCACTTTAGAAGGGATATTCTCCACCATTCCACAGTATCATCTAGTCTTGCTCAACCACTTTAGGCGTGAGGTGAAGGTAAGCCTCTCCTACTACATTTTGAAGTCAATGGAAAAATCCATTCTTGAAGTTCAGGGCCATAAGAGGACTATCCCTCTCCATCAGGGTGTCATATATCTCATTAGTCAATACTTGTCTAGTGTTGTTGGCAATGACCCATTCCCTGCTGTGGTTTCTCCCCTCCCTAAGAAAACTCGTATCCATTCTAAAAATCCAATGTACAGAGACTTTGTCTTAGTGCCACCCCCAAAAAGGGTTCCTTGTAGAATCGGTAAAGGAAAGGAAGTTAGGGGATCTAGCACGAAGGGTGAAGAAATTGTGGTAGATGGGTGATTTCCCCGATATTGATATTGGCACCAGTTTGGAAAATAAATTAAACATGCATTTTGGAGTGTAAAAAGGGTAAATAATTACACTTGTCACTTATCACATTTAATTTTTTCATTTATAATCATGGTGTGCAAGTTGGAGTGTCATGTGGGCATGTTATAAGTCTTACATGTGCATTTAATTACATTTGGTTTGGTTTTTGACTTGTTTGTTGGAATGGAAGAATGATGAAGTGGCATCCTACATGGAGCCACCTCATCATCCTCACATCCCATTTCTATTTATTGATTGAATTTGAATGATTTTGGGTTACTTGTCTTATTTTCTTCTCTTGCACTTTTTAAATTTTCTCTAAGTTGTATGCTTGGAGCTTTTTTGGAGTTGCATTTTAGATTTTGTTTGGTTTGAAGGTGTTGAAATATTTTTGGAGTGAATATTTTTGGAAGCTTAATGGAGAGGTAGGATCTCCACCTTTTTATTTATTTATTTATGTATATAGATGTGAAAATTGTGTTTGTATGAGTATTTGCATGGGTGTTGTGAATGTGATATATTGGGGTTGGGTAGCTTGCCTTAAGAAGGGAGTGGGAGATGGAAGTATGGGACCATTGGGGAGGGAAAATGGAGTTTTGAGGCATGCATTTTGGAGGGAGTGTGATTAGGAGTTCCACCTATGGGGAGTGAAAAGGAAAACATGGACATATTTTTACATATTTGCAAGGGGAGAGATAAGGATGTATTTGAATGTTTTGTATTGTGCACATGGAGGCTTTTGGGTGGAACTCCTACTTCACTTGGGAGGAAAAATGAGGTGGTTCCCATATTCCTTGCTCCTTTTGGCTTGATGTCAAGCCTATGTGTTGTTGGGAAAGTTGTAAATATTGTTGAGTATGTCCATTTGAATGTGTTGTATGTTTTGTGGATTGTATGTTTTGTGGAAGTCATTCTTGTAAAAGTTGTCAAATGTTTGCTCAATACTCCTCATTTTTCTTTGGTTGGGGCTCAGGGGTCAATAAGGGGATGGATTCTCCTCTTATTGGATTATAGGTTGGGCAGAGAGCATCACCTATACCCCTTTATTTGTATTGTGATTCAAGTTTTGAAGAGTTGATGGATGCAAGTTGAAAGCTAAAAGTTGGGAGATGACCTTGAAAGAAAAGTTGTGTTTTGAGTTTTTGGGAGAACCTCCATGTTGTAAATCATTTTATTGTTCCCACTTAGAGTGGAAGATTATAACTCTTGTATATTTAAAGGAAATATTGTACATTCATTTACTGCAATTTGAAGTATTATAGTGAAAGAAGAAAAGTTAAGTTGTACATTGGTTGAAATAAAACTCTCCTACACTTGTATGTTACTCAAAGTTGTAGGATATATGTATCTTAAAAAAAATTCTTTCCAAAGAAAGTATTGTTGAGTTCTTCATTGTTTTGTTGTAAGATTGTCTATGAGGAAAAAGAAATGGATTAGAAATTTTTAGTATTGCAAAAAGATGATCTTGCAACTTTCATTACCATATTTGTATTGTTTATTTGAAAAATAAAAGAGATCTCAAAGTATATTAGTATTAAGAAAAGGACTTACATTTCATATTGTTGAAGGTTGTATGTTTGAATGGAAAAGCTATGCATTTGGAAAGTTTGAGTTATGAAACTTAGATATGTTATCAATCTATCAACTAAAGAATTGTAGACACCTTAAAAAAGTTAATATTGCATTAAACACCAACCTAAGTAGAAAAATTGTTGAAAAATACATTTATTGAAGGTTCTATTTTGGGAAATTGAATTGCCGCATGTGCATAGTGGTGATTTTAGAACCGCCGCCCTGTGCAGAGCGGCGGTTTTAGAACCGCCACCAGGCAAAGTGGAGGTTTTAGAACCGCCACCTCAGGCAAAGCGGAGGTTTTAGAACCACTCTTGACACAAAGCGCGGTCGATGAAATGCCCCTAGGTAGGGTGGTGGTCATAGGACCTCCATTCTATGTAGGGCGACAGTTTCCTCACTTTTGATAGAAAAATAAAATCTCGACTATGAAAATACCCAAATTGAAATTTAACAAAAATATAAGCTTTAAACCTTTAAAATGAAACTACCAACAACTAGTAATTGATAAAATTTAATTGTTTAAGATTATCAATCCTCTTATGGACACCCAAATGTGTAAAATTCATAGATTTAATGAAATGGGGTGTTTCCCCCAAAGAATGTTGGTAGATCCTTCTTTTGCATAAATTTTATAGAGAAGACCTTGGGAAAATATGATCAACACACCAAATCTGACTCTCACGAGTTGTCACTTCCAGATCATGGAGATATTTTCACAACAAGGCAAAGGTTACTAAAGACATTTGGGACCCTGATTGCTTCTGCATGTTTTGGTAATAGAGATTTTGCATTTGTATGCACACAGGACAAACAAGGGTAGTACAGGTAGGATTGGTTGTTTTTGAATGAATTTTTGGTGGGAGGTGGGGCAAGATGAACTTGATTCACCAGATCCTTGAGGAATCTTACAAAATGGAAGGTTAAACCAACAGAATGCCACAGAATAGCTAAAATGTTTCTTTAACTAGAATATGTGCTTCAATGGAGGCCCAGATTAACACTTTTTCACACAATATTTGAGATTCTATCATGAAGGCTCGAGTTAGAAACCCAACAAAGTATCAAGATCTAAGCCAAATCACACCTAAGGTACACCCAAAGGCTTACAGACAATCTCTGTCAACAGATGAAAGAAAAGTGATTTTAAATCATTTATTCCAATCCCAGATGAAAGCTCTTCTGAGAAATGAAATTGTAGATGCCACTAAACTGTCACAAGGATTGAGGCTTGTGTGATTGAATCAGATTTTAATACAAGATTGCAATAAACAAGAAAAACTACTTCGCATACATTCAGAAATAAAACAAACACATTTTGCTCAAGACAACATAGAATAACTCAAATTTGATTAAATCTATCAATAGCAGGGAAAGTTTCTAGAACAGTCTCAGAGCTTGTCAATGGTTGTACACTTGCAACCACCTTGACATGATCAAATTTAATACAAAAGAGATATACAAGCTTCTCAAAATGGCTTCAAAAAATGATGGGCTCTATCAAGCTTTTTTCTATTAGAAAATTCAGTCCCGACCCCTAACACTCCAACCATTTGCACAAAAATTTGTGCCATTTATAACATTTACAATAGGACCCTTTTCCCCTCCAAAAATAGACCTTGAGTGCTACCAAGTGCTTTCCATGATTTGATTGTGATTCTCATAATCAGATCTACAAAAAGTCACCAGTGCTCGAGGGGGAAGATCTCATCGAATATCTCCCGCATTCAACTCCTTCCTCTGGTAGATCACTCTTTCTTCAATTTTCCAACCACTTCCACCCCTAATCTATCAAATCTGGCTCCTTGCATGCTTGGGAGAAGAAAATAGAAAATCATGATCGAGCATGATAGTCAGACCATTTTAATGGTGAAAGATGTCTTCCAGATCTTCCCACCAAACTCATATATCAACATTAACTCCCCTCTCTGCTTGGCATGTAGGAAATACCAAGAAATCATGAAGACTCACACTTCAGGTGTGTTTCAAGTAAAATGGGGAAAATCAAGATTCAGACTCTCAGCTGCCATTGATCTTTACTTTGAATTTGGGCCATCCACGTGGAAGATTCAAACTTAAAAACAGACCCGGGGCTTCCTCTGACTTTTTACAACTTTTGAAAAATGGAAAAAAATTTCACATTTTGTTCCACACCTCCGCCCTTGGGAAATGAGCCGACACATGTCCTAAGGTGGGCCCCAATGGAACCATGGCCAAATTCTACCATTTCACCTCCTTTTTGGAAAAGGAAAATTTTCCAGTTTTCCCCGTAGCTCCGCTTCTTCCATCATTGACCGAAAAATATTGACTATTTCCCAATGTGGTTGTGAACCATGCCATTTTGATGTTTTAACTCTTTTTCCCAAAAGGAAATTTTTTCCAAATTTCCCCCAAGAGTCCGCACCTCCGCCATTGACTGAGAGCAAGCTTTGACCTTTCCTTTATCGGGCCTGTGGGCCATTTTGATGTTTTTAGTCATTTGCATGTTCAAGGGGAAAAAATCCAAATTCCCCCGATGGTCCACCTCCCCCCCCTTTGACTTTTCAAACCGCCACGTGTCACCATGGCGCACCTTGAGATGGTCCCAAAAATTTGATACCTTGAATGAGTGTGGGCTCGCCACGTGTCTGGCCCAAGAAAAGTTTGTCTAAATGCTTGAAGCTCAAGTGGAAGGTGCCATGTGTCATGCTCGAGGTAGTTTCTTTAGCCATTGAAAATTCTAAGAAAAATGCAAAGTGAGCAGGAGGCCTCCACGTGTCCTCTGCTTCTTTAAAATGAAACTCAAGGGCCGGTCCCCAAACATGTGCGGTTCCTCCACGTGTCTCCATGGCAAATTTCAAAATGGTGCCCAAAGTGGAGACCCTGAATGAGCATGAGCTCACCATGTGTCCCCATTTTCTCGCCACACACTATTTTACCACATAAAAATTTTCTAAGTCTGGGAAAAGCAGTGGAAACCTCCATGTGTCCTCCCGATGCTACTCCAAGGCCAAACCAAAAAGTAGATCCTCAAACGAGCGTCATTCCTCCACGTGGACAAATTTTGAGTTGAGGCCTGATTCATAGAAATTTTGAAGTACCCAGTGAGCCGCATCCAACCAAAAGGTGCCACATCCCCTATCGATGCAAGGATGTAAATTTGACCAGAGAAACACCCGTCAAACCGTAAAATACAAAAAAATGATCATTCGAGCCCGAAAATGAAAATTTCTCCAAGGAAAGAGAATTTAGAAAGTGTTACAAGGCTCAAATATGTCCATCAGAGACACATCCATTCATTTTTCTTCAAGTATTTAGGGTAGAAATGACAAGGAAAACAAATCCGACATGGAGAATGGAAAACATGGGAGAACCCAAGTTTTTAGATGAACAGAGAATGGGAGACCCAAATTACAGACCTTTTTAGAGGAACAAAGAAACAAGGAGAAAACCATGGACCCATAAGTGATCTATGACCCAGAACAAGATTAAAAATGGCAACAAAGATTAACCAGGCACAACACGGAAAAAAAATAAAGTGACAGAGGTCATAAATCGATAGATTTTCAAAGGCAAAATGGGCGAGACTATTTTGAGCACCAACATCGGCTCGACTGGGGATGGGCACTCCCCGTGAGTGCCACAAGAAAAAGGTAGACCAAGTGCCAAAAATATCCATTGGGAAATGGAGTCAACTTTGCAGAGTAGAGAAATAGAGCCATCCTCCCAAAAAAAAAACAGAGAAACCAACAAAAATAGGTCACCGAGGACCAGAATGAGCAAAAAACACAAAAGACAAGAAACAAACAACAAACTATACATGTATACACAAGATTTTTTCCTTGATTTCAGGGAATCAATCCAAGAAATGCTTCAAATGCCTACCATTAATAGGAAATTCAAGCAATTCACCATCTAAGTCCTTGAGGAAGAAGGTATGCTCACCAATCCTGATATCAATGGAGTAAGGGCCCATCCATAATGAGTCAAACTTTCCATGCTTGCCCTTATCCTCATGTCTTTATCCCATAAGCAACACAAGATCTCCAACATTGAAAGCTCTAGGAGTGACCTTCTTGTCAAATAACTTCTTCTTCCTTTTCTCTGAACTTTACATGCCTCTGGTGGGATGCCCTCCTCTCTTCATCAAGCTCAACAATCTAGTTAATGTGAGCATCATAAGGACCTACCTCTTGATCTTCCAGTTGTTGCATAAACTGATATGAAGATAGTTGCATATGAAGAGGCAGTAGGGCCTGAGTCCCATATACCAACTCAAATGGACTCTTTCCAGTGACCCTCTTGACAAGTGATCCTATCTGCCCAAACAACAAACTTCAACTATTCACCCCACTTTCTCTTGTTTTAGCTCCAATGTTCTTTTGATAATCTTCAACAAATTTTTATTACTGGACTCAGCTTGTCCATTTCCTTGGGGATTGTAATTGGAGGCATATGTCAAGTTGATCCCATACTCTTGCACATTGCCACCAAAGGTTTAGCTCTAAAGCTCATGGCATTGTCAACAACAATCTTGACTGGCACCCCAAACTGCAAGATGATATGGTTCAACAGAAAATCCATGACAATTTGGTGTGTTGCTCTTTTGGTGGGGATTTCCTCCACCCACTTGGTGAAATAATCAGTGGCTACAAGAATCCACTTATGGCCAACACTTGAAGGGTCTGAAATCTCACCAATGAAATCCATTCCCATTGCTTGAATGGAGCTTCAATTGATACAAGCTGCAAAGGAAGGGAGCCTAAAGCTTTCAGTCTTCTAGAGAAGTGTTGGCAACTCTCACATCTTCTAACCAAAAGAGTTGTATCCTTGAAGAGATTTGGCCACCAATAACCAGCCCTCAGGATCTTGTGTGTTGTGACTCTTGCAGCAAAATTCCCCCCACAAACTCCTCCATGGAGATCAATTAATTATCTTGGGGGCTTCTTCTTCAGTAATGCACCTTAAGAGGACTCCCTCTGGGTTCTTCCAAGCCAACCCATAATCAAGTAATGACATATTTCTGGGAGGCCAACTTAAGATCCCTTTTCTGGTTCTTACTTAAATGCTCAGGGTAGTATAAGTGTCTGAGATAAAAATTACATCCTTGTACCACTCAAAACTCATCAACCTTTCAAAAACACCTACCCTTTCTTCTTCTACCTCATTTACCTCAATAGTTTGCAAGTTTCTCTCAGCCATAAGTTTTAGCCAAGCCCAAACCTCTCACCAACTTGTGGTTTGGATATCCATATCATATTCTTGCAACTTGTTCACCCACCTGCATCTTTGCTTGAGACTTCCATCTCTGACAAGATGTCCTTCACCATGGTGTGGGGAACATAAGCAACCACTTTAGAACTTAGAATATAAGGTCTAAAAACCTTTTTTGCTTTTACTAAGGAAAATGCTTGCTTTTCCATGATAGTGTACTTCAGCTCAGCCCCCTACAAGGCCTTACTGAAAAAGGCAATTGGCCTCTCAGCCCCTTCATCATCCTTCTATAGCAGGACAAAAGCAATAGTGTTCTCTGAAGCAAAGGAAAATAGTTGGAAAGGCTTCTTATAATCTGGAGCTGCTAAAACAGGGGCATGTTTTAATGCCTCCTTGATCCATTGAAAGCTTGGATGGAAGCCTCCTCCCATTTGATGACCTGGTCTTTCTTCAAGCATGGAAGTGATTGGAATGGTCAACTTAGCAAAGTTTTGATATGAATCTTCTGATGAAGTTTATCTTCCCAAAGAAGGACTGAATTCCTTCTTGGTTCTTGGGATTGGGACCTTGCTGATGGCCTCTACTCTTTCTGGATCAATCATCACTCCTTCTTGTGACACAATGTGACCAAGAAACTTTTCCTTCTACACTCCAAAATGGCATTTCTTTGGATTGAGTGAGATGCCATATTCTCTACATCTTATCAGCATCTTCTCCAAGTGCAAGCAAGTGATCACTTCTCTTCTAGAAAAACATAGTCACATCATCTAGACAACAATAAACTCATTGATGTAACCAACAAAAGCAACATCCATTGCTCTTTGAAAGGTGGCTCCAACATTCATCAGACCAAAGGGCATCCTGACATAAACATAGGTCCCCCAAGGAGTAGTAAAGGTTGTCTTGATCCTTTCTGATTCCTTCACCACAACTTGGTTATAACCAGAGAAACCATCCAAGGTGGAAAGCAACTCAGAACCAGTCACTAACTGCAGCATGTTCTCCATATTTGGTAAAGGATAATTATCCTTCATTGATGCTCTGTTTAGATTCCTGAAGTCCACACATAACCTGATATCACCATTCTTCTTTCTTACTGGTACTAGGTTTGCAACCCAAGAAGAATATCTTGTGGGCTGAATAATCCCTCCATCTCTCTCAGCTTCTTCAGTTCCTCTTGCATTTTGAGAGATAAGAGTGGATTGATGGCCTCTGTTTCTTCCTAAATGGCTTTGCATTAGACTCCAAGGGAATCTCATGTTGAAACAGTCCTCTCTGTATGCTTTTAGTTCAGAATAGGTCCAAGCCATGCAATCTTGGTATTTTTTCAACAATTGGATGTATGACTGCTTCTCCTCCTCTTGAGATTGTTGCCTAACCAAATTTTCCTTGGCTTCTCCTTTGTGCCAAGGTCATGCTCCTCAATATCCCTTGAGGCTGCCATGCATCTATTAACAATGTGATCAACATTATCAAAATTGGACTCAAGAGCAACCAACCCTCTAGGAATGGTATTGGTTTTTAGCTGGATGATGCCCTTGCCAAACAAGGTTTCTTTCCTTCTTTTATTGTACATACCATTGGCTCCAAATCAATGCATTGATCAAAAAACTCTCCTTGTTTCTACAGAAATCTTCTGATCTGAGCATCATCATCAAAACCGCCAATGTTTAATGTTGTTAGGGACAGAGGGTCTTGTCAATACCTCAACCTCATATTCACAATATGGGGACATTGTATAATTGTCAAACCGAGACCCCAACACTGCAAGCTTATCTACCAAGTCATTGAATTTTCTATCATGATGCACTATGTTGAATGAATCAAACATCTCAATGAAATCCCAAACTGCATGTTTATATTGTTTCATTCGTTGATTCTTTGTGGCATACAATTTTTTGACTTGTTTTACAATTAATTTTGAGTCTCCTTTGACAATGATGTCCTTGATACCATATTTCCAAGCAATTCTTAAACCCAACAATAGTGCCTCATACTCAACAATGTTGTTGGTGCACTCAAAGTTGAGTTTGAAGGAAAAAAAAATTTTTTCCTGACCAGAGAAAGTAGAACAACACCAACACCATTCCCAAACTTGGAGCAAGCTCCATCAAACAATAGAGTCCAAGGAGAGCCCACTTGTTCAAGACACCTGCATTCCTCAATCTTGTGCTCCTTTCCATCAACAAATCCTACAAAGTTTTCAGCATCAACATTTGTGTACAATACTTCATAGGATGCATTGTTGGGATCCTCAATAAGATGCAACATTTTCTTTTCTCCATACAACCTGACAAGGCTGCCTTCAATTGGAATGGTGGCATAGGACATATCCATTTGGACACTCCCACCAACACTAGCAGCCCATTTTCTTGACAGTAGCATGCCCCACTTGGTTGGGCAGTCAACGATGACAACATCAAGTTTTAAATTTTTACCTGGGTAAGCTGCAAGTTGCACCACCAAACCCTTCACACATCCCACTACTGGCACTTCTGGAATCCATGGTAGTGCACTTCCCATATGTTGTTGTCACTTTGATATTCAGCTCATTCATGACTTCCAAGAGGCATGACATTACATGATGCCCCTGAGTCAAACATGCAGTTGTGCAGCAGTCTATCCTTAATGATCAAAGTGGTGAAGAATGGATCCACATTCATCTGAGAGTCCACCAAGGATGTCCCCAAATAGACCTCAGGTGGTTCACCTAGTTCCTCCAATGCTGGTGGTGTTTCTAATTCTTGAATGATTGGAGGAGTCTCCACAATATTTACATTTCTACCTAGGCATTCTTCTCTTCTTTCAATCCCAAGTATTCAAATGCTCTCTTTTTGTGCTCAGGAATCCTAAGCAACTCAACAATTGGAACAGAGACTTTGATTTGACTTAAAACTTGGGAAATATCATATGGGACATTCCTTGGCAAGGAAGTATTGGAAGGAAAGCCAACACACTCATTAGGTGGTACAGATTTTTGATAACTTGGGCATGAGGAGGGATATGATTTTTGTTTAGAACTGCATAGGGATTTTGGGAGATGCATCTTTCTTAGGAGCCTCTTTAGGAATGTTTGAAAGTAAGGGATTTTGGCTTGGCTTGAGGCCCTGCCCCTTTGACAACCTTACTTCTTGTGTTATATTCCTTCTCTTGAGCAACAACAACATTCATCAATAATTGTCTATCCTCCTCAGATGGAATTCCTCCATCATACTTCTTTATCATTAAAGCCCTTAAATATTCAAAGTCATTATTGGGAAATTAAAAATCTTGTACAATATCTACTTCTAAAATATGAGAGGGAGGAAGAATAGGTACCCTATGAATGCAGTCCCAAAAAGTGGCAAAGCAATCCGGGCACTTATCACCTCAGTTGAAGTTGCCCCTTGTTGTAAGCTTCTTGGAGAACAACCCATCATGCAGACATCATCATCATTATCATCATCTTCTTCTTCTTCTTGCTGATCTTCTTCACAAGGAGCATGAGGCATGAAACATTTGTCACACCAATCAATGACATTGTCTCCTCCACAACAACAACTCTGGCAAAGCCAAAGGATCAAGCATCATTCTATTTTCCCTAGCCTTGGGACTGCCTATTTCCAAATCCAACAGGTCCTTGCCTCTCATCAGATCTTTGGTGATTTGTGAACCTGTCTTGGCCTTGTTGCTTGTGTTGACCTTGTGAGTTTCTACCCAATTCCCTTCTCATCCTGGGCTAGTTTGTAGGAAATTTCTTGACAACCCCTACCAAAGTTTTCACAACTTCTCCAAATCAGCAAGCCTTTCTTGTTTGAGTTTTTTTGGGTTAATCAACTTTACACCCTCCCTTTTGGAGGCTTTCCAATTCCTTGATGTTTTTCTCTATTTTCAAAGCCATGGTGAAGGCCTACCTCAAATTTGTGGGGTTTTTGTCTCTTAAGTAATATGCAGCCTTTTTATCAAATGCATCAAGAATATTTGATCAAACATGACTCATCACAAGGCCTTATCCTAACAGAAATCTCCTCAAGGTCTTATTAAACCTTGTGTTGAAATCATGTACTGACTCATTAGGATTCTTTTTGATGTTTTCAAATTCTATCAAAAGAAACCTAGGGTCAGTTCTATCACCATACTGCAATCTAAATGCATTACTCATCTCAGTCCAAGAATCAATAGAGTTATCTGGAAATGCTTTATACCAATCCCTAGCATCCTCTTCCAAGGTATGGATAAACAACTTGATATATACATCTTCATGTTCAATCTCAAAATCTTCCATCATATTGATAAAAAGATTTAGATGTTGATCACCAAGTAATAGCATTGTTTCCTTGGAACTTTGGCATTTGTTCCTTACATCTTGAGGCACTGCATTTGGATATCCAGCCATTCCCACAAAATTTATAGGTCCAAAGGTGTTTACAACAAAAGGGGGTCTGGGTGGGGGTGGGCCATGTGATTTTGAGGAGAAGGTGACCCTGGAGGGGTGACAAATTGATAAGGGGTAGAGGGTCCTTGGAACACAGGAGTATAATTTTCAAAATGGATACCCCCAAAGGCCTTGTCTCTTGGAAATCCCTATCAACCTGAAAAAAAGTGCAGAATGTGAAGCAAACCTTTCAAAATCAAATGAAGGCCCTTCTCCAAGCTAGAGAATTCAATTCCACAAAGAGGCTACCTGATTCAGAGTCACTTGAATGTAGTCTTCAATAATAGGCCGATCACTTTCATCAATGGAGATCCCCTCTTCTTGTTTGTTGATCTCCCACAACTCTCCAAGATTTTCTTCCTTCTGATTTTGCTTTTCCTAGCTCTGGAAACAATGTCCTAGTAGGATCCCTAGCAAAGAAAGATCTTCTTCCTTCCAGCTTTTGCAAATATTAGTAACAAATCTGACTTTGACAGAGTTTTAAGACATTGGTACTCATTAAAAATCAGATCAACAGGGAGTCGCCACTAAGGATTTCCACCTTAGTTGTGTAAATGCACTAAGTATGATCTGTCAAATGTGTTCATCAATGCTAGAAACTAGAAATGGAAAGATTCTAAACTTTCTTTACCTAGATTTATCAAATGAAAGCTAGTGCACTAGGTGTGAAAACTGAAAGAACTGCACACAACACTTGGAGCATACAAGAAGTGTTTTACTGGGTCTTGATTTTTTGAACGAAATCCCAAGAAAATTGATGGGCCAAAATAGATATGGCATGAATGCAAATTGGAATGCAGAATTCAAAATATGCAAATGGCAATGATATGAAAAACAAATCAACAAATTAGTCTCAATAATGCAAATTATTTCCCAAGAATTCAAAACATTCCCCAACAATGGCGCCAAGAAGCGTGTTGGTACCCAAATTTAATCTCCTTCAAAGACCGAGAAACATCATGGATTTTGACAGGACACTCAGAGGTAGATAGATAATCATGTATGTCATTTTGTAGCTAGGGGAAGCAATCTATCTGACTTGTTAGCACTCAGGTTTTGAAAGGAGTGGGTAGCACCTTAAAAGGATGTGATCTGATCCTAACTATTTTAGGTTGTGCCTTTCAACCAAGGTAAGAGAACCTATTTTTGTAACCTTTTTTATTGAAGACAATGATAAATCCTTCTTTTGCATAAATTTTATAGAGAAGACCTTGGGAAAATATGATCAACACACCAAATCTGACTCTCACGAGTTGTCACTTCCAAGATCATGGAGATATTTTCACAACAAGGAAAAGGTTACTAAAGACATTTGGGACCTGATTGCTTTTGCATGTTTTGGTAATAGAGATTATGCATTTGTATGCACACATGACAAAAATAGGGGTAGTATAGGTAGGATTGGTTGTTTTTGAATGAATTTTTTTTGGTGGGAGGTGGGGTAGGATGAACTTGATTCACCAGATCCTTGAGGAATCTTACAAAATGGAAGGTTAAACCAACAAGAATGCCAAAAATAGCTAAAATGTTTCTTTAACTAGAATATGTGCTTCAATGGAGGCCCAAGATTAGCACTTTTTCACACAATATTTGAGATTCTATCATGAAGGCTCGAGTTAGAAACCCAACAAAGTATCAAGATCTAAGCCAAATCATGCCTAAGGTACACCCAAAGGCTTACAGACAATCTCTATCAACAAGATGAAAGAAAAGTGATTTTAAATCATTTATTCCAATCCCAGATGAAGGCTCTTTCGAGAAATGAAATTGTAGATGCCACTAAACTATCACAAGGATTGAGACCTGTGTGATTGAATCAGATTTTAATACAAGATTGCAATAGAAACAAGAAAAACTACTACTCGCATACATTCAAAAATAAAACAAACACATTTTTCTCAAGACAACACAGAATAACTCAATTTGATTAAATTTATCAGTAGGGAAAGTTTCTAGAACAATCTCAGAGCTTGTCAATGGCTGTACACTTGCAACCACCTTGACATGATCAGATTTAATACAAAAAGAGATATACAAGCTTCTCAAAATGGCTTCTAAAAAATGATGGGCTCTATCAAATTTTTCTATTAGAAAATTCAGTCCGACCCCTAACACTCCAACCATTTGCAAAAAAAATTTCATGCCATTTATAACATTTACAATAGGACCCCTTTTCCCCAAAAAATCTAGACCTTGAGTGCTACCAGTGCTTGCCATGATCACGATCGTGATTCTCAGAATCAGATCTAAAAAAAAGTCGCCAGTGCTCGAGGGGGTAGATCTCATCGAATATCTCCCGCATTCAACTCCTTCCTCTAGTAGATCACTCTTTCTTCAATTTTCCAACCACTTCCACCCCTAATCTATCAAATTTGGCTCCTTGCATGTGCTTGGGGAGAAAAAATGGAAAATCGATCGAGCACGATAGTCAGACCATTTTAATGGTGAAAGATGTCTTCCAGATCTTTCCACCAAACTTAGATATCAACATTAACTCCCCTCTCTACTTGGCATGTAGGAAATACCAAGAAATCATGAAGACTCACACTTCCAGGTGTGTTTCAAGTAAAATGGGGAAAATTAGATTCAGACTCTCAGCTGCCGTTGATCTTTACTTTGAATTTGGGCCATCCACGTGGAAGATTCAAACTTAAATAGACCTGGGGCTTCCTTGACTTTTTACAACTTTTGAAAAAATGGAAAAATTCAATTTTCACATTTTTCCACACCTCCACCCTCGAGAAATGAGCCTGACACGTGTCCTAAGGTGGGTCCCAAAGGAACCATGGCCAAATTCTGCCATTTCACCTCCTTTTTGGAAAAGGGAAAATTTTCCAATTTTTTCCCCATAGCCCGCCTTGAAAAAATGGGCCCATTGACGGGTGTCCCAATGACTGGTCCAAGGGAACCGTGCTGGGCCATTTTACTTTTAACTCTTTTCTCCCAAAAGGAAATTTTTCCAAATTTCCCCCGAGAGTCCGCACCTCTCCATTGACCGGAGCAAGCTTTGACCTTTCCTTTATCGGGCTATGGGCCATTTTGATGTTTTTAGTCATTTGCATGTCAAGGGGAAAAAATCCAAATTGCCCCCGATGGTCCACCTCCCCACCCCTTTGACTTTTCAAACCACCACGTGTCACCATGGCGCACCTTGAGATGGTCCCAAAAATTTGATACCTTGAATGAGCGTGGGCTCGCCACGTGTCCTAGCCCGACAAAGTTTGTCTGAATGCTTGAAGCTCAGTGGAAGGTGCCATGTGTCATGCTCGAGGTAGTTTCCTTTGGCCATTGAAAATTCTAAGAAAAATGCAAAGTGAGTGGAGGCCTCCACGTGTCCTCCTAGTGCTTCTTTAAAATGAAACTCAAGGGCGGTCCCCAAACATGCGCGGTTCCTCCACGTGTGTCTCCCAAAAATTTCAAAATGGAAGACCCGGTGGAAGCCTCCACGTGTCTCCATGGCACAATTTAAAAATGGTGCCCAAAGTGAGACCCTGAATGAGCGTGGGCTCGCCACGTGTCCCCATTTTCCGCCACACTATTTTAGCTACATAAAAATTTTCTAAGTCTGGGAAAAAAAAGCAAGAAACCTCCACGTGTCCTCCCGGCACTACTCCAAGGCCAAACCAAAAAGTAGATCCTCAAATGAGCATCGTTCCTCCACGTGGACAAATTTTGAGTTGAGGCTTTTCATAGAAATTTTTGAAGTACCCAATGAGCCGCATCCAACCAAAAGGTGCCACATCCCCTATCGATGCAAGGATGTAAATTTGACTGGGAGAAACACCCATCAAACCGTAAAATATAGAAAAATGATCATTCGAGCCCGAAAATGAAAATTTCTCCAAGGACAGAGAATTTAGAAGTGTTACAAGGCTCAAATATGTCCATCAGAGACACATCCATTCATTTTTCTTCAAGTATTTAGGGTAGAAATGACAAGGAAAACAAATCCGACCATGGAGAATGGAAAATATGGGAGAACCCAAGTTTTTAGATGAACAGAGAATGGGAGACCCAAATTAGACCTTTTCTAGAGGAACAAAGAAATTGTGGGAATGAAATTTTAATTTTAAAAATGCATGGAGTATTTTGAGGGTGAATGGGGCCACTTAGTGGCTAGGAAAATAATTAAACTTTTATGTTAGAAAATAAAGTAATTTGTGGCATGATAATTAATTAAAATAATGGAGCTTAGTGGATGTTTTAAACCATAAATATTATTAGCCTCCGAAGTAAATTAATAATATTAAATTATAATTTAATTACAAATGGTCAAGTGGAAACCTTAATCGGGAAATTTTTTTAATTGTGGATAATGTCTAACCTCATCAAATCTCTTCTTAAAAGTAAAAAAAAAACCTTAAATATGACTATTAAATTATTAGTTCTATTTTGTTTTGAGAGTAGAAATTTGTGGGCATTACACTTGGTGTTAGAGCCTATGTTCAATTTTTTGGACCCAATGAACAGTTGAAACACGAAACACAACTTATAAAACCTAGTGTAATCTAAACCTAGAACACACAACATTGCATGATATTTCTAAAAGGCATCCTACAATGTAGATAACTTATAAAACTGAAACAAAACCTAGGTGATGATAAACTAACTCTGAGTGTCATATGGTATGTAGGAGGCATGGACTAGACGAGGGTCCTCACACGTGAAAGATCTACCTCTCCCAGAATCATGCACAAAAGTAAGCTAATGCCTCAAAACTAAAACTATGGGATGTTAAATGTTATCAAAAGGAGAATCAAACAAGGTGACCTCAATAGATATCCTACTAGAAGCCATTAGTGGAGGCTTGTGCACTACCACATTTCACAAAGTTTAAGAGGATAGGGAAGAGCACTCTAAATGCGAATGGGGACATGAGTCACTTTCTACCTAGAGATCACATAGATAGATTTTTGGGACACAAAGATAGATCTAGGAGCCCTATTTTTACGAGGGATGTTCATGCAAAGAGACCTAGGGGTCGAAAAAGTTATCATGTTTACAATAATCACATCGAGAGTATAGTGTTGTTACACCCACCACATTTTGCTAGAGATATGAGAGGATTTCAGTGGATAATACCAGGCATGGTTCGTTATCTTGTGCGGATGCTTCAAGATATGTCCTTGCATTTAGAAACATGAAATTTCATGTTACTATCCACCTTCCGAGAGACGGAGTCAAGTTTGGTATTTTTATCGAGGAGAAGAAGCTCCTTTTGTAGATTCTAAGAGTAAATGGTTATGTGGGGAGCTCTTTAAGGATCATTTCTAAGAGTAGATACATATCCAAGATATTCACAAGAAGAGTGGATCGATGAGTTACATGATCTACGATGGCCTCCATAAAGATGTAGCAAAGTATCCAGGCTCAATTTTTGGATCTACTTTAGTATTCAAACTACATTTAGGATGAGCAAGTTAGGGTTCATAGGTTCATCTGTAAACTACCAAAACTTAGACTTGGTTGGGAACAAAGTGAAGAACACATTCATTATCCACAGAGACACTTTATTAGAGGTTCAGGAGAAGGCCTAAATTGTAGAGGAAACCGAGAGAAGACTCAACAAGCTCGAGAGAGAGTGAGGAGCCATCTTATACTGAGAAAATGCATGATAGTAGGTCAAGGGGATCAACTCCTCCTCCTCGTTGTGGACACACTTTAGCACAACCTTCCTTTATGCCTCCTCATCCTCAACAACAAACTCCACCACCTTTTGACCTCCACCAATTGCCATGATGCTTAGAGAGGGCATAGTATAAGACCTCCATTGAGAGGACTAATAGGATCCAAGCTCCACTTCGAGTATAATCAATAGGAGTACATCCACCATAAGCACCCACAGAGGTCTATAAGGTTAGGATCATCCAGGTTCTATAGCATGGACTATTGAGCCACATGTAGGAGTATCTAATCAAAGTCCATGGAGAGGACCAGGTAGTTTTTATGGGTGTGGTGTACATGGTCATCATTATAGAGAGTGCCCTTAGAACCCTACTAATCGAGTGTAAGGCACCATGCGTTCTCGAGCCTACGCTTGGTGACATGGCTAGGATCCACATGATCTATGCTATGGTCAAGAACCTCTAAGAAGATAACTAGGGCACGGTTATTGAAAACCTATAAGAATCTAATAACTTCTAAGAATCATAAGTCATAAAACTATTGAAAAATGCATTTATTAAAAGTTCTATTTTTGGGAAAATGTCAATTTAACCCGTGCAGAGTGGTGGTTTCGAAAGAACCTAGCACAAAATGGTAATGAATGAACTCAAGGAAACATGCAAGGTGGTGGTCACAAGACCATTGATCCCTAATGCATCTTTTTTCATCACTTTTGATCAAAAATAAAAATATTGACTCGAAAAAACCCAGATTGAAATTTAACTGAAATCTAAGCTTTAAACCTTTAAAATGAAACTACCAACAATTAGAATTAATTAAATTTAATTTTTTAAGCTTATCAATCCTCTTATGGACACCCAAATGTGTAAAATTCATAGATTTAATGAAATGAAGTTTTTTCCCCCAATTTTTGAACTCAAAGGATGTTTACATTAAATAAAAAAATAGATCCATGGTGGGATCTCTACATTAAACAAATGAAAAATCTTACAATAGTAAACCCTTTACAACTAAAACCAAGAAAATTTCTCCATGGTTGCACTTCTTGCTCTCATGGCTTCTCCTCTTCCAAACCTACAAAACAAGAATGAACAAATGAGGTTGTTTTGGGACAAATAGAAATAAAAAGAAATCCATAATTTTATTTAGGAAACCCAAAAATAAAGGTTGGGATGAATTCAATCCTATAGCCCAAATTAAACCCTACCTCATTTAACTGGGATGTATTTTGTGGGAATAATTTTTTAAAAAGGAGCATGGGTAATGGGGTGAATGGGGCCACTTAGTGGCTAGGAAAAATAATTAAACTAATTTGTGTTAGAAAATAAAGTAATTGTTGTATATATCTCCCGGGTAATATAAACAAACAGAAGAATATGAAAATCAAGAAACTCAAAACCCGACATCTATTTTTGCCACCACCACCTGGCGTAGATCAAAAGGCACCAAAAAGGAAAAATTTGTGTTTCGGCACATGGAATCAATAAGGAACCAAAAAGGAAAAATTTCGCCCTTGGGCGCAGATCAAGACGCCAATAAGGAAAAATTTACGCCATGCAAAAGATCGGAAGGCACCAACAAGGAAAAAAATTTTCACCTAGGCATAGATCGGAAGGTGCCAACAAAGTGGACAAAAAAATTGCCCCAAGGTGCAAATCAAGGCGCAACAGGAGGAAAAATTGCGCCTCAAGCGCAAATCAAAGACAAAGTGTCACATGCAAAAAGGAAAATGCGTAGGCTCAGCGCGCAGATTACAAGGTGCCAACATGCGAAAAATTTGTGCCCAACGTAGGCTAGGCAAATCAAAAGTGTGCCAACATGGAAAATTTGTGCCCCAAGGCAGATAGAAGGCGCCAACAAGGAAAAATTTCACCATGCGAAGATCAAAGGCGCCAACAAGGAAAAAATTTGCACAGCACAGATCAAAGTGCGGACATGCACATTTTCATGCCATGGTGACTTAAATGTATTTTTACATGAGGATGGATGCGCTAAGGTGCACCTTCAGGAGGCGCAACATTTTGAGCGTTGACACCCCAAACCCGACAGGAAGCAAACCCTGACCCAGATATTCAAATGGCCATAACTTTTCACAGGAGCTCAAATTCACACAAGGTTGGACTTTTCAGGAAAGCTTACAAGGTCCTCTATCCAACTACAATTGGATATCTTTAATTAGGTGAGAAAAGTTCTTCAAAAATGCAAAATACAGTTCGCCATTTTTTGGGTTTGCTAGGGTTCTCACCTACCACCATAATGAGATGAATTAAATACAATCTGGAGGTGGTTGGGGTAGATTTGGAATTCCTCTCTCTTCCCTCTCTCATTCTTCCTATAAATTTTAAGGAGGGGATTCTTTCTAAAGGTTGGACATTCTTGTTTTTCCCCTCCCTTCTTCTCTTTGGTAGGTGAATTTGTGGAGTTCAAACCTCCCATCTAAAACTATAATGCAACTTTGCCTCTTGGCATTTTGTAGTGTATTGTATCAATCTTTGGAGAAAATAATGCATGTTTGTGGATGATTCTCAACCCTCTCTATGTTCATTTGCATCCTCCTGATATTTCACTACAAATCTAGTTATCTATGCATGATCTTGCATTGCATTTTAATGGTTTGTGTTTATTGGCAAGACAGGTGTTCTTCATTCCTCAATGCATCACCTTTGTTAGTTTAGGTTTATTTTTATCCATCTTCTTACCTCTGTCTCCTCGGGAAAGTTAGTTTAGGTTTTTGAGTAAAACCTCTACATTTTTATGTGTGCATCTGGAAAAGAGGAATAGGAACTGCCTTCATCCAGAGAGCTTTCCGATTTCGCAAGGTCCCACACTTGGGAAAAGCTCCATGTTATGCAATCGCACTGAGAGTCTCAACCCATCAAGTTGCAGACATTAGGGGTGTTGTGATTCACCATCAATATTTTTGGCATGCCCGGTGGGACCAAGAGGTCATTCCACAAGATTTGAAGGAATTTTCAAGAAATTTGGACTTAGAAATTGCAAGTTTTACAATTTCAGATTTTTTTCACCTTCCAGGCTGAACTGAAATCAATTTTCAAGGGCTTAACTTGCTCAAAACAAGTCAAAATTTCACCAGTTGATAGATTGGGGGATAATCTTCAAAAGGGTATTCTTAGATTTTTGAGATTTTGACTTTCAAAATTTCATAGTTTTTAGTATTTGGGTTTTCCCAGGTGTTGAGCATGTCCCAAGTTCCGACATGGTGTATTTCAGGTTTTGTAAGTTGCCTTGCATGACCTGAGTTTCACCTATACCTTTCGAGGATTAGTAGCTGCACAACAAGACCCGATAACGAATTGAAGAACTGTATCTTTGGGTCCTTCAAAGTTTTAAATTCTATTTTTAATATTGTCAGGTTTGGTGTGTAACTTGGCGTAGAATCTAGCCTTTTGAGGCTCATTCTCTAACACATCTGGTGACTCCAAAGGGATAGAATTCAGTGGTGTAGCAGCAAAAGTTTCCCAGGCACATGAGAAGAATTCAAACCAGGTCTGATACTCGAGAAGAGGGGCTATTTGTCTACTTGCAACTATCACCAGAAGAGGAAGGAGAGGAAGAGGACCACAAAGATCACCATCTCCACCTAACTGACTTTGTCTACACCTCCACCTAGTAGACCTTTTCTCACATCAACCAGAGTTCTTAGGCCAATCATAATGGCACATCTACCACCGAATCCCTTTGTCAATTTCATGGGTAGTAGTCCACTCACCCTAAATGCTCAAAATCAGGTTCTGGTTGTAGCACTAAAGAATATCCCCTATTTCACAGGAGAAAATCATACTACTCCTATTGACCACATCCAGGATATTGCCAATGCATGTGCAATCCATGAAATAAATGAAATGGATGTTGCAGTCAAGTTGTTGGCTTCATCTTTTAAAGGTAAAGCCTTACAGTGGTTTAGGAGCCTAGCAGCAGGGTCTATTACGAATTGGAACCAACTTTGTTTAGCTCTTTGCAACCAATTTGGGAGAGAGGAGACAATTTTTCTTTATTGGAACAACTGACGACAATCAAAAGAGCTCCTAATGAACAAATGACAGATTTCAACTTCAGATTCCAATGGACATGGGATAGGATTCCAATAGTTGTTAGACCAACCGCCGAAGGCGCATTCCTTTATTTCTTAAAGGCTATAAATTTAGACATAGCCATGATGATCCAATCAATGGGAGGGACAATGCTGCCAAGGGCCTATGACATAACTATTAGAGAAAAGAACTATTTGATCCAAGCTGGCAAGCTTGCACCAAGGCCACCAATGCCTCTCTATCCGGATATGGGAAATCCTACAACTAGTCAAGCACCAGAGTTGAATCCCATTCCAACTCCTAGAAATCAAATAAATAATGAGGCATCAACTTCTTCAAATACTTCAAAGGAATTTTCAGGAGGTTATGAAACACCAGAGAACCTTGGAAATGAGCTAGTGACTATCAAAAGACAAGCAAGCTCAAAGTGCTAGACCGTATCAGCCTCAAGCAGCAGTACCTAATAGCCCCCATACCAACAAAATAGACCACCAACTCAAGCTTCAAATAAAACCAAAACCTAAGGAAAACCTCAAGCTACCAAGCCATTTCGACTGTATGATCCAAATGCAACGACATCCTCAAGAGCCTTGGTTCCAACACAAAACAACATGGCACATGAGTACGATTGGTGTTACCCTTTGCATCTACCTCACAATCAGTCAACATGTTTCAATGGTGCACTAAATCAAGCCTTGATGGTGTAAACCATTGGTGTGTCTCAAGAACCAAGCCAAGCAAGGAATCAAAAGCAAGAAACACAACAAGAAGCACCTCCAATGAAACCACGTTGGCCAATTGGCAAACAAAAGACTTCTGTGGAGTTAACCAACAACCTTTTCAAGGTGTGGCTATCAACACACATCAAAGAAGAGAAGCATAGAAGAGGGGAAACCATCTAATCCAATTGTTTCTCAGCCCACTCCTACACAACAAGGGGTCAGTAGACCAAATGTAGTTCCAAATGTGCAAAATCAGCCTAAGGTACCTGTTATAGCAACACATGCACCTGTTCAAGCTCTAGAAAAGGTTGTGCCAAGTAAGGGACAACAAAAAGACAAGATCATCCCCTTTCAACATCATCGATCAAATGAAGAAGACACATGTGAACATTTCCATGTGGGAATCATTGGCGATCTAGGGCAACGAGATTTATTGCAAGCTACAATGGCTAATTGGTCCGCCTCGAATGTATCAAACCGGGGATAGGAGAAAGTTCTCACTAATGCAGTGCAACTGGGTGGGGGTCAACCAAGAAATAATTTGAAGCCTCCACCATTCTATGTGTCATTGGTTATTGGAAACCACTTGGTACACAATTGCATGATAGATTCAAGGGCAAGTAGTTTAGTGATGCCAAAGAAAATAGCGGATCAATTGGGTCTGAAGTATGAGCCAGTGTTGAAAGGAGTAGTACAGCTGGATGGAACAATAGTTCAAATAGTTGGGGTCATAAAAGGGTTAAGCCTAACACTACATGCCTATCCTAATGTTACAGTTCTACAAGATGTGTCTGTGATTGACCTTCCGCCACTCTTTGTGTTGTGTCTATCAAGAGACTTCACTGCAAAAATTAGTGGATATTTATCTGCAGATTGGTCACACATGATTTTCAAGATGAGGTATGGGGCCAAAGCAACAATCAGGTCAGAACCAATTGCCAATTTCCATATTGAACCTCATGTGCCAAGTCCTATCAATGCAAATTGCTCAGCCTTTGATCAGGAGGAGTGTTCAAATGATCTAGAAATAGGTACTAAGGTCGAGGGAATTCCTGATTTGACTTTGGATGAATGGGCAAACAAGAGTCATGAATTTGACCCATACAAGGAAATTGAAGAATCTGAATTGGGTGTGTATTGTGTACACGAAGAAAATTCACCCATTCCCGACATCATTCAGCCTAAACAAAAGGATGACAATGAAGTTTGGCAACTATTTTTGATGGTTCGAGAAGCAGACAAGGTGCTGGAGGTGGTGCAATGTTGATTTCACCACAAGACATCAAATATTTTTTAGCTTTTCATTTCCAGTTTTCCTGTTCAAACAACATGGCTGAATATGAGGCATTGATTCATGGACTTCATTGGGCTAGGAAAAAGGGCATAAAGAACTTGCAGGTGTTCGGGGATAGCGAGCTAATCATCAACCAAGTCAGGGGACAACATGCTACAAAGAATGACCTGTTGAAGAACTACAAGAACAGGGTATGGGACCTCATTGAGGATTTCAAAGCTTTCAACATCGTGTCCATACCCAAGAAGAAAAATGAAGCCGCAGATAGGCTCGCAGATAGTTGGAGCAACGTTTGATGTGGTTGACAACATCAGAAGGGAAAAACACAACCACATATCCATGTGATTGTGAGGCCAAGTAGTTCAAATAATAAACAAGTGGTGTGTGTTTGAGAACGATCAACAGATCATCAATTTTTTGCAAGAAGAGGTTGAATTCTCAGCTAGGAATCAGGACAGACTAGAGCAGCAGTATGGGGATCAAGTAGTGCAGCTGTGGACAAACAAGCTTCCCAAGGGTTTAGTAACATTGGAGTCTATCTTCAACCCTAACGACCAGTTTGTAAGGAAAAGGCTAACATACAGGTCAAGAGAGAAGATTCAGAGCCAATTCCGATTGGGGAAGGAAAACACTTCAAATTGGTAAAGTGGCCTCTGAGTAGGAGAAATCAGATTTCATATAGCTTTGCCAAGAATTTCCGATGATGTCTTACTTGGAGCTATGAAGACTTGAGAGGATTCAATCGAAGTTGGCACAACATACCATAGAATTGGATCCAGATGCTAAGCCCATCAGGAAAAAGCAGAGACCAGTCAACCCTCACATTGAGCCTCTAATGAAGAAAGAGTTAAACAAGCTAATAGAGGCAAGCATTATATTCCGATCAAGCACTCAAGTTGGGTTGCAAACTTGGTTCAGTCAGGAAGAAGAGCGGAGAAATTAGGTTGTGTGTGGACTTTCGAGACCTCAACAGGGCATCTCTCAAAGACCATTACCCACTTCCTTCAATGGAACAAATATTACAAGTGGTATCCGGTTCGGAGAGATTCTCTCTCCTAGATGGCTACTCAGGGTATAATCAGATAATGGTGAAAGAAGATGACCAAGTTCAAGACGGCTTTCACCACCAAATGGGGCACCTATGCCTACAAGAAGATGCCATTTGGGCTATCAAATGCTGGAGCCACTTTCCAAAGGGAAATGGATATGGCATTCAAGGGATTGATCAATAAAATAGTTCTGATATATCTTGATGACATCACTGTATTCTCCAAAAATGTACAGTGGATCACCTCTTTCATCTGAGGTAGGTATTTCAGAGGTGTAGAAGATTTGGGGTATCATTGAATCCCAAAAAATGCATATTCTTAGGTCACAAAGGAAAACTTCTAGGCCATATTGTTTCAAAGGAGGGGTTGATGATTGACCCAGAAAGAGTTGAAGCAATTCAAGCGTTGCCATTGCCAAGTCACAAGAAGGCTCTTCAAATCTTCTTAGGAAGGATCAATTTTGTCTGCAGGTTTGTTCCAAACTTTGCAGCTCTCATAAAGCCAATAACGTTGATGTTAAAGAAGAGCATGGCATTTAAGTGGACATCTGAAGGTAAGGAAAGTTTTGAGGCAATAAAAGAGGCTATATCTCAAGCTCAACTCTCATCAATCCAGACTTCTCCAAGGACTTCATGCTATATGCCTTCGGTGGTGGAGACACAATTTCTGCAATCCTGGTACAGAAAAACAAAGAGGGATTAGAACAACCAGTTGCTTTCTTCAGTCAAGGCTTGGAGGAATACGAAACTAGGTACTCTTTCATTGAAAATCATGTCCTTGTAGTGATCAGGAGCTTAAAGAAATTCAAGCACCTAGTCTCAAACAACAAGATCCAATTATTGGTCTCTCATGTAGGAGTCAAGGACTTCCTTCTAAACAAGGATCTGAATGAGAAACATGCAGGATGGATCACTCGTGTCATGGAATATGACATCGAAATTAAGGTCACTAAGCTGGTCCGTGGAAAGGGATTATGTGAACAACTAGCCTCAAGTCAGCAAGTTGAAGCAGGTGATGAAAAAGAGACTGTCTTGGTACTACAGGATGGTCAAGAACAGGAAAATGATGATGTGCCCACTCCTTGTTGGACTCAGAATATGATACACTTCCTACAGACAGGCCTATACCCTCCAGAAATGAGCAAAGAAAAGAGGAGATACTTTAGATTACAAGCCATTCCATATGTTCTTGTTGATGGTGTTTTGTTCAAGAAAGACATCAATGGAGTTCTATTGAGGTGCATTGGGACAAGTCAAATTGAGAGGGTGTTACGAGATTTTCATGATGGAGATTTTGGAGGACATTTTCCCCCACGGATAACAACTCTCAAGATAATGAAGGCAGGGTATTATTGGCCCACAGTGTTCAGCGACTGTTATACATGGATAAGAAAGTGTAAGAAATGTGCACTCTTCACAGGAAAAGAAAGACTAGCAGTGCTTCCATTGCACCCAATTTTAGTTGACCAACCATTTATGCAATGGGGATTGGACTTCATCGGGGTCATCAATCCAAACTCAAGCCAAGGCCACAAGTGGATTCTCACGGCAATGGACTATTTCACCAAGTGGACCGAAGCAGTAGCGCTCAAAGAAGCAAATGAGTCTAACATACTAGACTTTTATGAAGGAATAGTGACCAGGTTCAGTGTGTCACCACTATCATATCAGAAAATGCATTGGCATTCATAGGTTCCAAGATTATAGAATGGGCTGTCAAGAATGGAATCTATTTGAGCACCTCTTCAAATTATTACCCGCAGGGTAATGGACAGGCAGAGTCCACGAACAAGAATTTGCTAAGAATCATCAGAAGGACTCTAGATGAAAACCAAAGGACATGGCATACCAAGCTAAAATCAGCATTATGGGATGACAGGATAATGCCAAAGAGGTCTATAGGTAATTCTCCCTACAAGTTGGTCTATGGGAAAGAGGCAGTATTGCCTATATCATTAGAATTGCAACATTGGAGCTCATGAAGCAGTTGGAGTTGTCTGAGTTCAAACCAATGGAGGCAAGTATGCAGAGTTGATGGAATTGGAAGAAATCAGAGAGCATGCAGTTCAGATGATTGAGAAGGATCAGGCCTTAGTAAAAAGATGGTTTGATAAGAAGGCAAGAGCAAGGACCTTCCAAGAAGGGGACCTAGTTCTGAAATGGGATGCAGATCGGGCAAAACCAGGAAGGCATTCCAAGTTTGATGCCATTTGGAGTGGCCCCTACATGGTCACGGGATGTAAAAGTAGTAATTCCTTCCAATTTTCTACATTGGATGGAGAAGAACTCCCGATTCTGTTAACGGAATCTATCTTAAACATTACTACTAAAAGGAAAAGGTTTACCCTTGTAAATATTAGCCTATATTTCAATTCCTCTAAGTGCGGATGCACATTGTCTTGTTGTAGTTAGGTTTCATTTCCCTAAGTGCTTTGGTATAGGTTTTGTTGCTCTCAGGTTGAATTTCTATAGTTCATGCGCTCTCGGAGAAGGAGTTGTGATATCAGGCTCGGGATCAGATATCAGGTTGGTTTCAAGTTATTGCTTATGACTCCATGCCCAATGGATTGCTAAAAGGCCACCGATCGTATACCTCGCAAGTAGGTGATCCCGTTGAGTCACCATAATTTTTTATATATCTCCCCGGGTAATAGAAACAAATATAAGAATATGAAAATCAAAGAAACTCAAAACCCGACATCTATTTATGCCACTAGTTGCCCAAGGCGCACTCGGAAAGGTGCCAACAAGGAAAAATTTGTGCCCCTGGTGCAGATCAGAAGGCGCCAACAAGGAAAAATTACGCCCTAGTGCAAATGGAGAAGGCACCAACAATGAAAAAAATTTTGCCCTGGCTAGGTTGAGATCAAAAGGCGCCAATAAGGAAAAATTTATGCCCTACGGCGCGAGATCGGAAGGTGCGTAACAAGGAAAAATTGTGCCCAAAGCAAATTAGAAGGCGTCGACACCACATTTTCAATTCCTATGGTGCACTTAAAAGTATGTTGACGTGAGGATGGATGCACCAAGGCGCACCTTCAGGAGGTGCAACATTTTGAGCGTTGACACCTGAACCCGACAGAAGCAAACCCTGACCCAGATATTCAAATGGCCATAACTTTTCACAGGGAGCTCGGATTCATGTAAGGTTGGAATTTTTGGAAAGCTTACAAGGTCCTCTATCCAACTAAAATTAGATATATTTAATTGGGTGAGAAAAATTTCTTCAAAAATGCAAAATACAGTTCGCCATTTTTTGGGTTTGCTAGGGTTCTCACCTACCACCATAATGAGATGAATTAAATACAACCTGGAGGTGGTTGGGGTAGATTTGGAATTTCTCTCTCTTCCATCTCTCATTCTTCCTATAAATTTTAAGGAGGGGAATCTTTCTAAAGGTTGGACATTCTTGTTTTTCCCTCCTTCTTCTTTTCGCGGCGAATTTGTGGAGTTCAAACCTCCCATCTAAAATCGTAAAGCAAATTTGCCTCTTGGCATTTTGTAGTGTATTGTATCAATTTTTGGAGCAATTAATGCATGTCTATGGATGATCCTCAACCCTCTTTGTGTTCATTTGCATCCTCCTGATCTTTCACTGCAAATTTTGTTATCTGTGCATGATCTTGCATTGCATTTTAATGGTTTGTGTTTATTGGCAAGATAGGTGTTCTTCATTCCTCGGTGCATCACCTTTGTTAGTTTAGGTTTATTTTTATGCATCTTCTTACCCCGTCTCCTTCGCAAGTTAATTTATGTTTTTGAGTAAACACTCTGTATTTTTATGTGTGCATCTCAAGCAGAGGAATACGAATTGGCCTTCATCAGGAGAGCTTTCTGATTCGCAAGGTCCCACACTTTGGAAAAGCTCCATGTTATGCAATCGTACTAAGAGTCTCAACCCTTTGATTTGCAGACATTCGGGGTGTTGTGATACGCCATCAAGATAATCTTGGCGCATGATAATTAATTAAACTAATGGAGCTTACTAGATGCTTTAAATCAAATATTCTTAGGAAGTAAATTAATAATATTTAATTATTAATTTAATTCCAACTTCCGCAAGGTTTTAGAAACCTTAATCGGGAAATTTATTAATTTTGGATAATGTCTAACCTTATAAACCTCTTCTTAAAACATAAAAATTCACCGTAAATTTGACTATTAAATTATTAGTTGTATTTAGTTTTGATGGTAGAAATTTGTGGGCATTACACTCTACCAAGCTTTGTGGTGTTTTTTAAATTTTTAGCAAGTTTGTTGGTTAATGTTGTTGGTTCCTTATACTCGGTGCAGCAGTTTTTGTGTTGTTGTATAGCTATCTTTTTCTTGTCAATTTGTTATTTCTATGCTCTTTATAAGCGGTTTAGGCCCTGCCTTTGCTTTTTACTATTTTTCCCTCTTTTGGTTGGGTGTGGAACCCACGGATCAAAAAACCACATTATTTTACTTTGTTTATCTTGGGTGTTGAGCCTTTTGCTGTAAACTTGGGCAAGGTCCCTCAAAATATTTTACCAATAATAAAAAATATAAGAAATGTAATCCATTGAAAATTTGTATTGATCCATACTTAAATAATTTTACCCACTAAGAGGTTTGTGATATTTCAATGCATGTATGTTATATTTTCATTTCTATATTGTTTCATTCAGCACATATGTCCCTAACATTAGATGTTAGAGATCTTTCCAATACCATGTTCTACAATAACAACATTAGTTATAGGCTCTCTACAACTATCCACCTTATTCTCTCACCTTGCCCTAAATAGGAACTTGGTGATTAGAAATTTGTTTAGAAGTAGTGTCACTAATCATCCTCTCTTGAAACTAACCAGATTGTTATTTTCTTGTAGTAGATAATTTCTATATTAGGTAAGAAATCATATGTCGATAATTAAAAACTCGCAAAAGTATTTTGTTCTAGGTTGAAAAATTATCAATTTACTCAATTATATCAAAAGACTTGTTGCATCCTAATACTCAAGCCATTAGACATTTTTATACACTAACTAGAGCTCCCCATACCTCTAAGTATACCCAAAATACCCCTATTTTTTTAATCTTATCCATAGAAATATGCCGGTCATTTTTTACTTTTGATGTACAAGTAAGTGGTTAGCCCTAGGAAGTTGCAATAACCTTAGAGACAATATATAAATGGGCTACTAGCATGGTCTATGCTTTATAGTTAGTGTTATTAAACATTGGAATGGCATTATTTGCAAATGGGATGAGTCTATTAATGTGAGCCCAACAAATACACACACCATGTAGGCCTTACCCATCTACACCTAATGGTTTCAAAATTTGATAACTTGGAGTTAGTATCTAAAGAACCACCAATTGATTCCTCTCAACATCATACAAACAAATTACATAATGCAAATAGTGCAAAGAAGAGTTATGTAATTTGTATATATCATCTTGATCAAAAGTTATTGCAAAATAGGATTTAAAGACTGGGGGGACAAAGTGTTTTGAGTCATTTATTATCAAAATGGTGATATACCAAAATTTCAATCAATTTTTTCCCGTAAGGTAGTTTTCCACAAGAATGTATGCAATTATTTATCACCCTCGAAATAAATAGATTATTGTGATTGTCTCATTGAAATGATCATTTTAACTTATAAATATTGTAAAATTATTTTTCCATCCTTGGAAATATTATAATGGTTATGAAAACCTAATAAAAATATTATAACATTAATCTATGGAAGTTTATACTTGAGATCCACTAGATAATGGATATAGAACAAAATATATGTGGCCTCAATGCACAAAATGAAGAAAATTCAAGAAGATTCAATCATCACAAACATTATGAGAACATTTTCTCATTTGGACACATGATACATGGCCTAAAATTGGACTTTCCCAAAGTTATTGGTACCAACACTTCTATTTTTCCATCTACCATATAGAAAAATATTTCATCCAACATGACACATTTTTTCTATATAAATGATCTATTGCCTCCTTCCACTTGGAAAAGGAATATTTATAGTAGTACAAGTGGTATAAAATATGTTACCAAAAACCATCTTAAGATGCATTTTTTTCCTTTTGTTGGTTCAATCTAGTCTCATTTTCTATGATACTTTAACATGATCCCTCACCAAACTCAAGGAAACTAGAACAATTTGTGAATATCAAATTAAATTTGAAATTTTGGTGAATCGAATTGAAGGATTATATGATGAACGTTTTTAGTGTTATTTTATTAATGGTCTCAGAGATATAGTCCATGTAGAGTTGAAATTGTTTAAAAATCTTGGATATGATGGAATTTCTTGTGTTGGCATATCCATTGAAAGATAATCTCAATACCCAATGATATTATTCCAATTTTTCTCCTTTCAAATCATCCACATCACAACACCATATAATATATCCTCCATCTAAAACCACTTCCATTAAATAACTTATAAAATCTAAAATGTAATCTAACTAGGAAAAAAATATTATGTCACAAGTGTGATGAAAATATCCAATAGAGCCATGCAAATTTGTGGAAAAATTTTATATTTACCATGTGTTAAAACTTAAATTACCCCTAAATCCCATTGAATAGAAATATGCAATACAATCCGAGATGAAGAAACTTACAAATACCCTAACAACAAGGGAATCCAATTCAAGATTTTAGGGCATGCATTAGATGGAGTTATCAATACTCAAACTATGAAGGTTAAAGGACACATAAAAATCCCCTCAAAATCATCATTAACTCTTGTAGAACACATAATTTCATGGATCCTTGGCTATAAAACCAAGTCAATTATTGTGTGTATCTTTTTACATTTTAAATTCATTATAGAAAATAGGGAAATTTATCTTATAATAAAAAAATCCATAATTCTCCTTATTTTTGGAGGTGATTATCATTTGAAAGTATGCGTGATATTTCAACCTATTGAAGGTTTTTTCAATGGTTTTATGTTCATGGTGGTTTTGAATGTCAAAACCTACACTATAGGATTTTCCCAATATATAATTCAATCACAATAGCCAACAATATGTATTGCAAGAAATATCTTGGGAAAGATTATTAATTTTAGTCCCACATAATGGAGAAAGTCCAATTTTTGTGAAAATGGTGAGCTCGGAGTCAAAAGTTATGGCCGATTTGAAGTTTCGCAGTCAAACGTTGACTTTTCCTCTAATTTTATTCATCCTTGCATCCAACCCAACTATATATTTTCCGAATAATAAAATTATAAAAATGGCCCCACGTGTAAGACCTGCGTACTTTTATTGAATTTCATGTACTAAAGAAAATAAACTTTAAGGATGAGACCAAGACTTAGCCATGGATTTTCATGATATCTTTTCAACTACCACCAATTCCCATAAAAGAAGCTCGATATTTTTGCAAATTTTTCACATTTTTAAAACTTATTTGGGTTTTCCTCTTATGCGCAAGTTCATCCAAGACTTAGAGAGTTAGTACTTTCAAAAATCCTATATCTAGGAACCCTTCCATATCCCTAAACATGATTTTTGCCTCATGTGAATTAATGTAATTGCTTGAAGGACTAAAGAATTTGATGCTATGCATTATCAAAATTACCTTCGAGAGGGTGAATTTTGGATATTTCAGCTCCACCAATTTTCTTATCATATTTTTGTGTTGACTCATTACTTATAGTAGATTTTGGACTTGTTTTATAGCTCTATTTGAATATTATGTGATTTCATTTGGATATTTTAATGGCTCATGTGATGGTTAGGGTGTGAAGTGCCAATCTATGGTGTAAACAAGTAGTGATTATTATCATAATTTTATTTAAAAATGAATCACCAAACGATTTTGGTTTCAGAATAGTACATGATATAGTTGATCCTATTTGACCTATGATGGATTTATGTTATCATTTCATACTTTGATAGCATTGGTGTATTTTGGCTATAGCATATTATCATGATTATTGTAGTTGGAGCTCATATCTTGCTTAATTTTGGATGCACGTTGATAATATATGATCATCATGGGTTGATATTTATTATTGTGTTGTATATCATGCTACCATGATTAATTATTTCAGTATATATATATATATATATATATATATATATATATTTTGTGTGTATATGTATATGTATATGTATATGAATATGTATACATATACATATGTGTGTGTGTGTATACATGTGTGTGTGTGTGTGACACACACACACACACACACACACACACACATGATATGTATTATGTATGTATGTATCATGCTTGTGTGTGTGTGTGTGTGTGTGTGTGTGCGCGTATGTTTAATGTTTGCAATGAGTGTGCAGATTACAGGGCATAAGAGAACATGGGTTTCAGGGTGGCAACTCAAGATGCACAAGAAGATGACTAAGTCGAGCCTTCAAGCCTTGCATGATTGATTGTATCCTTGTGTGCATATTTTTGTGTAAATTTTAAGGGGCACCATGGGTGACTCCAAAATTTGTAATTAATGTAATTGTGTTTTATTAGTCTTTTGTAAACTAGTTTGGGGGCCTAATGGTCCCCACTTGTATTAAAAGTGTATTATATAAATAATTATATTTTTAGGAGGTTGGGGTCACATAAACACCCCTTGGGTGGGCCCCACAACCTCCATTCTTGTGCCATTTAGCCAAACCCGAAATTGGGCTAAAAATGACAATTTTGGGACCCCTTTTATCTTTGGGGGTTCTCTTTTCATGGAAAAGATCTTGGACCCTACCTATAGGTAGGGGGGCTTCATTTCTTGGTCAAATAAGATTTTTCCCTCCCATTTGACCTCTCACAAGTCACCATTATGTAATAATGGTTGGGTTATGTGTTTCTAAAAAGTTGGATGGTGTTTGACTTATTAACATTTAGGGAATTTGGGGGATTTGTTCTTAAAATGATTTTTTTACTCTATTTTATTTTTTTGGAATCTTGGGTTGGGGAAAAGAAAGGGGTGACACATGTCACCCTCTCATTTGGGAGGATATTTCCTTTCTTCTCTTCATATACCTCCTCATGGAAGAGGAAAGGGATTTTGGCTTGGGATTTTTGTATTTGGATTTGGGAGTTGAGCTTGGAGCTTTGGCTTTGGAGTGGATTGGATAGCTTAGAGACTTGGAGAGTTATTTGAGGTAGGATTATTGTGCCTTCTTTTGTTTTATTGTATGAATTTGAAGAATAAAATGGATGTTGTGTGTGGATATGTGTGTTGAATGTTGTTGTATGGTTATGATTTTATGTGTTCAATTTATTTTCTCCATCCATCATGTGTAGTGATGGATTTTGGAGTAGTGTGGGGGGAAGAGAGAGGAATTTCCTCTTTACCACATGGCTTGATGGACAAGCCATGTTGGCATTCTTTATCTTTGTCCCCTCATATGGTTTGAGGTGGGGAAGGTTGTTCATATGGTTTGAACCTCCTTCCCCATCCTTGGAAAGAAACCCAATGAGGTTTTAAAATCCTCCCAAGGAGGAATTTTGGTGCTTGGGAGGAGAAATAAGGAGGGTGTGTTTGCATGGAGGGATAAGGAGGGCTTATGGAGTTATTTTTGTGTGTGTTTCCTATGGTTGGATCACACTTTTGGCATACTTTGATTTCTCATCCACTCTTCCCCATTGGAGGGAAAACATGGAGTTTTATCCCCTTGTGTTTGGTGGTCCTTTTTTTTATTTTTTTGAAAGTTATAGCTTTTGTTGTTGTTTCTTGTTCATTTTCCTACCCACTTGTGCATACTTGAGGATTTCTTGCTCTCTCTCCCATGGGCTTGGAGAGGAGATTAGCATGTCCTCCACTCTTTGGAGATGGCATGTAATGATGTCAATAGGTTGGGAAGTAACTAGGCTCTATCTCCCTGTGATTTGAAGATCTTATGGCATGGATAATATGTAGATTTTTGCTTGAAGATGACGGTGAATACATGAAGAATTTGTCATATTATCTTCCCAATTTTGGGGAAAGTTTTTGACTTTGTTCTTGCAAAATGATGTTCTAAACTTCTTTTGTATTCTCCCATCTTGGGATGTGATTGTAACCCATTCTTATAATGTGTTGATATTTTTATAATATTTTCCTTCCTTGATAGGGAATTTGTATGATTAGTTTGACCATCTCCTTAAGAATTTTTTTTGTTGTATTGTGAGTTTGATGTCTTCATATTGGAAATGACTCTTAATCTTGATATTGAACATGTTGAAAATTGTTACTCCTTCATGTTGTAAAAATATTTTAATCTTGCTTTTGGTGAAGGTTGTGTAAACTTGTTGAATGAAAGAGTTAGATTGCTAGTATCTTTTGGTGAAGGAATGAAATTATATTGTAATCTTAAATCTTTCTTGATATGTCAAGCTTTCCTTCTTGTTATGGAGGTTGAATGTGAATATTTATTAAAGGAAAGTTTGGGGGTATGCCTTAGTCCATTGAAAGGAATATTGTTTGGGTTTGTAGTGTGATTTGGGAGGTTGTACTTGCATTTTCACTAAAAATTAGTATTGGGATGAATGGATGCAATTGGGCTACAATGAATTTAATCACTTGTTTATTTGATTTGCTTATAGTATTGTGAGAAAGGACTCTTGTATTTGAGTTCATTATGTGAATGTTTTATACTCTTTACTCTTAAAATCAAGTGTTATAGTTATTGTAATTTTTTAGTTGTTATCTTCTAGCAAACAATAATCGGGTATATTAATAGTGAAAAAATAATGGTAATGGCTTTTCCAAAAATCTCTGGTAACACATTTAAATCTAGATGAAAATTACATTATATATGCCTTCATAAGCATGGAAATGTAAATATGGGATATATAGCTAAATATGTTTTCAAACATAGAATTTCATTAAATCTAAATACATTATTTGTTCACACAGTTTTAGAATATTTATTTATAAGTGGAAATCAATTTTTTCACATTGTGAGAAAAAAATTAAACATATGACTCTTATAATCAATAGATTTTTCAGACCTTTCTGTGTGTGTGTGTGTGTGTGTGTGTGTGTGTGTGTGTGTGTGTGTGTGTGTGTGTGTATATATATATATATATATATATATATATATATTTTTTTTTTTAAATGTTTTTAATCGCAATCTCTACGTTTTTTGTGTTATAGTTTTGGGAGAGGGAGGGATTGGACAAGTTGCCGGGCCAAAACCCGCCCAACCACTCCCCCTCCCTTCACATTATGGGTGGCATACCACATCCACCCATACCCCCTTCCACTTCACTGCTGCCCAAGTGGTCGACCTTCCCGTGTGTGCGGTTGCACCTTCCACGACCCGTCCAATCCCTCCTCTCCTACATATTATGGGAGGCATACCACATCCGTCCATACCCCCTTCCACTTCATTGTGTCAAGCAAATCGACCTTCCTCTATGTACGATTTATGCCTTCCCAACCCTTATACCTCCCAAAGCCACTACCCTATGCATCGAACCCCTTAAACCGTAACCCTCGCCCATATTTCTTACACACAGTCTCCCTAACAACCATAGCGTGATTTTTAAATATTCCCCCTGTAAATATTCATAAAATCGAACACACACACACACATCAAAACAAGCCTATTATATATAAAAGAGGGTAAAACTATTTACCCAAATCCATAAATCTCTCTAGTAAACAAAATTAAAATTAAAATACACTTAAAACCCTTAGCTATTTAAAAATAAAACAATAAATTTATGCTCTTTCCATAGATATTCAAAAAAATCCCTCCATAACCTCCTCCTCCATCCTCTTCTTACCTGCACACAAACTTGTGCACATATGAGAGGGAAAATAATAAAAATCCAATAATGAAAAGAAAAGAAGGGAGCTTATAAGCTAGGATTAGGGTTCCTCAAATCTAGTGGCTTGGATGCTTTTGATCCAAGGGCTCAAAATGAGCCCTACAAATTGACTTGAGTAGAGTATGTGTTTAAATGGGAGTATGGGTGAGTTAAATCAAATACTATTTGAGATGATTTTTAATTAGAAGGGTGAGTGTATCCTTTGGGGAAAGGGTAATTAAATTAGGTTCCTAGGAATGAAATAAGGGTCCTTGGAAATGGGGGCATAGGCTTAGGTTAAGTGACCATTGTAATTGTTAAGTGAACTAAATATCAACCCAAGAGAGGTTGTTCCAATTATTTAGTTGTGATAATTATCGCCTAGGAATTATAATTAAATCAATTAGAAAAACAAATTGTATGTACTAAAAGGGTATGTTTAACTAGGTGAATATGGTTAAATAATATTATTACGTTTCAAAAAAATTATCCGTATTTTTAAGCAATATAGTGTGGATATTTTGGTGCGAAAATGGGGCATTGCGTATGGTATCGATACATTCATCTCCAAGTATTATCTTTGTTGATAAAGGTGAGTAGATTGTATATCTCTTTTATGCTACGAAGGATATTGACTACATTGATATATCATTTGAAAACTTTGTAATGTTTTGAAACTCATGTGATCTAATATATGTGGTCATATTGTTAACTAAGGAGTGTATCTTAATTTAATAATAATAATAATAAACAGATTATTATTAATAGGGATGTGACAAAACTCTCCATTTACCAATTATAAAAAAAAAAAAAAAAAAAAAACTAATTAAATTAGTATAAAACAAATAAATAAACAAAAAGAAGTTGAGATGGAGGCACCACATTTTAGTATCATGTAGAAGACAGAGGATGATATCATGGTTGAGTACGAATCAAAGCACTCTTGGGAGAACTCGCCACTTACATTACCACTTAATTCTTCTTCTTCTTCCTTTTGGTTATTCATTAAATTGCATATTTCTTTTGGTGTGGAGAATTATCCTTAAATGCTAACCATCCAGCGTACATTATAAGCATAATGTATTGTTTAATCTTTTATATTTAAATAAGAATTATTTTGAAACGATGGGTCAGCACGAAATGAAACACCTCTTAAAATTTTCAATTTCGCTCGTATAAAACGAGGGCTTCGTTCCCACACAAGAAACAAACCAAAACATACTCGGACATTCGCCGAACTCTCAAAAGGAAAATATTCCAGGATTTGCGTGGCCAGAAAGATTTTTCATTTTCATGTGAGAGAGACAGCTCTTTCATAATCAAAATTTCTGGTATGGATGAAGAAGAGAGGAGGAAAATTACAAAGATTTTAAAGGACAATTAAGGTTATAGGAAGGAATCCCAAATTTTATGCGCTTAAGAGGAAGATTGAATCCGGAACAAATAGAAAGCGTGGTGGATACATTGTATCCAACTCCTGCTGAGCCCCATTTATTTTTTCAACATAAGAAATCAGAGAATATGACTGGTAAGATCAGGTGGAGAAGAACCACGGTGAATGTCTTCAAGGACGGAAATGTGTATGATTATGATCATGAGGAACCATAATGTCTCAAGTCCAAACCTGGTGAAGAAGTTTCCATTAATGCTTATAACCCGGCCTGATAAAGAACAATACCCATACATACCCGAGCTGTCAGATTATAAACGTCATTCAACACCAATGGAGAAAGGTTTACAATTCACTCAATTCTAGGACTCGCCTCAAGTGTATGCAACTCTCTACAGACAGATCGCTAGGAGTCTCATCTACTTGACGTACACCAGACCAGATATATATTTTGTTGTGAGCTATCTCTCAAGATTCATGTGGGAGCCAAAGAAGTGTCACTGGGTTGAAGCAAAGCATCTTTTGAGATATGTCTAACGTACACTTGAAAATGGTCTGGAATACAAGAAGAATTCTCAATTCTTCTTATAGGGATACAGCCACTCAGACTATGCTGGATCATTTGATGATAATAATTCAACGTCATGATACATATTTCTTCTTGGATCTAGACCGATATCATGGATAAGTAAGAAGAAAAATGTTGTTTCTCTTTAATCCACTTAGGCAAAGTATCATGACGCACGTGGAGTTATGTACGAGGTGATATGGTTACGTTGCATCCTCGCTGATTTGAACATTTGTGATGAGAGGCCACCTATTAGTCATTGTGACTATTAGGGTGTGTTGAAGCTTGTGAAGAATCTTATTTTGCATGAAAGAACCAAGCATATTGAGGTTGAATGTCACTACATTCAAGAGCAAGTCTTAAACCACCACATCTATGTCCAATACTACCCAAAAATGCACATATTACTAATATACTCGGAAAATCCCTTGGAAAGGTGAAGTTTGGATTGTTTAAGAAGTACATTTGTAAAAATAATGGAATAAGGGGGGAATGTTAGGTTATTAGAACTCATAGTTGTACGGGTATGTAATAATTTAGTGTAGGTATCTAATACATCTTTTTCAACATATGTTCTATAACTTCCTGTTCTTACATGCAATCAATAGGAAATTCATGCATTCGTCAATTTTGTAAAATTCTCCCTCCGTATTGATGAATAATCAATGTGCATTACATGTTTTTGCATTCACATTTTCTATATAATATTTGTTTTACCACTTACATCTTTTTTTTGAACTGTATATCTTTTTTTGGGTGTGGAGAATCATCCTTAAATGCTAACCATCCACCTTAAATTATAACCATATTGTATTGTTTAATATTTCTAATGTATTAATGTAATTATGCTTTTGAGCAATTTTAAAAAAAAGATTAAAAGAAACCTCACTTATAATATTCAAATAAGAATTGTTTTTAAACGATAGGTCGCCATGAAACGAAACCCCTATTAAAATTTGTCGATTCCACTCGTATAAAATGAGGGCTTTGTGCCCACACAAGAAACGGACCAAAACATACTATAACATTCGCCATACTCTCAAAATGAAAATATTCCAGGATTTCTATTTTCATTAGAGAGAAGCTCTTTCATAATCTAAATGCCTGGCATGGATGAAGAAAGGAGGAAAATTGCAAATATTTTAAATGACAACGAAGGTTACAGGAAAGAAGCCCAAACTGTTATGGGATTAAGAGAAAGATTGAGTCTAGAACAAATAGAAAGCGTGGTGGACACATTGTTTCTAGCTCCTGAGGAACCCCATTTAGTTTTTCAACATAAACAATCAGAGAACATGACTGGTAAGATCAGGAGGAGAAGAACCAGTGTGAAGGTCGTCAAGGAAGGAAATGTGTATGATTATGATCATGAGGAACCAGAATGGCTCAAATCCAAACCTGCTGAAGAAGATTCCATTAATGTTGGTCCTCGGTCCTCAATAGGTAATAGAAATGTACCCATGCTTATAACCCCGCCCGATAAAGAAAAATACCCATACATACCTGAACTGCTTGTTGGCGATGGAGAAAACTCCGTCCATGAAGGGTATCCAGATTATTTGGTGAGTAATGATAATGCAATTAATTTGGTTGGTGAAGGACCTCCTGTTATTACGAGCCGAATTAAAGGTTAGGAGCGCCCTAGGCAATAAGTGAAGTGGATGCCCTTCTTACAATTGTAGTCAATAATTTTTTCCCATCAAATAAATAAATAAATGTTACATATATTATCATATTTTAAAATTTGTATAAGGATAATAACAAATCACTAGTTTAGATAAATTGGTATATAAAAGGAATAAAAATATCCTATAAAATTTTCAAATAAGGACAAGTAATAATCCATGGATGGAGAGAATTAATCACATGAGGTGCACAAATACTATTTTTTATACAAAGTTGGTTACTCTTCTTTCCTTCAATTATATTTGCCTTTACTAGCTACACCAGTGACATTATAAAAAATACATGAACATTTTTTGAGAAAAAATTACACACTTGAATTATCTAGAGCTACATTAGAGAATGGGTAAAAATACCAACAAAATCGAATGAGCTTAAAAATATACATATTTTTTTACTTGCAAAAATATTATAGTAACTTTTTATGTGTATGCATGATATTCGTATTACTTTATAATAATATCAATAAAAGAGTAAATTAATATGGACTTTAGGTAAAAAAAAATGCTAAATTCTAAAAATAATAAAAATCTTTACATTTAAACTCCGACTTTGTTGGCACCTAAGAAGTTGCCTAGTCTTTGTAAGGCTTAATCCTCCCTTGGTTACTACTAAGAAGAAAAGATACTTGTGGGGAGTTGATGTTAGGATTAATATTGTTTACATTATTAATCATGATTATTATTTGTAATATAATATGAGTTGGTTAACAACTCATATTATTAGTTATATGTTTGGGTGATTATTATATTGAGTGAGTTGTTGAAACAACTCACGTATTGTATAAGTTGAGTGGTTTGTGGAGAGAGCTATTCTAGGGAGTGTTGTTAGAGCAACCTCCTTGAGTATAGGAACAGGATCTCCTTTATAATTGTAATTTTCCAAATGATTTAATAACACAGAGCACTATTGTGTTATTTTCAATGATGGACTAAATTGAGCTCTACATTTGATATCGAGCGAGATACAATCCTAAGATGGAGAAATAGAATGCAATAGGGGCAATGTCTGATTTTATTACTGCCCCAATTCATGAGATCCGATATATTCCTTTTGAGTGTAGGTTTGTTTGTTTGTTATTGTGAGTACAAAAATTGTTATCAAATTTTGTAGAAGTGCGCAGCTGTGCCAGGAGCATCCAGTGAAGAGGAGACATCTATTATCTATAGTGCAGTCCAGAAAAATGGTGACTTCATTACATCATCCAGGTCTTACTTGCATGTACAGTTAAAGACACCATCTTTCACATATTCATCAGTGTCATATTGTCATTACGACAGATCTGGAAATTGATGTCTCTACACTATTGTAGTTTTTATTCACAAGAATTCCGTATCTTGTGAACTCGCATAATTTGATTTTCCCGTGAATGAAGTCTTGTTGCATCAAAGCAGATATCAAATTCAATTAATCATATATATGTTACTCCGATCTGCACATTATTCTAGATGAGAGGAGGACCTTCGAAGCAATGTTTTATCTCTAATTTTTTGTGTTTATCACTGTGTGTTAAGCTTGTTCGACTGGTGTCGAGGTTTCACCAATGTCTTCCAGATCTCTTATGCTATGAACGAGATTTGATATCATCGACTTCAAACTTTGTGTTTTATTAACTCTATCAACTCTATGTGTTGGCCTGAGTAATGATAACTTCCATCCATCTCAAGATCAAGGTTGGATCTAATATATTTTATAGTTGCGGATTCAAATTCCACCAAATTTGCATTGAAGATTTTTTACAACGTTAGATCAACTACTTCAGTGTTGTGAAGAGACAAGACAAATTCTTTGCATCAGATCCACCGTGTGTATTTCTCCAACCTGATAGATGCATTTAGAAAAGAGGACTTCAATAGCTTGTGAATCCGTTTGCTGACCAAATCTTGACAATCTACATGTTGAAATTGTCACGCATGAAGTCGACTGCATTGGCTTTGAAGAATTGACACTGTACAACCAATTTGTTTTTGGGTTCACATCTAGTGTTTTCACTCAGAAGTTTGTGCATGTTTCAGCACGTGCTTGCATTCTAACCTACCATCCCTGTTTGCCCACGTGTTTCTTTGGATCGCCATTCCAAGCATCTGTTGTGCATACACACAAGAGCATCAGAATGACTGCAAGTGCCTCGTAGACAATCACGGTTAACGGTGGAGTGATTATAGTTTTCAGTTCACCACTCTCGCCATGCATTTTATCCAAAAATGTGTTCACTACCTTGCATGTCTGCCATGTCATAGCTTCCAATAAACCGGGTATATTATATGTTTCTAGAAGATTTTCATTTGTTTGTTAAGTGGGCACTTTATAGGTAGACCTTAAGTGTCAATGTTATTCAAAAAGTCAGTCTTATTTCGTACTTATTCATGTTTAGTTTCTAAACTTTTGATTATAAAGTCAAGTGTTTGTTTATTATTCAATCAATAGTTGTAAAGTATTAAAAAGTAATTTTCTATTACTTTTTTAAATAGGTTGTTTAATAATCAATACTTTTGGTGTCTAAACCATAAGATACATTGTGTATAAGTATTGTCGGGTTGTTATTTCATTTAGGTTTCATAGTCATAAAATTAAATATTTGAGTCGTCAAAATATTGTATTGAAGGTAAAGTCAATTTGGTCACAGTGTCAAGTCAAAATAAAGTGTATTGTCAGTCAATGCCATTGTAAAACATGTCATTGTCTAAAGTCTGAAAAATAAAAATAAAAATTGCCCGCATTTCAATTTTGGACGCATTTTCACTTGTACACGACGTCCAAATTATTGAAGCTATTTTGAGCTTCATGATCACATCCGGTGAGTTAGCAAACCATCTATCGGAGGATGGAGGAAAACAAAGGAAGGAGGTCAATCAACGACCTCTCATCAGTCGCCAACGATGGGGCCACATAGATGGTTTGGTGACATGTGTGCAGTGTGGTTTCTTTTTCAGTTCATTTTCAGTGTTCCTGTTTGCAGTGTGATGGTTTGCTGAATAAACCCTTTTTTGAGATTTTTGGAGGAGTCATGTTTTCAGAATACTCACTTTTGGGAGTAGGAGAATATTTCGAGGTAGACTCAAGGGATGGTTATCCAGCTAGTGTGAAGCTTGTGGATCTTGGAGATTCAAAATTTGAGCGCCAGGGAGGAAGGGAAAGTCCCACAAGAACCCAAAGAGGAAGGGAGCATTCCTACATAATTCGGCTCGACACTACGCCTTTACGAGGGTAAAGAGATAATCTATGGAGTTTGTACTTGGTCTAAGAAGTGCTTTCAGGAGGTGGTTCAACTTCTTCGAATATGGTTCTTCGTCGTGTTCACATTAAGGGGGTGAAGATTAGTGATTAATAATGTTCACACTAAGGGGGTGAATGTTAGGATTAATATTGTTTACATTATTAATCATGATTATTATTTGTAATATAATATGAGTTGGTTAACAACTCATATTATTAGTTATATGTTTGGGTGATTATTATATTGAGTGATTTGTTGAAACGATATTGTATAAAAGTGGTTTGTGGAGAGAGATATTCTAGGGAGTGTTGTTAGAGCAAATGAGTATAGGAACAGATCTCCTTTATAATTGTAATCGCAAATGATTTAATAACACAGAGCACTATTGTGTTATTTTCAATGATGGACTGAATTGAGCTCTCACAGGTGAATTTGTCGCCATTTTCTCGACGATGATGAAGAGGAGAATAAGGACATAGATATGCCACTTGTTCATAAACATGATGATACAATTTCATCATATAAGGGAAAATCGCCCTCGAGCTCGATTTGAATGATTCGATGATTAAAATCATTACTATTATCATTTAAGATCGTCATAGATTCATAAGATTATAAGCAATTTCATGGTTATTTCCTTTTATCTGTTTTTACCGGTGAATAAAAAAATTCACGTATTACATTCATTTATAAAGTTTAATGTTGTAATGATTTTAAGTTTTTTTTTACTTAATTTTTACAAAATACTATTTTTTAATAGTTGTATTTAATGATGTATTATAGTCTTATCTAGTGCAATAATCAAAACTCTTAGTGTTATAATTAAAGTTGCATTTTACTTAACAATTAAAATTGTTATAAAAAGTCAAATATTATTATAAAATATTTAACATTTGGAATACATTTATATAAAAATACAAGATTTTCTTTACAATAAAAATAAATATAAAATATCTTATTATAAAAAGATATCTCTAATCATGAGACACCTTCTATTCTAAGAAATATCTATATAATATCATAAGTTTGAGTATTTGCGTGAAATTTTGGCATGCTTCACATTTGGAAATTTACTAGTTTCTTTGGAAAGAGTTGTTTAATAGTACTAACAGGTCCATGGGATTTTGAAGGTATCAGTTAGTTAGAGATGAAGTTCTAACATTGTTGGGTCACTTATACACCTTGCTCCTAGTGGAAAAATTGAATCCTGCTCCTACTTTGGGTAAAGTTTATCAAATGAGGAATCGGTATGAGAAAAATCAAGATGAATGTGATCTTTTGGTGGAGTGCTTTATGTTAGTTCTTATAAATCATTGATGTATTTAAATGTAAGGAAAAAAATTGTTATAAATTCATAAGGCTCAAAAGTGTCATAGATTCGTAAGGCTCAAAAGTGCCATAGATTCATTCTAGTGCAAATCACAAGCATATTCACATGAATTTATGTGAGCATAAAGATGGTGCTTTGGTCTATTGGATATTTATACTTTTATTTAATAATATTTTTGATTTTAAGTATGTGTGTATATATATATATATTTTTGTGTGTGTGTATGTGTGTGTGTGGTGCTTGTTAAAGAATTTGGTAAAGGAATATTAATAATTTGTAGCATTTAGTTGGAATCTTTATTAATTTATATGTAAAGATGAAATAAAGTTTTTGTAATTACATGATATTATATTGGATCCACTTAAAATTAAGGTTGGAATGATTTTAAGATTTGTTTTACTCGTTTTTTACAAATATTTTTTTAAGAGTGTAATTAAAATTCTAGTTAGTTATGCATTATAGTCTTATTTAGTATCATAATTAAATTTCTTATTATTTGTACAATTAAAGTCGCATTTAACTTTGCAACTAAAGTCTAATATTATATCACATGTAAAGACAACACAACTCTTTTTTGAAATGTTTTTTAATTCATGGTTTGAGTCATGTTTTAAGCCAAAATTGAAGTCATGTTTTGAGTTGAAATTAAAGTTATAGTTAAGGAACATATTAAATTTTGGCTAATTTCACCACAATGTTGGTGACATTTTGGGTGGTGTTGGCCTTTCTTTAGTGACATTTTGGGTTAGTCATCTCACTTAGATGGACATTGATCTAGGTGTCACATTAGTTATGACAAATTCCCTTACGGAATTTTTCATATGTGTGAGTGTTTCATAGGAGTTACTTTTCACTTTGGAAAGTAACTCCTCTTATCCATCATGGAGGTATATTTTCTTACATGTGAATTACACACTCACTACCCTATTTGTACTTCACCTCTTTTGATCCATGGCAATGCATTCCATTCCACTCCATTTTTCGAATCTTGAGCTCTCATATGCATGCACATTGCTTTCATAAAGTTTTTTTGCTTGAATCTTGCAACTTCTTCATCTTGGTTAAGTGCAACTATTTGATGCACGTAGATTCCCTCCGGGTCTTCGTCCTTCATCCCTTCATCATGGTATTCATGGGGACAGGAATCATATTGCTCACCATTGCTGCTCCACCTTGTAGTTGCTTATGCAAGCTCTTGTTTGCTTGTGCTCTACTTGCATATTTTGAGATTCTAGTGTTTTTTTGTGGTTTGTTTTTGTACTCCTTGCTAGTAGTGGTTCAGCATTTGCAGGATAAAAATAGGTGCAGTTTTTGGTATTTGAGAGGTGCAGTGTTGGGATTGAGAACTGATTTGGGTAGTAGCTCAATGTGCTTCCTTCACACATCTTGCTCTACTCTAAACTCGCAACCCTCTTTCAGTTCCCGCAGACTCTGCTTGGTTGGTTCGATGGTTCACACATCAACTCGGCTCACGTTTTCTCAACTCGCTGCCTTGGCTCCAGCTCGGGTTTCCCTCTACGTGAAATTGTATGCTCTGAGATTGCATTACCAGACGCATTCAACTCATCAATTTGTTCATCCTAGCTCATGCATTGTCCTTAACCACTCGACTCTACATTGGAATCTGGCTCGGTTTGTTGTGCATCGACTTGGGTCACATTTTACTTGGGTCTCTTAATTGATCGCCGATGTTTGCATTTGGTTGTGCTCCCTGGTTGGTCGTTGGCTCATTGCATAGCTCTGTTACAAGGTATTCATTCGGCTACATTCAATTTAGCTCGTCCTGATTGTCTCTGGCTCAACTACATTCATTTTGGCTCGATTCACCTTCTTTTCGGCTCACGAGCTTGTTTGACTATTGTTCGTTGTGATTCAACTCAGGGCTGGTCTTGTTTCACGGCTCATTTGCAGGATCGAATCCTTCCTACTCACTTTGGCATGTGCACCTGCTCTATGTAGGGTTTTCCATTACTCTACCCATAGCTCTTGTGCCAACTCAGTCGTTACAACGGTTCTAGGAATCTTTAAGTGAACGTTACTCTGGCATTCGACACGTGGACTCTTCTTACACGTGGCCTCCCCGCTTCTGGCTTCCTACTCACGGCCTTCTCGCGACTCAACTCAGGCCTGTCCACATTGGCTCCGTAGCATTTACCATCTCACCTCATGAGCATGTTCAACATGCGGCGAGCCCACCTTCAAATAGCTCGAGCTCCTTCTACTCAGACAACGCCTCAATAGCTTTGACTCGACTCAGTCGCGTCTAGTTGCCCCTTCCTCTGCCTCTGGCGGCATTTAAAGTCAGGCTTGCTTAACTGACACACTCGATGGGCTTTCAAACAGCTCAGGTCCCTTTATTATCAGCTCGTCGGTTATAAGCCCCGCTCAGTCCACCTTAAAACCACTCGGTCAAGCGACGAGTCCTTCCCAAACCACCAAATCGGTCCACACACAGAGCCAGCTCGCCAGCCAGCTCACTTCTCTCTCTCTACTATTGTTTTTTTCAGATTAATTATAAATTAATTTTATTTGTAATTAAAGAGGATAAGCAATTTTTTAGGGAAAATAACTTGTTTTTATTGGCTTTGTGGGCCCCACCTTTGCCCCCTTCTCTCATTGTAGAACGCTCTTCTTCACTTGCAGGTTAGTGAGCGCAACCACCACAACCTTGCGCCAAGAGAGCCCAACTCGCATTCGGGGTTGTTTTTTTCTTGGTTTCTTCTTTCGCATTCTTTTACACATATTTTCTACCATGGATCCTCTCATCGGTTCCCTTACTCACCCCTTTTAATTACCTAGAATGGTTGGATGCTTCATATTTTGTCTTGAAAAAGAAACAACTATTTCAGATAACCACATGTTTTTAAGTTGAACCTACACATGTAGTAAAAAAGGAAAAGTGGCATTACAAGTGTAATGAAGCCATTGGATTTATATCCCTTTGTGTGTCTCCAGAACTATGCTTCCACATTTCTTCTGCTAAAACACCCAAGGAAGTTTTTGATTCCCTACACAAATTTTTGGGAAACAAGATGAAATGAGGGGACATGAACTTGAAAATGAACTAATCATCCTTAGTCCCAATAGTTTTGACACCCTTCAAGACTTCTTCACTAAGTTCAAATCACTCAGATTGTAGTTGGTAGCTTGTGGGATAGACAAAAAGGAATCGTAACTCATTTTATCAATCCTTGCAAAACTTGGTCCCGAATAGTCTGTCTTTGTCTCACCTTCCATGCAACAAAAAGGGCACTCTAGTAAAATTTGGTCTATACCCTCACTTGATGAGTTTATTATAGATTTGATTAGGTAAAAATATTAATTAATTCATATGGGCGCCTTGATATCCACAAAATCTTATGCTCTTATTGCTGGAAAGGAAAAACAAAAACCTTCAAAGGAGAAGAAACATGACAAGGATCATGAAAAGAAGGAAAAACCAAAAACCAACTCTTCCACTTCCTCTTCCAGTTCTAAACCTCCCAAAGAATGGATCAAATGTGGGTACTGCATAATGGCAGACATGATGAAGAAAAGTGTTTGAAGAAAAAGATTGATCTCCTCACTAATTTTCTTGAGAAGCACAATATCGGAGTTCCATATTCTCTCAAAACATATTTCATCATATCGGGACGGTTCTAAGGAGAAAGAGAGTGAAAAAGGGAAAGTGAAAGAGAAATAAAAAGTGAAAGAATCAAACAAGGAGAAACCAAAGGGAAGAGCTCTAGTGACAGTTGTGCCACCTACTCCTACATGGATCATTGATTGGGTGCAACTCATCACATGGCATCATCAGACATTGAGTTTGCTTCATTGGATCCATGTGACATGTCTTCTATTCAACTCAGTGACAACACTACTGTATAATTTTTTGGGAGAGGATCAGTTGAAGTGAGTGGTGGTACTTTCAACAATGTTCTTAGTATCCCTTCACTTTCAACCAATCTTCTTTCAGTTTATCAGATCACTCACCTTGGATAGGGCATGCGGGTTGAGTTCACTCTAGAATGGTTTATGTCGGGGATCTTCACAAATGATGTTATTATTACGAGTTAGTATAGCTGACCATCACACTCAGTTGTACTCATTCTCTCACTTTTCTCCTCCTTTAGATTCTTCATCTGACTCAGTTGGACTTGAGGATATTTACAGAGCCCATTTCGATGTTGAGGACATATCTTCTAGCATATTTTATTGTCATGATGATGGGAACCCACCTCCACCATCCACTTATCACTTGCCACATATTGAGGATTTGTCTCTTGATTTGCCTACTTTTATTCCACTTCATACATTTCAGGATCGAGGCACTATGATTTAGGACTCATCAGGCATTGGGCACACTTATTCACAATTTCAGGACATTCCACCTTCCTTCCTTGCCATTACTTCGGGATCATCATTTCTTCATGAAGCATTTAGAATTTCCACTTTATGTTGGAGCATTATTCCTTAGACTAAAACAACACCTTATCATTATAGGGCTCTTTTTCCTCCTCTTCACTTAGCACAGGGTGGATCGTGACTAGATCATCTTCTTGGGAGGTTGGATAGGCTTCTTCTTATCTCCTTGTTTTTCTTAATAATTTAGGTGTTTTTTCTATCTCTTGGTGGAGGTTTTTCCCACTAGGTTTTCCCTCACTACTTGATATTTTTGGTGTGCATGGGTACCTCATCAGGCTTATGGTTGGGACCCATTTTCCTTTATGTGTGTTTTTTTCACTTACCTTTCCCTATCCTAATTTTCAATGAAGGGGGGATGTTAGTGTAGGTGGTATTTTTCAGCTTTTATTTAGTTATTTGGTGTAATTCCACCTCACTATTTGATTCATCTCACTTAGGTGGACATGGATCTAGGTTTCACATTAGTTATGATAGATTCCCTTACGGAATTTTTCATATATGTAAGTGTGTCATAGGAGTTACTTTCCCCTTTGGAAAGTAACTCCTCTTCTCCATCATGGAGGCATCTTTTCTTACATGGAGTTACTCACTCACACCCCTATTCGTACTTCAACTCTTATGATCCATGGCAATGCATTCCATTCCACTCCATTTTTTGAATCTTGATCTCTCATATGCATGCACATTACTTTCATAAAGTTTGTTTGCTTCAATCTCACAACTTCTTCATCTTGGTTGAGCGTAACTATTTGATGCATGTGGATTCCCTCCGGGGTTTTGTCTGCATCCCTCTGTTAGGGTAAACCTTTGTAGTCTAAAGGTTGATTCCATGTTCTATTTTGCACTTTGAGCTCAATGTTTGCAAGAATTTTTTGAGAGGTATCTAGCTCCACAAGAATTCTGGCATATGTTGTATGGGTGAAATCAGTGGTTTGAGAATCAATATAGAGAATGTTACCCAAAACATGTCCAATGGAGATCAGGAAGTCATGGTCCCAAAATTATAGAGGTGAGTGAGGTATCTTAATCCAAATGGTTTAAGAGAAATATTATGTTATTGGGTTAAAAGAAGGAACCAAGGTTTTGTGACAAGGTAGTGTGTGTAGTCACAAATTCACGCACTTACTATTACTATTATGCCACAAATATGTTGTTTTATATATGGATCTCATTTAAGAAAAGTATTCATTAATGGCTCATCCCCTAGTCCTATCGTCATTTTATTGGATCATTGTCATTAAATGTTTTACACGGTCATCGAGCTACTCACACAATTCTAGTTGTCTCTCATGGAGTTCAAGTTTTCATTATTTACTTAGTAGTTGTCTCTAGTCTTTGACTAGGATGCCTAGGAAGAGATTGGGTCACTGTTGGTGCCCTAGTCCTCATTTTTAGAAACCTTGGTCCTGGTTGTACTTGGTTCTAATTTAGAGTCTCGAGGTCGGTCTTTGTAGTTTTCCATCTCATTCCCCTAGGTACTAGTTGGCATGTTAGGTCATTAATGTCAAAATTTGAGCAAGAGATCCCTATATAAACACAACGTACACACTATCTTAAGGGAGAACTATTTATACTAAGGGCTAACTATCTACATAAGGTAAGGGACTGCATTTGGGCACTATTCTGCATCACACACTACATAGTAAGGGTTGTATTCATTCCATTCCATCCACCATTTGCATATTACATCTATTGATTTCCTATTATTTTGGCGTCATTGGTGTTATGGAACCCTATGCATATAATTGCACACAAAAGCACATAGAACTACATCGGGTATGAAATGCGGTGCAACGATCGGTCATAATTCCATCCATTTGGCTGATTGAGGATAGTCTGACCGATTCATTTTCATCTTTCTTTTTAGATTTTGATTCTTTTATGTGGGGTTTTGTAGGATATTATTCATCAAATATTTACAATGACATCAGTGAGAGCTAGTGAGATAAAGACCTAGTTATTGCAAATACCTAGCAACCAACTCATATTCGGAGTTATGAGCTATTCCATGAGACTAGGGCTCCCATACTATAAACCATGGTGCACACAGCACCCCAATCTAGCCAAATATTCATCTACTACAACTTCTAGATGTGTGCTATCATACTCTATTCTACCTATGCATCATCTAGTATAGTTCTAGATCACTGCGAGGTAAGTTCATTTCGAGGTTAGTACCTTTTCCCTCCTATTTAATTATTTCGTTTAAATTTATAATATAGAATAAGATTAGTTAGAATTTGTATTTTAGTTTATATCATTCATTTCATTTTTGTAATTGTTTAGATTAATTCCAAAATTTATAATTTTAGTTAATTAGTGTGATTGAGAGACCCAAAGTTCATCATCTATGGTTTATTTATTAGCTATGGAAGAAATAATAAAATAAAAGTTCCTTTAGCACATGGGTAAAGGTCTAATCTTCAGCGAGGAGCTGAGATTTAAAACTTGGAGATCAATCATGAAGCAATGGTAGGATGGGAAAGAATCCGTTGAATCTACATATCAAGGTATGCTCTTAAAAGTAGAGTTCAAATTTGATTACATCCTCCCTAAATGTGACACATGGAGTAGTAGAAGCAAAAGCCATACGTTTTGAGGACCAACTACCCTGCAAAGCATCCCTAAAAGTGTGGTTAGCTATCTCAAAGGGGTGGAATTTCATCCTAGGGGCGATTTCATTTTGTGGCACCCCATACCCTAGAACATGGGAAGAGTGTACCAAAAGGGGTTTTAAGCTTAATTTGCCACCACCAATAGACAACTCATGGAAAACCTGCAATCCATGGTTATCAAATCCCTTACAACCTGTTGACTGGCATATATCACATAGAGTTTCTTCTTGTAGATCCACATGTTGTTGTGAGATCTTGTACTAGATTCATTTTGTAGATCCGCATGTTAATGTGAGATCTTGTATTGTTAGATCCACATGTTATTATGATATCTTGTATTATAGATCCATGATATCATGTTGTATTGTTGATCCATAGGAATTTAGTATTGTAGCTCATTGGAGAGCTTGTGGAAACAAATAGTATCCAAATATAGTATAGGAGGTTGTCTTCTTATATGCACAGGTTGATGTAGTGAGATGGAGGAGAGACTTACTTCTTGGTGCACATATATGGTTACACATTGGTAGACCCTTGTGAGAGGTCTTGTTTGTAGATTCACATGAGAGCTTGGTTACACAATGGGAGATGCAGTAGTTCCTAGTTATGTGAGATCTTGTGGTGTTTGGAGGCATGGTTGTAGTGCACTCATGTAGATCCATTTAGAGATCTAGAGGAGAGGAGATAATCTTGAGAGAGATGTATGGAAAGAGTTGGTTTGTACTCTTTTTCATTATTATATATATGAGATCTCTATCTTTGGTGGACATAGCCCATATTGGGTGAACCATGGTACATGTTGTGTTATGTGTGTGTACATTGTTTTGATTTGGATTTATCTTTTTACACTTCCACTACTATAGATTTTGGGGAATTGATTCCATTTCCACATTCCATATTCCCAACAATTGGTATTAGAGCTTGGTTATTTCAGAGCAAGGTTTTGCTTTAGTATATTGTTAGTGGTTTACTTATAGGTGTATGAGAGAAAGGTTTGTTTTGCTTAATGTGAAAATCACATGAAGAAATGTAAATCTCAAGTGGAAGCTATAAATGTAAGGTTGTTTAAAAATGACAGTGGCCATGGTTGGTTATATGGATACGATATTTTCATGGTGATTGTGGTGGTTACATGGTGGTGACCGTAGTCGATTCTGAGGTGATCGTGGTTAGTTACAAGCAACCTAGTTTAAATAAAAATCACATATATGAGAATTAGAGAAGATACAGTGAATGTATCTTGATTTTTGAGGTGTCCCTAGTTCTTTGAGGCACATGGATGTTGGTCAGATTGCAGATCCAGATTATAGAGGTATGGTTTTTTGTTACCTTGGTATTTCAGTGCTTGTATGTTGCACATGTATGTTTGGGATTACAGATCTAGATCTGAGTATGAGATAGAGGAGTAGTTATGCATCCTTTGGTGTAGTTATATGTATTGGCTTTATTATAGAAGTAGAATATAATAACACAAAATGAAGGAAGGGCTTCCATCAGAGAGGTAAGTACTTTGGTTGAAGATGTAGTTGAGTATCTTGGTGCTGGTAAGGTGATGTGTTTCATCTTAGTGCAGTTTTTATTACATGTATGATTGTTGTTAAGTTTTTTGTGTAAGGTTGGGTGCTTCTTGAAATGATTGCTCAACACAACTGTTGTAAGTTTTGGTTAGATTAGGCACTTGGTTTGATGACCTATGCCAATTTTTGCATTGTGTTCGATTCCTAGAACACCGGTGTCGGTGCAAGGAACCGACATCGGTCACTGAGAGGGTAACCGGTACCGGTCGGGGGAACTATGATCGGAATCTATGATAGCGAGTTTGTATAGGGTTTCTTATAGTAGAAGAGGGCATGAATGGTTAAATGTCTTGTTTTGGATGATTAGGTTTCTTGTATATTGTGTGTGAAAGCGAAGCATGTAGCAAATCACTTCAATGTTTAAATCAAAAAGAGGACATAATTGGCTTGGTTAGTCCGGTGAGACTTTGGGTTAGGTATCTATATATGGTTCATTTTTATTTCTTTAATTTGAAGAAAGCTGGTATTATGTTTGGATTGTGTACATGAGTAAAATATGCACCATGGATATTTGGTGTGTTTGACTTTTATTTCTGGGATGTGTTAGAATCTTGAGGACAAGGGTATCTAGTCTAAGGATGAGATCCTCAATGAAAATTCATGTTTAGACACACAGTTGTAGGTAATGAAAGATGTTGAGTACATATGGATGAAAGAAGGTGATTCACCTACTTCACAAGAATTCCAAACTTATGTGATGTAGAAGTATTCTTTGTTAAGAAGGGAATCATGTTTATATTTCTTTCATCTAGTTTTATTTCTCACTGATATATATATTGGAGCTTTTGAGCTTGTTATTAGAAGTAGTGGGGAGTTCATGTTGAGTGGGAGAAAGCCATGGTTTTGACATTGCGGAGTTAGACACATATGCATGTGTGGAGTGAGAGAAGGATGTTACTATTGAGATTAGAATGAGGCACAAGTGGTTTTGGAGGACATCACGGATTTTAGGTATTTTTATTTCATTGCATGGTGATGTCACTTCTAATTTTATTTTGTGGTGTCTGGATATCCTTTGGGATGGTAGTTGATGGTTGATTCATTTGGGTGAAGAAGAAGAAAGCGGGTTTCGATGTTTGAAGGGTTAAGAAGGAAAATCTATTTCACAGGTTATAGTGTGACAGTAGTGTATATTTACATCTTATTGATGTTGTCCTTGTTTTCTTTCATCTGGATGGTTTTTATAGTATGTTTGATGAAAATTTTTTTGGTATTTGCACTAGTTATTAGTATCATGGTTAGCAGGGTTGTTGTTGTTGACATTGATGAGCACAGGATTCATATGTGGCCTTGGAGTTAGTTGGTGAGAGACTTGGAGCTTCTAGAGAGCCTGGTGATATGGATGGATGTATATGGTGAGTTTATACATGTGGATAGATTTTGTTTTGTGAGTCTATGATGATGCAGATATTTGTTTTACACATGGATGCCTATGAGCATGGTTTATATGCATATGAGCATGGTTTATATGCCTTGAGCATGAGTAGGGGATGTTTGTATTTCCTCTTGTTACTATGTTACTCCATGATAGATATTCTACAGATGGTTGTCTACATGAAAATTTTAAATTTTAGATTGTAAGTGTTGGATCTTTGAGTTATGCAAGTGTTTGTATTCATTTTGAGTATCAATTGGGTAGACCCAGGATCTAGTTTTTCTTTCACATATTCCAGTTTGACTTGTCTTTGGTCAATTACATTGGTGGTAACATGGAGACATAGATAGATGTTTGGAGAACATGGTTGGATGGCTATGGTTGCGATAGAAGCTCAACACTTCAGTCAAGATTGGAATCTCTTACAAGCGTGTTAGTCATGATGGTTTGATTGCATGAGAGGCTTGGTCTTATGATTCGGTGGGAACTTGATGTATTGATATCTTAGGTATTATGAATCGGTAGTAGCTTCTTGAAGGTATATGAATCGGTTAGTTATCTTCTTGGTTTTTAGAAGATGGTTTAACTTCCTTATTACTTGAGAGAATTGTTGAAGGAAATAATGGTTGGTCTTCATAGTATGTAGAGGACGGTGATGTGCAGTGCAGTGCAGTGCAAAGGTTTAACAATTTATCTCCAAGTCCGCGATTGTTGGGTTATGGATCTAGATTACTTCACAATGAGCATGCATTACAGGTGGATGGTTTACACGAAACCGGCATTGATTGGATAACCGCATCGACCATCGGATGAACCGCCATTGATCAGGGAATTGACATTGGTATCTTGTACATGGAATTTTATATTTAACTCACGGGAATTAGATCTAACTTTAGTTATAAAGTGAATCTAAAGGTTGTAAATGCATAGCTAAGTTGACCTAAGTTTGTATATGCTTATATAAGCATGAAATATAGGGTTAGAAGGATAATTGCATGTAATTGATTATTATTGCATGTGGAATCCTTGGTTGAGAGGATGAAGAAGAAGAAGAAGAAGAAGAAGAAGAAGAAGAAGAAGAAGAAGAAAAATATGGTTACATGAAGACAGAGCTTTCATGGTGGATAGAAGGAAATAGCAAGTACATATGAATGGTGAGAAGAGTGTAATGTCTTCTACTATATTTCCTTTGTATTGTTATTATCTCATTGTAATGGCTTGCATAGTATGCAAAGCACATAGAGTTTCTTCTTGTAGATCCACATGTTGTTGTGAGATCTTGTACTAGATTCTTCTTGTAGATCCACATGTTATTGTGAGATCTTGTATTGTTAGATCCAAATATTATTGTGAGATCTTGTATTATAGATCCATGAGATCATGTTGTGTTGTTGATCCATAGGAATCTAGTAGTGTAATACGTTATATTGTGGATACAGATAGTATCCAGATATAGTAGAGGAGGTTGTCTTCTTATATGCACAGGTTGATGTAGTGAGATGGAGGAGAGACTTACTTCTTGGTGTATAGATATGGTTGCACATTGGTAGACCCTTTTGAGAGGTCTTGTTTGTAGATTCACATGAGAGCTTGGTTTCACAATGGGAGATGTAGTAGTTCTTGGTTATGTGAGATCTAGTGGTGTTTGGAGGCATGGTTGTAGTGCACTCATGTAGATCCATTTAGAGATCTGGAGGAGAGGAGATACTCTTGGAGAGATGCATTGTACTTTTGTGGAAGAGTTGGTTTGTACTCTTTTTATTATTATATATATGAGATCTTTATCTTTGGTGGACGTAGACCATATTGAGTGAAGCATGGTACATGTTTTGTTATGTGTGTGTACATTGTTTTAATTTAGAGTTATCTTGTTTACACTTACACTATTCTAGATTTTGAGGAATTGATTCCATTTCCACATTCCATATTCCCAACATGTTCTTTAAGTTATAGATCGAGAATTCCATGTTTTCAGGAAGACTCCTTTCCCAATGGATGTTTCTAAAGGCCGGATGATACTTTTAATATAGTAGAAAGATGACCCAAAATTCACCAACCTATTGTCCAAAATAACCACCTAGTTATTTTGACAACTTTTGTTTCATTCGGCTTTAACATCGGGTTTTAGGTTGCGCATGTTCTTATTTTTATACCTTGGCAAAATATCTTGTCTGGTGATTCTTCATGTGTACCTTTACGCACACTTCCTTCTTATTCCTTGTTATTTTCCTTCTCTTCATCCCTTCTATGTGTTCTTCCTCCTTTCCTCTTGCATTTACCCTCTCTACACACTCATTGTGCACATTCACTTTCCTTCCTTGATCATTGCACATTATTTACATGCACCATGGACTTGATTTATATTTTTCTAAGTCCTTGGCATGCCTTACGCGCATACCCTTCCTTCTTGATTTATGTGCATCGATCACTTACACTCATTCTCCTTTCGACTTATTTTCTTCTTTTGCACTTTCTTTGCATAATTGTTTTTGTGCATCTTTGTCTTGCACTTCCCTTCTCCCTTGTATGTTTGTATACCCTTGTAGATATGCACCTTTTCTTCCCACTCCTCACACACCCCTGTTGCACACACTCAAAAACCTTTTCATTCCTCCTTCTCGAGCATCTTTCTCTTGTGCACACACTAATTTTAATCCTTTGTGTCGGTCATTGGACACCACGTGTAAACTTCTTAGATAAAATGTCCAACACAAAACCTATCGAGAACATACCAAATGAGCATTGAATCATATCATCAAATGAATGCATGACATATGGAAAAAAAAAGACAAAAAAATGAATAGTCGGCTGAATTCTTCAACCAATCAAAGTGTGCCACATGTATTACATGTTCATCTTTTACTATGAACTTCAATTCCCAAAATTTTACCTCAAAGCTCATACATTGCATGCCTTATCTTGTTGAAATCTACTAATATGGGATACATACTGGGCTTTTCAAAATCATATTTTGGGTGGGATTTGGTAGATAAAATGGGGAAACACAATTTAGGCCATTAATGTACAGATTTAATCGAATCAACCACCCAGATTTTATTTGATCTTGTCTCCTTCCTTCTTCTAAAATCTAAGATGACATTGGGAGGGAGATCTGACAACCCTATAGGAAGATTTATAGGTATTTAATATGGGTTATTGGTGGTTGGATTTGAAAATATACATTTCCCTCTCTTTCCCTCTTCTTCTCTTCCCATTTTTCTATAAATTGATGACCATTACTCATTTGTAAAGGTTGGACCTCTTGTTTTGTTAAGGCCATTGTTTAGAGCATTGTCCCTTGGCATTTTGAGTTGTAGGACTCATATCTGAGCCATTTACATGTAGATACTTTCTTCTCTCACCATTGAATCGATTTTGCATCACTTAGAAGTAATAAAGTTATATTTTTCATTATTGCATTCCCAGGTTCAAGTTTTATTGCATCTTCTTGTCTTCTTTTGCATTGTTGGTATATTGTGCATATTTCATATCTCTTGTAAGGATCTTGTTTGTTGTGCTCCATGGAAATGAGTGCATGAATGTTGTTTCAAATCTGTGGAACATATGTATGCCCTCCATGTACATTTATCCTTGTTTAAACTCAGCTGGGAGTGTTTATCCCCATTTTTCTAGTGTTAGCACCTCCCTTTAGCTTAGGTTTCCTTTCTATACAGTTCCTTCTCACACTTTTCCCTTAGAACCATAGAGTATGTAGATAGTTGCATTTCCCTTCCTAGGAGTAGTTTTAGAAGTAAAATAGGTAGAGGAAGTTGGCCTTCTCTGGAGGTCTATCTCAAAGCACAAGTCCCACAACTTGGAGACAAACCCACATTGCCTCAAAGCCCCAGTTCATCTTGATATGGGATGGTTGCAATTTTGAGCTCCTATAGTGACCTAGTGGTAAAAAGGGTAAAAGGATTATAAAAGAAAATTGGTAAACATTTAAGTGATGAAACTTTGTAGGATATTCAATGAGATTAATGGGTTCTTGAAAAATTTACTAGTGAGTCTTAGTTCTTTTAGAGTTATGAATTTTATGCTAAAAAATACAATTTTGGATGGCTAGTAGGAAGAGGTGAAGTCTAGAGTGAGTTTGAGTGAAGATGAAGTGTTGAAACCTTTTCAAGCATTTGAACATTATTGATTTGTGAAATAGAGCAAGTGTAAAGTATTTTCAATATTTTAATAATGTGCATATAGCATATGGTGATGAAATGCATGTTTTTGGCTTTGAGAAAGGTGAAAAAATGGCATGGTTTCGATGCATGATTGCAAGATTTTTATAACATTTGAATTGTTTATTGATTGATATTAGCCTCTACATCAATATCACATGTTAGGAGATAATGTTAGGAACATGTTGACTATACATATCTTCATATATGAAATAGAACACGGGCATATCATGCCCCTTCCCTTCAAAACAACATTTTCCCCAATGTTGACCATTTCAAGAGGCTTATTCAAAAATTATATGAAAGGAACAATAATAAGATCATTCCAAGCCATGAAGATCTCAGATGATCATAGCACACCACATTTGATAAGCTAAAATAAATTCACAGAATAACTTTACAAAATAATTTGCAAACAAAGAGTAGTAATATCATATATTATTATGGAACTCTCATTATGAGTACAATAAGAATGGGCCTTGCTTATATAGCAAGGAAGATCAATCTAAGAACTAGTTAAGGCCATATTATCAAGGAAAGAACTATACCTAACAACTAGATGATATCTTCCTAATATCTAAATAAGATAAAATAAATATCCACACACATAAGTGAGTGAGGATAAATACAATAAAGGTAAATAAAGTACCTAGGTAAACATGCTAAGGTAAAAACCCCCTCAAGTGAAGCTAGGGGCCTAAAATAAAAATGGCATATCCATAATATGAGTCCGGAAACTAGTCCTGATGAGGTACTCATGTACAATAACTGGGAAAAAGGGACACCGCAAGGTACCCAAAACCAGTTACAACAAAGTAGAGAGAGAAAAACCCACTTGCAAGGCATCCTAAGAAGATCAACTCAAAAAATCATACAATGTTGAAGAATTTTGGTGTGCACTATGGTCTGAATCCACTACTTGATCATAAAACTCAAAAACAACTGACACTAGGCTTCACCAAAATAGCTCCATATAGGGAGACTATCAATAGAGTGATGTCGAAAGTGAAAAAAACACCAAGGATAATTTGATCAACTACTACAAATAGGTGTGCCACGATCCAAGAATAATAACCAAGGAAAAAATTCAAGGACATAAGATCTAAAGAAATATGAGTGCCATGATCATAGAAAATCCAAGGTAACAAGGAAAGGACACAAAAGCTAAAGAATCGAGATCACTACCACACCCTCCCATACTAATGAATGGGTGGAATGATGCTACAAATTTGTATGAGTTGTCAAAACAACTACTCGAACACTAAAAAACTAACACTGGGCTTCACCGAATAGCTCCTCCACTTGAAGCACAAGGAATCTGGGTGTACATGGATGAAATCACATCTCTTAAACCAAAGAGATGATACGCTACAACAATAACTTCTCGACTTCTAACATTAAAATAAAATAAGCTCTACCTGCCCTTCACTCCTCTACAATGCACTGTCAATCATTCTGGTTCTACAACAAACCTCTGCCATACCCATGGGGTACTCTGATTGTAGCATGCACTTTCTGTGCACCTGAAAATCCTCCAAAACTATCAGACACTCCCCTAGATCACAGAAGAAAACCCTTAGTAGATCACACTGGTTTCTTCAACTTGAGGAGCTTCGAAACTGAAGAAGAGTTGAACACTTAGTGCTTTCACCAGACTCAGTGTCACTGCTTGACACAAAGTCACTTCATCCTGTAACTTATAGCCTGGAACACCAAACTCTTCTCAACTTCCCAGTAAGTTCCACAATTGTCCCTTCCATGGCAACTACCTTCTCCATGAGCCTGTTGAATCTACACCAACCTGCTGCTCCAAAACCAAGAATAAGGAGTTTTTTATTTCTCTAGGTTTGAGTTTACTTCCAAAATTGATGTTGGAGATTCTTCCTTTCTTTCTATTGAGGTAAAAGGTGATATACACCTTTATAGTGGCAGTATCCAAGATGCACTGTATGTTCCTAACATCACCACAAATTTACTTTCTGTATTTCAAATTTGTCATTCTAGTCAAGGAAAAATAGTGTCTTTTATACCATATGGGGCAGAAGTATGAACTTTGTTGGAGCCTCATTCACATGTTACTCAAGGTATTGTTGATCATAGTTCTATACTATATCACTTTGATGGTTTTGATGACACTTCCTCTATAGGGACATGATTGGTTTCTCATGTAGATTAAGAGAGTAAGCTTTGGCACGAGATATTTGGACATCTCAATTATAGATATTTGAAGGAGTTGAGCACTCATGGTATGATATATGGTGTTCCTAAAGTTTTTATCTTGAGGGAGTTTTTCATGGTTGTGTATTAGGAAACAACACTAAGATATTTTTCCTAAGAATTTATCTAAGATATTTTATTCACCACTTGAGTTTGTGCATAGGGACTTGATAGTTCTTCCTACCCCCTTTTTCAATGGAGCTAAGTATGCACTTATGTTTATTGATAATTTATCGAGTGCATACTTGGGTATATTTTCTCAAGTACAAAAGTGATATTTTTCACACTTCAAAGTCTTCAAGGCTTAGGTTGAGAAATAATCTTTAGTTTCATAAAGAACCTTCATACTAATAATGGGGGAGTACTTCAACAATGAGTTTCTGAATTTTTGACAACTCAAGGCATTATTCATCAAAGCATTATGTTCCTCATATTCCACAACGAATGTCTTAGTAGAATGGAAGAATAGAACTTTGAAGGAAATGGCTAACTTTATGATGCATTCTAGAGATCTACCTCCTATCTCTGGGCAAGATTAAATTGTGCTAGCTACATTCAGAATTGTACACCACACATAGCACTTGAGCATTTTATTCCGGAGGAAACTTCGTCCAAAACTAAGCTATATGTATCATTTTTCAAGTTTTGAGAGACATGTTTGGACCTTTGTGCCAAAGAAGAAAAGTAAATCCTTGGATAAGAAGAGAAAACCCTTGATCTTTATAGGGTATTGTGAGGACATGAGAGCTTATCGAATTTTAGATCTTGATACTCATGAGGTTCTTTTTCAAATAAATGTTTAGTTTGATGAGTATTTCACTCCTCATGATTCTTCATCTTCTTCCATGCATCCTTATTCTTCATCTCATCTTAAGGATCCTTTCTTTGAGGAGGTTGATGAGGATGTTATAGATGTTGTTGAGGATCTTATTCCCACTGATTTTGTCACTATTCATAAGTGGGATCATACTAAAATTTCTAAGATAACACCTTTCATACAGGATCGATGGAGCCGGATGCAATCACATGAGCTTTGGGTCCACCACGTATTCACCTAATCTAGTCCAATAACATTAGGGAAGCAATGACACTAGGACTTCTTGAGAGGTCACCCATCCCAAGACTACTCTAGGGTTGGTTTGCTTAACTACTTGGCTCGATACCATGAAAGGAATGATAAAAATATCATTCCAAGTCGTGAAGATCTTAGAAGATCATAACACACCACATTTGATAAGTTGAAATAAATTGATCCAAAGGATCCTCACTAAGAAAACACCGATCTAATATCTTCTCGAATTAATCATTTATTGATTCCATGGCATGGATAAAAATTAGACGATTAGGTTGATATCTCGTTTTAGAAACGGAAGCTCTTGTATGAAAACGTTATGGCTCGCTGAAATTTTGGGTAATCGGCAAACTTTGGGGATTGTGCTGAGTTGAACACATGCACACTTGTCAAGTGGACCAATGAAAATATGACATGTGGAAATATGGAAAAAAAAATAAATAATAATATTAAAAATTTATCCACACCCATTTATTACTCCACATTATTTAATTTCCAACTATTATCCTTATATTTCAACGCACATTTTCCAAATAGTCATTTATTAAAATATTCATGCACAAATACCTACCATGTCACACCACTTATCTCTCAAATCACCCACATTGAGCACCCCATCCTTGGGGATAAGATAGCTCTTAAGCTAACAACTACATACACCACCCACCTATATAAATGCCTTCCTATTTTCACGCCCAACAAATGTGGGATCTTATCCCTATGTAAAATGCGCCCCACATGGAGTGGGATTTGAACATGGGCCGCTTGGGTAAAAGGATAGGCACCCAACCATTATACTTGGAGCTATGAAATATTATAAAAGGAGCTATGTTTTACTAGTATAGACATGGGAAAGTGATTGTGTTATTGTTTTGCTCATAACTTGAGCTAGGGATGGAATTTTGAGATGAAGTAAAAAGTGACTCCTATTATTTTTGGTAGAGGAACGTGATGAGAAGATAATATTATTGTATAAATATTTGTAAAGATTTATTTTCAATATTTTAATAGATCGGTCCCATTCAACTGGACCCGGAGACGTAGGCCACAAGTGTCGAACTCGTTATCAATTCTTGTGTCAAATTGTTGGTGATTCATCTCTTTATTTTATATTTTACACAGTAATTTCAGTTTTAATTCTTTTATTAAAAATACAAAAGGATATAATAGTCAATTTTTATATCAAAAATCAATACAAAGAAAAGTTAAGTGTGTGCACAATTGCTAGTTAAAATTGATTTTTAGATCATTGGTGTACGTAGAGATGGTTTTGATGATTTTTAGTTCAGATTAATGTGTTTTGGATTACAAGTTGTGTGATTAGGATGTTAAAAAGGTCTCGATCTAAGAAGGGTGAAGGAGATTTAGTTGAAGGAGATCCCGAAATTGGTATCAGACAATCTCGAAGTCCTGATAGTGGCGGATTGAGAGGAAGAAAACTTTCGTCAATCATTCCTAAAATAAAGGAAATGGTGGAAGAAATGTACCAAGATAGACAAAGGGAAAAGGGAACTAGAAAATTTAAGAAAGAAGAAAGCTCTAGTTCTGATAATCCTAAAAGAGACCCTTTGAAATCTGATTTTCCTTCATTAAAGTTAGATATCAAGTTTGAATTGCCTATGTATATTGGAGAGCTAAATGTAGAGAAGTTAGATAACTGGGTCAAGCAGATAGAAGTATATTGTAGGGTTCAGAGAATTGTTGATGATGAAGCAAAGATTCATCTGGAAACTCTTTAGATGGGTGGCACAACACTCATTTGGTGGGAGAGTAAGCTTTAGGAAGTGGAAGAAACCAAAGGTATATAAATCACTTCTTGGTCTGAATTTGTTTCAAATCTTAGGCAACAATTTTATCCTCTTGGTTATAAGCAACAAGCTATGATGGATTGGAAAACATTAAGACAAAGTAAGGGACAAAGTGTTCAAGAATACACACAGGAATTTAGGAAAAGGGCTCTAATTCTAGGAATTTCCTAAACACAGAAGAAACATTGCTTAAATATATTGGTGGATTACATAGTTATTTAAGGCATATGATACTTGTTTTAGGTCCTACTAATCTTGATGTAGTATGTGTTCAAGCAACCCATTTGGAAGCGAGGAAAATGACAAAGGAGTCATCTTTCTCTTATTTTAAACAAAAGAACAAGAAATCTGAAGGAAAAGGTTCGAAAGAACAAGGAAAAGGAAAGGGTAAGCATAAGAAAAACTCTACTATTAAGAAGGAAGATGAAAAACCATTTTGTAATCATTGTAAAAAGAACCATGATGAGTCTAAATGTTGGAAATTACATCCTGAATTGAAACCTAAATGGATGGTTAAGAAAGGAAAGGAAAAGAAAACAAACATTGCAGTTCATGATCTTGGGTCAGATTCAGGTGATGAAACCAAGATCACAGCTATGAGTTTTCAAGGTAAATCAAAACTTTCAATTTCCAACAATAGTACTACAAATGTTGCATCTTCTTCTAGTAAACAAACTATACATGATGATAAGAAAAGGAATGAGCTTTTCCACATTAGAGTGATTTCAAAACATATGAAAATTGATACTCTTTTTGATAGTGGATCTCAAGCTAATCTAATTTCTAAGGAGGTTGTAAAGAAATTAGGACTCAAAACTAATCCACATCCTAAGCCTTATCCTTTGGGGTTGGGTTTGTGATGATACAAAGCTATGAGTAACTAAAACTTGTACTTTTGAATTTTCCATTACTGAGACAAGTTTATAGATGAGGTTGAATTAGATGTAGTTCCTTTGGATATTTATGGGGTGGTTTTGGGAAGTCCTTATTTGTATGATCATAAAGCAATCTTCTATAGGGAAGAAAATAAATATTTTCTTGTAAAGGATGGAATTGAGTTTATTGTTAGAGCTCACCGTGAAAAGAATAATCTATCCTTGGTAACTGCAAGTCAAATGAAAAGGATGGTAAATTCAAGAAAAAAATTGTGCTCATGGTGGTCAAAGCCAAAGAGAAAGAACATGAGATGGCTTTTGAGACTTGTGATCTGAAACATAAGGATGAATTGGTAAAAATTGTTTCTGATTTTGATGATGTTTTTCAAGATCCACAAGGTCTACCTCCCAAAAGAGGGGTTCAACGTGAGATACAGTTGCTTAAGGATGCACCTCTTCCCAATATCGGAATGTACAAGTTATCAATAGTAGAGAATGAGGAAATCAAGAGACAGGTAATGGAGCTTTTGGCTCAAGGTATAATTCATCCAAGTACATCCCCATGGGGTTCACCAATTATTTTGGTTCCTAAGAAGGATGGAACTTGGAGAATGTGTGTTGATTTCCGTGCTTTAAACAAGATTACTATAAAGAATCGTCACCCTCTTCCTAGAATAGATGATTTATTGGATCAATTAAAGAGTGCAATTTATTTCACTAAGTTAGACTTAAGAAGTGGTTATCACCAAGTAAGAATTACAAAAGGTGATGTTTGAAAACTTCTTTTAAATGAAAAGCAGGATTGTTTGAATGGTTAGTGATGCCTTTTGGTTTGTGCAATGCACCGGCAAAATTCATGAGAGTTATGAATGATATCTTTAGACCATTCATTGATAATTTTGTTCTTGTCTACTTAGATGATATTATTATTTTCAATAAATCATAGGATGAACATGTTAAACACATCTAGAAAGTCTTAGATGCACTAAGGAGAGAGAAATTGTATTTGAAGATGTCAAAATGTGAATTTGGAAAAACATCTTTAATTTACTTGGGTTATATTGTAGGAAATGGTGAATTGAGAATTGATCCTAAAAAATAGAGGTTATTGTGAAATGGCCTAGACCCACTAATGTGACAGAAGTTAGGAGTTTTCTAGGTGTAGTTCAATACTGGAGAAAATTTATTTCTAACTTCTCATATATTGCATCTCCTTTGCATGCTTTGACAAGTATTAAACAGGTCTTTTAGTGGGGAGGAAAACAACAGAAAGCCTTTGATACATTGAAAGAGAAGATAAGTACCACTCGATCTTGGCACTTCTAGATTTGTAGCATTCATTTGAGATTGAGACAAATGCTAGTGACTATGCAATGGGGCGATTTTGATGCAAAACAAGCGACCGAGTGTGTTACCATTCAAAATATTTTACAAGTGCGGTAAGAAACTATCAACTTATGATAAAGAGTTGTATGCTTTGGTTCAAAGTGTTAAAAAGTGGAAGCATTATTTAATGGGAAAAGAAACAATTATACATACCGACCATCAACTGCTTTAGTACTTACAAACACAAACCAAATTGCAACAATCTAGACATTTCAGGTGGATGGGATTTTTGCAACAATTTCATCTTGTAATAAGGTATAAAAAAGGTATTCAAAACAAGGTTTCGATATGTTATCTAGACCACCAGTGGTAGTAGCATCTATCCTTTTGCAACATAGTTCTTTGGCTCATGTTAGTTATAAGGAACAATATGTTAATGATGTTGATTTTAGATAAGTGTATGAGGATCTAGTAAGTGGGAAACAAGTAGGAGAAAAAGATTATCATTTGTATGAAGGATTGTTATATCATTCTAGTAAACTTTGTATTCCATGAAATGAACGTGTGCATATGATTAGGGAAGAACATACTTCTCTTATTTCGGGGCATTTTGGTGTTAGTAAGACAGTTGCACATTAATAGAAATATTGTTATTGGCCTAGAATGCATAAACATGTAAACAAGTATATTAAGGGATGTGTTATTTGTGCCACAAACAAGCCAAGTAATAGGAAATTAGGACTTTACACTCCTCTTCCTATTCTGACAAGGCCTTGGGAAAGTGTTTCCATGGACTTTGTAGGAGGCTTTCCCATGACATGAAAGAAACATGATTATTTATATGTGGTAGTGGATAGATTTAGTAAAATGTGTGTGTTGGTTCCATGTACTAAAAAAATAACTAGTGAAGGAACTGCACATTTATTTTTTCAGTTTTTTTGGGTTCATTTTGGATTACCTACTTCAATTATATCTGATTGGGATTCTAGATTTCTTGGGGAATTTTGGTCAACATTGTGGGGGTTAATGAACACAAAAGCGAAAAAGAGAAGCTTGCTTTTCATCCACGAGACCAATGGTTAAACAGAGGTTGTAAACCACACAGTAGTACATTTTCTTAGGGGATATTGTGGAAAACATCCTAAGTTATGGGATGAACATATATATTATGTGCAACATGCTTATAATCATGCCTTACATTATTCTACTTTGAAGTCTCCATTTGAGACTTGTTATGGATATATGCCTAATTCTCCTTTAGATGTATATTATGGACATGAAACTATTGTTAATGGTTCAAGTGATTCTACGACATGCTAAAAGGTTTGTTCAAAGAATTTAAACAGTTCATCAGTATGTCCATGAACAATTGGAGAAAATTCAGGCTAAGTATAAAGCTAGGCATGATAAACATAGAACTGATCACAAGTTCAAAGTTGGTGATTCAGTTTGGCTTCACATCAGTAAGGAAAGACTAATAGGTGAAGGTAAAAAATTGAAACCTATACGGTATGGTCTCTGTTCCAAATATTGGAAAAAATTGGTAACAATGCTTTTCCGGTTAGATTTACCTCCATATATGAAAATCTACTCAGTTGTAAATGTTGAGAATTTAAGATTGTATGAACCACCTATGATTTTTGATCATGATGATGCTAACATAATGCCTTCCATTGATGATTTTACTCTTGAGTATCTTGATGAGTTGTAGGAAGACATAATTTTGGATAGGAAGGTCAGAACTTCACGAAGGGGTGATATTGAGTATCTTTGTGTTGGGTTTAAAGGCATTGAATCTAAACAAGGCTAAATGGATGGAAACTGGAAAGGTGAGGGAGAAATACCCTCACCTATTCACCAATTAAGTTGACTTTTGGGGTCTAAAAGTTTCTTAGTGGGGAGGAATGATCAGAGGAACCTCATATAGAAACAACGATATAAGATATTATTAGAATCAATTTTTATTAGTTCCATGGCATGGAGAAAACTTAGATGATTCGTCGATATCTCGTTTGTAGGAAACAAAGCTCGTATGCAAAATTTATGGCTCGCTGAAATTTTTGGGTAACTAGAAAATTTTGGGGATTGTGCATAGGTTGAACATGTGCACGCTCATCAAGTGGACCAATGAAAATATAACACGTGGCAATATGGAAAAAATATAATAGTATTAAAAATTTAGCCACACCCATTTATTACTCCACATTGGCCACATTATTTAATTTCCAATTAAATTTTCCAACTATTATCCTTATATTTCAACGAACATTTCCAAAACATCCATTTATTAAAATATCCATGCACAAATACCTGCCATGTCACACCCCTTATCTCTCCAATCACCCACATTAAGCACCCCATCCTTGGGGATAAGATAGCTCTTAAGCTAACAACTACATACACCACCCACCTATATAAATGCCTTCCTATTTTCACGCCCAACAAATGTGGGATCTTATCCCTATGTAAAATGCGCCCCACATGGAGTGGGATTTGAACCTGGGCCACTTGGGTAAAAAGATAGGCACCCAACCATTGTACCTGGAGCTATGAAATGTTATAAAAGGAGCTATGTTTTACTAGTATAGACACGGAAAAGTATTTGTGTTATTGTTTTACTCATAACTTGAGTTAGGGATGGAATTTTAAGAGGTGAAGTAAAAAGTGACTCCTGTTATTTTTGGCATAGAAACGTGATAAGAAGATCATATTCTTGTAGAAATATTTGTAAATATTTATTTTCAATATTTTAATAGATCGGTCCCATTCAATAGAACCGGACACGTAGCCACAAGTGTTGAACTCCGTTATAAATTCTTGTGTCAAATTATTGCTAGTGATTCATCTCTTTATTTTCTATTTTTACACATTAATTTCAGTTTTAATTCATTCATTAAAAATACAAAAGTATATAATAGTCAATTTTTATATCAAAATCAATACAAAGCAAAGTTAAGTGTGTGCACAATTGGTAGTTAAAATTGATTTTTAGATCAAAATTCATGAGAATAACTTTACAAAAGAATTTGTAAACAAAGAGCAGTAATATTATATATTATTATGAAACTCTCATTATGAGTACAATGAGAACGGGTCTTGCTTATATAGGAAATTAATATAAATCTAAGAACTAGTCAAGGCCATAGATCAAGTCATAAATCAAGGAAAGAACTAGTCAAGACCATATATTTAGGAAAGAACTAGTCATAGAATATCTAGTCAATACCATAGATTAAGGAAAAAATTATACCTAACAACTAGATAATATTTTCCTAATATCTAAATAAGATAAAAGAAGTATCAACACACATAAATGGGTGAGGATAAATACAATAAAGGTAAATAAAGTACCTAGGTGAACATGAGCTAAGGTAAATACCTACTCTAACGAGTATTTTCCTTAATGTTGATTATCTCTAGATGTTGGTACAAGAAATATTTCCCCCATGTGCATCTTCATTGTCTTGATTCTTCCACTTTATTAGATACTCAGTGATTACTCTCTTCTTTTCCCTATTGATGTGCATCTAAATAATTTCTTCATGTTTCTAATTTAACCTAAATTGGTTAATATCTTGGGGTAGTAATAGACAGTATATTATCCTAGTAAATTAGTTTCAAGGCTAATTGCAACAATATCAAGAATAACCATTAATAAATTAGAATCAACAATATATAATATCACTTATAATGTGGGATAGAAGATGACTTAGCTTATATCTTGCTTTATTTGATGATACGAGCTTATATGATGACCTTGAAACAGATTGAAAATGACCTAAAAGATCCTAGTTATTGAAATTGTTTCCCGAACTATTGCATGGACCAAATTGGATGGTACATACTAGAGCATTCCCTCATAATGGCCCTTTATCTATACTCTTTTCCCTTCATATCCTATGCTCTTAATACTTTCTAAGTATGTTTATTATATTTTTATTTGCTCATGTATGGAATACAAACCTCTAAAAAAATTTATGTTCATTGTGTAATTAATTGATCCTTCAAAACCATAGATATCAAGAAGTCTTGCAAAAAAACATTAGGTGGGTTATGGGCACCCACATGCACCGCTAACATCTCCACTAATTTGAAGAGGATAAAACCTCGCATCATTCTCACCTATCATGTTATCTATAGAATTTATTCAACCAAATATATAATCTTGATCTTAAAACAATGAGATTTTACTTACACCTTTGGCATAGCTTGACTTGGAATGATTATATGTTCCTTATGTTTGCATTTATGATTGGATTACTACTGTAAAATGAATATGCATATTCTATGGATCTCAAGGGTGTCTTGGAATAGATTTACTTATGATTTCTCATAGTGTGTGTTCATTATTATCTTTGGGTGTCAAGTGTTCATGATCTCCTCTTTGATAATGGATGAATAACTAGCTTAAATATGTGTTTCAGATCTGAAAAATTGGATAAAGATGAATAAAAGTGTCCCAAATGATTGAATTAAGAAACTTTTCATTAGAAGGAAATGAACCAAAGTGGATGGGAAGGGCCATAACTTACAAACTTTATGGCCCATTCTAGGTTCTTTAGTACATGATGAATATGTGAGTGCTTTAGAAATTAGGATTATACTATGTGAGGGTTTAGCTCTATTCTATGGACAAATATGAATATTGTGTGAATAAATGAGATACATGTGCAAGCAAGAATAAATGGGGTATATCTTGGGATAGCATGATTTCCTAAGTTGGACAAGTGTGGACTAGTGCAAAGGCATTGTATAATTTGTGTTTGTTACAAAACATGAATTACTAAAATGAATGTCTACAATTTCAAATGATTTGGCCTTATTTATAAAACTCATGTAAATCTATATGGGTTGAGACATTTTATGTAATGATATTCCCAAATCCAAAAATATGCCAAGTATATGAAAGTGGAAAACTCTCTTTGAGACTAGAGAGCTTCAATTATTCACAAAATTGAATCTACTTACCATCCATTTGAAATTCATTTATATTCTTTTTTTGATGGATGTACTCTTCGAACTAAAATATTGAAGCTTCCTTCTTTAGATATACACTATATGAAATTATATTCTCATCCTCCTCCTCCTCCTCCAAAGATTCAATTCTTCATAAAATTGAATCTACTTACCATCCATTTAAAATTAATTTTTTTTTTATGGATGCACTCTTCAAACTAAAATATTGAAGCTTCCCTCTTTGGATCTACACTATATAAACTTTTATCCTTCTCCTCCTCATTAGTCTCCTTCTTCTTATTCTTCTTCTTATTCTTCTTATTCTTGATATTCTTCTTCATATTCTCCTCTACCTCTCTCCTTCTACTCTTTCATATTCTTCTCCTTATCCTTCTTATTCTTCTCCTTATTTATTTCACTTAACCAAGAAAAAAATTCATTTCCTCCCAAGGCCAATCTAAATGCTTTTGATTCAATCAAGAGACCCAACTCTTTGGTAGACCACCAAGCCAAAATAAAAACCAAAACCATGTCCATCTAGATGAAAAAAATCTTATTAAATTCAACCCACCATTCCCTAGCATCAATCACCAAATTTCCATAGAAAGATCGCATCCCCTTGATGGAAAAAAATTAGGGTTTCAAGAACAAACTCCTTTAACCAATATTTAAGTGTCCAATTTCATAATTATTTTGGCCTTACTTCAAAAGATACAAAGAAGAGAATCTCTTTTATTTTGTTATATTTTTTCCAAAAATGTAAGAAAATTTGAAATATTCAAAAATAAATGGCCTTTGGAGAAAGTTTGTGAAAAAACCTAAAATGGATATAACTTGTGAAAAATAAGTCAAACAATCTTCAAAAATTTAGAGAATTCTACTTGACTAATTTCACCACTTTAGTTTACAATTTGTAGAAAATTTAACCATGTATTTATAGATATAACCGAATCTTCACAATTAGAGTTTTGACCCAATTTTGACCATATCAAAACTTTTATACCATTTTAATTAAATTACTTATAGTTTAATATCAACATAAATATAACACTGTGTGTGTGTGTGTGTGTGTGTGTGTGTGTGTGTGTGTGTGTGTGTGTGTGTGTGTGTGTGTGTGTGTGATCACAATACTGAAGTACAATGAATTATCCACTTCAAAGTGGAAACCTACAAACCATACAATAAGACTCAAGTTCTCAATATCATGATGTTCTATCACTTACTAACTCCTATATACCCTATTATATAATGTGAAGAACCAAGGCATACCTACTAAGCATATGAAGGAAAAAAATAAATATTATATGACATGTTAGGAGGTAATTTTAGTCACATATCATCTATACATATCCGTAAATATGACATAGGACTAAGGACATAACATTCTCCCTCACGTAGAAGCAATCACGTGGTGTTTTCTCAATGAAGCACATGACATACCCCACTTAGAATCTTAAGTAAACACATATATAATAAAATTAAAAACAAGTGATAATATTTTGATGTCATAGAGAAATCGTCACAACTTTCAAAACAATCATGAGTATTTATTAATATTCTTCATTCTTAAATTTATCAATTCATCGATTATGGAATGTTGGTTGGATATTTTTTCAAAGACAAAATTTGAGGTTCAACCACATCATGTGGGATAAATTCCCTCCTCAAATAAAGGGGAGGCACCTTGTTTATTACTAATCTAAAGCACACCAAATCCTATTTACTATATATAACTAAGCTAACCATCGGGTTCGGGATATCATCCAGTAGATTGGTTTTGTTAGAAAGGAAGGTGTGTAGGGGAGAGAGAAGAAGATGAAAAGAGTTTGTGAGAAGATCGGAAATGAGGGAAGTTTGCACTCCAAGGAAAGAAAGAGAATGCAAGAAAAAATGATCAATAATGGAAAAACTTTCTCAAACAAAGCTTTAGAGGAAAGAATGGAGTTTTTGGCATACTCATAAATGAATAGAAAAGGGTACATATAGGGTCTTTGAGTAACCCAGTGCATGAATACATATGAAACCCTAAACCTAACCCATGTGAGATGACCCTCCAACATGAGAGGAGGACACATAGGATAACTCACACTAACGAGAAGAAAGATAAGAGGAATTTCAGAAGGGAAAGAAGAGAATGAGAAGAAATCTTGCTTTCTCTTAGAAGAATGTATATCAAAATATAATCACACATGAATAGATAGTAATAAATAGCTACAGATTTAATAAACTGGATCTTAAAAAAGAACCATTTAGTGCATTAAACTTAAGAACAATCCCTTAAATGAAAAAGATATATCCATAACACAAATTCTGCAACATATATCTTTGATGTTCTTTGATAAGAAGAAAAACATAAAGTTTTTTTCTTTGTAACTAAAGATCCGAGTTAATACAAAGAATCTCTAACCCTTTCAAATGTGCTCAAGAACTTACATTTATAGATTTCCAAAGAGGAGAGATAGAGAGAGAAGAAGGAAAAGAGAGAGAAAGAGATCGGATTTGATCTTGCCATTGATGAAAATATTTGTTTTTCTCTGTAACACAACTCCTCAGCCCCAAACGCCATTACTCGGTCATTAATCCCTGAAAAAATTATGGGCATCCTTCTGACCTATTCCCAAATTTCCTTTTTCTTTAGGAGAAGGTAAGAGCCCCATACTCCATCAATTTAGGTGGTTGAGCGATCAGGCGCACATTAATTCTTGAGTTTTTTTCCTCCTTTTTCTCCCACAAACACCATTAATCTCTAAAACAAATGATTCCAAATTGATGGGATCGAGGATACCTTTCCAACAAGACCTATTTTACGTGATTTGGATCTCTGTAGAAAAAGATATGGCCATTTGAATATCTACATGCTAGGATGCACATGAACGTAACATGTATTAACATTTGATTGGCTTGAGACATTTGTCACCCACGTGAAAGTAATTTTATTTTTCCACATTTTGGTATCTCATTTTCTCATAGTATTAGGCTCTGCTTATTTGATTTTCTTTTCTTTCCTTTTGCATTCTGTGGCTTTATAAATTTGGGCCAATAAAACAATGCCACATTTCTTAATAGTGTTAACTATCTTTTTCTCTAGTATCCCCCTTTAGAAATGTGAGAAAATAGAATATTGCGATGCTCCTCACAATTTCAAACATTTTTTCTCTTAACTAAAAATTGTGAAGCATGAACCAATAGGAAAGCTTTATGCTCTTCGCGGTGTTAGTGTGTCAAATTCACCTTTAACCTTTGCAATGTCAAACTACGAAATGTTAGAAAATTAAAAGGTTCCAAGTGACTTACATTTATCGAGTTGTTTGGATTTTGATGGCTTCGTGTCACAACCATACTCTCTCGAGATTACAAATTTTGGCTTTAAAATATGTTGTCACATAGCCCTATTGACATCACTAAATTTTCCCGGACCGAAGCCTTTATGAAACCGGTTTATTCCATGAGACTTGAGGTCCGCATGAAATGCATCTGCTTAAGGGATTACCATACGTGTGTCCCTCCTTGGCTATTGATCTTCTTCCATATGTCATTGTCTTCACCTACCGCATGTTCTTTGACTTGCATTGACTTAGTCTGCCGCCCCACCGAGCACTGAAATGCTAAGGAATGTGGCTTATTCCACGGGTCTCACATCCATCAAATCCAAACCTTTAAGGAGGCCATAATCCTGCCATGTGGCCTTTTTTTTATGTTAATCATTGAAATTGATGGCCAAATAAATGTCACATGAATTTTTAAAGGAATGATCCAATGCTTTATAACTTAGGATCCTGTGGGTTTTCAAATGCCAATGGCCAGTGCTTTTGGAAAGGGGAATTTGATAGTCGTTTGAATATCCTAGCCTATATAAAGTGCTAAGTGAAATTTAAAAGAGTTATTTAAATTAATTTGGAAGGGGGAAAACTTGGAATAATAGAGACCTCGAAAATTGATTCAAAAACATGTAAGGCATTTTTAAAGCAATCCTTGGATGAAGAATGGGACATAAATAGGTTCTTCATGAAAATTTTGATTGGTTATCCCATTTTATCAATAAACACAAAAATGGGATAACAATTGGCTCTAAATAGGACTTTCTTTAATACTTTGAAGAAAGAGGAAATCCAACTCTATGAAGTGTGAATCCATTGGGCTACGGAGTCGAATCTAACCTTGAAGAAATTGATCCAAAGTTGTCCTTAGAGTCTATTATGAACCTAGCACCAAACTAAAACTACGTGATGACCACTAGTAATAAATTGATCTCAGGGGCTCTAAATAAAGATCGAAGCTACTCAAACTATTTTATTTGGCCCTAAAATATTTGTGCGTAGAAACAAGATCTCGTAAAAACTATATACAAACATGTAAAATCATACATGTCCCAAGTGAAAACATGCAGAGTGTGCAAAGCACTTATTTTGCTAAAAACAAAACTACCTACTCTACTTTAACCAGAGGCAAAGGAATCTCAAATGAATCATGTAACAGAAGGGAGAAATAGTTTCCTTTCCTCACAAACTTAGACCATGTAATTGATTTTGTAGTGAACATGGTCTTTAGTAAGAGTGAAAAATTGTTCAAGCTAGTTCTCCACCCTTCTTACCAAAGTATCAATAACAAATAAAATAAATACCTCTTTTAGTTGTTCTATATTTGGATTTGAGAGGTATTACAGTTGATCTTTGGTGCATTGTAGCTCATCCTCATGCTCTGAAATAAGCATGACTGGTTGTAACTCCTCGGGTGGCTCTAAAATATCTAGATATATTATTGGGCAAGGCCTAATCCTCATGATTTTCCCATCTCTTTTAAGTTCATCCCCATGAATGGGGACATCCTACAAACTTTCCTTTCCATGAATAAAGTTTCTTGCAAGCTAATATGATTCATTTTTTTGCTTCCACCAATAACTCTACAAAAGAAATTTCCTTCTCCATGATGGCTTATGATTTTGGAATTGATTCATCATGTCTCTCCTCTTCCTCAAGCATGAATTATGAAAGATCAAACTCCTTTTCATCCTCCACATGCATGTTGATTTAGGCAACAAGCTCTTCTTTGACAATTTCCTCCATAATTGATTTGTGGAGTTTTCTCCGATTAGAGGATCTTTATATTGGAAGATAGATGGTGAAAATGCACAAGAAATGAGTTCAATGGGTTCTTCTTCACCAATGCAATCTTCTAAGTTTGATAATAAATCAACCTCTTCATGATCAAATTATGTGGGACACTCCCCTTGGATCTTAGCTTCCTTGTGCTCCTCATCAAACAAGAATTTTTATAAATCAAACCTCTCCTCCTCCTCGGCATGAAGTTCCCTTTGATCAATTGCAGCATCTGAAGATGTTCTTGGTGGACCATTGTAATCTTCCAAAAGTATAACAAGTTCTAAACATGTAGGGCAGTGGGGATCACTGCATTCAAATGGAACATCTTGCTCACTTGGAAGCTTCTCTTCCTCTTCTTTCAATCCTTTAATTTCAACCTCCTTAAGCTCAAAATTTTCAATTAAAATAGGAGGAATTTCTGCAATGGGTTGGGTCACTTCTTCATCCATTATGCTCTTAGATTCAGTCCATTCTTCAACAATTATTTCATGATTTTCAAGAATGGGACTCACCTCAATTGATTTTGAAGAACTTGGAGAAGGTTGACTGTTAGGTTCTTGGTGATGAACCTTTTTGGATTCAAACTCATGGCTCCAATCCTTGAAGCTCTGAATTTGATATGATCTGTTTGGCTCCTTTTTATCTTGTTCCTCTAGGCATGCATGTGCATCTTGTTGTCCAGTAGAGTGAAGGTTAACCCTTTCTACCATGAAAGATTCGAGATATTTTTAGTGAGGAATTGATCCTCAGAAACCAAGAAATTTGACCCTTAGTTTGTTGGCTAATCTCCAGTACTTCTAGATCTTTAATTGATTCTTTAGGAGGCTCATGCACATGTAGATATGATCTTGTAAACGGGGAAGGATTTAGCCATTGGCTGAATTTGAAAAGGTTTAAATAGTGGAGGATGTGAAAGGTTGGCCTGTGGAGGACTGACCTTGATTTCACTATGTTGAAGTTCTTACAACATAAGATAGAGATTAGCTCGCTCCTTGTTTCCATGATAAGTAGCAACCTCCACCAACATAGGATCATTTCTTTTAGGATAAGGACATTTACTCCCAATGTATGATATTTCCTCTAGGAACTCCTTTTCAAGTTGGGATGGGTCCTCAAATGGTTTGTCTTCTTCATCATTCAAAGGAATATCAAATTTACATTCACTAAGCGGTTAAACAAGAAGGCATGCAATGGGAAAGTTGAAGTAAGCATGGAGGAATGAATACCTTGTAATGTGGGGAATCATCATGAGAAACTTTTGGAACTTGAATGTTTTCCTCTTCATTATAAAGTGTCTCTGAATCATCTATTGATTGTTCTTCAATTTGTTTTACCTCCTCTCATGCCTCCATATTTATATATTTTCTTTTCACTTCTTTTATTAGTTGTAAATATTTTTGATCATTTGCAAGTGTTATTTTTTTTTCTTTCCTTTTACAACACTCTCTTAAAACTTAAGCCACAAAGATTTAATTACTGGATCATCAGATGCAACAATTTTTTCCAATATATCCATCCTTTCTTGCACTATTACTTTCACTTTTACAAATAATGTAGGTGTCGTGGTGGTTTTCTTCTTCACATATGGAATATTGGAACATTTTGGAAATGTTTTTCTTTCTTTCTTATGTTCAATAGGTTGCAGAAGCATTTGTGGACTCATACCTCCATACAAGTTCAAGAAATTGGGCCTTAACTAGATTTCTTGGAGCTTGAAATTTTTAAATGGGGAGATATCCATCTTCATCCCCATCACTATCATTGTCACTTTTTCCATCCTACCTTCATTCCTAGGAAGGTTCCTTGATCAATGGAATTAACGTGATAGAAGTTTATTCCCCAATGGAGTATATTCCCTTCTTACCAGCTTGACTTTGGAAAGAAACAATAGAAAAAAAATATGGAGTTTTCAATAATATAGTAGGATTAGTATTACTTGTCCATATTCCCTCATGAGTCACCAAAAACTGTTAGTAGGATATTTTGTTAAAGACAAAATATGAGGTTCAACCACAACATGTGGGAAAAATTCCCTCCTCAAATAAAGGGAGGTGCCATGTTTGTTACTAATCTAGAGAACGTTAAATCCTATTTATAATATATAAACTAATCTAACCATCGGGTTTGGGATCTCATCCTAGGAGATTGGTTCTATTAGAAAGGAAGGCATGTAGGAGAGAGAAGAAGAAGAAAGATAGGAGGAATTTTATTTTAGAAGGGTGAGAAGGAATTGTGGTTTCTCTTAAGAAAAATGTAGATCAAAATATAATCACACATGAATATATAGTAATAAATGGCTATAGATTCAATAAACTATATCTTAAAACAAAGAACCATTTAGTGTATTGAATTTAAGAACAATACCTTAAATGAAAAATATATATCCACAACATAAAGTTTGCAACATATGTCTTTAACATTCTTTGATAATAAGAAAAAAACACAATTTTTTTATCTCTACAACTCAAGATCCAATTCATACAAATAACATCCAACCCTTTCAAATGTTTCCAAGAAATTACATTTATATATTTCCATATAAGAGAGATAGATAGAAGAGGGAAAAGAGAGAGAAAGAGATCATATTTGATCTTTCCATTAATGAAAATCTTTGTTTTTCCTTGCAACATGGATCCTCAACCCCAACCACCATCATTTAGTCATTAATCCCTAAAAAACCTTATGAGCATCCTACTAACCCATTCTCAAATGTCCTTTTTCTTGTAGGAAAGGTAAAATCCCCATACTCCATCAATTCATGTGGTTAAGCTATCTCGTGATTGAACATTAATGATTTATATGTTTTCCTCCCTTTTATCCCACCAAATGCCATTAATCTCTGAAAAAAATGTCAAATTTATGGGCTCAAGCAGACATTTCCAACAATACCAATTTTGTGTGATTTGGAGCTCTAGAGTGAAAGATATGGTCATTTGAATATTTGCATGTCGAGATGTGCAAGAATGTAACATGTGTTAACTTTTGATTCTCTTTGGAGAAGGAATTTTCCCACATGTTACTAATTTTTTCTTTGCCACATCTTGGTCTCTCATTAGCTCATGGCATCGGCTCTGCTTCTTTTTTTCTTTTCTTTCTTCTACGTTCTGTGGCTTTATAAATTTGGGTTAGTAAAACAACACCACGTTTCTTTGCGTGTCGATTGTACTTTTCCCTTTTAGAAATGTAATCCAATAGAATATTTCAATGCTCCTCGTAATGTCAAACTTCCATTTTATCTTGACTGAAAATTGGGAAGCACGATCCAATAGGAAAGATCCACACTTTTTACAAAGTGTCAATGTGTCGATTCACCTTTAACCTTGACAATATCCAAATGCGCAAAAGGTTAGCAAATGAAAAGGTTCCACATGGCTTCGGGTTATCGGTTGTTTGGATTTTGATGGCTTCGCATCATGCAACCTTTAACTCACATGGACTTACAAACTTTTGGCTTCAAAATATGTTTTCACATAGCCATGTTTACCTTGTTGACTTTCCTCGGACTTGAATCCTTTATGAAACCTGGTATATCCTGCAGACTTGAGGTCCATGGAATGTATCTACTTGAGGTAGTTCCAAAATGATGACACGTGTCCCACCTTGACTTTTGATCTATTGCTTCCATAAATCATTGCCTTCACCCACCACGTGTTCTTTGACTTTGCATTGACTTATGCGCCCGCGCTCCGGACCCAAAATGCTAAGGAATGTGGCTTATTCCACGAGTCTCACATCCACCAAAGCCAAAACCTTTAAGGAGATCGAAATCCTACCACATGGCCTACTACTTGATGTTGATCATTGAAATTGATTGCCAAATGAACATCATGTGGATTTTTAAAGTAATTAGCTAATGCTTTATAACTTAGTCTCCCATGGGTTTTCAAATGTCAATGACTAGTGCTTTTGGAAGGGAGAATTTGACATCCATTTGAACATCTCATGCATGTATACAAAGCACTAAGTGCAATTTAAAAGAGTTATTCAAATTAATCCGGAAGGGGGAAAATTGGGATAACAGAGACCTCAAAAACTGATTCAGAAAGCACATAAGGCATTTTAAAGAAATCCTTGGATGAAAGGACAGACAAAACATGTTCTTCATGAAAATTTTGATTGGTTATCCCATTTTATCGGTAAACAAAAAAATGGGATAACATGGATTTATATAGAAACTAACCTATTTACACATGTTTTCCATATGTTTGTAAGAGTACATATTTCTATATCCTTGTAATATTAATGTGGATGTTCATTCTAGAATATTCCCATCCCTCCGCCATAAAAATTAAATGATCTCTCTCTTTTGTTGACTTGTAGCTCACTACTATTTTGATATTGACATTTAGAACTCTCAACAAAATTCCAAATGATCAATTAATGAGTGTTATTATTAACTTACTATTTAGGCATATCCATAAACAAAACTCACATATCAAAGTGGGGCGTGACTCTTAATTTTGGTGTGAGATTAGTTATTTGTTATGGTGTTGGTGTTTTTTTGTGTTTATTGATTATTATTCCTAATTAGACTCTTTTTGGTGTATGTTTCTAGTGATTGTTCAAATTTTGACACATTCATCTAAATTCTCCTTTGTTTTCCTATATTTTATCTCTTTTCCACCTAATTTTTTATCTTTTCATTCGTTTTTTCCTCCATTTTTTTCTTTTTTTCCTTTTTTGGGATTTTCCCCACAAATGTAGCAATATGATTCACATTCACCACAACTACATAGTTATGGATCTAGTATGTGGGCCCTCTTGACCTTGATTTTTGGCCTTTCTTTATCAATGTTTCTTACATGTTGGGTGTTGGCATGTGCACCAATATGATCCTAAAATTGAATGTAGGATGTCTATAAATGCATAAGAGTATTGTATTCATAAAATCACACACTTACTATTACATTTTTACCACCATGTATGTTATTTTATATATGTATCTTTTGTAAGAAAAGTATTCACTAATGGATCATCCCCTAGTCATGTCATTAATTAATCGGTTGTCATTATCACTTGTCTCACATAGTCATCGAGTTGTTTACTTTGATTCTAGTCATCTCTTAAAGGGTCCTATTTTTATCCCTATATAAACATAACATACTCACTATCTTATGGGTGGACTATCTACTATCAAGAGCTAGCTATCTACTAAGGAAAAGGACTACATTTGGGCATCATTTACATTTACATCACACAAGCATAGGGGGAAAGGGTTGTATTCATTCTATTCCATCCACCATTTACATCTTACATCTAGTTATTTCCCCTACTTTTGCGTCATTGACACGTTAGGGCACCCTAGGCACACAATTGCACACACAAGCACACAAAAACTACATTGGGTCTAGAATGTAGTGCAATGCTTAGTTGTAAGTCCACCATTGTGGCAGCTAAGGTCAGTTCGACCCCTTCATATGCATCTTTCTTTTTTTAGGGATTTGATGCTTTTGTATGGGGTTTTGTAGGTAGATCTTTGGCACTAATTTATAGCAAATGACATAAGTGAAGCCACTGACAAAACATGTGACAAAGACAAAGACATTGTGAAGACCTAGTGACACTATAAGTTTCAAATCCTGAGATTTTTATAAACCAGAGCACCAGAATAGAATACATACCACAGGCACCCCCATTCCTCTGTGTGCCCCGATCGATCGGATCTTAGTTTGCTGCAATTTATTGGGTAGCTCCTTCACACTCTTCCTCTGCACATCAGCCTATTCAAGTCCAACACACAACGAGGTAAGTCATCTTTAGGTTAGTATCTTATCCCTTCTATTTTCATTATTTCATTTCATTTAATTATCAAAATAAAATATTTAGAACCAATATCTCAAGCTTGCATTATTTATTACATTTTTTTTCTATTTAGATTAACTTAGAATATAGAATCCCTTAAATTCATATTTTAGTTAATCATTTTGGTGAACCCAAATTTTTGAATATATTTCCCTAGATCCAATCAAACCCTAATGGCTAAGGATAATTCATCTTCTTCACCCATCATGTCTCATTTTAGCGTTAATCCAATCTATGATGAGGTTGTCATAGCTGAGCTCAAAGCTCTATATAGTACCCATATTACTACACCCGATCATATCAAACAACAACTTCTAGATGGCCAACAATATGTGCCTACTCATTTTGAGGATTCCCCTATAGGTATTAGTATTTTGATGATCCAATAGCCTTTACTCATTGTACACCATGTTATATGACTACTTGTGATCCTCCTTCTGATCTTTCACAAGAGATATTTTAGATGATTCTCTTATTGATTACTTGTTTGGTATTGACAATCACTCACCTATGCATAATGATTCCTCTTCTACTCCAACCATTGATATTGTTCCTTCTCATGATTCTACCCCTTCCGACATTTCTTCTCATGATACATCTCCTACTAGCTTGCACACTACTTCACACTATGTTGATGATCCTATTGATAGCATTCTTAGTGACATTCTCATATCTGAGACTCTCTCTGATGAACATGAGGTGGTTGATAGTCCTAGTTCTCCTTCTTTCCATATTGCTAAGTGTGATTCACCTACTCCATTGTTTCCTTCTCTGAGATTGCATCTAGCACTATCCATGACTCACCATCATCTATCACTCTCTTCTCCTACTAATTCATCTCCTCTTGTTGCATCATCTATGTCTCCTAGTCCATCTTCTCCTATAGATGTGTCTCCATCTGTCTCATCTATCTAAGGGTGATTTTAATGTTAGTCCTATTATTGCTATGGATATTCCATCTATATCACCTACTATAGCTTCCTCGACACCTATTATTAGTGTGCCTTTAGCATCAGAATCTCCTCATCACCTTTGGACATTCCTATGATCACTCACAATGGAAAATTACAACCCCTTAACACATTATTTCCATCTTCCACCATTCCTTCACAAGATATCATCTCTCTCATGCATGTCATAGGTCAGTTACAATCTCAGGTTCAGTCCTCACTTTAGAAAGTAGGGCTTACTATGCTTCCATTGATAATAATTCATTACATGGTAACCCTGTCCCTAAGAAGATTCATAACTCTACATTCCCTCAAGACTTCATCATGCCTACTTTCACATGTTTTGATGGTATTGGTGACCCTCATGCTCATCTCTTACATTATCATATGGCCATGGCCTCTTATTCTAATGATATATTATTACTTAAGGCCTTTTGTTATAGTCTTATTGATGAGGCATTATAATGGTACACTCATCTTCCCTTTGGGTCCATTAGTACTTTTTATGACATGGAGGATGCTTTCCTCCATCGGTTTATACTTAACAATGGCCCTAAGGTTACTTATGACCACCTACCTACCTCTCTCATCAGGGCTCCTCGAACCTATCAAGGATTATATTTTCACTTCAATGCTTGTATGCATCAGTTGGTATTCCAACCTATAGATCTTGAGAAGTAATTCATCTTTTATCATGGTCTCATTCCTCCACTCAAGAAAAGACTACAATATGATACATGTGAGTCATTCATTCTTCTATGTTATAAGGTTATCGATCTAGAACAAGATCTTCTCTCAACACACATCATAGATCCTCACACACCTCTATGACTATTGCCTCATCTAGTTCTCCACCATTTTCCTCGGTTGAGCATCCTACACAATCTCCACCTTTTCCTCATAAGAAAATAAAATAGCTCAACCCACCCAACCAAAAAAGCATACTCCTTCTTCGGCTTTGCTCAATGACAAGCTACTCCTCCTACCACTCCACCTAGGTCACGTGAGCCTTTACACTTCTCTCATCATCACTCGACCACATGATGTGTTGTGTGTTTTACTTAATGAGTGATTAATTCACCTACCATCTAACCAACACCATCCACAACATCGATTTATAATGGCACGTGACCAACCTTATTATAACTATCATCACATAAATGGCCATAGGGATAATGATTGTCTTTCCCTTCATGATCGATTGCAAAAACTAGAGGATAAGGGCATCATCTCCTTTGGTTCTCGCTCATGTGAGTGATCCATATCTCCTCTACCCCACCATAGGATTTCTACTACAGTTGAGTCATCTCCTACATCTGGGTGTTTTGGCCCTTACACGTTCACAACAGTTTTTACTCATGCGTGCTCTCCACCGCATCCATACACCATTGCATCATCACATCCATTGCACCCATTTCCTCCATCTCATTCATTACATTCATGCTATCCACCACATCATGTTACTCCTTCACATTGGATTCCACAACACTCCACTCTGCACATTCCACTACCGCTCCATATGACATTCAGTTTGGTTCATATACACTCATTGCTTCCATCCCACATGCTTCCACCACTTCACACCGCCTTGGTCTTTGGTAGGTGATTACTATCACCTTACCCCCGATGATGCACTTGTGTTCTTATGGTTCTTACATGACTATTGAGGGTTTTTTCTTTAAGAACCTTTCATCACGCACTCCATCATTTTCATCTAGCGCACTCCAATCATTTCTCGATGACACACTCTTACTTTTTTGGTTCATTCTTGACTATTGAGGGATCTTAACTAAATGAACCTAATCATCTACACACTGGGGGGCATCACTAATTCCCCCTCCCATTCATCACATTAACATATTATGATTACATTACATTATTTTACATACATTCATCACAACACGTTAGTTTGATAATCATATATCATCTCTTTTTACATGCACTTTTCTATCATTATCATATTAACTATGCATTATGAATTCCATTTAACAAACATTATACTTAACTCATCACATTTATTTTTCATCATTACACATATATTACATCAATCAACACTAAGAAAGATAAAAACATCACATACATTCCAATAATAATCACCAACTCATATAACATCGATACAACACAAAATAAAATCATCACATATAAATCACATGTGTCCATACATAGGTAGAAAATACAATCATCATTGGGGGAAACTCCCCTACATCATATACAATCATGATAATCAAACCTCATCATCACTATCACTCTCGGGTACTGTGAGAGCCCTAGAACTAGATGCCTCACCACTAACTCTGTGCCGTTGTTCACGGCCTCGATATCTCTCCACTTGCCTACACAATAAGGTATTCTCCATAGACTACTCCATAAACAAACATTGTAACTCCACAAACCATACAAACACATCTTGCTAAAGGACCACCACCCAATGCCTCATGGGCTCATCGAGTCTCCTCACATGCCTCATCCCTCTGGCTAGTAATATAATGGTACATGTGGCTACCACTACACACCACTGGCTCAAATAGATGGGCATGCTCACCCCCGTAATCTCATCCACTCACTCAATATACCTCCACCAAGAATTTGGTGACACATTTCACGTCAAGGTGTGGATGGATGTGTTGACTATCAAGGACCAATACGCATCACCTAAAACACAAATAACACATTACATTAGACAACCATTACTAAAACATAAGCCAACAAAACAACATACATAATATAATATATATAGATACTTACGTTACTAACTATGTTACTACTTTACTATAGGTTCGGGCATGTGCTTCCCCCTCTCCTCCTCCTCCTACATGGTAACCCCGTTGGATCTACAAATAATGGGAACAACAATACCCATCGATGTGTCACCCACCATGCATGGTACTCCTCTGTGCTACCAATCATCATCTGCATCTATCACCTCTATCATTGCATCTACCTCATCTGGACTAGGAGGTGGTGCTAGTTTACTGTCATGGGCCTGGTCTAGCCCCCAACCCTCCTGGTGCTAATAGCTCTCAACCATATATATGGCTTTGGGGCACATCTGAGCCATACCAAACTGATGTGATACCCTCTCCCTAGAATAATCTCCACACACTAGAAATCTATCCTCTAACCACATCATCCTCAAATACACCATAACTCTATACGCATCCTTGGGCCATCCTCCATAATCATGGTATGGCCTCCATGTGATGGCCTCGGGCCCCATCCTATCTATCAGTGCCTTATAGGTATGATATCCATCTTCCACCCATGAATGTTAATCCACCTCCTCACATATATCTAGGTCTCACCCACTCTGCTCGTGGACCCCCAACTAGTCTCAAAACTGCTATATGCTCATATGCCCACATGTGTAATAATGTAGTAGCTCTATCCCCCCTCCATGCTCATCATGAGTAAATCGGTATAGATATTTATATAGGTGGGCTAACACACACATCGGCCCCACATGCATATCTAGTACTCTCCTCCTCTATACACCAACATATATCATGCATCTTATACAAGATGCCCACACCACCTCCCTCCACCGCTATAGATGAAGCAATAACAACCACTATGAATTTCCACAAGCGTGGAACACAGACCTCAAAATAACATCTAGACTAATATGGGCCTCGATAAGTACTCAAGTCCCCACAAAATATCACCTAGCGGACTCACATCTACCTCTCCATATTCTCCACTAGCATCACTTGTACCCTCTCACCAACAATAGAAACCACAATATATGATACACATCCTCCAACATAATAGTCATCTCCCTATAGGAAACTAGAATGTACATGTATCCGTGCACCATCTATCACATAGTGTAGTCAACATAGGCATATTATGGGGCACATCCCCCATCCGTGCTATATGTGTAGGCCGACATGGTCCATAACATCCCAATCATCATCTAAAAACCCAATCCAAGAAACATACTCAAATGACGCCCACCGTGGAACTCCCTCGAGTGAATATCCCTTGCACAACACAAAACAACAAAAAAATGTTATGTTAGAACACCTTACAAGTACAAACACACCACTTATCACATTTATATACATTAAAATCTCATTTTCATCATTCTAGACCAAATACACACATTTTGGACTAGGGCACCCAGATGCAAGGACTAGGGCACCAGGAGCAAGACACCAACACCTAGATCTGGGTGCTTTCTGTCCCAAGGGTCACTAGCACCCTCACCGCTATCATCCTAGGTCTAAAATGTTGAGAAAATAAAAATCTCAAAATTTGTAAAAATTCACTAAAAATGACTACTACACCATACATTTTTTGAAAAACAATGCACTTACCAACTCCGCAGTCATGTGTGATGCTATGACAATGGTCACCACCCTCTCAAATCGACTAGGATGCATTTCTCTCACTTGCACATTTTTACTTACTCAGAGCTCAATCTCAATCATCACAAATAAAAAATGAGGTGACTAAACACTTTTTCACCTTACTATTTATAGTTACTTTTCATCACCCACTTTACTATAGTCATTATTTTGTGCTTATTACCACTACTAATACACATTACACAATTTTGTCATATCTTGAGCATTTCTACTCCGATTTACACCTCGTTTGTGGAATTATTTTTAGAATTCCTACCTACCACCATATGACACATTACACATGCATTATCTCTCCTTGAATTTGTCTTCCAACCAATTCATACACATTTTTGTGATTTCTATCACTTTTCTATCTATTTCGTGCTTACTTTTGGCTTAGCATTCATTCTTCATCATCACTTCCCCTTTCACCAAAAGGGGGGCATATCATTGGGGTCATCCTATAATTCCCTTATATATCATCACACATTTAAAACACTACCATGTGACAATTCCAAATATTTACTAACACATTATGCAACATTTCACCATTGATTCCCCCTAATGACCTAATCTGGGGGAAAAAATGAATAAATTTTCTATATGACATTTCATCACTCCCCCTAATGACCTAAATTTGGGGGAAACAAGTGATTAAAAATATTTCCATGTGATCATTCACCAATTTCTATCGATTCCCCTAATGACCTAACCTGGGGGAAACTAGCGTAAAAATCTCTATAAGTAATAAATCAATTAATCAATCAATCAATCAATCAACACATTCACATTCCTAACAATTAAAATCATATCATTCAATCAATAAAAATTTAACACAATTGGCCTCCCAGATGACCTAACTTGGGAGTTACGTGTGCCTCCTAGATGACCTAACTTAGGAGATTACATTCATTGCTTTCTCAGATGACCTAACTTGGGAAGTTATTCATACATTTCACATTCTCTTCTAGATGACCTAACTTGGAAGCCTTCTCATACATTGTGTGTTCACTTCTAGATGACCTAACTTGGAAGCCATTACATTGTGGTGACACCCGTGGAGTGGGGAAAGAGTGCCTTTCCTATACCACTCCTATATGGGTCAACTGTTTGATCAAAATTGTTTAGATCCAGAAACCACAAATTTTTGATCTGATTCCATCTACAATGGCTAGATCTTGAGGATGTAGTTAGAGATTGGAGAATAACACACTTTTCTCCCTACACTCTTCCTCTGGTGGAAGGATGCCCAAATCCTCTTAGTTGATTATTCGTATACACACGCGTTTGGGTTAGGAATTGATCACTCCCTACCCCCCATCTCATCATATACTCATTCAAAATCATTATACATTTAATCATCATCACTCTCATTTAGTGCACTTCATCATACTATTACATTTTTTGTTTATTGTTCATGGATCAACTGTTGGATCCATGGTTTGACATGCTTTGGTTGGTTCTTTTGACATGCTTCTACTACACATTTGCGCATTCTACTACAACATGGGCTTCTCGATTTCTCTCAGGTATGCATCTCTATCTACTTTATGTTACGAGCTTTTTACTCACCAACATAAAGTGGGGGAAAATGTAGTCACAAAATCACACACTTACTATTACATTTATACCACCAAGTATGTTATTTTATATATGGATCTCACATAAGAAAAGTATTCACTAATGGCTCATCCCCTAGTCCTGTCATCGTTATTGGTTGGTCATCATTTTCATTTGTCTTCACATAGTCATCAATTGTTTACACAATTTTGGTCATCTCTCAGGGAGTATCAAGTGTCGTTATTTAGTCATTTGTCATCTCTAGTCTTTGACTAGGGCACCTAGGGTAGTGTTGGGGCACCCATGGGTGCCCTCGGTCCTTAATTTTAGGTGCCCTGGTCCCGTAACACTTGGGTTTAATTTACTTATTTGAGGTTGGTCTTTGTTTTTTTCCCTCTCATTCCCCTAGGTACTAGTCGGCATTTTCGGGTCATTAGTGTCAAAATTTGAACAAGAGATCCCTATATAAACATAACATACTCACTATCTTATGGGTGGACTATCTACTATCAAGAGCTAGCTATCTACTAAGGAAAAGGATTGCATTTGGGCATCATTTACATCTACATCACACAAGCATAGGGGAAAGGGTTGTATTCATTCTATTCCATCCACCATTTGCATCTTACATCTAGTTATTTCCCCCTACTTTTATGCATCATTGATGCTAGGGCACCCTAGGCACACAATTACACACACAAACACACAATAACTACATTGGGTCTGGAATGTAGTGCACTTAGTTGTAAGTCCACCATTGTGGAAACTAAGGTCAGTCCGACCCCTTCATATGCATCTTTATTTTTTAGGATTTGATGCTTTTGTATGGGGTTTTGTAGGTAGATATTCCGAACTAATTTATAATGACATAAGTGAAGCCACTGTGACAACCACATGACAAAGACGAATGAATTGTGAAGACCTAATGACACTGTCACTTTCAGATCTTGATACTTTTATGCAAACTAGAGTGCCCATAATACATACCAAGGCACCCGGCACCCCTAGTCCTCTCTTCAGGTGCCCTAATCTAGTCAAATCTTCAGTTTTTGTAATTTCTTGGGTAGCTCCTTCACACTCTTCCCTATCCACACATCAACTATTCAAGTCCAGCACACAATGAGGTAAGTCATCTTTAGGTTAGTATCTTATCCCTTCTATTTTCATTATTTCATTTAATTTAATTATTGTTTCTATTTAGATTAAGTTAGAATATAGAATCCCCATTTAAATGCATATTTTAGTTAATCAAGTATTAGTGCATTTAAGATAATGAGAGATGCACGAGGCTATTCATTATAGTTCAGAAAACAAGGAATTTGTTTATTTCAATAGAAACCGCGTGCCATGGGAATAATTATTTAGAGGCGAGCATCTTGCAAATATTAGAAATTGATCAAGGTTGGAACACATGAATTACATTTAATTTCTTGTGATATTACATTAAACTTGGCATGTTATTCTCCAAACCGTTCAAAATCCTATGGGTTATACAATGATGGAGGGATAATACATACCCTCGTTAACTGCCTTTACCTCTTTGTAAGGAATTGCATTAGTATTACGGTTCTAAGGAACAAAAGTAGTCTCCTAATGATATATTCTAAAAGTGAGTAAGGTTCTCAAAGCCTTAAAGCATACAAAAAAGATCATGTAGTTTATTTCACCCTATCTAATAGTTTACATAATCGTTTCGCTACGATTCTAGTCTTGCCACCGAATGAGTGCAATGATTCAGGTTAAAATGTGGTTTTTTTGTTGATTTTTGTACGTGTGTTTTGTCTGGTTGTCAGCGCATGTTCTACACCCTTTTTATTTGTGGCTTCTCTCTAATTTCAAAAAATATATAGTAGTGTAAACTATTATTTCTTACAATTATTTAATTTTCTCATGCTCTTAAAATATTATGATTTTTTCCCTTAAGTCTAATTTAGTGAATTATATTTATTTAGGCCTAGTTATTACGCCCGAAGGCGTTACTCCTATGGGAAAAGGCTTTACGGAAATTCATGGGGTCGTGTCAAATTTGATGGCTTAAATGACGGTTTGACTATTTAATAATTTTAACACTTACTACCTATTTCTAACACTTACTTTTTAATAATTTTGTTTTTAATAATTAACAATTTTAGCTTTTCTCTTTTAATATTTTTTTCTTTCATGTTTTTTATTTTGTATATTTCTTTTGACTCTATCTCTCTAAACCATAATTTTGTTATTTATTCATTGGTGCAAAGTCTTAGTTTCCTAACACATTTAATTTAAAATTATTTTTTTGAGAGATCGTGCCGACCTCTAAAACTAGAAGTGTATCTTTAAATAACAATGACTGAGCTGCTTATTGATGGAGTCTAAAAATAATTAAATATTAATACTTAGTAAAATCAAGTTTAATAGAAAAAACCAACGGGCGCAAGTCGGAGTCTTTTACGGTTCTAAATTTAATCAAATTAAAGAATGGCATCAACCATAATTTATATAAATCAATCCAAAATAAATTATTTTCAATATCATAAAACATCGACTGAGAAATCTATACAGTGGATATGGCTTTGGTATTTATAAGAAAGATAAGCACAAGCATGTTGCACATCAGAGCAACTGCAGTTGTGAGGATTGTCAGATCCGGTGGCTCCAGGATTCATATCACACTCACAGGGAAATTTTGTGGATCGCGGAATGGGGGACAAATCCTTTCTGTTTTGGCTGTGGCTTCTATAGATAGTGGTGGAGTGGTGATGGCCAAAGTTATCAGGATGAGCAGAAAAGGTTTTTCTTCGATCTGGGAAGTAATTCCTAGTGCCAATTCCTTAGAATTTCAGAGGTTTGTGTTATTTTTTAGATTTTTCCAATGGCCCATTTCCTAGGCTTCTATTTGCTGAAACATTTATCAACAAGGGTTTTCAACACCCAATTATGATCAGATACATGAAACATCTGTATTTAATTTTTGAATAAGGAGTGTTAAATATGTGTAAGTTAGCTTCAGTTTTCAGGCTTTTACATTATCAGTTCCAAAGATTTTCCTTGTTGGTTAATCCACGCAAAATATACAAAGCTTTAACATCCCTATTTCTCATGTCATTGAGACTTGTTTTTGACTGGGATGATAGCATTGACAATCACAGTCAGAAACAAGTCTCTTAAGCAATTGTTATTTGATGTGTTGTGAAGCTATTCATTTAGAATGGGATAAGCATTAGATACATTGCATTACGTTCCATAAATTTTTGAAACCATAATGGTGCTTATTTTAAGATGTCTATTAGCAAGAGCTCTATTTAGCACAAATCTCTATTTATTTTTTTAATGTATTTCTCATCATGTAACTATCCAATTACTGCTAAATTTACAACATTAATTCATTCAGAGGTCGATTTAACCCATAATGGTGCTTATTTTTAAGATGTCTATTAGCAAGAGCTATGCATAGTTTCAACTTAAATGCATAGAATTATCTGCTTCTAAATTTTCAAATAACTTGGTTTCAAATGTGGTTGATGCCTCTAGATCTCAAATAAAGTGCTTGTATTATTATGCATGGAAAATGGCAGGTATGCAAGACCATTTAGGATGTGTCGCTCTTTGTGTTCTGCTTTGGGTTTTGAAGAGAGGTTAACCCGGTTGATGGGTTTGTTTGACATCCTGCCCAAAACATTTATACGACATTCACCCATTCCTTATCTCTTTGGAGGACTGTGTACCTTGTTTCTTTTAATTGTAGCTGCTCTATTTATTCGGCCTTTTCCCACTTGAAGAAAGCCACGAGGAATGTTGGCATTGTCAAAAATAGAGGAAAGCACAACAACACAAATTTGTCATGCTCTTCTTAGAAAATAGAGGAGAGCGCAGTGGTAATTATGACCGGGGTGAGAGGCATCTTTCGTAGCCACTCCAACAATGTTGGGAAATACATCTATTCAAATTCATGGAGATGCAATAGTGATGGCAGTTTGAAGAGATGGTGCATTACAGCCTAATATATATGTCCAAGATTTTTCTAGGAAGGAGATGAGTTAATGTTGAATCTAAGTTGTTTATTGTTTATTGTTGTGGTCGGACATTAAATTATGAGATTGTAGAGTTTTTGTTTTGTTTCAGAGAGGGTGGTGTTATCAAATAAGAGCAAGTTTTAGATTTTGCATCTACGTATTTAGCTTCGATTTTAGAATTTTATTTTAATTTTTGTTTTTTTGGGTAGTTTTGGAGCTTACATTAAATGACTTTAATCTTTCAGTTTTTTTAAAATCTAATCAGTTATCAGCACACTTGCAATCAGTAGATTATGAAAAACTTCTTAACATGTAATGGTAGCACATTAAAATTGTCTTTTCCTTTTCAACTTTATCCTTGGTGTGTTTGTAAATGTGCAAAAGAAAAATATCATGTTTTCCCACTTGAAGAAAGTGTCATGTTCTCCATCATAAAAAGGGAGTGTTATAGTTCAAGCAACGGTAGGCATTCAATTGTCAAAGGAAATTTAAATGAATTTGATAGTACATTCAAAAATACATTATTGATTCATATGTGACATCATAACATGAAAAAGGCAACAAGTGTATTTTTAGATTTTGAGTATAAGTGCATATAATGGCATGAGCAATTCTTTCAATTTGATCACAATAATTTGTTTTGGATTCTCTTTGAAGATGGTTATATGATGAAGAAAAATAATTTCAATCTATGTTCAATAATTCTCCACCTTTGTATGGAGTTTTTTTTAATGCTTGTATGGTGTAGAATACGTGAATGAAATCCTCCAATTTCTCTCTACTCAATCATCTCTTCTTGAAAGTTTATTTTGTAATGAGAGAAATGTATTCCAAAAAATGTTAGGAAGGAAGTTAAAATATAGAACAATATAAGATTAATATGAAAAATATTCTTTACAGATGAAGATTGTGATTCAACAACCGATGATTTCTTTGCTATTCAATTTCTTATCTCACCTTTAAGTGTAAATTACACTCGCACGCATAACGTGAACTCAAATACCAATTATTGTTCACACTTCATCTATTTCCTTGCACTTACTCGAGTTTGGTATTACAAAAGGTGGCTATAAATTGCTCCAAGAAACAAGTAGACCGTGGCATGTTTTACACACTACCACAGACACATGACATGCTACAGATGTTAGTTTTGACTCTAAGGTCGAATGTAATATTCAACACGAACCATTGCATGAATGGAAGGTCTTTACATAACTTCTTCTGGGAAACAACATGGGTCTTGACAGTCTTGAAATGTTGGGGAAACGAGATTTCGACATACACAATAATTGGAACATACATGACATTCCACATGATTTACAGATAACTAGTTCATCATTCATCGAGAGAGAAAATTCAAACATAATTAACACCATCATATAGGCCACACCACCATCTTCCACACTACCTTTGTCTTCAGAAAAACAACTAGCTCTTGATACCATACTACACCATTCAACAAACAAATCCCTTCTACCTCCACTAAGATTGATAATTCAAGGAACAACCCGACACATGAAAATAATTTCGATAAATAAATTATGGAATTCATTCACAACAACATCAACCACATCTCCCTCACCTCTCCTTCTACTCTCCCCTACCAGTGTTTCAACATTCAACATCTCCACATCCACAATCCAGTAGAGCCTCCGCATTGCAAATTTTTGGGTTCGACATAGGCCTCATAAATGGTTTATAGGAAAATCATCGACAATTTCTATGGCGCATCAATGCCACCACCAACATTACCTTTATTTTTTGTTGTCAAATTTGATTGATACAACGACCCATGTTGGGATCCCTCCAACCCATTACATAATACCATACCCCCTATTTCGAGAGGGAATCGAAGACAATTTCTGATTAAAATGGCCTGGGGATTAACTATCCATAAGCCCTAGGGACTTACTTTGCATAGAGAAACTGTTGACATTGGAACCTCAGTGAAATCCAAGGTCTGACATTCACACCTTTCTCCAAAGTTCCCTCACTTGCAAATTTTTGGATTTCACCTCCTTTTTCATTCGAAAGATACTCAAAAATGGTGCACATAACAACACTTGGAGCAAGAAGAAAGGAGGAGTCAAGACTACTATCACTCATCCCATCGTAAATACTACCCTCTACTTTGATAGCACCTCCACTACTACTTTACTCAACACTTCTTGTATCCAAAGTGGCAGTGTCATTCAAGGGGTATAAAATGTATTCATGTTTAGTGAAAATAAAATTGCCCACAAAAGGCTACCATTCATGATATAAAATATGTAAATGTACAAAGGTCTTCATGTATACATGTTTAGATCAAATGTCATGATATAAGATTTATAATTGTACATGTACGAATTTGTAACAAATTTAAATGTACACATAGAACAAATCAATGTAATGTTTCATCTATATTCCTACACTACCACTATCAATCCCACCCGTTATCGACTATACAAAAATGTTTTCAAAAAAAAAAAAGACCAACCAAACAACTAATGCAACACTAGCATAATTTCCCGAAATAATTACAAACCACATCAACTATAAAAGTAATTAACTATCCAAAAAAACATCAAATGTATTCATGTTTAGTGTGAAAAAATGGCCACAAAAGGCTACCACTCATGATATAAAATCTACACATGTACGAAAGTCTTCATGTAACATGTTTAGTACAAATAAAATTGACAGCAAAGCGCTACCACTCATGATATGAGATTTGCAAATGTATATGTACGAATTTGTAACAAGTTTGAAATGTAGAGATGAAACCTTTAAATGAAGTGGTTCATCTATATTCCTACACTTAACAAATTCAATCACACCCATTATCAACATCAACTACAAAAGTAATAATTATCCCTCTAAATCAAATAACATATACCGTTCGCATTCACATTGCATTGTATACATGTGATTGCTAGTAATGTAATGTGATTAGTTATATTACATTATTGATGTAAAACCATTTTCCATTTATTCATGGTGCATTATTAGTGTAAACCCACTTTCCATATCTACAATTACAAGCTTGAATATCAATAAACAAGACTTTCCACATCTACATTATAGCTTGAATATGTACAAGCATTTGTCACCCTTATAATAACTTACATTTCAAGTAAACAACCATTTTTCCATAATAACTTACAATTATAAATTGGAATAATGTACACGAAGATTTTCGCCTAGTGATAAATAACTTCTATTCTTGAAAGAGATATGCACAAGTGGATGCATATTAAAAATTTTGATCTCATAACTCGTGCATATTAAACGAGGAAATGGAGCTGAAATTCAGACAGTAAAATGCTTCCACTTACTAATACTAAGATCATTGTCTTGCACAAATAAACAAATGGCTATGATACCACTTTCGAGGACGAAGATGGTGATGGTGTTTCACTGTCATTGTGGTAGAAGTAGATTAAAGCACAATGTCCATTTCCCATGCTGCAATTATAATCATACAATGCCATTGCCAATGCCATCCACAGCCCATCTCGATTTCGCAGCATTGTGTAGAGATGGTCGGTTTAAGGAGGTTCTACACATTCTTCTTACTACAAACAATCCCCCTCACAATCCTGTACATATCTTCAACTATTGCAGACCTGCATTGCCAAGAATGCGCTTTCACAAGGTAAACAAATCCACTCTTTCATCATTGACAGGGGATTTGCATTTGCTACAGGCACGACTTTTCAAAACAACCTCATCAACATGTATGTCAAGTGTGGGAGTTTGGTGGAGGCTCATAAACTGTTTGACGATATGCCAGAACGAGACGTGTCTTCATGGAATGTGATCATTGCAGCTTACCGAAGACATGGGTTTCCTCACCAGGCATTGACACTGTTTCACCGAATGCAACGAACAGATGTCCAACCTGATCAGTTCACCTTTGCCAGCATACTCCCAGCCTGTGCCAAAATAAGAGCTTTGGAACAGGGTATGAACATCCATCAAAGCATAATGGAAAGGGGTTTTTGTCAGATGTTGTAGTTGCAAGTGCCCTGGTAGACATGTATGCAAAATGTGGAAGCATAGACAAGGCACGTGAACTGTTTGACAAAATGCCTCAGAAAAATGTGGTCTCATGGAATGCAATGATTGCAGGATATGCACAAAATGGTGTTCTTGATGAGGCTTTAAGGCTTTTCAAAGAAATGCCTCAACCAGATGTCATCTCATGGAATGCCATGGTTGCAGGATATGCACAAAATGGGTTTGCTGAAAAGGCCTTGGAGACATTTAAGCAAATGCAATTGGAAGGTTTAAAGCCAAACTCTGCAACCTTTGCCAGCATCCTCCCGGCCTGTGCAAAAATGGGAGCTTTGGAACATGGTGCGGGCATCCATCAAAGCATAATTGAAAGCGGTTTTTTGTCAGATGTTGTAGTTGCAAGTGCCCTGGCAGACATGTATGCAAAATGTGGAAGCATAAAGAGGCATGTGAACTGTTTAATAAAATTCCTCAAAGAAATGTTATCTCATGGAATGCTATGATTGCAGGATTTGCACAAAATGGGTTTGTTGAAAAGGCATTGGAAACTTTTGAGCAAATGCGATTGACAGGTGTAGAGCCAGACTCCACAACCTTTTCCAGCATTCTCCCATCCTGTGCCAAAATGGGAGCTTTAGAACAAGGTATGGGTATCCATCAAAGCATAATTGAAAGTGGTTTTTGTCAGATGATGTAGTTGTGAATGCCCTTATAGACATGTATGCAAAATGTGGAAGAATACACAAGGCACACGAACTGTTTGAGAAAATGCCTCAAAGAAATGTTGTCTCATGGACTGCAATAATTGCAGGATATGCACAAAATGGCTTTTGCAAGGATGCTCTCAAACTCTTTGAACTAATGAAGCACTCTGGAATATACCCTGACCATGTAAGCTTCACTTGTGTTTTATTTGCATGCAGCCATGCAGGTCTAGTGGATGAGGGCTGTAAATACTTCAATGGCATGAGCGACTCTTATTATATTATGCCTTCAATTGAACACTATGTATGTGTGGTTGACCTTCTTGGCCGTGCTGGCTATCTAGAGCAAACTCTGAACTTCATTATTAAAATGCCAGTTAAACCTGCGGTGGTTGTATGGATGTGTTTGCTTGGTGCCTGTAGATTACATGAGAATATAGTGTTAGGATTATTTACAGCAACTCTCATTTTCGAGAAGGATCCTGAAAATGTTGCAACTTATGTTCTTCTGTCAAACATCTATGCTGAAGTGGGCAGGCAGGATGAGGCTCAAAAGGTATGGGAATTGTTGAAGGAAAGAGGAATGAAAAAGACACCTGGATGTAGTTGGATTGAAGGCCATAAAATGGTACATGCTTTTTGTGTAGGAGACAGATTACACCCACAGACACAGGAAATCCATGCAAAGTTGGAGCAATTATCTTGGGACATGAAGGCAGCAGGATATATTCCTGATTCAAGATATGTAGTGAATGATATGGAGGAGGAGGAAAAAGAATTATTACTCCGCCACCATAGTGAGAAGTTGGCAATTGCATTTGGGTTGTTAAACACGCCCCCTCAAACAACTATTAGGGTTGTCAAAAACCTTCGTGTATGTGGCGATTGCCACACTGCAATTAAGTTCATCTCCAAGATTGTTGCAAGACAAATTGTTTTGAGAGATGCGAACCGGTTCCATCATTTCAAACAAGGACAATGTTCTTGTGGAGATTATTGGTGATGCTAAGTGAAGCAATTTGTAGACAAAGTGCACTGTGTCAGATCTAGACCGTTGACTTCATAATATCAAAATGTATATAGTATGCAATGTGCACCACTGCCTGTATACAGATGGGGTATTTGTTATAGCCCTGTTCTAATGATGCAAGAGAGGTGTCATGATATTGAACTGTCTTTTCAGGAGCCTTGCAGATCTCTTTAATTTAAAGCTGGAGGAGGCAGGAACGGGAAAAAGAAAAAGGGGACAATTGCTTGAAGGAAATGGAAAAATTCTTGGCCATTATGAAAAAGTGAGAGAAGGACATACAATCATTCAAAGAGGAGGTGGAGAATGGGAAAAAGATAAAAGAGAGGATTGCTCAAAGGAAATGGAAAAGTTCTTTGCCAGCACAAAATGTGAGAGAAGGGCATACAATCAATCAAAGAGGAGGTGAAGAATGGGAAAAAGATTAAAGAGAGGATTGCTTGAAGAAAATGGAAAAATTCTTTGCCAACACGAAATCTGAGAGAAGGGCATACACTGAATCAAAGAGAAGGCAGAGAATGGGAAAATGATAAAAGGAGAGGATTGCTCTTTAAGGAAATGGAAAAATTCGTTACCAACATGAAATGTGAGAGAAGGGCATACAATCAATCCAATTCTTGGAGATGTGGGAAAAACATGGTTGTTTACAACCACCTGTTATTTTGTATGGTCCGCCTTTCTGAATTGAGTGTATTATATTTTGCCCGTCAATTTTATCAATTGGGATTACATTGCACATAGATTGTGTATGCAAATTTATATGCGATTATCTGGATATTGCCTCATTGGTATCTAATGTTGCTTCATGTCCTATTTCATAATTTGCTTTTGGAGCGTCAATATGTTTGTTGACTCGTAATTTTACTTTATTTTTAAAATTTGATTTTTTCTTTAAATTCTATAGTTAGAAAAGTAATATTGGAATTTATGTATGGAGAAATAAAATTACAATAAGACAGTTATTTTTGTTGCTTCAAATAATATTTATATAATATTGTTGGAGAGAAGGTAATATAATTTGTATATATAAGTAAAATGACTATATTTTATATTGTAATTGTGTATATATTATTGTTGTAGGGAATGTGCACCCCCCCCCATCCCCCGCCCCCCCTCTCCCTTCCCCCAAAGCGAAGACGGTATTGGGGGAGACGTACCTCCCACATTTCCCGTTTAGCGTATTTTAACAGAGGACATCTCTGGGTCATCCTTGAAAATTGAGGATGTCTACCCCCTCCCCAACAAAAAATAAAAAATAAAAATATTAGTTCTTCAATATAGCTATTTGAAAAACACCAATATGTATCTATCTCAAGACACTTATCTTGAATTTGTCACATAGTTTCGCCCATTGAAGGGTTCCACATTGATTAATGACTCGATCACCTTCTCTGTAAATTTCCTAATGCCTAGTAATGGATAGCCTCAATCTAGCTACACCATTATGTTGGGCTCAAATAAACTTGAAAATAAAATAAATTTGGGAAGAAGACCTAATGTACTCTTGTAGTGTAAGATTGTTTTTGGAAGCCACTTGTTTCTATTTGAAAAAAGTTTGTACATATAAACCTATTTAAAATTCACTCTACAAGCTCTAATCACTTGACAAAGTCTATATGTATAATTTTATATGAAGAGAAAGGTTGTGTAGATGATAAAAGCAATAAGTCGTAGATCAATTTTTTTGCGCATAACCCAATTGTATTGTATTACGAGACATAATAAGAATCGAGGGTGATATATAAATGCAGAAGTTTTCAAGCATAGATGTGGATAGTCTCCAAATTTGAGAAATTCTTGTCATCCCAAAAACCCCATCCTTACATTCCCATGTCTTGGAGTCTTAGGTAATTGTTAACCGAAATGAGCCCCTTGCTCATTTTGATGATAGCCCCGTGGAGTACTACCCCAAGCTACAATACACTAATTTTTCCATGATATCCTTCTGAAGCCATGCGTAATCGTGCAAATCCATTATTCACTTGTGAACTACCTTATGACTCCCGTGAAGTGTGATCACCACCGCAAGGCGCTCAATCGGGCGCACCACCTTTCTATGCTTCCACCTCGTTCTTTTCATGTTGCAAAACATTTTGTTTTGTTGAGGAAGTCTTCTCTTCAATTTCACAACAATTTGGCGAGTTACACTTGACTTCTTTGAATATATTTCGATGCAATCATTCTTCTTTCACATTCTTCTACTTGATCAATGGATTTGAAGAGCTTTCTCGATTTGTAACATCTTATTGAGTCGTCATTCACTCAAACCTTTCGCCATTCTTCGCATGTTGCAGAATGTTGTTATTAGTAGTTGTCAATCAAATAATGCCTTGAGTCACTCCTATGACACAAGAACTTAGGAATAGCCTCAGAACTTGTTGTCATAGCTCGGGTTTTTGCATAACTTAATGTTTTCAACCCCTGACATGGAAGTGGATAGCAATAGAGTTTCTACCGATCAAGACAATTTACTACTCAATTAGGAGTAAATTCTTGATCTAGGAACCCATATTTTCAACGACCAGAACAATCTATTGTCATTCTCGACATATCTTAACGTGTTTCATAAGTCTCCTTCTCTCTCTTGTCTTATAATTTTTTTCTTCTATCAATAACAAAGTTTGTCTTGTTATTAACTTGGCCATTTCAGAAATTTCTGCCACTTTTGGGCCTCTCTCATAAATCTTAACCATTTCTCCTTCACGTTGTTGCCTTAGCCTCTATGGTAGAAAATGCAATGCATCAAGTGCCTCTTTCATGTCTTGATCCAATTATGCATCTTTATATATTGATTGAGTTGATGTGGCTTATATTTCCTTTCTTCTTTGTTATATCATCGTGCCTTATATTCAATTTTATGATTAATGTGTGTGGATTATGTTTGCATTTGTCTAGTTTATTGTATTATATTTTTGTCCAAGTGAAAAATGTCCTTGTTTCTCTCTTGGTGCATCACACTTTCCCTTTCATGTTATCTCATTCTCACTTTACCCTTTCCTTTGTCACAAAGATGTATATCGGTGATAGTGTTAGGAGTATAAATTGATGAGAATCGTCTTTCTCTAGAGATTTTCTACGCCCTTAATCATATATCTTACATTGGATGTATATAGCCGACTTATGGCTATCATAACTTCTTATCATTATGTATCTCTTTCATATATGTTATATTATCATTAGTGGGTCGGCCTTGGTGTTGGCCATAGCATAGGAATAGTATATATAGGGGTTAGTTGGTAGTAGTTGATCATCATATTGAGCATTTGAGTCTTATTGTTTGGTTTGGAGGTTGCCCCCTCGAAGTGGCTAAGCTATTCTACTTGCATATTGAGATCATTTATCTGAAATATTGTGTTCATTGGTGTTATATTGTTGCTAATAATCAGATTTATACAAGTAATTCCATTACAAGTGGTATCAGAGCTTGAACTCGGCCAAGTGTTGCATCAAACCCTAATTGTGAAGGTTCGGCCATATCTCAAAATTGGTAGCAAATTTTTCTGCAATTGTTTTTTTGGCGTGGCAAAATTAATCAAGTAAGCTCCCCTCCAAATTTTAAGAATTTTTGACTTGGTTTGCAAAAGTTATAGCGGTTTTATGTTTTTTCATAATTCGGCTACCTAGGGTGCAATTTGTGGAATTTTTCAAAGTTATTTGGTTTGATTTTGTTCTTTGAGTTTTTTAAAATTGCGCCGAATTCCTATTGAAATCAAAAACCCTAAATTTTGGGGCATCATGGTTGGGCCTTCGACAAGAGGCAAAAAGAATCCCATCACTCCGGGTAAAACCCCTGACAAGGATGAGATAATAGTTGAGGAGTTAGAGTCAGAAGGGGTATCTACAGAGTCCTCATGGTTAGGGTTTACTTCAACGGACCATAAGGTCAGCTATCTTGAGTTAGAGTTGTGAAACCTTGAGGGTAGAGTGGCCAATAAAGAAGATGTAGAAAATATTGGACAACAATGGAGGATTTCATTCACCAATTTAGTTACAATATAATGGGTCATCATATCCTTCATAATCAACCACAACTCAATCATACTCATATTAACCAGAGGTGGATCTTCAAGTCAAAGTAATAGACAAACTAGCCATGGTGGATCTGCAAGCATGACCAATCCAAATACAAACACTTTGCAGGCCCATAACATGATTTCAAAAGTGGAAATGCGTAATTTTGATGGAAAGGATCCCGCTCAATGGATTAACCAGATGGAGAATTTCTTTGATCTTCATCATATTCCATCGGGACAAAAGGTTACCATGGCATCTTTGTACCTCGAACCTGACCAATTCATCGGTATCGATGGTTATGTGCTCAAAGGAAAAAGAGTGGCCTCAATGTTACATGGACAATATTCACCGAAGAGTTGTAATTACACTATAGTTCTAGTGTGTTAGAGAATTATTTCAATCAATTAGCAAAGCTAAGACAAACAGGAACAATCAAAGATTACATCCATCAATTCAAAACCTTTCCTTACAGTGGAAAATATTCCTAAAGAGAATCTGAATGACTTATTTTTGGGGGGTCTTAAAGAACACATTAAGACTGAGGTGTGTGTGTTTAATCCTCATAAGGTTTTAGATTCTATGATGATGGCATGTAGGGTAGAGGAAAATTTTCTTTCCAGTAGGAAAGAAACTGTCAATAATATCAGAGATCGTAGCACCTTTTCACCATCATTCCCTTAGCCAGTTAAACTGACACCTCAACAAATTGAAGAAAAGAGAGCCAAAGGGTTATGTTTTAATTGTGACAACAAATTTGGACCAGGACATAAGTGTGCTAGAAATAAGTTGTTCTACATCGAGGGGCCTAATGAAGAAGAAGACAATGAAGAAGACAAAGAGGTAGAGCAAGAGGAGGAATTAGGAGATCCCTAGCCAACAATATCATGCCATGCAATTTCAGGTATTAGCACTCCCCAAAAAGTAGTTGGATTCTTAAAAAACAGAGGGTAACAATGTTGATTGATTCGGGAAGTACTCATGACTTCATCAATCATAAGTTGGCGGTACACTTGAACTGCTTTGTTTATCCAACTCTAGAATGTCAAGTCATGATCACTGATGGGAAAACTGTTAGTTGCTCAGGAAAATTCCATAACATTAATCTCACCATGAGAGATTACTTGCTAACTAGCAATATGTATGGCATTGCCATTGGAGGAGCAGACATTGTATTAGGAGTTCAGTGGCTTACCACCTTGGGAACCATTGAAATGAATTTCCAAGAGTTGTTCATGCAATTCCAATTAGAAGGGAGGACTTTTAAACTAAAAGGATTAAGAGAAAAGTCCCCACATATGGTAAGTTCTCATCAGATGCAAAAATTGCTTAGAAAAGGTGCTGAGGGGTTTGTGGCACAACTATTTTCATTAGAAGCACATCATTCAAATACATTTATACCCACAGATATGCAAGTAGTTATAGATGAGCACTCAGTGGTGTTTGGAGAAATGCCAAAGGGTTTACCTCCAAAAAGAGACCATGACCATGCCATCTAGCTAGTACTAGGGAGTCAACCACCCAACATTAGACCTTACAGTACCCCTATATGCAAAAGAGTGAGATTGAGAAGATAGTTCAAGAGATGTTAGAAGCAGGAATTATTCATCATAGTCAGAGTGCTTACTCTTCTCCTGTAGTGATGGTACGAAAAAAAGATGACAATTGGTGCATGTGTCCAGATTATAGGGAACTCAATAAGTACATAGTTAAAGATAAGTTTCCTATTCTGTAATTGATGATTTGCTAGATGAGTTACATGGTGTTGTTTACTTTACAAAACTTGATATTCATTTTGGATATCATCAAATTAGAATCAGGGATGAAGATATTCATAAAACAACCTTCAGGACACATGAAGGACACTATGAGTTCTTGGTAATGCCTTTTGGACTAACAAATGCACCCTCTACATTTCAAAGCTTGATGAATTCCATCTTTAAGCCATTTCTACGAAAGTTTGTTTTTAGTGTTCTTTGATGATATATTAATCTATAGTAAAACATGGGAGGAACACCTGCATCATGTAAATAAGGTGTTGGAAACTCTTGAACAACATCAACTTTATGCAAAGCCTTCTAAGTGTTCTTTTGGTGTTAAGGAGGTTGAATACTTGGGTCATGTTGTCTCTTATGAAGGTGTTAAAGTGGATCCTAACAAGATAAAATCCATGCTTGAATGGAAGGTTCCCAAAACCCTAAAAAAATCTTCGAGGATTTTTGGGGCTTACAGGTTATTATCATAGATTTGTAAGGAATTATGGCAGCATCGCAGCACCACTCATTGCTTTATTGAAGAAGGACTCTTTCCATTGGAATGAGCAAGCTACTACGGCATTTGAGAAGTTGAAGGAGGCCATGTGCACCACTCCGAGTTCTAGCCACTCCAAATTTTTCCAAAACATTCATTGTTGAATGTGATGCTTCAGGGTATGGTATGGGGGCAATACTCATGCAAGAAGGTCGACCCATTGCCTTTGAGAGATGCCAATTCAAAGGTAATAATATATCTAAACCAGTTTATGAGAAAGAAATGCTAGCCATACTTCATGTAGTGAAGCAATGGAGACCATATCTAATGGGTAGACATTTCAAAGTAAAGACAGTCATGATAGTTTGAAATACTTCTTAGAGCAATGTTTATCATTTGAAGAACAACATAAATGGGTCTAAAAATGTTGGGCTATAATTTTGAGATAATATATAAGAAAGGGAAAGATAATGTAGTTGTTGATGCTTTATCTCAGAAGGAGGAATCAGCCGAGGCATTTTTGTGTGCCATATTTGTACTATAAAAGGATTGGATAGAGGAGGCTAGGATGGAATGGAAAAATGATCCAGGTACACAAAATCTCATTCAGAATCTCCAACAAGATCCAAGCATGTCAAAAAAAATTGTATGGAAAGGAGATGCTTTATGGTATAAAGATAGATTATATCTATGTAAGAATTCAATCCTTAAAAATAGGGTTCTATCTGAGCTCCATGCTTCTCCAGTAGGGGGCATTCGGGTTCTCAAGACTTGTCATCGAATCAAGCTTGATTTTTCTCAAGAAGGGCTAAAAGGGGATTTCCAAAAATTTGTGTAGAATGCATGGTTTGTCAAAGAAAATAAGGGCGAAACAATTAAGACCCTGTGTATTTTACAACCTCTATCTATTCCTAGCTAGAGGTGGGAAGAGGTGTCCATGGACGTCATCACGGGATTGCCTAAATCAAATGGTAAAAATTTAATCATGGTGGTGGTGGATAGACTCACTAAATATGTCCATTTTTGTGTGTTATCACATCCATTTGTTTCTTGTACAAGAGCAAATAGCCTTCAGGGATACATTTCAGAAGTTACATGGGACACCAAAGATTATAGTAAGTGATCGAGACCCTATCTTTACTAGTAATTTTTGGAGTGATTTGTTCTCATGCTTGGGCACACAAATAGCTCGTAGTTCTTCTTATCATCCCAGTATGATGGGAAAACAAATGTGGTAAACAATTTCTTGGAGGGATATCTTCGTTGTTTTACCTCAGATAAGCAAGCGAGATGGGTCCAATGGTTACCGCTGGCATAATGGTGGTATAACACCTCCTTTCATACTTCATCTAAAATGTCTCCTTTCTTGGCATTATATGGGTACCATCCACCATCTATCACCTCATCTTTGAGAGTCTAGCCAAGGGTTCAAGCAGTTGAAGAACATATTCAACACCAACAAGAGGTGCTTTCTAGTCTCAAGGAGAATTTGGCCATATCACAAAACTGCATGAAGCAGAAGGCAAACCGACATCGCAGTGAAAGAAGACATTTTGAAGTCGGTGATTGGGTTTTTGTTCATTTACAACCATATAAGCAAATTTCCTTAAAACAACAGAAAAAGGATAACAATCTTTCACCTAAGTACTATGGCCCTTATCAAGTGTTACAGAAGATTGGCAGTGTAGCATACAAACTGGAACTTCCTCCGGCTACTCTAATTCATTCAGTCTTGTATGTATCTTGCCCGAAGAAGGTAATTGGACAGATGGTATGGTATCACCCTGCATCGTGTTACCAGAGCTTGATGAAGAGGGACGAATAATCCTGGGAACCCGAATGCATCCTTCAGACACATACTAAGCGATTGAGGACAAGGCTTTTCACCGAGTATTTGATCAAGTGGAAAAATCTAAACAATGAAGACACAACTTGGGAGGATGCAAACTTCCTGTAGGAACATCCAGATCTTCTCAACATTGGGGAAAATGTTGCTTTGAAGGGGAGGGGCATGCTACGACCTTAATCATATATCTTACATTGGATGTATATAGCCGACTTGTGGCTATCATAACTTCTTATCATTATGTATCTCTTTCATATATGTTATATTATCATTAGTGGGTCGGCCTTGGTGTTGGCCATAACATAGGAATAGTATATATAAGGGTTAGTTGGTAGTATTTGATCATCATGTTGAGCATTTGAGTCTTATTGTTTGGTTTGGAGGTTGCCCCCTTGAAGTGGCTAAGCTATTCTACTTGCATATTGAGATCATTTATCTAAAATATTGTGTTCATTGGTGTTATATTGCTGCTAATAATCAAATTTATACAAGTAATTCCATTACATATTTTCTTCACTCACACAAGTCCCACACTTCGGAAGAATTCCCATGTTGTATTGAAATTAAGTTCATCTCACAACACAAATAATTTCAGCCACCAACAATTTTGGCATGTCCCATGGGAGATTTTTCATTTTTATTGAAATTCTAGCAATATTTGATGATGCAAGAGTGAATTTTTCATTGTTTAAGCTATGTTTTAGTGTGTTCTTAGCTCATCCGGTTTTATGAACCACATTCTAGCACCTAGTGACTCCACCATCTCTTTATTTTCAAAGATCCAACACCTTGTCCATGAGACAAATAGTAATAAGAAGCAATTTTAGAAAACTTTTTGAGTTTCTATAGCTTTCTCCATAAAGGAGTAGATTTGTCTAAAGATATGCCTCCCTATTCAACAAACTTGGTCCACTCATCCTCCCAATAGAACTTTTGCTATTGTTTGAAGAACCCTTTATACTATGGTATTCATGGGCTATCAAAGAAATCTATCATTTTTTACCTTCATTGGAGGTAGTCCTTGATCATAACTACATGGAATGATATTCCAATAAATGTCGTAAAAACCCTTCCATTTTTATTGGAGAAAATGCAATCACCCAATTGAGCACATCCAAGATATTGTAAATCTTTCCTTTTTCCTTCATTTCATTCGGGATGTTATTATGTGACTCCTTGCCTCTTCACTCAAATGCAAAACATTTGACTAGTATAGGTGTCTTCCACCAAATTCGAGTGCATAATTGGGATGAGTTGAGAGAAAATATATACAAGCAATGTTAAAAAAATGTGGTATTCTATCTATAATGGAACAATTAAAAATGATTAAGAGGGCTCCTATTAAAGCTATCTCTACCTTCAAATAAATATTTCAAAATACTTGGGATAGAATCCCACTCTAGGTGAGGCCCTTTCCTATTCTTTCTTAAAGCCTTGAACTTTGATATTGTAGTCACAATCCAATCCATGGTTGGCGTTGAGCTATCTGATGCCTACGATATTGCATTTTAAGATGAAAATAACATAATCCAAGGTGGAAAGCTTGATCTAGACCTCCAATGCCTTTTTTTCTTGAAATTTCAAGTGTGGGTCAGGGCCCTTTTCTAACTCCACCTCTAACATCCATATTAAGACCTGAAAATGTACAACCCATTCCTAGCACTTCTTCCAATGAGTTGGATGAAATCAAAGTCCAATGTAGAAATATGGCATATGAGAATACCACCATGAAAAGGTAACAAGATTAGCATGCTTTGAGGCTCTTCCAGGATCTTATCAGCCAAATAAACCACATTAATGCCTAATTGTCCCTTTTAGTTCATTACACCAATAGTTTCCTATGGTCTCCGATCCAAATAGAGCTCTAGTTCCTATTCAAAACAAAATGGAAAGAAGATCGAAATGATGTTGTCCTTGTGGATTACACATGATTGAAACAATAGTGCCTCTAGAAATTCAAGTCAAAAACTCATGGTGCAAAGTTCAATGGCACAACCAATTCAAGCACACACCAAGCTCCTCATGTTGAACCAACTCGAGTCTCCCATGCCACCACTTAAAGGAAATCAATTTTGTTGGTTAGAGGAAGACTTATGTTTAGTCAATGCTAATGGTTTTCATGCATCAAGGCCTCAAGTGCAATTAGATTATAACATGTGGGAAAATAAATTAATTTTAGGGAAACCCCTTTAATATGCAACTTTTTTTATAACTCTCGGTGTATTGTGATTCGTTAAACAAAGTGCCTAAGGCTTCTCGTCGATGATGGATAAGCCAATGAAAATTGTCTTGCATAAAATCAACATAAGCCTCAACTTGCACATCTCAATATGGTGGATTAAATGAAGAAGACTAACATGAATATCATCATGTGGGATGCTCTGCTATGCCCAAACAAATGGATCTCTTGCAAGAAGCCTTGAAGTAGGTGGAATGTGTACCTATGCCAACAACAAAGTAAACTCATGCGTCTACCAAAATTTTTAGTCAACCCCAATCAAAGAGGGAACTCAAAAGCATAAACTTCTTCCTTTTACCTTTCTTTGATTATTGGTCAATGCCTTGTGCACATTCGCATGATTGATTCCAAATCCAACACCTCTATGATGCCAAAACAAGTTGCTAATGTTTTAGATATCATCTACAACCCTATGAGAAAAGGTGATTTATAATTGGATGACATTGTGTTCGAGAAAATGGGCATCATCAAGGACTTGTGTCGCACGATGTATTTTTTCCCAAGTAGAACAATGCCTTAAAGAGATCACAGTCATAGATCGCCCCTATGATTTACATCTTCTTATTCAGAGAATTCACCACCAAGACAAGAGGATCCCTATATTTGGAGGTATAACATGCTACCAAGAACTAGTTATGGCATCGAGGCAACTATTCATGATGAGTCGATTGCTTAGCTCCATGTGGAGACCTTTGATACCCCACCCCAAAAAAATGACACCATTCAATGTGAGAAGCCAAAAGAATTTTCCACTCCAAATGGGCCACATAATGAAATATATGATGAATAACTTTATTATTTGGCTCAGGACATCTAAATTTGATCCTTATGATAACATTAAAGAACATGGCATGGGTACATATCGTATTCATGAAGAAGTAAGCACCCGTGTTCGTGGGTGCTAAAAGATAAAAATCCAAGATGTGGTATATGGAAAATGTTCTTTGATGGCTCCAAATAAGTTTTTTAGTGTTTTTTAGGTGTTTTTCTCATCTCTCCAAGAAGATAAAATGTACTCTACTCTCACATGATGTAATTCAATTGAACAAACAATGTCGTGGTGTATGAACCTTTGAATCAAGTTCTACATATTTCCACGAAGAAGGGAATCAAGAAGTTACATGTGTTTGGAGGCACTTAGAGATTATAAAGTAGGTCAAATAATTGTGCCTGATCAAAAATCCATTTCTAAAGGCTTACAAACACCATGTGTGGGATATCATTAAAGGATTTGATGCTTTCAATATTCAAGAAATCCTTTGGACAAAGAATGTAGAGGCAAATCGAATAGTTGTGGTTGGTTCTTAATTTGATCCACCCGGGGACCTAATGGAAAACCACTCATATTAAGTAAAGCTTATGGTTCAAATTTTATACTTGCAAATGATTTTCATTGGCAAGTATTCGAGAGTGGCGATCATATTGACACTTTCATCCAAAGAAGAGTCTAAATTTTGAGAAGAGTTGCAACCCAAATTGCAACATGAATATGATGGTCATGACATTCAAATGAGGATGAACAAAATTCCTAAGGGACTAGTGGCCTAGGAAATAATGTTCAATTATGATGACCAATGCAAAGAAGAAAAGAGAAGCATGGTAGTAAAAATGAAGATTACCATTGACCTAGAAAAATATCTCAAAGCGGGAAAGGATTGCAATTTTGATCAACAAGAAAAGTTCATTAAAAATGAAAAGAGTGTGTTGATATATTTTCATGGACCTATGATGATCTTAAATCTTTGTGATCAAGAGGTCATTCGACATGCCATTGATCTCATAGATAATACCAATCTATTTAGGGAAAAATATAAGCCTATTGATACCAAAACTGAACTAGTGATGAGGAAGGAGTTGACTAAGCTAATCAAATCCAACATTATTTACCACATCAAGAATTTGACTTGGGTGGCCAATTTGGTTCCAATCAGAAAGAAAAACAAAGAGATATACTTTTGTGTCAATTTTAGGGACCCAAAGAGATATTCTCTCAAAGACCATCCTCTACCTTCCACGGATCAAGTTTTGTACATAGTGGCAAGAGATAAGAGGTTCTCTCGTTTCAATCAAATGTTGGTCAAGGAGGAAGATCGGTTGATGACATCCGTCACCACTAGGTGGGGGTACACATGCTTACAAGAGGATTCCCTTGTGTTTATCCAATGTTGGAGAAACATTTCATAGGGTAATAAAATTCCTTTATAGGTTTGATCAATGATATCATTTTATTTTATATGGATTATATCATGGTGTTTTCAAAGAATTAAGAGGATCACATCGATCATCTGGAGTAGATATTCCAATGGTTCGTAGAATTTGGGATTTCTTTTAATCCCAAAAATTATATCTTTTTGTCCCCAAATGAGTAATTTAGTCTATGTTGTCTCAAAATCTGGTTTGGCCATTGATGCAGACATGGTATCCACCTTCAAACCTTCAAATTTCCACCTCACAAGAAAACATTACAACATTTCTTAGGAAATATCAATTTTATGAGCAATTTCATCATGTCCTTCATGGGAATTGTTAAACCTATCACATGCATGCTAAGGAAGCACACAAATGTCAAGTGGAGATCAAAATGAAAAGAAATATTTGAGATCATCAAGCAAGCCATTTCTCTAGCTCTAGTGCTATCCAACTCAAACTTTGAGAAGGACTTCATCATCTACATCTTCGACAACCTCCACATTATAGCCGCAATTCTCACTCAAAGACAATCAACAAAAACGTGATTAACATGATGTTTTGTAATCCAAATGCTTGGGGATTATGAAGATAGATAATTAATAATCGAACTTCACAATCCTCAACACCTTAAAAATATTAAATAACCTCATCTTCAACAATAATATCATGGTCTTTGTAATTATTTGAGCATTAGAGAATATAGAATGGGATAAGAAATTAATGACAATATCTATACGGATAAGTGAAATCATGGCATTCGACATTAAGATCGAGTGACCAATTGATAAGAACTAGAGAACCCTACCAACATCTATCTAAAGAATTAGAAATATCTTTTGAGGTTTTATGCACCCATGATGACCAACTGTCGAATTGAAAATATGAGTCCATTTGGAGTCATAATATGGTAATATATCTCTCTACTGAATAATATCCCATAGGACTCGATAGAACCAAAAGGATACATTTAAAATTCCAGTGCCATCCCTTATAAGTTAACTAGTGGGATAGTATTAAGAAGAATCAAGAAACATGGATGACATCCTACCGAGGTGTATTGATTCCAAAGATGTGGAGATAATACTAAGATAATTCCATCAAAGATTCTCGGTGTCCACTTTTCTCTGTGGAAAACTATAACCAAGATTATGTAGGTTGGTTACTACTAATTTACCCTATTCTTAGATGTCTTCAAGTGGGTGAGGCAATGCCACCAATTCCACAAGAAAAAAACATAAATTTTCACTTCCCTTGCATCATATCATGATGGTTCATCATTTCTCACACTGGGGTCAGACTTCATTGGTATGATCAATCCACCTTCCACTATTGGTTATAAATTGATTGTCACCACCACATAATACTAAGATAATTCCATCAAAGATTCTCACGGTGTCCACTTTTCTCTATGGAAAACTATAACCAAGATTATGTAGGTTGGTTACTACTAGTCTACCCTATTCTTAGATGCCTTCAAGTGGGTAAGGCAATGCCACCAATTCCACAAGAAAAAACATAAATCTGCACTTCCCTTGCATCATATCATGATGGTTCATCATTTCTCACACCTGGGGTCGGACTTCATTGGTATGATCAATCCACCTTCCACTATTGGTTATAAATTGATTTTCACCACCACATACTACTTCATTAGGTAGAATTATGTTAGGTTGTGGAGCTGTTTTCATATGAGAAAGTGTTGAAAGCGTACACTAAGAGTATTGTACACGTTCCACGTTGTCTTGCTTTGAGGTTTTGAGGCGTAGCCCCCAAAAAAAATTGGGCCTTAAAACGTGCCCAATATATCAGAAACGTGATTTTCTCATATGGGCGGGTTTTTGACCCATAGGTTTATGGGACGGTTTTGGCCCATGGTTTTGATACCCACAATTTTGTAAAATTGCTTAAGTAGTTGTCTATTTATATGGTTTTGTGCATATGGTAGAGATAATGAAACATTACATATGTGTTTTGAATTTGGGTGTGAATTCTGTAGAGTTTGTTGAGCATAGCTCCAAATAGATATGGATATTGTATTGAGAGAGTGGTGGCTTGTAATAAAATCTGAGCAAGTGATTCTTGGTGGACGTAGCCCAAATTGGGTGAACCACGTTAAATACTGTCTCTTTGTGTTGTGTTATTTTATTTTGCAATTTTATTTGAGATCTGTAATATTTTCTACATATTAGTTCCTACTGTTGCAATTTTGTGAGGGATTATTCCACATATTTTATCCCTTATTTCCTAACAAATTAAGTAGACCCTCTCAAGGAAGCAATTGAAGAGGTATAAATGGACTTTCTTGAGATTATCATCATAATATTTGGTGCCCCTCACATATTCATATGTGATAATGCTAAGTCATTTGTAGGATCCAAGATCACATAGTTTTCTCTAGGGTATGCCATATATCTTAAGACTTCCTCTAATTACTATCCATATGGTAGTGGACTTGCATAGTCTAGAACAAGAACCTAATCCATATTATAAAGCACACTATTGATAATTAAAAAAAAACCTAGAATACGAAGTTTAAATATCCTTGTGGGCAAATACGATAACCTCTAAACACATAATAAACAATTATGCCTTCATGATAATATATGGAACTAAAGCAAGGCTTCCAATTTCACTCGAGCTTCTTGCCTTGAATTTTATCTCCATCCTGGAATTGGAACATCATGATACCAGGATTGTTAGGATGAATGAATTATATCACCTTGAATAAGTTAGGGAGAAGTCTAGAGACAAGCTCCATGACCATCAATAAAATTTCAAGAGAGTCCTTGACAAGATTCCTACCAACCAAGTGTTTGAAATTGATGACCTACTATTAAATTGGGATGTTGATCACGTCAAGTTAGAATATACATGCATGATAGGTCTGGAGCGCATATTGGGACAAGGACCCCGCCCCAAAGTGATGTGAGGGCACCCATGCCTTTATTTTGATTACCCGGATGTGTGGGGAGACCCCTTGACCCCCATAGTGAGGTTTGGGATCCCCGCCTCATCCCCTCTATAAAATATGGGAATGGGATATAGGCCCTCTCTATGAGACTATATATATATCCCCAATGGGATTAACTACTGGGGTGGTCTAATAGCTATTTATTTAGATCATATTTATTTGTACATCATTCTATTTTGGATATGGCTATATAATAGTTGGGTTCGGCCTGCTACCCATCTAGATTTTGGAGAGGGCCCCTATCTATATATGGGGGTGGAACCGGCCTTGAAGGTTCTAATTTTGAAACCATCTAGAATGGCCCTTATCAAATTACCTCATGTAAAAAGAATGTTTTGGCTCTCTAAGATCGATGGAAAACATCTATACATCCCGGTCAATATGATGCTCCTCACACAGTTCCCTAAGTGTTTATGTTGCACTTTGTACATAACTATTTTTTTCCTTCTATTTTTCTTTCATTTATATTTCTATACTTTTATCTATTGCTATGTGAGCCTTTTTTATCCCTTCTTCACTATATTGTATTTTTAGGAGTCATAAGTCTTCATGATATATCAATTAAACTCCATACCAATGTATGTTAAAGGCTAATAGTTCCCAAAATTTAGTAGGAAAGTGTCCCCAAAAGGTAGTCAAAAATTTTACCCAAAATGAGCCCCTTGTTCATTTTGATCAACGTTGTACCTTCGTGGCCTATGCCCCTTAAAAACTTGTCAATTTTTATGTTTGTGTCATTTTACTTTATATCTAGCCTATGATACATGATCCTGAGTTGTGTAACACTAAAAATTTTCATCTTCCTCTCTAAATCCAAATCCTAAGTCCTAAAATCCCACAAACCATCTCCTTTCTTCATTTATGTTAAAATTTCATCTCCTCTCATCTTTTCATTCTTTATTTTCCTCCCCCTTCTGTCAGATTCATGTCTACCTTCTTCTACATGGTAGAGTCAATATTCCTTCACATGGGACATCACTATGCAATACCAATGTAGAAAATTCTTGTAGAAAATTGTATAGTACTTCCCAAGTTGTGGTACACTAGTTTTGACATGGGATTCTTTCAAATCCATGCTTAACCATGCAAGGCTAAACATCACATACAAACAACCTTATGAATCTTGTGAAGTTTGTTTAGCATCCATATAAGGTATTTAATTTGGTTGCACCTCATTTTCATACTTCCACCCATTATTTTCATGTTGTGTAACATTGTGTTTTATTATGGCAGTCTTATCTCCAATTTCCCAATAGTTTGGCAAGCCACACCCAAATTATTTGATTGCATTTCATGCATTCTTGATTATTTCACATTCTTCTACTCATTCAATGGATTTATATAGTTTCTCTTTATTTTGTGACATCTCACCTTTGAGCCTCCATGCACTCTAACCTATTCTTCTATTCTTGCAAGATGCGAATGTTGTTATTGGTATTTGAGAATAAATTAATGCCTTTTGCCACTCCTATGACACATGAAGTTATAAATATCCTTGGAACTTGTTATCATATCTCATCCGGATGTGTGCGTTAATATTTTCAAACCCTAACATCCAAGTGGACATCAACAATTAGAATTTATTTAGTAGAAGGACCATTCATTGTTGAGTTAAAAATAAATGCACAATCTAGGATCCAAAAATTTAGTGATCAAGAAGAATACACTTTGCTAATATTTGAAATATCTTAAATGTTTTCTAATGTATCATTCCGACTCCTTTCTTATTCTTTTCTTATATAAATAGATTTTTTTATGTCATTCAAAATCTTGGCCGTTTGGGAAATTTATGCCACTATTGGGACCTTTCTCTCATAGATCTTAGTCTTCCTCCTCCTTGTTGGTTCATTGTCTTATATAATAAAAATTATAATGTCCATTTCATGTCTCAATACAAATGTGCATGTTTATGCATTGGTGATTTGATGTGCTTTATATTTTCCTTCTTCTTTCTTACATTTTCTTGCTTTCTGTTTGAATTTATGATAAACATGTATGTGGGTTATATTTTGATTCTCCTAGTTTACTATGTAATATTTGTGCCCAAGTGGAAGAAAATTCTTGTTTCTCTCTTGACGCATTGCCATGTTCCCTTTCATGTTATCTCATTCTCCCTTGTTCCTTTCATGTGTTAGAGTAGGTAGATTATTAATAGTGTTACAAGTAAAGATAAATGAGAATAAGATATCAATGAAGGTTTTCTTCACTCACAAAACTCCCACACTTCTAAAGCATTCCCTTATTTTTAAAAGTGAGTTCATCTCACAACACAAAAAAATCAACCACCTATAGTAACTACAATATATATATATATATATATATATATATATATATATATATATATATATATATATATATATATATATACAAAATTATGCATTATGATGTTTATATATTGATATTGATGAGAGGAGTGTTGGAAGGTGAACATAAAGATATAAATAACATATGGAACTCTCTCATAATCCTAATAAATCTATGGAAAATAAAGGGAACTAAAATATTTTTGCTTAGGATTGATTGAATAGTGAAATAAAAGTTATTGTAGTCACTTTATGAGTTTGAAATGAGAAGAAATTGAAGAGTGAAAGGAAAGGTTGTGTAGTCACTATAAGTTTGAAATGAGAAACAATTCATAGGGTGGGGGCTAAAATAATTTTTGAAGAACACAATGGAATATGTTTAAGTGATATATCATAACACAATCGAATTAGATGAATTATTCATGTGCAATAAACCCAACAAATGTTTGTAAATTATAATTCTTCAAGTGAAAAAACATGTACTTGTAAAGATCATTTTTTCACATGATAAGACATGAATTATAGTGATTTTCCATTAGTTGCGCCACTACCAAATTCTAGAAAATACCAAATTCCATGCATGCCCAATTCGAATTTGTTTTCAAACCTCAACCACAACTACATTAATATTCTTAATTTTTTGAACGGGTTTCAAAGAAAAAATATATCTAGAAATTCAATTCATAATGATCTAAGAATTTTATGAATTGCGTACCTAACATTTAAGGAATATGCTCTATATTTTATGTTTTTTATTAAAAGAAAAATACCAAAAATTAAGCCAAAAAAAAACTTATATGTTCAAATAACAAAAAACATGAGTTTTAATATATTGAAAAATCCACTAAGTTTTGAGACATAAATTTGGTTGTTGAAACTTTTTAACTCGGTTGGACATTTGACATATATTTTTCTCTTTATCACAATATCTTCTTATCCATTTACCCATACAATATCTTATCCATCTCTATCCAAGTAGTCACACTCATTCAAGATCAACCCGGTCTATCTAAGAATGCCTTAAAATACCACACATACACTCTCCAAATTCAAAATCCCTATTCTCCACCACCAAACACTATCATCTTCCAAAGTAATGGCCACCTTTTTGGGAGTTTCGTGGAGTAACCAAAGGCTATTTTCTACATATAGGAATATTAATAAGGTTAGGTTGTATATGTTTAATGGGTTGCCTATGACAAGAAATTAACAAAGAATTACTTATATATACGAATGAACTCTAAGTTCATTCATCACCCCTTTTATCTCTCATATCCCTTGATACCCCTATTTTCACTTAAGGAACTCTCACATATCTTAAAGATCATTATTTAAAAGGCATAGACATATTTCTCTAAGCTAGTGTTGTCACTAAATCACTTGCACCCTTTGAATGGCGAATGTGAATAGGATGTTCGATGTGATTGGGAAACATGGGATCGCCTCTCAAGTTGTGGACTTGTGCTTGAGGTGAACCTCCGAGAGAAGGTTGGCTTCATCTTCCTAAACTAAGTGTTGTACTACTCTTAGTGCAATAAGCTCAAGTTATCTATACTTATGCTAACATTTTCATGGGTTTTATGGAAAGAGATTAGCAAGAAATGAAACTATACTAGGGATGGCTATGCAGAAAATAAAGGGTGTTTCAGGACTCGGGAAGGGTTAATTTGAAGAGGGTGTTGTGCACTACAAGACAAATTCACCTACTGCAACTTAGAGAGGGTAATAGAATACCACAACCTAAGAAGCATGTGTTCCCTTTGTTAAACTCAATAGAAAAAACAATCTATCTATCTTCCAGTGAAGAAGGATGAACTTGAGAAGGGTGAACAAGCACCACAACTCAACTACATACAATACTCAATCACTCGATAAGTACGAACTCTAAGAACACGCAATAGAAACTTGAACTTACATAGTGTACTTGCAAGCATGAGAAAGGCATGAAGAATTATATAAGGATGAAAAGACCAAGATTAGTCAAAACACACACTTTTATTACTTCAACAACATGCAAATGCATCATAAATTCGAAGAGGCAATGGTTGCCATTACAGTCTTGAAAGGAGGATTTAAAGTTCCCTCAACATACAAGAACACCTTGCAGGAGAAGGAGGTTTCTTGAAAAATATACACTTGTCTCAGAAGTCTAACTTGTCCAACCTGTTGGAATGAGCTTCCAACTTACATTTATAGAAGAATCCTGTGAGAGAGAAAAGGAAAAGTAATAAATTTCTTCCTAAATTGAAGGTACATGATGGTTCATTTATTACAAAGTTGGTTAAACCACTTGAGAAGCTTCCATCATGTGTCATTAATGGCCCGTTGACTTAATCTTCTTAATTAATTAAAGGAATATTTAAATAAAATATTTTAATAATAATAATAAATATTATCATTAAAATATTTAAATAAAAATATTAATTTAATTGAATATAGTGGGCCCCTTGAAAAGCTGGTTTGCATTCAAAGGGCTCCACATTGCCAAAATGGACCAACTTGGTGGTTGGCTTCTTTGAGCCAACTCATCGAGTTGGTGTCAACTCCATTATCTTCATCGCATTGAGAAGATCCGCCATCTACCAACCGTGCTCACTTGGCTCATCCCAAGTGTCAAGTCGATTGAGTTCTACAACACACTGAGCTCCCACTCAACTCAGCTCCAACTACCACCACATTGCTTAGCCATGATTTGGTTGACCAATGCTATCTCCGTGAGATCCCATGACACAAGATCTTCATTGAATGACATGCTTGTCATTCCTTGCAATGTTGAGCTACGTAAGATTATTCATACACTTGTGGATGATCTCTTGTAATGATCGACATGACTTCATATCTCAATCGAGTTCTACTCACATATGTCGAGTTATCCATGCATCAATTCATCACCAACCTTGAACTCAATGCCAAGATAATTCGAATCATCTTTGCACCTGAACTAGAATGATCAAGCTCCTTGATCCACTCACTCATTATGACCATGCATCGCTATGAATTCTATTATCCTCACGAGCACTTGAGTTGAGATCTGGTCCCTTTCACTTCGAGCTTGTTTACACAGCGATGGCTAATGTATCCTTTTTTAATTCTCACCGAGCCGTCGAGCGAGATAATCCTCTCCATACCGAGTTGAGATCTTGGTTCATGACATGGCTCACCATGTATTGAGAGCCTCGAGTAACCGGGTTCAACCTCGCCATGTGAGCTCATCGTGGCTCATCGAGCTACAACCCCTTGCTACAAGCACCATTTACTTGGCCTCGTCGAGTCATGTATCAATGCAAGATCCTATGTACTACATACCTTGATGCATTCATGATGCCAAGCCAAGATCAAGCTATTTCTCTTTATGTGATTGCATCGTCGAGCCATCCTTCTCGACCCGTCATTCGATGATTTTTTCTTTGCAGATGGTTAAAACTAAAACATTTGGAATGTTAACCTAGTTTGAAGCTGAGCTCATACCTGAGCACCATTTATACAATGAGCCTCCTGGTTCCGTGTTCGTGTTCAAGTTCATTTGAAAAACACTTCCCTTACCTATTTTTGATGTTCCCCGCATTCGACTCTACAATGTCATTGCAATATGGACCACCATGAGCTCGCCACGCCCATTCTTTGTGAGTTACTTCCCCATGACCGAGATCAGCCTAACATGCCATTATATTTTCCTACGTGACAATATATGGTTATGGTTCACTCGATTCTTCTCACGGGTTGAATTCCTAGTATTACGCCCTATGATACTATGTTGAGATCCCGTATTGAATGTGCTAATTTTTCTTTGCAATGTTCGACTTACAAGTTATGTTTATGTGCCATATGGGTTTTCCATCTGCTATGTTTCAATTAAGGCCGACTTGGCCCCCAAATGAGTTCTCTTCCATTTCGATCACAACATCCAACTTGAATTCCCAAGTTTGAATTCTCAAAACTATGTACCAATGAGCATCACTTTGCATGCAAGCTCTCAATCTATGTCCCTAGCCTCCAAACTTTGGGAGCTATTAACACCCTTACAAGCTTGAGAAACTTGACCCACCTATGAACCATCCTACCTCACCTAGGATAGGCTCCCTTCGGTCTTCCTTGAGTCATTTACTCTCATCACTGAGTTGTGAGCTCCCTTCAGTCAATCACCCAAGCTCTTCTTTCAACTCGACCCGTGATCTTCGGTCCAGCTTCGGCTTCATTCCACCCAAGTTCAATTAATGTTGTATTCAAGTCATCGCTAACTAGGCTTCACCACCACGAGCTCACATTTAAGATCATATTATATCGATTTTGAAAGAGGTCCCTCCTTGAATGCATCTTACCAAACTAGCCATAATACAACTGGGAAACTTTCCATTTAGCTCGATGAGCTTAATTCAGCTGTATGAACTTTGAGCTCCTTCCATGCATCACTGTAATATTTTTCATCCGAGTTTTGACACGACCAACTCGAGCTTCAAGCTTCCATGGACATGGCTCTCACAGGCTAGAATCCATCCGAGTGATTCTAAGTATTGAGCTATAGCTTACTTCAGTATTTCCTCAACCTTGACTTGAAAATACCTTCATCGAAAAGCTCCAACCATATTCTAAGCTACATCAGAGGAAATGTAATATCTCACATTCATCAGATGACCGAGTCTTATGCCTATGTTTACGTAGAGCTTTCAGGTTTTTACCAACCTCCCACTAATCAAGCCACTGGGCATCCTGGCTTTTAGCAAGCCTGCAATACAAATTCGTTCCACGTATTCAAGGATTATGCCGAATGACTAGGCTTTTGATGTCAACAAAAAAGTCCTCGTTTCCCCGCCATCGTGGAATTTGGACTTTGGCTTTCCAGCACAACATCCCCACATGGAAATGCTTCTTGTGATCCCCGTATAGTGTAAATCTTGAATCTTGGTGATGATACCCTAAAATCCATAAGGAAAATTTCATGACTAAACAAGGAAATATAACACCATTTCCATCCATCTAGCCAAGGGTTCTAAGTATAGGAATGTAACATTAAGATAGAAGCTTAAAAGAATGCTTAACTAGTATGAAAACAATACAAAATCTAACTAAACATGCCTACTAATATGCTTGAATTACCTAACATGGGCCTAAATAGACCTAAGAGGGCAATCAAATGGTTATGGTTGCTACTCCAAACAAGGTGAAATGGCCTCTCCCAATGACTACTTAGTCATTTTGGATATCCATCTACTAACCCCATTGAAGGCTTTAAGCAAGGATTGAACTTGGCTATATATCATATTTATTATATGAGATGCAAATCAAAGCATGGTGTGTAATATAAAGGAATGAGGTGCACCCTTTTTATAGTTTTCATTTTGGGAGAAACTTGTATTTTGGTGCATGTGGGACTAAAAAGCCCTAAATTAGATTAGATTGGCTAATCATGATTAGGCCTTGCTAATCATAATTAGTGAATTACCAAGTGATTAAGAGGTGTGGAGCCTTAATCAACCGCTTAGGGTCAACTAGGAGGCTAGGATAAGCTTTTGAAGCTTGTTGAGACATTGTGGAGGTGAATAGGGTGATTTTGAGTGGTTGGAAGAGGGGTTTAAGCCAATACTAGGGTATATTGACCAAATCAAGGGAAAATAGGCTTAATTAGCTAATAAATGCTAATTGTCTGTTTTGACGAGGAGTTTGACTTACGATTCGCTGTAAAGTGACATCCTGAATGTGAAAGGGGTTACACAATCAAAAAAATGTTGTTAATTAGCTAAAGTGGTAAGAAATGTTAGTTAATTAGCAAAGAGCACTAATTATAATGGAATTGGTAAGAATGAGAGTGATTCGTGTGCATTTTGGCAATAAGATTGCAAAATTAGAATTTAGGTGTCTACATTTGCCCCTATTTGAGGTGAAGTTAGTGACTTCACTTCAAACATAGTAGACAAACATAAATAGGTAAAATTTTGAAGAAAAAGTAGCAGGATGAAGGATGCCCCCTCGAGTGTCGATGGGGTGATAGAAGAATTCTATCGATGATCGAAATGGATAGAAGAAAATAGGTCAAAATGGACGTGAAACCCTTAGGTATTGAGAATGAACAAAGATAGGGATAAACGTGGTTTTTTTGCCTCGGGTGATTTGGAAGAAAAATTAGTAGTGGTAATAAATGATAATGGAGAAGAAATGATTAATGGAGAAATATAGGACAAGCCCAATCTTTGCATCCAACCTTTCAATAAGCAACATGTTTATATCATTTTCCCCTAGGTCTACATCATCGGCCTTTATTTAAAATTAAAAAAAAGTGTAAGATAACATGAAAAGATAAATTACTAACAATTGTTTACTACTAAAAATACGTAACTCCATGCAACATACATTATGCAATGCAATACGAGAAAGTAAAATGATATTTAGCTCCATGCAACATACAAAATGCAATGCAATACGAGAAAGTAAACCAACTAACCTAACAAAGAAACCAATACAATCACATGTACTCAAACAAACAACATTTAAGATAGTTGCACCAATGTTTTTGTGACCAAGTTGCTTTTCCCGAATGTTTGTGTTGTAACGACAAGGGTTAAAAATGATTCCCCAAACAATAACACATGTGAGGGAAAAATGGAGGATGCAAGTAGTCCCATGGAAAGCATTCGTGCATTATGACACAATACAGCAACTCATTGTTGCGGGAGTACTAACATAATAAGTAGACCTAGCTTTGTTAATGGAGGTAGATCATGATGATCTGCATGTCGTTTGAGACAAGAACAAGCAAGACCATCATAAAGATGTTTTTGGAGGAATTTTTCAATGTTCGAGGATAATGCAAGTGATACAGATTCATCTATGTTTGCATATATGCACTATTTACCAATTTTTTTAGGTTTTTCATTGTTTTACCAACATTTTTTTAATTTTTGAAACATATTTGAATTTTTTTTTATTTTTGAGAATTTTTCCGAAGCTATACGTAGGAAACAAAGAAATGTGGATGCCCCCAATGACATATGGGATGTACAAGGGCAAAATGCCATGCACACGTGCAAGAAAGTGAAAATGTGAAAATGTCCCCAACGTTAGCTAGGAATATACAAAGGAAAAATCTTCTCACACAAAATATGGATCAAGGAAAATATGGATAGGTTCAACACAATGATGAATGTAACCTAATGATGTGTTAGGAAGGAGCAAGGATGCCCCCAACGTAAGCTGGCCAAGAAGCACATGATAGAAAGAAGTGGAAGTTTGTTTTGAGAAAGGGTACAAAGGTGCCCACAAACATGGAAAAAAGGAAATATTATACACATAGATGTTCTGAACAAAGTAGAAGAATAACGTGAATGTTGTGAATGTAGCTTAGAAGCCTCACGATGAAGAAGTAGTTAGCCAAATGCACGAATCATGAGACAAGATACAAACTAGAGTAAGAGTCTAAGCAAGGTCAAAAAAATACACTTGTTAACATACTAATCCTATTTTCTCATAGAGATCCAAAGTATGTGCACGTGAAATTTACTACCTCTTGGATGGAAGATTTGATAGACAACAAGTGAAGACACCCTAGCCAATGTGTAGGAATGATTTATTTTTCAAATTTGATTTTTATGGATGGATTGTGGAAGGTGAGTCGTGCATTGCTTTCTCACTGCCATCAGACATCCATAGCCCGATGGAGATGCATTTTATTCTAATCACAACATTTCTCTATTGCCAGTTAGGAATCCATAGCCCCGGTATAGATTATTGGAAATACCCCAAGAGAGAGTTATATATCAATTTGATTTTTCTTTTAGCGTTTTCTTTCAGCTTTGTGCTTTTGATTTGATTGATTCTTTTTCTTTCTGAAAACTTATTTCAGCTCTCTTGTTTGACAAGGGGTTAAGAACCATTGATGGCTTGATGGAAGGAGGTGGAAGTGATTACGATGATGACATTAGCTAGTGTCAACAAATATGTCTAAAATTTCTTCGCAACAAGTTTTTTTAGATGTTGATTGTGATAGGATCTCTACGAGGTCAGTCATTCTTTAATTTACCAAGGTGATAAAAGACCAAGGTCAAATGGATACCATAGAAATAAATGTCACAATATGTGTGTGAATTGGCTAACCAAAATATCATCGAAGGGATGAAAATGGTAGGAAGACTTGCAGAAGAATAGAAAGGAAGGGAAGAAAGAACATCCATGTGTATGTAATACCTAATTGCAATGTGTGTTCGTTTACCTTTGATTTTTTGAAATGTTTTCTCTTTTTTTTTTTTTTTTTTTTTTTTTGAAAGGTGGGACCAACAAGGTCACTTGGCATGATAAGATCCAACAACAATGTTAGCAATTTCCTTGATAAGGAAGACTAGGCATGTTTGCTTATCAAGAGTCATATTATCCCTAATCTCAATGATCGTGGTGAGCTCATACTCAATAGATGATTGTGTTTTATCGTGAAATGTGGATGTTGTGTGTGGGATCTTGAGGTCCCTATCTAGAGGTTTTTGTACTTTACACCATACTTGATGGGTGCGTTGATGTGCATTTTTGAAGCGCGTTTGATTCTAAACTTTAAGATTTTTAAATTGTTGTGAGCTTTGGGGCTCTTGGAATTATTGATTTGAGCCTAATGAAGGAACCATTTTGGTTTCCTATGAGCTACTATGTGACTTGTATGATCCTGAGAAGTGGGAGAAGAAAGTGGACAAATAGAATTGATGTGAGGAATGACAGTGGGCTTGCCAAAATCATTGATAGAAGGAAAATGTGATGGACATGAAGGGTATGGTCCAATAATTGAAGAGGATGGGCTATCGAGAGGTGTCCCATAGAATGAAGATAAAGGACTATAAGGATGTGGCCCTAAGATTGAAGATGAAGGACTACCTGGAGGTGTCCCATATATAGAAGAAGATGGGTTGTTAGGACGTGGCCCAATAATCAAAGATGAGGGACTTCTAGGATGTGCCCCCAATATAGACAAAGATGGGCTTCCATGAGGTGAGCCACATATAGAGGATGTGGGGCTACTTAGAGGTGGCCCACATATAGAAGAAGATGATGGGCTACTAGGTGGTGACCCAAGGTAAGATTGTGATGGAGGAATCTTGATAGATAAAGAATGATTAGGTAATGAGAAGATAGGTCGTGGATCAATGCTAGACCTAGGAATTTCATCGCCCAATGAAGAATGTGAAGATGGAAAAATAAGAGGAGGATCATGTTCAATGGTCTTAGGTCTTCCTCTATTTTTAACAAAATACATTGATCTCTTCCTCCCAATACATGAATGTATCAAGGTCTAAAGAGGTTTCTTGCTCGTAAAATTCTAGAGGAATGTCTTCATGTACCCTCATAAATTCTCTAATTGCTTCTTCATTCTAAAATGAATCAATCGGTGTGGGTAGTTGTTCTACCACAAGAGGTTGATTGGATGAATGCGACATGGGAGTCGACTTGGATGATTGATTAGAAGGACTTTGAATCATAGATCTCTTCGATGGAAGAAGGGGTCGTTGAGGTGACTAAGAAATGAGGTCTGCGAAGATAGGGAGGACCGCGACTCATGAAACAAATTAGAATTTTTAGAGGATCTAGGTGAATCTGAAGAATTAGAATAATAGTTTTGATCTAAGTCAAAATAAAAGTGGGAGGAACCCAAATAATAATTTCGATCATAAGTGTCAAACCATACCACCAACTATGAGATGAAGGTGGGGAACAGGGTACCCAAATGGGCTCTCTAGTGTGAAGAATCAAACGAGGTCTAGTTGTGATAGGCATCCTTTGATGGGAATGCTGAAACCTAGGTTCCTTATTGTCATAAGTATGTGGAACTATGTGATAATCAGTCTTTTTTAGCACATGCCTAGACATAGATAGTCTAGGGGATATCACAGGGGTTATTGTGTTGACATTTTCAATAGGTGTATCTACACAACCAATGAGGGCATCAAAATGATTCTCCTCATTAGAAACATAATTAGCATTCTTGTGTCGATTAAGTTTTGGAAAAGTATTTGTAATGGGGGATTTTTTAGGAGTGGATGAATCCATCTCCACATCACCACTTTCGATTAAGTCCTGGATGTAGTGTTGAAACTTCAAACACTTATCTATTTTGTGACATTTAACATGCGGTGGAATTGACAATATTCATTATCTCTAAACCATGATGGTTTAGGCACGTCATCCTCATAAGGTGTAGTTTCAAGATATCTAACCATATTAACCACCTCTAGTTGCTTTATTATTGATGACATTGAGTTGAAAGATGGGTGAAAGCACGACGTTTATACTCGTAGGTGGATTTCCCTATACAAGTTTCAAAGGTGTGTGGTTTTACACGGCTTGCATCCATTTAGAGTATACTATCCCATCACTAATAAAATTTTTGTTTCTATTAGGAACAAACTTTGTTTTATCATTAGATTTAGAATCGTTGTGTTCGTGGGAGAAAGGTTTTAGAGTCCCCCTAGCTAACAATGCCTTTTTAATTTGAATCCCTTTTTCTATTACCTCTTCGAACGTGTTACCATAATGCATTTGCAAGTGGAATGTAATGTCTGGATGGAGGTTGGGAACAAATATTCCTATCATCTCGATTTCAAGGAAAATAACTATCTAACCCTCTCCATCTTTATAAAAATGTAGTGAAGTTTTCGTTGTTTCATTGCTTGGCATTGCAGAGATCTAACATGGTAACGTTGTTTTCTATATTGAAAGATAATTTTTTTACGAAACTTTCTACTAGTTCTAGCCATGTTGATATGAATCCTTTAGGGATATTCACAAACAAATCTAGCGTCATTTCCCTTAAACTTCATGGAAACAAGCACATAAGATATTGTTGCTTAATGCCACCTCTTGACATGTCATATAAAAGTCCTTTATATGATCACGAGGGTCACTTTTTCCCTTATATTTATCAAAAATTGGAAAATTAAAATGTCTTGGGAAAGGTACCTGCAACATGGATTTGTTAAATGGTTAAGGACATAACTCATCGAATTGATACTTCTTGTTATTGCTACCAGTTTCACCCGCTTGTAACACTTGAAGGGTGTTCTTCATTGTTGACCACTGTTGATTAAAAAGTGGATCTTGCAAGGGTGGAGGCATAGTTCTATACAAAGGGTTAAGCCTAAGTGTATGCCCACCCCAATTTTTTGTGAGAATCTCTTCATAAGGATATCTTTGTGCCTCTTGTCGAGGAGTGTTTATTAGGAACTCGTAAAATGAAGCTTTAGGTTTTTCCTTTGGTATAGTTTGTTTCAAAACTTTTGGTTGTTCCTTTTGTATATGTGAAGCCAAAATTTCCAATTGATGAGTGAGGGCTTGGACTGTTATTCTAACGTAACCTCTTTAATAGGTATTTCATGATGATCTTTGTTAGGAGGAGGTTTGCATGATGAACATGTTATTCATGGTCTTCACGAAAAATTTTAATAGGAGGAAAATGATAGTCTCCATCATTTTCAAATGGTATCTCCTCAGTATGTTGTCATGCAAAAGTAGAGGTATGACCTAGATTTAAAATTTCGTTAAGAGTGCGATGAGGGAGGCCTACTTATTCTTCTCCCCAAACCATGTTGGCGATAAGAGAAGGGTCTACTGTGGAAGGTTATTTGGATCCTATTTCCATAACCCCATAAGAACTTCATGTTTGTTATGAAAAATGTAGTCATCAAAATGGGTGGAATGAAGCTCTTCATCTATGCGAGGAGAATCTTCCTCTCCAACACTATGGCCGACCATGAGATTATCCTCCATAAGAGGGTTGTCACCTCCAAAGATATTGGCTACCAAATTTCATGACCCCATTCTCGTAGTAGGCATTTCTTAGAATAGAAGGTACAATGTGAAATATTTCCACTAAGGTTTATTAACAAGGGACCCTAGTCAAATTTGTGTAGCATAATGACCCTAAGTTGTTTAAAACAAGGTGACTATAGAATAGCCACAAAAGTGATAGGTCAAAGTGAACATACGAACTAAAGAATAATGAAAAAGCTACCCTAGAAAGGTAATATATGACACAAGTTTTCCTTAGAATAATACAATGATGTACAACGCTCAAAATTTAGTTTACACCAAATAGTTTATTCTCTAAGATTTTGTCTAGATAGGTTTGCAACCAAATAGTGACAACACAACATCACCAATTAGGTCAAGTTTACAACAAACAAGGCCTAAATGATAAGAGAATGTTGACATGATCTTCTAACAAGATATACTAAAAACCAGTTTCTAAACACTAACAAATTCCAAGTCTCATAAAATGGACAATAACAATGTGAGCAACGTAACGACACTATTTGGACACGTGAACCAAGCTTTGGGAAAGTAATATTTCTAGTGTCAAAATGATGTTATCACGATGCTAACAATGTATCCTCAACACTCACAAAACTCAAGACAAAGTTAGGATGTAAAAACTATGTCTAAGTATAACAAGAAATTGCTATGTGTGCGAACATCATAACTCTATAATATAGAGATTTAGGCCTAATTTCACAATGGAAACAAGACGTAAATATCTCAATTGTATGGCTACAATGTGGGCAATGAAACAACTCAAAATAAGACAAGGATGAAAAAACCTAACTACGATGATAATAAGTCTCAAATATGGGTTTTTGAGACAAGGGGCCTACTAGATTGTGAGTACGTACCATGCACACTTTCAACACTTGTGCTCGACATTGCAACCTAGTCACGCAAGTAGAATACAAAAGTGGTGGACATGCGATATCTAGCGGTATCCATATATGTTGTTTCCTTTTGTCCAAAAATGGGCAACAAGAAAATAAGGGTGTAGACCAAGTGGTGTTGAAATAAACTTGGTGTTATTTTGGCAGAGTTTCGCCTTGTCTTAAGACAAGTGAAAAACTAGGACAAAATGACACTAAGTAGATTTCGTGATGAAATGTCACATAGTTTCAACTTTAAGATATTATTTCCCTTGTTTGAAAAAAAAAAAGAGTTTGAATGTAACAAAGTTTTCCCTTTGTGAGAGCTCTCAAGTATACTATCTAAGACAAAAACAATGGCTCCAAGCTGGCAATTTTCCTAGGTGGTTCTCTCTCTAGGTGTCACAAGATATCTATGAGCGAGCTCAATTTACCCAAAAAGTTGCATTGACTAATTTGGGAGTATCTCAGCTTTACTTTACCCCCTTTAGTATAATGAGCACCAAAGTGCATTCAGTTATACTTTCACTGGGGTCGTGATATGGATATCTTTGACGCTAATCTCACCAAGGTGTACTAGACAAGTCAGTAGTGTGGAGCACTTTCTGTTTCATTCACAAGGTTCCCTCTTGCATGAACTAATTTAGGGTTCCTAGGACCACCCCCATTGTTGTAGCTTAAGGATTATGCCAAAGGGGTTATGTCCTAGTTAAGCGGACGAGTTGTAGCTCTTAACCAAAACCTACAAATACAATGTGATGATTGTGGTGCATTTTTTAATCTTTTAGACTTAATGTGGTTTTTTCATACTCCTTTTGGCAACCTACAATCACATGTGTAGTTAGAAAAATTATTTAGGCCCTCCTTTCTTTGACTAGCATTAGGTGCATCGACACTAAAATTTTCCTCCATAATTTCTATTTCATTAATGTATGTATTAGGAATAGGATGTTGTTAAGTATAATTAGTAGTAGCGTCGATAGAAGATAACAACATCGTCGATTCAACGGTGCCGCCAATAATGTAGAGTACAGTAGCAGATCAAAGTACAATAGGAATGTTGTAAAAAGTAAATATTTGTCATAAGTGGTCCAGTAATGTTAAAATGTCAAAGTTTGGGTAATTAGAGAAGTAGGGTCTACATGATTAGGAATTAGAAATATTATATTGGTAATAAAGACAAGGAGTGAGGTCATAAATATTTTGTGTATTTTATTTGTAAAAAGTCCAAAAATGTGGAACCCATGTAAAATGATAAGGTTTATCTTATCTTAACGAGATAAGCTTACATGTACGAGATAAGAGTTAAGGTATGGAATATGATTCGTCGAGTGGATTTCTTATCCTATCTTAGAGATAAGATTGATAAGCACGGAAGTTCTATAAATAGAGAGGCCACCCCCTCATTTAGCATAGAAGGAAGTAGTGAGAAATATTGTAGGAAGTGTGCGAAGGAAGCCATCGGTTTAAAGGTGTGTTGAAGAAGCCATTAAGAGGTGTAATTGTAAAGTTTCTCCCATAGTCTTGGTGAAAGGCAAGTGAAGTCAATAACACTTGATTTACCTCATGGGTGAGATTATGAACTGATTTCATGTTAATATTATAATTTATTTTGATATTTCAGATTTGTCATCATTCTATCTTATCATAGTCGATGATATTCTTGTGTTATGTTGTTGTTTTGTTTCCAAATTACATCCACCAAACTAAACCTGTGCATTAGTAAATAATCATAGCATGAGGAGTTCCCGGTGAAGAATTATCATAGTCCTTTGGTGATGACGTTGAGGTCCTTCACAAAATGGTTAGTAGTTTCAAAAATAGATTCACAATATCATAAGAAAATAACCATGAAAAATGCTTGTAAATCAACTAACTACCATCAAATTTTGCAAAAACAAGGTTTATTCCCAATTCATCCAAGTGCTTTTTAATGAAAATACTAAAATTTCTTTTGATTCCCAAGATCACACTAGGTGCAAGGGAAGAGCATACACAAATTCTATCCTTTGTTATTTAGCAAGTGAAAAAGCATTTAAACCAAAAGATGATTAACAAAGTTTCCTACTTACTCTAATGATATCAAAAGAAGGTTTAAGAGTGCTTTTGATTCTCTAGATCACACGAAGTGCAAGAGAAGAGAATACACACCTTAGCCCAAACTCATACAAAGCATGGAAACAAGATTAATTCCTTCAAACCCTAAGTGATTTTATGAGAAAACTTACTCTAAATCTATGAAATTGACAAAAATGGCCTCTAAAAACCTCTAAAAAGTAACAGAAATCCTAAAACCAAAAATAGAAATTTTGAGTTTGCTGGAAATTTTTATACATACACACACCGCATGCCCATGTTGACATGTGCCCTTCTGTTTTGATGCTTACGCTCCCCTTCCAACATGTGCACTCCCCTTTGTAAAAATGATAGACAGTTGAAAAATACAAGTTGACATGTGCACTTCGAGCAACGTCTCGCACTCACGATTCGATGCCTGCGCTCATAGTTCAACGCCTACACTCCCCTTTATAAAAATGACAGAGTTGTAAAATACAAGCTGATGTGTGCGCTCTTGCTTTGACGCATGCGCTCATAGTTTGACACATGCGCACATAGTTTCAACACTTGTGCTCTGGTTCAACGCCCTGCTGTACCCCTTTGCAAGAAGTGGCCAAAATTCAAGTTTTGACAAGAATTTCTTCAAAAAGGTCAAATCTTTGGTATTTTTTGGCAATTTTGACAGGTTTCGCCTCCTTGAATCCTGCAAAAAGAAAGAAAACACAACTTCTACCACTAATCTAGTTGAAACAACTTTAAAAAATGGAAATTAATCTATAAAACTTTGAAAATTACTCTAAAACTTTGAAATTAATCTAAAAAGCTTGAGAAACTAATCTAAAAACTTGAAATTACTCTAGAAAGCTTGAAATTTAAACTAGAAAACTTGAAATTAATCTAGGAAACTTGAAACTAATCTATAAAATTGAAATGAAAAACTTTGAAAATTACTCTAAAACTTTGAAATTAATCCAAAAAGCTTGAGAAACTAATCTAAAAATCTTGGAAGTACTCTAGAAAGCTTGAAAGTAAACTAGAAAACTTAAAATTAATCTAGGAACTTGAAACTAATCTATAAACTTGAAATGAAATTTTTGAAACTAAGTTAAAAAAAATTAAAAAATTGAATGCAATGGGGTATTGTCCCATTGAGCGTGCCAAATGATGACATCCTAAACTCTACAAATAAAATTACATGACTAAAAAGGAAGTTAACACCATTTCCATCCATCTAGCCAAGGGTTCTAAGTCTAGGAATGTAACATTAAGATAGAAGTTTAAAAGAATGCTTAACTAGTATGAAAACAATACAACATCTAACTAAACATGCCTACTAATATGCTTGAATTACCTAACATAGGCCTAAATATACCTAAGAGGGAAATCAAATGGTTATGGTTTCTACTCCAAACAAGGTGAAATGGCCTCTCCCAATGAATACTTTGTCATTTTGGATACCCATCTATTAACCCCATTGAAGGCTTTAAACAAGGATTGAACTTAGCTATATATCATATTTATTATTTGAGATGCAAATCAAAGCATAGTGTGTATTATAAAGGAATGAGGTGCACCCTTTTTATAGTTTTCCTTTTCAAAGAAACTTGTATTTTGGTGCATTTGGGACTAAAAGCTCTAAATTAGATTAGATTTTATAATCATGATTAGGCCTTGCTAATCACAATTAGTGAATTACCAAGTGATTAAGAGGTGTGCAACCTTGATCAACCACTTAGGGTCAACTAGGAGGCTAGGATAAGATTTTGAAGCTTGTTGAGACATTATGGAGGTGAATGGCGTAATTTTGAGTAGTTGGAAGAGGGGTTTAAGCCAATACTAGGGTATCTTGACCAAATCAAGGCGAAAATAGGCTTAATTAGCTAATAAACACTAAGTGTCTATTTTGAAGAAGATTTTGACTTACGATTCACCGTAAAGTGGCATCCTGAATGCGAAAGGGGTTATGCAATCAAAAAAGTGTTGTTAATTGGATAAAGTGTTAAGAAATGTTAATTAATTAGCAAAGAACACTAATTATAATGGAATTGGAAAGAATGAGAGTGATTCACGTGCATTTTGGCAATAAGATTGTAAAAGCGGAATTTAGGTGTCTACACTTAGAACCTAAGGATCATCTCACCATCATGGCATGGCCTATTCATCACAAAATTGCAAATTATTGGAAACTCAACCCTAAGAACTTGCAGACTCGGTGGTGACCTCTAGACCAAGCTATGTCTCAAGTTCAAGACTCGTCAATCTCCCTCATTGACTTAATGTCTTCCCAACACCCGGCTAGTCAGCTCGCCGAGTAGCCCACCGAGCTACTCAACAAGCTAATTTTTTTCTCGATGGACCTTGGATTATTTTTAAACCCCTCCCATATTTGGAAACTTTCCCTTATTTTCTTGACTCGACTAACTATTTTCAATGTTGGGCTTAGTCGATCCATCGAGTTGAGCTCCAATGCTAAACGACCGAGTTCTCAGCCAAGATAACACTGAGTTGTCACCAAATTGAGCTCAATTTGGCCTCATTCAATGCTAGGTGATCTCACCTATGCACATTATTAATTATTTTAATCATTTTATCTCCATGATGACTGAACGTGAGTCCCTGGGACCAATGTCGTAATTTGATCATAATAGGACCCCGTTGTCCAATTTTTTAGGTGTGCAAAATTGGAAAACATTTTTGGTGACCTCTCGGGGATGATTTCCTGCTAAACATGATTCCAGTAGCCTTAATTCATTCATTAGGAATGGATTCAATGTTGGAATCTTGAAAGTGATTTGATCTTACGTGATAATCCCGAGTCTCTTTGGTATAAGCAATCTTGGACCTCCCTCAAATGCTAAGCATGAAGTATATTGAATATGATGAATACTTGACATCTATGGCATACTGCAAAAATTTGAATGTTATGGAAAATTTTAACCTTCTTTTCCTTAACACTTCCACTTATGATGATACAATGTGCAAGAACAACACAAAACACAACAATAAGGAAAGCAAAAGAACAACAACACACAAAAATGTGCATAAGCACTTGGAGGAAAACACCTAACTAAACTGTACATGGGGTGGAATGATCTCAAAAGCAAGCTTTGAGATGTATCCCATTCACATGAATGGGAAATTATTCTCCATTGAGCCTAGATAGATGAAATGAATTCACCTCTTTGTAACTTGTGATGATGTATGGCCTGCTCCAAAGAGCATCAAACTTGGCGTGCTTTCCTGGTTTGGCTCTATCTTCATCCCATTTGAGAACTAAATCTCTTCTTGAAAATGCCTGTTAGATGCCTTCTTTTCAAAGGATTTTCTTAACTTGAGCTCGATGTTGCTCTAAAGTCTTCATAGGCTTGTTTTTACTTCTTCCTACTCCATGAGTTCAAGCAAACTTGATTTGTCAAAGGATTGTTCTCCATAACTTCAAGTTGATGAGATAACTCCAAAGAAGGTAACTCTAAGGAGAGTGGAATTTTTTCTTCTCTTCCATATACAAGCATGAAAGGAGAATTTCCGATGGCCCTGTTAGGTGTGGTTCAATCTACCCGTAAGGAAGTCTTAATTTTTGTATGCCAAGTCCTCATGTTACTCTCCATAGTGCGCTTGATACTCCTTGTGAGGTTTTTGTTTCTAGACTCAACCAATCCATTTCCTTGCAAATAGTAATTGGATGAAGTCTTGAGGTAGACCCCATTTTTAATAGCCCGTTCACTCAACTTAAGACCAAGAAAATCCATTGCATTGTCTAGAATAATTGTAAAAGGAACATCGAACCTTGTCATTATACCTTCTAAGAAATCAAGAATTTCCTTCTCATTGTTTTCTTTCAATGTTACTACCTTTGTCCATCAAGTAAAATAGTCTAGTTCAAGAAGGACCCATTTATGTCCATCACTGGATGAAGGATAAATCATTAGATGAAATCCAACCCCATTCAACAAAGGGTTGTTCCACTTGAATTGGATGCAATGGAAGAGCTGCCAATTTCTGTTTGCCAATGAAAAGGGCACATTCCTTGCACTTCCTTACCCAGAGATGGGCATATTTGAACAAATCTATTCAATAGTAACTGGCTCGCATGATCTTGGTAGCATTTTTTTGTCTTTGAATAATGTCCTCCGAGAGAGGCCATTATGAAATTCTTTTGGTATCTTACTTACCTATTTCGTTCCCATGCATTGAAGGAGAACACCATTCAAATCCTTTCAAAAGAGAACATTATTTACCAGAACATATGGAATAGACTGAAGATGGAAATTTTCTCTTTGATTTATATACATGTTCAGAGGATATAATACTAAGAAAAGGAAATTATTATTTTCAGATAACCAATCAACCTGATTGTCACCTTCATCAATGTTTAGGAGAGTCGGGTCCTCATCATCTTTTGATTCCATATCTGTAGCAAGTTGTTGACACAAACCTTTACCTATGACAATTTTGGTAACTTTGATATGTACGTCATACTCTATCACCTTCATGATCCATCCAACATGCTTTTAGTTCATCTCTTTGTTCAACAAAAATTCCTTGACACCTGGATGAGACACCATTAGATGAATTTTGTTGTTGGACAACATGTGCTTGAATTTCTTCAAATCTGAATAACCACAAAGACATTTTTTCAACGAATGAATATTTGAGCTCATATTATTTGAGGGATTTACTAAAGAAAGTAATTGGTTGCTCCATCAGATCGTCATTTTGTTGGGTGAGGATTCCTAAAATGCTCTCTTGACTTGCAAAAGCATAAAGAATAAAATCTTTATCAAACCTGGGGTTCACTAGCATGGGAGCTTGAGAAATGGTCATTTTGATGGCTTTGAAGCTCTCCCTTCCTTCCTTTTTCCATGAGAATGGCATATTTTTCTTCAGCATGGTTTTCAATGGTTTAGCCAATGCTACAAATTGAGGAATGAATCTCCGCACGAAATTTATGGTTCCTAGAAAACTCTGGAGACCCTTCTTGTGACTTGGGAGAGATAAGGACATAATCAAATGAATCCTAGCTGGATCGATTGATAGTCCTTCCACTGAAACAACATGCCCTAACAAATTTCCCTCATGCACTACAAAAATACATTTCTTGGGATTGAGTGAAACCCCAAATTCCCTACATCTTCGGAAAACCTTCCTTAGATGTGTGATGTGGTCTTCTGCATGCTTAGAGTATACATTTATATCATCAAGGTTAACTAAAATGATGTTTTTGATCAATCCTTTAAATTCCATGTCCATGGCTCTTCGGAAAGTTTCCCCAACATTGGATAATTGAATGGCATTTTGTTGTAACCATATGTGCCCCACTCGGTAGTAAAAGTCATTTTGAATGGATTGGATTCTTGAACCAAAATTTGATTGTAATTCAAATATCCATCAAGAAAATAAAATATTTGAGCTCCTGCCACCATTTCAAGAATTTTCTCCATTGATGGAAGAGGATAATAATCTTTCAATGATGCATAGTTCAAATCCCTAAAGTCCACGCACAACCAAATTTCTCTGTTCTTCTTCCTTATGGGAACTAGATTGGCTACCCAAGAGGAATGCTTGATAGGAAAAATTATATAGGCCTTGATGAGTTTGGTTAGCTCCTTTCTCATTAGTGGCTCAATTTTGGGATTAATTGGCCTCTATTTCTGACAAACTGGCTTGGCATTAGGATCCAATTTGATGGTATGTTGTGCTAGACCTGGATCAAAACCACACAGTCTTTGTAGCTCCATGCAAAAATGTCATGATACTCTTGACAAAGTTTGATGAAAGCTTCTTTCTCTTTGGAAGTGCATACTTTTTCGATCTTTAGAAAAATTCATTTGCTACCTTTTGTTAGCATATGGATTTGCATGCATGCAAATGACATGCAATAGTGTGGGAACGAAGTCCCTCCTCAATGAAGGTGAGGCTACCTTTATTGAAAACCAAAATTGTATTTACATCTGTACACTCAAAATTGTATGTGGGGGTGTTTTGGAACATCAATGGAAAGAAAAAAATGAATGAGGGAGATGGAATGGAATGAAGGAAAGGAGTGGAATGGAATGAATTGAAATAACATGCAAGAGTTAGGTAAAAATAGAGCCTAATATTGCATGAAGAGGAAAGATGAATAAATAACACAAATAAAACAAAGTTTGAGTTAGTTAAACAAGAATATGTAAAAGGGAACACACGTGAGCAAGTAGATAATCGAGCTTGATCACTTGTGAACTAGAACAACAAATTAATAATGTTGACAATAAGATCAAAGACAATATTTGCATGTAAAATTCAAACACTAACATCTAATGAACATAAGAACATCAAATGTTATAAGAGACAATGAATGGGACACAAAGTTCATATTTCATTAACTCCAAAATGTCTTCTCAAAAGAACACAAAGTTTCTTTCTTTGAAGTAAATCTTGCATACAAAAGTATTTTCTTCTCCTCTCTCAAATTCACCCTTAAAATGAGCCCCTCACTTCCTTTTATAACCCAAAAGTTGGTTACAAAGTAGTTAGGGTTTTACATGATCATTAAATAAGGCACTTAAGTGACCTTTGACTTTTTCTAACCAACTTTATTAAAAACAACTAAAAATAGAAATCACTTAAGTTATCCACAGTTTCCCAAAAGCAAATAACAACATCCTTTTCTTAAAAATCCACTTTTAAATTATACAATAATAACCGATTGCCTTATCCATTGAAATGGGGTCTCGCCTATCTCTGTGTATGAGAAATGGACTCTCCCACTTCATTGGATACCAAGAACATTATCTCCCGACGCCGGTGAAATTAGGATCTGTCGCTTTTACTAGTTGAAAGGATCTAAACCTTCCCAAAATTTCAAACATCTTTTCTTCTTCTGGAGGTTCATTTGGTCAAAGAATAGCCTCACAAAATACCTACATTTCAAGAATCCTACTTGGAATATAAATTAAATTAATAATATTTGATTGAGCTTTCTTAAAGAAGTTATTTAATTTAATGCAATTCTCCATTGAAATTGATGAGAAATTATCGGCGGGAGTGTACATGTCCTTAAACATTTGTGAAAATTGCTCTTCCACTTGTTCCGATGAACACTTTTGATTATGCTCATTTACGAGGTTGCAAGGGATCTCAGCTATAAATTCTTGAATCAAGGTGAGTGAAGTGAAGGCTTCATTGCATATGCTCTCATAATGGATCATAGAATCCTCAAGAAGTGTCTTCCTTGATTTGAGATGCGAGAGACCAAAAAAATGTGTCCTCGATGTTCAAATTAGATAATTCCTTAATGCCTAAAATTGGGGATTCTATACTCATCATCTCTTGTAGACTGGGTAATATCTCATCCAAATTTGATATATTAGAAACAAAAGTTTCCTTGAAATAAATAATTGGATCAAGATACACACTGACATCTTCATGGAGCTTAACCGCTATTTTGATCGTCCCTTGGCCTAAAACAAGAATCTCTAAAAGCCAAGTTTTAGTGACATGGCCCAATGTGTTTATTTCTTTTGAAAAATTGAGAGTTTCTTCATCAGGGGCAGCCACTGCATCAGGTACTGGGAAAGTGGATGATATGAGATTTATTAGATGTTGAACATATTCCACCAATTGATTCTTTTCGGCCTTGAGCTGAGAGTTATGAGACTTATATTTCTCAAGTCTCTTTAGCATGATATCAATTGAATCTCAAGCCATTACCATGTCACTTTCTAATGTGGACCTCCTAAGTCCAAGTCTGGAAACTTCATAATCAGCAGGTGTCATGGCATCATGCTCCTTATCAACTTGTGGGATGGCGAGATCTAAAAATATGTTTCCGTCATTATCCACCATTATTCGAGAAAGCACCTTAGGCTTCTTGGGAATGAAATCATTCAAAATTTTGAAAAGGGCATCAAAATAAATGTCAATTTCCTTGACAACCCTCTTCCTTTTCTTAACCTTGGAATCAACCCAAGAAGGAGTATCATGCACTATTTCCGCATACAAAATCCTAGAGCTTGAAACAATATTCTCATTGTTCTCAACATCATGAGATATTGAAAGAATCCTATCCATGACCTTGATTCAAGGAGAAATAACCTCAATATACACCTCATGATCATTCGGGAGATTTTGGGAAATTTCTTCATCAACTGCATGCTCTGAAGTGTTTGATATTTAAACTACCTACACCTGAGTGGACGCTTGTGCAAAGCATGGTGAGGATCATTTGTCAAGAGCTTCTGAGAACTATTAATAATGTGGGTAGAAGAATCTCTACTTGAAGTAGAAAATCCTGATACACGTTCTCTTCCTTCACCGGGGCTAGGGCCTTTAGATTTTTCTCCTCATGACACATTATTTAGTGAAGTGGATTTTGGCAACCACTCCTTTCTTGCTTGTTGTGTATGATTAGATGGTACGGAGGTTGATTGAGAAGGGGCTTTGGTTGAATGAATACCTCCTCAAGTTGGAAATTTTTGTGATCCTGAAGAATGATCTTGAACTGATTGTAACTTGGCAAGTTCTGTTGTACCAAGATATGCTTCTTTCAAGAATCAGTTGATTCTTGCTATCAAGAGAAAATTCATCTCTTTTGGTCCAATCAATTTGAGGCAATGGGGTAAAAGAAACTGCATCATATGAGGGATCAATAACATCTTCATCATCATTTATGAATGAATCGGGAGGGTTCTTGATGTGAAAATCCTTGATCTGAGCAAGTGTTAGGCGGAAAACTCTCATCTTCTTACTTCATGTTCGTCTAAACAGGCAGCCCAGAAATCTTCCATGGTAGGGTTATGTTGATACTTTGCTCCAAGAATATTCTACATATATCCATTGATATCAAACTAGATCTCTCTTCACATATGGATGAATTGTGATGAGGGCGAACTCTTTTTCCATGAGTTGTGCACTAAAAATATTTGGACATTGGTATTCCCGATTTGGATTGGGAAATGAATTCTTGAACGGTGCTTGTCACTAAGAAGGAAATGAACTTGGAATAGTTGTCATGTAAGCTCCATTAATGCTCATCTATCACTGATGTACTTAGGAATCTTCCATGGAGTACCAGCAAAGCCACTCACGCAAATGTAGGAAAAGGATGAAAATTGAATAAACTAGGTTCCCCATTGGGAAATGACACTCATGGCTTCTTTAGAAAATATTTCCTCTATATTCTAATTCAGGTTCGAATCATGCATAAGGTGAATGCATCATTGACTCTTCTAAAATGGTGAGAGCTATTTTTGAAACTTAGTTGTGGATAGTAATGGAAAACACTATTTGATGGCCCCATGAATCCTCTTGTTTCGAGTCTAGAAAATAGCTTTCTTCTTGCTACTGCATAAGTCAGATATGATGTCATGTAGAAGCATCCAGTCATCTTAACTTCTATCAATTGTTTGTGAAGGGTATTACTGATGATGGTGGCCCAATCCACAAACTCTTTCTTGGCAAGGATGATATAGATAAACTGATACATCCATGGGTGGAAAATCCTAGTAGAGGGTAAACCGAAAACTCGACTTAGGAGAGTAATCATGTCCCCAATTTCTTCCACGAACTCAATGCGGTACAATTCTTTGGGAAGCCGGTCAATTCAAGGCCTCTTGGTCACTAACCAGTTGTTATTAACCATCTTGCTCCATCTCAGGGGTTCTTCATCCCAAAATTCTTGTGCTGACTGGTGAGTGATATCCGCATTCTCAGGAAAGTCAGGTATGTCAAGCAATTCCTCAATGTGCTTTGGTGTGATTAAGAGGAAAGTTTCATGATTATCTTTAAAAATTTCTCATCTCTCAAGATCATAATGCTTCGCACAAGCAATAACTAGTTCGAAACTAACTCGAGATAGGAAATGTTCTTTGCTTGAGGCGGCACCACTATGGTAAAGCCTATCCGAGAATATGGTTTTGCCTTCAGTTTTCACCCGTTCATAGAATTGTTGCACATTGATGTGACCCAGATTTGTATCAGTGATATTGTCATATGTTGACTTAATGGAACTGGGAGGGATGATTCCTTGGAATTCATACTTGAGTGTGGACTTATTCGATTTCTCCACTGGCTTCCTCGATCTTCCTACAGATTTGTTAGATTTCTCGGCCATTATGAATTTCATAGAAGAATGACTCAGGCACGCAAAACAATGCAAGTGGGGTCGGGTCTCAGTCTCTGAAACCCCCGTCAATGCAAGAAAAATATGACTTATTTTAATATTATTATTATTATTATTATTATTATAAAATAATAATAATAACAACCAATCCTGGTTATAATTTTTTTTTTATTTTTAAATGTTAATACAAATATATCGAGACTAAGCTCGAGTTCCAAATCTGGCGATACAATGATATATATATATATATATATATATATATATATATATATATATATATATATTTCAAAATTAAAATCTCCCGATGGAATTTATTCACCAAAAACCTCTGCGTTGAGAATTGGAAAACTCCTGTTGGAACGTGGATTTTCTTTGCTCTCTACTTTGCGTTGGATTTTCCTAGAAAATGATGGAACGTGACACTACTCCTTGACTTCTTTGGCATACATTGGACTTGTCTTGGTTTTATTTCTTGCGTGGAGAACTAAAAATCCTTTTTCCTTGCGTAAATAATTATTTATTCCCGGTTGAAACATGGACTCTTATTCTTGCAATGCATTAAAAACCGATCCTTCACTTCCTTTTACTTTTATGTGATTTGCCCAAGTAAATGCATGGTGGAAATGATTTATTCTTGGTCTGTCTTTATTCCACCAATGCGTGGACTGCAATTTTCAACAAAACCAGCGTGGAAAACTCAAAACATTATTTGTTTAAATCTACTTGGACACTGCTACATGCATTGAAGTTTCCTTATTCTTCCTGGCAAATGCGTGAATGAATGGCTTGGGACTGCGTTGGAAAAAATAAATTCTTTCCAAATGCGTGAGAATTATTTCTCTTTGGACTGTTATTCTTGGAAATGCGTTGAAGTTTCCTTATTCTTCCTTTTGCTGTCTTTTTGTCTCATGTGAAACCTACGTGAGAATTCTTGTTCTTTCCCACTTGGTCTGTGTGCTTTCACATGCTATTTCAAAGACTTTTGCATATTCTTTTATCTCCCTTGGGCTGCGTAGAGATTAATTATGTGGACTGTTCTAGCTCCCTTTCCTCACACGTGGGTTGTGTTATTCTTTACCCTGACTATTTTGGATTGTCCTCCTTCCTTTTGGTAATGTGTGGCTTTTACTTTTGGTTTACTATTTCTCCTTCAAAAAGGCGTTGAAACTTCTTCAAAGACTTCTACATGCGTTGGATTTCTATGACTATCCTCCTTCTCCAATGCATGGAAAAATGATTTGGTTTGGACTGTCCTCCTGCTCCTGCGTGGTGTTTTGGGACTGGTTTTATCCTTTGCAATGGCCTTTGCTTGGACTGTCCTCTTGCATGTATTTCTCCTTCACAATGGCATTCACAGACTAGTATTGTTTGATGGATGTGATAAAAATATTATTATGTTTCTTAGAAGAAATAAGAAGCAATTTAGAAAGCTTCGCACGACTCTTTCCAATGAGTTTAATGGAGGAATTTATGAGGGTTAACCCAACTTCCCCTCTTCTCGGGTAGTGGAATTAATTGCCAGGGGGAAATGGGGAAAGCAACGGCCAATTGCCAACGGAAATGGCAAAGTGGGCTGACAATCCCCATTTAATTTCCCCATGTGGGAAATCGGGATATTTTTTTCTGTTTGCCAATTTATTAATTTGGCAATCGGGAGAAGAAATCCCACAAGCGGGGATTTAAAACAATTTTGCCAGGAAAAGGGAAATCTGGGCCCAGGAAGCCAATTTGGCATCCCCGACAATGGGAAGCGAAAGCTTATTTTTCCCCAAAAAAACTTTTCGAATGAATTTTAATTAATATTTATTTAATTAAATACTCCAAAGTTATTACAAATTAATTTTATTAAACAAAGAGTAATTAATTAATTAAATATTAATTAATTAATATTTAACGTGATTTGAGACCTGGTAGGAGGAGTTCTCACTCGAAATGGATGAAATGAAGACTCGGAACGATCACAAAAAAGAGAGACGGTCGTGATGAGGGTGATAAACCACGCAAAGTAAAACTTTTGAAAATTTCAAAATTTCCATTTTTATTTATTTTTATTAATTTTGTGAAGACAAAATTGGCCGATAACACCTTGACTTCCTTACAATCATCTTCTTTGACAACCATGTTAGATCTTTGTCTTTTGGCTTGATCATCTGAATTGAAAATGGATTCCAGAGTAACTAAAACTTTTGGTAGCTTGTTGATTTTCAATTGTATGATTTGATCACCATATGATTCTTGCAACCTATCTTGATTTTTCGTGGAAAACTCTTCCTCTTCTTGTAGGAAAAGAACAATTTGTTTTTCATTATCAAACACTTGTCAGCTACTCACATTATAGGAAATATAGGTCCAACCACCATTTTGACATATTGCCTCTCTTCTTTCATGATATCAACATGTATGTCGTATTGCAAGCCAATTGTAGCAATCTATCAGCATCTTGATTTTGATTTCTAGGAATCGCATGGATCCCAAAAGCTTTGAAATATTCAATCAAATCCCGATTCGGTTCTTTTATGATCTTAAAATATCATTTTTGGATGCACTACGTGTCATCACTTGATGAACAAATAACTCACTATCTCCAAAAATAGTCAAGGATTTGATTCCCTTCTTTTGAGCTAGTTGGATTCCTTACACAAGGGCCTCATATTCAGCAACATTATTAGTGCAACTGAATTGCAACTAGAAAGATGAGAATTACTTATCTCCTCCTGGAGAAATCAACATGATGCCAGCACTAGCGACTGACCCATTCTTACTCCTCGATCCATTGAAGAACAATTGCCACAGTCCTTCAAAATTGCTTGGTGTTTTGACCAGTTGTGGTATGATCATACCTTCTTTGTGAATGTAATATGTACCCAATCCCATCTCTTCCAACAACAACAAACCAACTTCTTCCTCTGCCAACACATCAGCATAGGGATCATACTGATGATCTCCACTCACTTCATCCAAAGACAATATTGGGGACTTCTTCAACAAGAGTGGTCGGCTCATGATCAACATCTTCTTCTTCTAGATCACCGATGGTATAATTCCCATTTATAGGACTAGTAGTGTAGGGTTCTACATGATTATGGAAGATTGGTTCCACCCTTATAGTTACTTTGGTTTCGTATCGAGTCTTGAGAATCATATGTGACCAATCGGCTGATATATAACCACACAACTTAGAAGTGAAATCTCGTGATAGGTAAATGATAAAGAGAGGGGGAGATCAATGATTGACATGTCTTGGGTGAAAGACAAACTTGGGCATGCATGGATGGTAAGTTGAAGTCCTTTGATGATTCCAACAATATGAATAGTTGTGTCATCTAGCTAAACAACTCCTCTTGCAACTAGCGCATATTGTATGCCTAGTACATTTGCAATTTGTTTGGGCATGACCGAGCTACTGGCACCAGAATCAATCATGCAATTATGTACCAAATGATCACTAATGATCAGGGAAATATAGAATGGTGGTGGTTTGTTAGCCTTAGGAATAATTTTTTTTCCGGTTGACACAAACCTTAGTTGTTGTTCCATGATGATAATTTTTTCTTCCGGTTGACACAAACTTGTAGTAGTTGTTGTTCCATGACCCGATGATCCATCGGTTGTACCAAAATTGTTTAGAGCCTCTTGCAACAAGTTTCTTTGAGAAGGAATTGAGAGTGTGTCCCACATAGTAATGCTCAGGTTGGTCTTCTTCATTTTTCTACAATACTGAAGGGAATTTCTCCTACTTTTTTATACTTCTTTGGGCATTGGGATCCTCCTTTGGAAAATGCTTGTTGGGTACCGTGATGCCTAAAGAACCTTCTTTCCTTACGGCTTGGCTAGTATGTATTTCGATGGTTGCTTTCCCACATCTTTATCAACCGCCGCTTGTGGCTGAGGTTGTGAAGTGGATGTTTGATCAGCTTTGGAAGGTTGAGATTACATTTTCTCTTTTTGGAATGAGTGTTTTCCACCACTGATGAGGAATTTGTATTCAACCAAGAAAAAATATTCGCTTGCTAATTTAGCAAAGTGGTTTCCTCAGGTGCTTGCGGTTGATCTACTATTTCTTGCATAGATGAATTTTTTGTTGGATCTGGAGGGAGATACACTTTGAACCATAAGGGTCTAGCTAAGAACTCCATTTGGGAAAATATTTTGATTGTGAGGTTGAGAACAAGGATAACACCATTCATAGTCTTGAACTAGATTATTCTAGACATGTATTATGGCTCTAGATGAGCTAGCAAAGAAGAGGGTTCCAAAAGTTCAAAGGCCTGACATTCACAACTTGACTTGTAGTTTGATTTTGAGCCTATTTTTTCCCTTGAAAGGGAGGATGATTAGCCTGATATTGTTACTTTTGTGGTTGGTATGGACAATTATATTAAAAATTTTACCTCTTAATTACAACGAGCTCATTCACAAAGGTTTACATTAGTGACTTGACTTCAAATAGGTCATTTGAAGAGGCGGGGGTAGACTAAGCTGGTTTTTGGAGGCTACTAGAATAGGAGCAATGGTAGGTTGGGTGTTTGTAAGATCCGAAGACAATGGCATTGGTGGTCGTGGAGCTATCTTTCCAGCCTGAATCAAGGAATTTTTCGCAGCTATGGCAACTTCATAGGCATCAGGTAGTATAGTCCCTCCCATGGACTAGATCATAATTGCTACATCATTATTCAAGGCTCACAAATAGTAAAAGAATGCATTATTTGGAGAAGGATTTATGAGTTTCGAATCCTATTCCAGGTCCTATGGAATCAGAAGTTGAAATCACTCATGTATTCTTGGGGAGCTCTCTTTATGGTAGTGAGTTGTTCTAAAAGTGACAGGTGATCACTCTTGTCTTCAAATTGTTTACAAAGCTTTTCTCCTAATTCATCCCAAGTGGTAATAGTACTAACACTTGACCCTCGAAACTTTTTCCCTTGAAAGAGGTAGCAAGAATTCTAACTACAACGTTGTCCTCTATGATATTATGTACTGCACAAATGTTGGCTACATCAAGAATATGTTCCACTGGAGTAACGTGAGTTTCCCCGTGTATAAGGGTAAAATTTTGAGTTCCGCAATAGGTATAGGGTCACATTGAGCCAACAAGAGGATTGCTTGCATTGAAAGGGGAAAAACTTGGTTCCTCGCCATAACAACGAGAGGTTGATTGTTCCTGGGTGGAGGAAACCATCCATAAGGTGGATTTTAATGACCCCTATGAGGTGATGCTACAACGGGTAATGTTGAGATGCCCCTTCTCCTTCTCTTTGGAGGAGACAAGGATAGTTCAATATGTTGATAATTTCCTTGCTTTGAAGAAGCTCTTGTCTGAATTCTTTACATAAGTTAATGCATTGATATTTTAAGTCCAAAGATATAGAGTCGCCAGGTACTTTGATTTGTCCATATGAGAAGAGAAGTACCAACTCTTGGTCCCACTAAGTGTACCAAAAAAATTTGTCATCAAATAACTACACCCTCCGAATGGCAAGAATGTGAATATGACGTTCGGTGTGATTGGGAAACATGAGATCACCTCTCAAGTTGTGAGACTTGGGCTCGAGGTGAACCTCCGGAGAAGGCCAACTTCCTCTTCCTAAACTAAGTGTTGTACTACTCCTAGTGCATTAAAATGGTTATCTAGACCTATGCTAACATTTTCATGGGTTTTAGGGAAAGAGATTTGCAAGAAATGAAACTATACTAGGGATGGTGATGTACCAAATAAAGGGTGTTTCCAGACTTAGGAAGGGTTAATTTTAAGAGGGTGTTTTGTACCATAAGACAAATTCACCTACTGCAACTTAGAGAGGGTAACAAAATACCATAGACTAGGAAGCATGCATTCCCTTTGTTAAAATCAATCCAAAAAAACAATCTATCATTCTTCTAGTGAAGAAGGATGAACTTGAGAAGGGTGAAAAAGCACCATAACTCAACTACATGCAATACTCCACCACTTGATAAGCACATAACTCCAAGAACTTGCAATAGAAACTTGAACTTGCACAGTGTACCTACAAGCATGAGAAAGGCACAAAGAAGTATAGAAGGATGAAAGGACAAAGATTAGTCACAAAACACACACTTTTATTACTTCAACAACATGCACAATGCATCATACATTCAGAAGAGGCAATGGTTGTCATTACAGTCTTGAAAGGAGGCTTGAAAGTTCCCTCAACATACAAGAAAAACTTGCAGAAGGAGGTTTCTTGAAAAATATACACTTGTCTCAAAAGTCTAACTTGTCCAACCTGTTGGAATGAGCTTCCAACTTACATTTATAGAAGAATTATGTGAGAGAGAAGAGGAAAAGTAATAAATTCCTTCCTAAATTGAAGGTACATGATGGTTCATTTATTACAAAGTTGGTTAAACCACTTGAGAAGCTTCCATCATGTGTCATTAATGGCCCGTTGACTTAATCTTCTCAATTAATTAAAGGAATATTTTAATAATAATAATAAATATTATTATTAAAATATTTAAATAAAAATATTAATTTAATTGCATTATGGTGGGCCCCCTTGAAAAACTGGTTTGCATTCAAAGGGCTCCACATTGCCAAAATGGACCAACTAGGTGGTTGGCTTGCCGAGCCAACTCACCGAGTTGGTGTCGAGCTCCATTCTCTTCATCGCATTGAGTAGAGTTGCCTTTTGTCGACCGAGCTCACTTGGCTCATCCCAAGTGTTGAGTTTGTCGAGTTCTACAATACTGATCTCCCACTCAACCGAGCTCCAACTATAACCACACTGCTTAGCCATGACTTGGCTGACCGATGTTATCTCTCGTGAGCTCCCACAACATGAACTCTTCATTAACTGACTTGCTCTCCATTCCTTGCAATGTCAAGAGCTACTTAAAATTCTTCATACACCTGTGGATGAGCACCTACAATGACCAACATGAGTTCATATCTCAACTAAATTCTTCTCACATACGTCGAGCTATCCATGCATTGATTCATCGCCAACCTTGAACTCAATACTAAGATAATTTGAATCAACTTCACACTTGAACTATAACGATCAAGATCCTTGATCCACTCGCTCATTCTAACCATGTGTCACTTGAATTCTATACCAAGCTATTATCCTCGGGAGCTACTACAAACTCACGTTGACGTATCCGAGCTCCCTACGCTTCACCACGTCAAGCTTGTTTGCATCATCACTGATTGGCAATCTCCTTATCCTTTTACCTTGGCAATGCTCGCCTATCCGATCAAGTGATCTAATACTTTCCATACCGATTTGAGCTCTTGATTTTTCTTCAATGACATGGCCAATGTATTTTAACTCTTCAAGCCCCGAGTAACTCGAGTTCAACCTCTCCATGTTGAGAGCTCTGACAACCCTTCGTGGCTCATCGAGCTACAAACCCCTTACTGCAAGCACCATTTACTTGGCCTCGTCAATTCATGTATCAATGAAAGATCCTATGTACTATATACCTTGAGGTATTCATGACACCAAGCCAAGATCAAGCTATTTATCTTTATGTGATTGCACTATCGAGCCATCCTTCTCGGCCCGTCTCTCGATGATTTTTCTTTGAAGATGGTTAAAACCAAAACATTTGGGATGTTAACCTAGTTCAAACAAATCTCATGCTTGAGCACTGTTTATACAATGAGCCTCCTAGTTCCATTTCCGTGCTCAAGTTCATTTGAAAAACACTTCACTTACCTATTTTTTTATGTTCCCCGCATTTAGCTCTACAATGTCATCTCGCGATCCGAACCACCACAAGCTCACTGCACTCATTCTCTATGAGTTACTTTCCTACGACCAAGCTCAGCCTAACATGTCATTATCTTTGCATGCGCGACAAGATATGGTTATGGTTCACTCAGATTATTCTCACAAACCGACTTCCTTGTATTACACCCTATGAGACTACGCTGAGCTCCCATACTGAATGTGCTCATTTTTATTTTCTATGTCCGACTTACAAGTTCTACTTATGTGTCATACAGGTTTTCCATCCCCCATGTTTCAGTTAAGGCCGATGCATCCCTCAACTGATTTCTCTTCCATTTCGACCACAACATGTAACTCGAATTCCGAGTTTGAGTTCTCAAAACTATGCACCAGTGAGCATCACTTTACGTGTAAGCTCTTAATCCATGTCCCTGGCCTCCAAACTCAAGGAGCTATTAACACCCTTACAAGCTCAAGAAACTTGACCCACCTATGAACCATCCTACCTCACCTAGGATAGGCTCCTTTGATCGTTCTCAAGTCATTTACTCTCATCACCGAGTTGTGAGCTCCATGTGTCAAGCACCCGAGTTCTTCTTGCAACTCAACCCGGTGATCTTCGGTCCAAGCTTGAGCTTCATTACACCCGAGTTCAATCAATGTTATATGCGAGTCACCGCCAAATAGGCTTCACCACCATGAGCTCACATTCAAGCCCCTTATTATATTGAGTTTGAAATAGATTCCTCCTTAAACACAACATTACTGAGCTAGCCACCATACAACCAGGAAAAATTCCATTTATCTCGATGAGATTAATTCGGTGTGTACGAGCTTTGAGATCCTTCTATGCATCATCTCGCAACATTTTTCCTCTTATTTTTGATATGTCTAACTCAAGCTTTGAGATTCTACGGACATGGATCTCACAGGATATAATTCATCTAAGCAATTCTAAGTATTGAGCTATAGCTTACTTCAAAGTATTTTACATTTTCTCAACCTTAAATCGAAAATACCTTCATCGAACAAGCTCCAACCATATTCTCGAGCTTCATCGAGGAAATGTGATCTCTCGCATTCATCGATGACCGATTCTTATGCCTATGTTTATGCAAAGCTTTTTCAGTTTTTACCAACCTCCCACTAATCCAAGCCGCTAGGCATCCCGGCTTTTAGAAGGCCTGCAATACAAATTCATTCCACGTATTCGAGGATTATGCCAAATGACTAGGCTTATGATGTCAATAACAAACTCCTCATTTCCCTATCGTCACGAAATTTGGACTTTGTCTTTCCCGCACAACATCCTCACTGAAATGCTTCTTATGACCCCCATATAGTGGAAATCTTGAATCTTAGAACTCGGGATCATCTCACCTGTTGGTGCTCAAATTAGTCTCACCCCATTTGTCATTGAATTTCCTCAGTTTGCGGCCTCTGTCACATTTTTTTCCTTCCCGTGTTGGTGCTTGAAGACTCTTTCCACCATTTGGTTTCCATGATCAGTCCCTTCCTTGGTCGAGGATCACTTAAAAGTCCAGAATTTGTTTTTGTTTCTCTCTCCATCTGAAGGAGTCTGTAAATTGGGTGTAAAACTCAGGTTGCTCCTTTCTTTCCATTTTTGCTAGTCACATATTGTTGTCCCTGTTCATTTTGTCCCAAATACCTAAGGAAACATGATTGGATATAGCTCAAAGGATCATGTTTGAACCTTATAATATTTCCAAATTCTCTGAAGAAAAATTCATCTCCGGGCTCAAATGGTGGTTTTCCTACATTTTTATGGTTTGATGGGTGTGTTTTTCCTGTCAAATTTACATCTCTGCATCAGTGGAAATGTGGCCCTTTTTGGTTGGATGCAGCTCGGCGGGGCACTCTAAAAACTCTATGGCTCGCTTCAACCCAAAAATTGTCCACGTGGAGGGACCGCACATGTTTGGGGATCAGCCCTTGAGTTTTATTTTGAAGAAGCACCAGGAGGACACTTGGAGGCTTCCGCTCACTCTGCCTTTTCTTGGACTTTTCAACGGCTGAAAGAGATTGTCTTGGACCTTAGACACATGGTACCTTCTGCTGAACCTTCAAATTTTTTGACAGACTCTGCCAGACTGAGACACGTGTTGAGCCCGCGCTTGTTTGGGGTCTCTACTTTTGAGACCATCTCAAAATGTGTCATTGAGACACGTAGCAGCGGGATATGGAGAAACGGAGCTTTGGGGTTATTTAAGGTTTTTTGCCTTTGTTAAAAGGGATAAAATTGTAAGTTGAAGCATAGCCTCGATAGGAAAGTAATGTTAGCGTTGAATAGTAAAAAATGGAGGTGTGGGCCCATGGGGAAATGTGGAACTTTTTCCTTTTTGGAAAATAAGTATAAAGTGAAAAAATGAAGCACAGGTCCGTTGGGACCCACATCAAAAGCTAAAGGTGAAAGGGCGGAGCTGCGGGGAAAATTTGGAAAATTTTCCTTTTCCAAAAATGAGGTAAAATAGTAGAATCGAGCCATGGTTCCTCTGGGACCCACATTGGGACACATGTCAAGCCCATTTTCTAAGGGCGGAGGGGTGGAGAAAAATGTCAAAATTTTACTTTTTTCCAAAAGTTATAAAATGTCAAAAAGTGCTCCCAAGCCTGTTTCTAATCACATTTTGCCATGTGAAGGGCTCAAATTAAAATTTGAAAGGCAAGATCAATGGTAGTTGTGCTTTTCATTTGTTTTTTCCGCCATTGAAGCTCCAGGATGTTTGGAGATGCATTTTTTGCATCATTCTTCATCAATTTTTTTGGCAAATTTGTGTTGTTTTGGTCTGCAAAGTTCAATTGAATCAATTTGGGAGCTCAATTTGTAAATCTGAAGTAATTTTGAAGTGGATTTTTCTCGAGCTCGTGCAAAAACGCAAAATGCCAGATCCAAGAAGTTGCAGAGTAAAATTTTAGAGGAAAAGGAGGGAAAAAGGATGAAATGATGAAAGTGCAGTGTAAAAGGTGAAAAAGGCATTGCCTCGAGAGAAAAAGGGGATGACTTGTCAAGTCCAGCTATGCAGAGGCTCGAAAAATGATTAAAAGGGGATTTATCACATGACAGAATTAGAATGATTAAAGGGACTCCCGAAAAGTTGTGGCATGGCATCCTAGTCATTAGTCGAGGGCCCAAGAAACGTGATCTGTTCACAGTTGGTCCACCTAGTAGATTTTGGATCTAAATTTGTTAAACGTTGTTGTCTGAAACAAATTGGTAACAAGCAAAGGTCCCTCAAATATTCTTCTCTTTTGGGGGAAAATTGAGTAAGAAAAAATGTATAAATGCAATGAGAATACTCTTGTAAATGGTCGGAGTATGAATTCTTGAGAAAAAAATTGAGAAAGTTGTCTTCCCGAGAGGCCAAAGCCGAGATTACCTGTTATTTTCTTCTGTGTTATATTTTCTATCATGTCAAGTTGGTTACAGATGTATAGCCATTGAAGAGCACTGAGATTGCTCTGGAAGCTTTCCCCTACTGATGAATTTAAGAAATTTTGGAATTAATTTGTGTCTAATCTCTAGCAATTTTGTGTCTGCTTTATTTTCAAAATGTGTGTAAATAGTTTCTTTCATTCCTATTGCAATCTTATACTGAATTTTTTGTAAAATCACACATGATCTCATCCCTGTGATAGTTTAATGGTATTTGCAATTTCATTTCAAGAATAGCCTTCATCTTGGATGAGATAAACAAATTTAAAATCAATTCACTGTCATTTGTTGATAAATATTGTTAGTAAGTCTTCGGGTGTACCTTAGGCGTCATTAATAAGAAACTCTAGTGTTTAATTGAGTCTTCCAATTCGAGCCTTTGTGTTGCAATCTCAAAGATTATGTGAAAACGTGTTGATCTAGGCCTCCATTAAAGCACACCTTCTGGTTGAAGGAACGTCTTGACTGTTCTAAAGCTTTCCGTTGTGAAATTGTTCATTATTGTGAATTCCCTCCAAATATCTAGTATAATCAGCTTTATCCTACTTCATCTCCCACCAAAATCATTTAAAAACCATTGATCCACCCTGAACTACCCCTATTTTCCCTGTGTATCAACAAAGGAACAAAATCTACTTGCAAAAATATGTAGAACAATAAAGATTTCTTAATGTCTTTAGTAACCTTTGCCTTGTATTGAAAATATCTCCATAATCTGGAAGTGACAACTCGTGAGTGTCAGATTTGGTGTGTTGATCATATTTTCCAAGGTCTTCTCTATAAAAATTTTGCAAAAGAAGTATTTACTAGCATTCTTCAATAACAGAGGTTACAAAATAGGTTCTCTTACCTTGGTTGAAAGGCACAACCTAAAATAGTTAGGATAAGATCACATCCTTTTAAGGTGTTATCCATCTCTCCACAAATCTGAGTAACAAAGGGCCAGTTAGATCTCATCCCCAGCTACAAAATGACACACACTATGATCTATCTTCCTCTAAGCTCCACATCCAATCTGTGTTGTTTCTCGGCTTGAAAGGGAGAACAAATTTGGATACCAACATCACCATCATGGCATGGTCTATTCATCACAAAAATCTGCATTCTTGGCAACTCAACCCTTAGAACCCGTAGACTTGGAGACCGAGCTCTAGACCAAGCTATGTCTCAACTTCAAGACTCGTCGAGCTCCCCTCGTTGACTTAATGCCTTCGCAACCTAGCTAGTGTGCTGAGTAGCTCACCGAGCTACTCGGTGAGATAATTTTTACTCGATGGCCCTTGGCTTATTTTGTAAAATCCCCCATTTTTGGAAACTTTCCCATATTTTCTTGACTCGACCGACTCTTTTCAATGTTGGGCTCATTTGACCCGTCAAGTTGAGCTCCAATGATAAATGACAAGTTCTCAACCGAGCTAACACCGATTTGTCACTAAGTTGAGCTCAATTTGACCTCGTTCAATGCTAGGTGAGCTCACCTATGTAAATTATTAATTATTTTAATCATGTTATCTCGTGATGACCGAACATGAGTCCCTGGGACCAATGTTGTAATTTGATTGTAATAGGACCTCATTGTCCAATTTTGTCATGTGTGCAAAATTGGATAACAGCTAGTATAGATATAAGTTTTGTAGAGCACAATATTTCTATTTGTAATTGTGTCTTTTTTAAAAGTACACAAGTCTTATTTTACATCATATTCTTTTGTATTTTTTTAATCATGTGAAGTGTAAATGTTTTAGTGTTTTTTTGTGCCTATGTTCATATGCATCTATATCTTGTAATATTTTGTATAGTATTTGTGTTTGCACATCTCTAATAGTTCTTTTTTTTTTTTTGGAATGTCCAAATGAGCTGAAAAACTATGAGGTATCTTTTATATGCTAAAGAATATTTCAAGAGATGTTGAAAGAATATATTTGAAGAGTGCAACATAGAAGTATGTTTTCATTAGAAGTATTTTATGGAAAATAATCATTTTTTTATATCACTACAATAATTGTGAGATGGTTGCATTATTATGATGAGTTCTATCATTATCACAAATATACCATTGTAATGATGAGGTCATTGGAACTGAATTGAGGTAACACATTAGGATACATATGAGATATTAGTGTAGTCTTATGGAAAAGGGCATAACTTGGCACATAACTTTCAGATTTTCAAATGAAAAAAAATTGAGAATAATTTGAATTGAATTCACCTAACTCAATATTGTAACCAATGATCCGACTCAAGTGCATTTATTTTTTCTATCATTTGGTATGTATCCTTATATATAGGATTGATAGACATATAATGATAAATGGGTCATTATTTATTATGAGTTATACTATAAAGTGGGTCTTATGTCTACATAATCACACCACTATACTTGTGTTAGGGGTGAACCCTACATAAATAACAACTTCTATACAATAGGAGAGATGTAGTTTGGACTAGTTAGTTCCTTGTGTTTTTGTTTTAGAGATTTACTTGTAAACATTGTGATTTAGAAAGCTAAGATTTGTATACCTATTTTTTTGTAAATCATCTCAATTTGTGGAATTTTTGCATGTTATTTTGTTGTGTATTATATTTTTTTGAATAAATTAAGAAAATTATAATTTCCTATTTCATTTGTGACTTGTGTTCATTTTCATGCATATTGCATTGTGTGATTCTTGAGGACCTCGCATGGTATAAGGTATCGATTAATTGGGAACCCTAACCTTAAATACTTAATTTTTATCAAATAATGGTTTTAGTCCTTGCAAATTGGTTTTTTCTTCAAGTGGGATTGTGGATGGAAACTAGTTATAGATATCTTCTATTGAAATTCAAGAAGGTGTATGAGATAATCATCGGTTGGTAAGAGGAGACACATTGAAGGAATATTATATTGAAGTTTTATAAGGTATAGGATACCATCATCAATAGGTATCACAAGATAAATTGAAGGCATTTTCCAGTGAATGATTTAGATAGTAGGTGTAAAGGAAATCCAAACAAAAGTAAAAAATGAGATAAGAATGCAAGAAGACAACAAGTAGTTGTAGATAGAGTTCAAAGGAGCACACAGTAATCGTAAATCAAATAGGTTTGATGAGAGATATTTATACTTGTGTAGACACTATATAGAGAGAGTGCAATGTTAAGTTTTTATGGTAGTAGGTGGTGTAATAGATAATGAATCCTAGTAAGGAGATCCTAAAATTGATGATGATGATTAACTAAAATAACTTGAAGAGATATTTCTAAGAGATGACATGATATTGAAAAGTAAACCTAAGTTTGACCCTAACATTTTGAGTCTTAGATAACTCATTGAGTCGATCGATGAGTTAGAAAAATATTTTGAGAATGAGAACATGTATTATCCCAAACGATTTAATTTATTCATCAAAAAATGGAAATGTCATGCATCTCTTTGGTGGTAACATATGTAAGATAAAATATTATGCAAGGGATAATAGAACATAAAAATTTAGAATAGATTCACCATGAAATTGAAGGAAAATTTCATTGCATTGAGTAATTGTCGTATGGTTTTGTTTAATAAGCATCAAAACTTATGATGTAGGGATACAAGTGTAAACAATTATACAAATAAATTATACAAGATGAACACTATATTTGGTCATGGCATCATGTCACATAAAATATATTGAATTATGTGAATCTATTGTGCAAGAGAATTTATGATGGGTTTCTATGATCATATTGCATTTAATTTAAGAATCCTTTTAGTTTGTACTTAAGGTGGATGGAAAACAAGCATACAAGAAACATTGATAAATATGGGGAAAATAAATTTTCACATGTGGTCATGAACAAGAAAGTAATAGATAAAACTTTATGTAATAAAGTGAGGTGAAAATATCATAACACGTTGATGGTGAATAAAGATGTAGATAAAATTTCATAGAAAAAAGGTCAAGGCCTTGGATGCAGATTCAAAATATGTTTCAAGTGTGAAAAAATAGTAAATAATAATTTGAAGCGCTACACACACATAAAAATGTAGCTAGAGATGTGAGTGTACAAATTTCAATAGTTAGATGATAAATATAAGCACCATTGAGTCGTGCATGAATGAACCTAGTATTGGATAATCATTCAAGATGAAGAGAGTGTTGTTGAAGACTTGAAAAGAGAATAATAGTCCCACATAGGGAAATATTTTTTCAAAACCTTATGCAAGTCAATAGGTAAAGACTTCAATATAATTTTAGATATTGGTAGTACAAATTACATTGTCTCATGCGAAATGGTGGATAAATTGGATTTGAAGATAATTACACATTCAAATACCTACAAGGTTTCTTGTTCGCTAAAGGATTGTCATATTTTTAGTTAATGTCTAAATTGGCATGTATCAAAATGAAGTAATATGTGACATAATATGGATATTTTGTCATAGTTTTCTTGGAATGCATTAATAGTTTAATTTTACGGTGCAACATGATGATCATGATAATACATATAATTTAGTGAGAAAATATGGACATAAACACACTTTGAATCTTCTAAAGGATAAAAGTGAAGATGTGGAAACCAATCCAAAAGTATTTGATTTTAGGAGATAAATTCTTCAAAGTGAGGTGAATGAATGCATATGTTTAACACTTGTGAAAAACACACTCGTAAGTCATAAATTTTATTTAAAATTCATAAGGATGTAAAATTTGATTTGATTTATTAATGTGATGAGGGCAAAGGTGGTGCTTATAAATCTCTTATTAGGAATAATATTACTCCTAATTTCAAAGATCTCAGACTAGGACGAGGTGATATTTTTAAAGATATCTTGTATCGGGATTCAAAATGTAAACACAAGGAATTATCATGTTCTTACATGTTTCAAATAATGTAAGAGCATGTAGTTCCATGGAAAAAAATTATCAATAAAAATTGTTTGAGAATAATGTTGTGTTTTTTGTAAGGTTAAATGTGTATAAGTCACTTTACAAATGACTAAACCATTATATGAATAAAAACTAATGTTATAAAGCTCTAAGAAAAGTCTAAGAAGGTAAATAGATGATGTGATGGTCTATTGATGCCATGTAACTTTTAGATGTTCAATTCAATATGACTTAATTTTTCTAGTCCCTTGGGTTGTGCTTTATAACATCCCTTAACTTTAGGAGTATTGATGGGTAGTATGTAGATAAGTTCATGAATGATTTTGGATGGATTTCAACCCCATATAAAAACCCATGATCCTATAAGTAACGTGGTAGAGAAAATGAAAAGAAATATGGATTGATAATTTTTGTTGTAGCGGTTGTTGGACACTATGAGATGGCATAAATTCTTTGAGGGATACTACCAAAATTCAATGATTATTTGTCTCTCTTAGGCTATATCTTTGGAAGTTACTCTATGTATGTGTGTTTTAAAAATAATAATAAACATTTGTGTTTCTATGTTTGTTATGTATGTTTTATTGTTCCATGTTTTAACTTTGAGGGTTTAATGGTCGAAGGCTTCCTTAACTAGGTTCACTAACCCCATCTACATTGTTTGGTATGATTTACATTGATGATATTCCACATTTATGAGTATGGATATAAAATCATTACAAGCATCTTCCAATAAGAAATTTATTGGGTATAGGGTGTGAAGGTTGTTGAGATTGTAAATCTCTTTATTTTAAGGAATAGCTTATGGAAAATAAGAGAAGAAATGATAGGAGAGGTCAAGTAGATTAAGGATAAATACTTAATGAATTAATAAAGTTAATAAGAAGTATGAAATCCCATTTGGAGGATATGGAGACTACACAATATAGGGCGTTCATGGTAGATGATTCCCATGATTATGAGGTGGCACTTGTGGAGCCAAGGTTGAAATCCATGGAGGAAGAGCTTAAAGGAATTTTCCAGAATAACCTTACAAAAGGATTTACAAACAAAGAGCTAAAATATCATATATGGAAATCCATCATAATGTCATTGAATTAACTCAATAATCAAGATGTACATATAAGAGGAGGGAATTGCAACTACTACCTAGATTAGTGGTGAATAATTCCTGCTAACTAATATTGGTATTTAAGCTAAATACACAACACTAGCAAGTTAACTCTACACTGGTAAGCTAACTCAACACAACTAGTAAGCTAGCTCCACACAACTAGTACACCTAAGAAATCTAACCCAAAAAGTGTAGGGATAACCCAAGTGAAATAATTATCCTAATAAACAAATAAAAGGATAAATAATAACCTACACTAACACCATTTGTAAGAGTAGCTTAGGAGGGTGGAAAATAAAGTGGGTCCCCGTAATAAGGCCTAATGAGGTATTGATCCGGATTGAAGTGCAACTTTGATGACAACACACTAAAAATGAGGCTTAATGTACTATGAAAATGAAATTCACAATGAATGAGCTATAAACATAAACAAATCTTATTATAATCACAAATTGGAAAACTCCATAAGAGAGATGTATGCCAAGAGATCTATCTCTTTATTCAAAACCAATTGCTTTATAGTTATACAAGGAGAATATGAAAGAACTACTAAAAATAGAATATGAAGGGTTCTCGGATGGGAACCAAAAGGTCATCCTACATGGAGACCATTCATATCCACCTTATGGATGGATTCGAAAAGATAGAAGTGGACAAATCCAAAATCTATCTAACTATTACTATTATTTTATTAGTCCCCTTGTGGGGTCATATCTCCTAGCTCCTTGATCTATTTTGTGAACCAAAGGAGGCTGTTGGAAAGAGAACGGAACTAGATTTACGTAGTCAACTCTAACAATTATTACACTTCATTTCATCGTTGCTATCGTCAAAACTCCAAAAATGCTCTAGAGACCCTCAAAATTGCAAAATAAAAGCTACTAGAAAACTACTAAAATTAGATTTCCATATCTTTCCAAAAATAGATTTTAGAAATCATGATCTAGATCAGTACCCACGCATAATAACTCGGGAAAAGGGGAACAATAGAAGGTACCCAAAACTATTAATAACAAAGTAGAGTGAGCAAAAAAACAATGCAAAGCATCCCAAGAAGCTTGGATCAAAAAACTCATAAAATGTTGAAGAAGTTTGGTGTGCACTATGGTCTAAATCCATTGCTCGATCACAAAACTAAAAATTATTGACATTGGGTTGCACCAAAATAGCTCCATACAAAGAGAGTGTCATGGAGTGATGTCAAAAGTATAAAAAACAAAAAACATAGTTTGATCAACAACTATAATAGGTTTTCCATGATCCAAGAACAATCAAGGCAACAAGGCAAGGACACAAGATCTAAAGTAATAGGAGTTCCGTGATCCAAGAACATCCAGGCAAAAAAGGAAAGGACATAAGATCTGAAGAAGAAATCTCAACACCACACCCTCCCATACTACTAAATAGGTGGAGTGACGCTCCAAATTTGTATGAGTAATCAAAACAACTACTTGAACACCGAAAAACTAACATTGGTATTCACTGAATAGCTACCCCACACTTGAGATACTATCAACATGCCAAAAAATTTCAAAAATATAGATACAAAATCTCTCAACAAGCAAAAGAGATATACTACACCTGCAAAAGAAAATTGTTCAAACCAAGGAGTATTACAATGCAGATGGTGTAGAAAGTGAAGCAAGAAGTTGAATGGTGGAGGAGCCATGCCTATAGATTCCTCTCAACGAATACCTATATCTCGGCCACAAGTGATCATAAATCCACCCCAAATCATCATGGATGGATGGAGAAGATGTATGTATATGATTCGGTGCAAAATGCACAACGTGTTCATGCGCAAAAGAGCATCGAATGTGTATCAAGTCGATCATGTCTGACAACTGAAATCTTAGGTTTCTCAAGCCTAAGTGAAGGTGCAGAACTCATGTATAGCTCATGATCCTCAAAAAGAGTCGAGTGAACAAAAATAAGAGCTTTGTCAATGTGTGATCCCAATGAAGTACCTTCTCGAAAACCAATGTCATGGCAATAATGCCACTTAACAAGATGAATAAGGGAAACAATACCCTATGAATGTTTGTCAATACCTCTGCCAATGAAACCCATAGAATAGAGCATGCAAGAACCAAATGCAGTGGTATGCTTCTCAAAAGAGACATACATGTGAGAAGATTTGGATTACACATAATGTGTTATTGTAATAGGTATATGTGTGGAAGTAGAACATGCAATAACAAGGGAAGCATGCTTATGAGCATAAGATGTAATAGAAGGCTCAAAAATTGAAAAAACAAGGTCAGTGGGTATAGGAGTAATATTTGCAAGTGGACTAGGAATAGGGGTATGAGAGTCCACAATATGAGGATGATGTTATTTGGTAGTAATTTTTTATTACAAAGAGTATATGAGTGTATCTTTGTCATAAATGAGGTTATGTAGAAGTAAGTTTTGTTGCTTATGTGATATATTTTCTTGTACAAATTTTACTATCCTTCGAATTTCACACACTTAGGAGAACAACATTTTATTCTCATAATGCAAAGCATGAAAATGCATGATAGATGCAGAATACAACACCCAAAAATTTAGGACATCGGGCTCATCCAAAAACACATCCACATGTATTTACAACACCCCTAAATGTTGGCACTTAATAAAGTACCACATGCTACAATAATGGTATTTTATAATTTTATTGTGTTTCTCAAAATAAATAGTTACAATGGAACAAGCATGAAAAAATAAACACTTTCTAAAAAAATTGCACTCGATTTCGAGTTTCCTATCAAAAGTTACAAGCTTTTTACTTTGTGTTTTAATATTTATTTATTTTTAAAATACTCAAGGTAAGGATTTATATGGTTCCTCCTCAATTTACCTTTTAAAAAAAAATCAACTTTGGATATGCAAAACGGAAGAAAAAAACCTAGTACCAAATGTGAACAAACCTGAAAAAAACATAAATCATCTTTTGGACCTTTTACCTCATCAATACGGATTTCCAAGTGGATCCCTAAATCCTCGTAATCCCCAGATCCTTATCAAATAGGAACTCTATAAAACGAAATAAATAAATCCAAGACTAAACATGAAAAACCCATAAACCATTTTTTTAAACCTTCTACCTCACTAGTATGGATTTCCAAGTGGATCCCAGATCTTCGCCAAACATGAACTCTACAAAACAGAAAAAATAGTATTGAAAACCTAGAAACCTTTTTATGAACCTTCTTCCTCACCGGTAAATATTTCCAAGCGAATCCTCGATCCTCGCCAAATAGAAACTCTGTAAAATGGAAGAAAAAACCCATTACCGAATGTAAAAATATCATAAACCACTTTTCTATACTTTCTACCTCATCGACGCATATTTACAAGAAGATCCCCAAATCCTCGTCAAATAGAAACTTTGCAAAATGGAAGGAAAAACCCAACATCAAATGTAAAATACTCAGGAAATCCTAGAAACTATTTTTGTACTTCCTCCTCTTCAAAGCATGGATTTCCAAGTGGATCACTAAATCCCTATATCCTCGCCAAATAGGAAATCTATAAAATGTAAGAAAAAACCCAAGAATGAACACAAGAGTTATAATCTTCAACTAGGGGGTGAGATGGTTGCTCCCCATCCTAAATTGAGATGAGATGGTTTCTCCCCATCCTAAATTGAGATGAAGGAAACTTGAGATCAACTCAAGCGGGGAAGAGGAAACCAACTCAATTCACATAGAGGAAGGGTATTGACTACGTAATGATCAAAAACATTATGTGGTCACTATCTCTCTCGATAATGATGTAGTTACAGGTAAGATACTTCATTCATTCAAATCACACCTAGCTACAACAAACTCACTTTATCACTACATTACTCAAAACATCTCATTTATTGAGCTTACATACTCAAATACACTTTGTACAAGAATTAAATACTCATATTTCACATTTTAGCCTCAATGCAATACTAACCCGGATAATACACTTCAAATAAGGATTGGTATTTCAACAAATTTGATCCTAGCATCAAGAATTAACAATTATCTCATTTTTAGGTCTATACAGGTCCTTAATCACTCTAGCAAGTAAAAAAAAATCATTACTATCCCTTCTTGTGCTTTGTCTCTTTCCTCGATTCCTTTCCTCTCTCACTAACCACCTTCACATGCAAAGAGTCTCATCTACCCTGTTTTCCTTCATAACTTGCTTTAATTCATTTCACTAGTTCCTTGCACTTAAGGTATGAGTCTCAAACCAAGGCTAGCTTTAAAACTATTGACTACATTGTGTTTTACCCAATCCTTCCTTAACTCTGGAGTCTCCAACCATGTGGTTTCTTCTCTCAAATTGATTAAATTCACTCAAAGGTTCCTTCCTCTCTAACTTTCACTAACCTTCCCTCTCACTATACATAATAGCAATGCTCCTTGTTCAATTCATGGATAGAAGTATTTACAAGGTCTCTAAGAAAATCGAGATCATCTCCCAACTCCCTTATCCCTAGTTATAGTGAGGACCAAATTTGTGAATTTATTCTCAAACCTCTTCTTCCTATCACCAATTGTTTCTTCTTGTCCTCAAACCTTAACTAGCTCGCCTTCTAACAAATCTGAGCATAAATTTCTTAATAGAAGTTTCCAAGGATTCCCTCAACTATTTTCAGACTCTCATATCCTAATTAATTCTACCCTAAGGCCTTACAAACATTCTCCTAACTAATATAGTACTTCCTTCATTAACTGACCCTTCCAACTAACTCTTAATTCTTTAGGCCCATGTACAACACAATTCCATATTAGCATGGAGTTATGAGATTTTAAACTAACTTAGAGTCTAATTTCTTGAATACGTGTTATGGAAGATAATAATATCAAGAGTATCAAATCTCGGGCCATACCTTCATCTTTGAATCCTGTAAATACTCATTCTTGTCGAACTTTGTGTCTTCATTGATCCGCCTACCCTGTGCCCAACCGATTGTCAAGGATAACTTGATTAACATTGCATCTTTCAACCTCCTTCCTTCATCAACACTTGGATGACACCCCATAAAGATTCCCTCAAAATTTCAAGAAATTTGGTTGGTGTAAACTCAATAAAATGTAGTTTCCTTCAAGCTAGCCCTAATTTCGTGGTTTCCACTATATATAGTGCAAGCCCAAGAAGGCAAAAATTGTTCTTTCTTCACTATTTCTCCTTATTCTTCACTTTTTAAGCTCTATAAGGACTGGGGTGACCTTTAAAACCTATCAAGGTACTTAGTAACTCATGAACAACTTATTTTCCTCCTTGTAATCTCATTTCACAAAGGCAATAACATACATGTAAGTTCGAATGGAATAGTTTTCTTTACATCAATTTTCCTCGAATAGATTCTCTTCCTAAAGGATATATTATAGCATTGTGTCCAAGCAGATTGTGCACAATATTTTTCAACAATAAATGATACACACACCCTTGTACCCTTGTCTATTTACTATAAATGTTGAGCAAAAGTCTCTTATTTGTCTTAATCTTTCCTATCAATGCATACACAAAGTGTTTCCAACACTTGGTCTCTATAAACTAATAACCACTAAACTTCCATCATCTTGTTATTAATCATATAGGATTTTAAAGTATGAGTCTCACTTCCCTATCCATATTACACCTTTTTCCTCTAAATACTCGAGTTATCCTTCTAAAAATTCACAAGGAACCTCACACCACAATTATAAGGTTTCATGCACCTTTTCCAACATGTGTACTATCACATACACAAGCAACAAGGTCTTAAAAAATCACCAAAGATGCTTACCTAATATCCTCTCACTACTTTTTAGAGACATGCATCACATGCATTTCTCCACAACATCACACAAATGCATAATACACTATTATGCCAAGATTATACACACAAGAAAACACACTTTGCATACTCTCCTTGAAGCTTACATGATTTCCATTTGAATGGAAATGCATAAATTATAATTCATTTACATTTTCAATTTATCTTTCCATAAAATTCTAACTGAATAAGACACCTATACCCTTTGGTCACATGAGTAATTTTTCATCTTAACACTAAATTTCTTAGCACGGAGACCAATTTCATGACTTCCCATCTCATAATGTGATTTTTAATCCCAAAGAATACCTAAGACACACATTTACATCTTATTTTAATTATTTTACAAGATTACAAGCTTCAAGAATGTTTTGAAACATTTCAACCAGCAAAAAAATAGCCTAATACTCAAATATTGCAAATGGAGGGAAATTACTCCATTTCAATTCTTAAAGGCTGAAACCATAACAAGTAGCATGTTTAGACTCCTAAGACCTCCTGTACCTATGATCAAACCTGCAATCCAAAATTTGATGTCTTCATGACTTATTCATATGAATGGAGTGATGCTCCTGCATCACATAGAGATCTTAAGGTAGAATTAAAATGATTCTTTTAATTAGTAGAGTGAATCATGGACTCTACTTCTTCAAAACTAAAACTTAATTTCTTAAACAATGAAAAATGAATCTTGCTAACTATATTGAGATGGTTCTTAGTGGTGGAAGACAAGTTTCATAGGCTACTGTGTAGTCTCGAAACTAATCTTACAATGCAATGTTTAAAAACTTTGGCCAAAGTAATGTAAATGTTGATTACTTTTAGGATTGTGGAGTTGAATTGCTTCACAATTAGCATGATTTAAACCTTACCTATTTACTCGAGAATCGGTGTCGGTGAAGGGTAACCAGAAATGGTAAGCATTAGGGTAACCATCGCCAATCAAGTTAACCGTCACTAGTTACCTGTGCGTGGAAGTTTATATTTTACAGGGGAATTACATCTAACTTTGTTATAAAGTTGATCTAAAGGTTGTAAATGCATAGCTAAGGTACCCTAAGTTTTCTAAGTTTATATAAGCTAAAAAAATAGGGTTAGAACATAAGGATAGAGGAAGAATGTTAATTCTCCTTGGTTGAAGATGAAGAAGAAGAAAAAGAAGAAAAAAGGTTGCATGAAGACAAAGCTTCAATGGAGAGAAGCTAGACAAAAGGAAATAATATGTACATCTAAATGGTGAGAAGGTGGTTATGTCTTCTTCTGTATTTCCTTTGTATTGTCTTGTCTAATTGTAATGGCTTGCATAGTATGCAAAGCACATAGATTTTCTTCTTGTAGATCCATGAGATCTTGTATTGTAGATCCATGAGATCATGATGTATTGTTGATCCATGTAGATCTAGTATTATATTGTTAGATCCATAGGTTGTTGTGAGATCTTATATTCATAGATCCATGAGATCATGTTGTATTGTTGATCCGTGTGGATTTAGATATTGTAGAGGAGGTTATCTTCATGTTTTCACATGTTGATGCAATGATGGAGAGACAGACTTACTTCTTGGTGCACGGTCATGGTTGCACATTGGTAGACCCACGTGAGAGGTCTTGTTGCAAATCCAAAGAGAACTTGGTAGTAGTTTAGAGATGCAATAGTTCCTTGTTATGTGATATCTTTTGGTGGTGTTTAGAGGCACGAACGTAATGCACTCATGGAGATCCGTTTAAAGATTTGGAGGACGGGAGATACTCTTGGCGAGATGCATTGTACTCTTGTATTGAAGAGTTGGTTTGTACTCTTGTTATATTATATATATGAGATCTCTATCTTTGATGGACATAGCCCACATTAGGTGAACCACGATACATGTTGTGTTATGTGTGTGTACTTTTCTTTTATTTGGATTATTCTAGTTTATACTTCCACTGTTGTAGATTTTGGGGAATTGTTTAGTTCTTATGTGCATGATTTTTGTTTGTTATAGAATCATGCCACTATTCCATCCCAAATTCCCAACCGGTATCAAAGCTTGGTTATTTTAGAAAAATATTTTGCTTCAAAGATATATTGTTAGTGGTTTACGAGACGGATGGATGATAACATGGTTTGTTTTTCCGATAAGAAGATCACATGAAGAGATTCAATCTCAAGTGGGAGCTAGAAGAGTAAGGTTGCTTTGGAAATTATAGTGACCGACGTCGGTTAGGTGGAAACTAGCATCGGCAAGGTGACCATGGTTGGTTATAGGGTGATCGGTGTCGATTCTGAGGTGAATGTGGTCGGTTCTTAGGAAACCTGATTTTAAATAGAAAATAATAGATCTAAAGAATTAAGAAGATGCATGGAATGTATCTTGTTTGTTGAGGTGTCCCTGGTTCTTGGAGGCACAAGCATGTTGGTCAAATTATAGATCTAGGTTACTAGAGGTATGGTTTTATCTTGGTATTACAGTGCTTGTATGTTTTGGTTGCACATGCATGGTTTGGGATTGCAGATCTGAGTATGAGATAGAGGAGCTAGTTATGCATCCTTGGTGTAGTTAGATGCATGGGCTTTGGTAGAGAGGCAGTAGCACAAAATGAAGGTGGGGCTTCCATTAGAGAAGCATGTTCTTTAGTTGAAGATGTGGTTGAGTATCTTGGTGCTGATAAGGTGATGTATTTCATCTTGGTGTGCAGTTTTATTGCATGTATTATTGTTATTAAGTTTTTGTGCAAGATTTGGGTGCTTCTTGAAATGACTGGCTCAACACAACTATCGTCTTTGGTTAGAGTAGGCACCTAGTTTGGTGACCTACACCAATTTTTGGCATTGTGTTTGATCTAATAGCATCGACATTGGTCAGAGAATCGACATCGGTCACAGAGTGTAACCGGTACCAGTCAGTAAACCATGGTTGGTCTTTGTGACAACGAGTTTACATAGGGTTTCTTACAGTAGAAGAGGGCATGGATGGTTCAGTGTCCTGTTTTGGAGGATCATGTTTCTTGCACAGTGTGTATAGGTAGAAACAATGTAGATCACTTCAATGTTTGGATCAGAAAGAGGATAGAGTTGGCTCGGTTAGTCTAGTGAGACTTTGAGTCAGGTATCTCTATATGATTCATGTTTTATTTCTTTCATTTGGAGCAACTGATATTATATTTGGATAGTGTGCACATATTTACACCATGTTTTTGGTGTTGTTTGAATTTTATTTCCGTTTGTGTGGAATCTTGAGGACAAGGATATCTAGTCTAAGGATGAGATCCTCAATGAAAAGTCATGATTAGACATAGTTGCAGGTAACGAGAGATGTTGAGTACATAGGATGAAAAGAAGTTGATTCACCTACTTCATAAGAAGTCCAAACTTCTATGATGTAGAAGTATTCTTTGATAAAAAGGGAATCAGTTTATATGTTCTTTCATCTGGTTTTATTTCTCACTGACATATTAGCTCTTGAGCTTGGTGTTAGAAGTAGTGCAGGGGAGTTTAGGTTAAGTGGGAGCAAGCCATGGTTGTTGGCATTGCAGGTTGGACATATATGCACATGCGGAGTGAGAGGAGTATGCTACATTTTTTTGTGTGTGGCATGAGGCACAAGTTGGTTTTGGAGGGCAGTCATGGCTTTGCAGGTATTTTGAGTTTATTGCTTTGTGATGTCACTTCTGGTTTATTTTGTGGTGCCTGGATATTCCTTAGGGAAGGTAGTTGATGGTTGATTTAAGCTGGTTTTAGATGATAAAACAATTTTTAGAGTTTGAAGGGTGAAAAAGGAGAAAATCTGATAGTTACATAGACCAGGTTTGTCGATTAGGGTTAACCGTGGTCGAGTTATCTCGTCAGAATATGCTCAATCAAGAAGTGGACTGGGTCAATTAGGAAACCATGGTCGGTTTGGTCAGTTTGACAAAAGTGCTTATTTACCATTTTTAGATGGTGCCCTTGTTTTGCTTTCATCTTGGTTGATTGTGTAGAGTATGTTGATGACATGTTTGATGGTATTAGTGGCATGGTTTAGCATGGATTTTTTTTATTAACATTGGTTAGCACAGGATTCATATTCAGATTTGGAGTTATTCGATGGAAGAATTGGAGCTTACGGAGATCCCGGTGATATAGATGGATGTACATAGTGAGTTTGTACATGTGGATAGATTCTATTTTGTGAGTCTATGATGATGCAGATATTTGATTTACACATGGATTCCTATGAGCATGGTTTAGATGCCTTGAGCATGAGTAGGGGATGTTTGTATTTCCTCTTATTATTATGTTACTCCTTGATAGATATTTTATCTACGAATGATTATCTTGGACATGCTAGTTGTTTCAGGCAGGTTGGATTTACAGATTGCAGTGTTTGGATGCTTTGAGTTATGCAAGTGTTTGTGGATTGATCACCCATTGGTTGCATGTAGAAATCATTTGGGTCATCTTACCTAGGATCTTGATTGTTACTTACGATTATTCCAGTTTTACTTGTCTTTAGTCGATTGCATTGGTACTAACATGAAGACATAGATAAATGGTTGGAGAACATGCTTGGTTTTATAGGTATGGATATGGATACGATAGAGGCTCGATACTTCAATTTGAGTTGGAGGTCTTGCAGTATGTTATTCATGGTGGCTTGATTGTATTATAGGATTAGAGTTATGATTCGGTGGGAGCTTGATCTATAGATAGCTGTGCATCAAATATCGAGGAGTAGCTTCGTGTAGGTATAGGGTAGATCACGGGTTTTTTATCTTCTTGGTTTTAGAAGATGGTTTAATCTTCCTGATTTCATTTGAGAGAATTGTTGATATAAAGTATAGACAGTCTTCACGGTATGTAGAGGACAAAGTGATGTACATGTATAGGTACAAGTTCAACAATTTATCTCCAAGTGGGAGATTGTTAGGATTGTGGAGTTGAATTGCTTCATAGTTAGCATGATTTACACCATCGGCTTACTCGAGAATCGGTGCTCAGGTCGAGGGTAACCGGGCTGGTTAGGGTAACCATCGCGGTCAAAGATCAAGGTAACGTCGCCGGTCGGAGTTAATCATCACTTTGTTACTGTGCGTGGAAGTTTATATTTAACTCACGGGAATTAGATCTAAATTTGTTATAAAGTTGATCTAAAGGTTGTAAATGCATAGCTAAGGTGCCCTAAGTTTTTATAAGCTTATATAAGCTAGAAAACTAGGGTTAGAATAGAAGGATATAGGAAGAATGTTAATTCTCCTTGGTTGAAGATGAAGAAGAAAAAAAGAAGAAAAAAGGTTGCATGAAGACAAAGATTCAATGGAGAGAAGTTGGACAAAAGGAAATAGCAGGTACATCTGAATGGTGAGAAGGTGGTTATGTCTTCTTCTGTATTTCCTTTGTATTGTCTTGTCTAATTGTAATGGCTTGCATAGTATGCAAAGCACATAGAGTTTCTTCTTGTAGATCCACATGTTGGTGAGATCTTGTATTGTAGATCCATGAGATCATGATGTATTGTTGATCCATGTAGATATAGTCTTATATTGTTAGATCCACAGGTTGTTGTGAGATCTTGTATTCATAGATCCATGAGATCATGTTGTATTATTGATCCATGTAGATCTAGATATTGTAGAGGAGGTTGTCTTCATGTTTGCACAGGTTGATGTAGTGATGGAGAGACAGACTTACTTCTTGGTGCACAGTCATGGTTGCACATTGGTAGACCCATGTGAGAGGTCTTGTTATAGATCCACAAAGAACTTGGTAGCAGTTCAGAGATGTAGTAGTTCTTGGTTATGTGAGATCTGCTAGTGGTGTTTGAAGGCACAACGTAGAGCACTCATGGATATTCGTTTAGAGATCTAGAGGAGAGGAGATACTCTTGGAGAGATGTATTGTACTCTTGTATTGAAGAGTTGGTTTATACTCTTGTTATATTATATATATGAGATCTCTATCTTTGGTGGACGTAGCCCGCATCGGGTGAACCATGATACATGTTGTGTTATGTGTGTGTACTTTTTTTTATTTGGATTATTCTAGTTTATACTTCCACTTCTATAGATTTTGGGGAATGATTTTTGTTTTTTATTAAATCATAGAACTATTCCGCAATCCCAAATTCCCAAAATTACATTATCTTGTTCACCAATCCCCTCAATCAACAAAGTTGTGTCAGATCCGAATGGAAGTTACATAAATAGCTTCCGGTAGATAATAAAGAGATGCATAGGTTATCATAACCTATAAAATGTTTAACCAAAGTATACATAGTATACACACTTGGTTAGAGTGATCAAGGGAGATTGGGTAGATCTAGTAGACCCTTACAGTTGCACATGGTTATCATATGTTATCGATGGATTTTGGAATATTAAACAATGTTGGATTATTTAGCAGCAAGCTAAATATTAATTTTAATCATTATAAGCATTGATTGAACTTAAGGGGTTTGTTTTAAAAAATCTTAATTTGGATGAATCATAACATGGGTGTTATAGTTTGGTGTCAAAGTTCAAGGTTTATCATCTCTTGGAATCTTAACATGGGTGTTATAGTTTGGCCTGAATTTAAGGATTTTACCTTTGACATAAAACTCAGAATCAAACTGATATCAAAAGCACCATGCGGAATGACAAAAACAAAGTTAGTTGAATTGAAAGCACAAATTCATGAAATTTTGTCAAAAGGATTGATTCAACTAAGTGTGTCTCCTTAGGGAGTGTAGACACATAATAATGCACTCGAGTAGATTTCTAGGTCATAAAAGCATACTAACATTTACATGATTCCTAAGCAAGAAAACTAGTGATTGGTAATTATCTTTGGCCTCTTTTTCTTTTCTTCAATTTTTTATTTGGTCTTGCACACCCTACTGACCGGTATTGAACTTAACTCATTTATCTTTCATGGCTTTCATACACCAAAGACCCAGCCTAAGATATCACCGCCCAAGCACTTACATCCCCTATGGGTGCCCATGACCCTTTCTCACCTTACTATCTCCTTTTGGGTCTCTTTTATCTTTTGAGCATATTTTTCACTTACGGGTCACCTTTAATTGTCAATTATGAAATTCAAACAAGGGAATCATATAAATACATAGTTATGTGTTCAAAATCAAGGACCAAGAACTAAGCATTATTATCAACACCTGAGTTAATATTCAAAAGTAACCTAAAGTACTTAAAGGCATCCATCTATAATTTATTCAAGGGACAAGGCTCTGCAACAAATTTTCATACACAACATAGGAAGGGAAGTTCATTTTATTCCGTCCACACATTCTACTACATCGCTACATTCTAGCTACACCCCACTATCAAGTGCAACTTGCACAAGGGCATCCTAGGGCACAATTTCTACACACACTCACAAGAACTACATGGATTTTGAGATGTAGTTCAGTGCTCATTTGTAAGTTCACTCTCGGGGTGACCGTCGGGGTCGCTCTGACTCCCCATTTGGTATTTTCCTTTTTATGTTTGATGTGGTTTGTGGGCTTGTACAGGTGAAATCTTCTTTTGCATGTTACAAGGATAAGTGTGACTATCAGTGACCAACTAGAGAAAATAGAGAAGATCTTGTGACACACCATAAAGTAGATCATGATCTCTTGTGTAGTCACCAGTTCCCAAAATCGGTCTTTAGCACTGGGCGCCTCGTCCTATCCCGGTGCGCATGTCCGGCCTCATTCCTATATTTCAAAATTTATAGTGAGTAGTAATGACACTCTTCCCAATCTATTCATCACTTCTTCCTATAAAGATGAATCTCAAATGGAGTGGAAATCAGCTAAGTCCTCTCTCCTTCTTTTCTTAGGGTTTCAAATATTATATCTTGGTTCACTTGTTTCATTTTTGTATTCCAGCATTTATACATAATTTATTTCAATAGTGACTTTGCAATATTATATTTAATTCAAATTAAATTAAATCATTTGGTGAACCCAACACTCAAACCCAACCTTGCTTCTAGGCAATTTTATCATCTTCTTAACATGGCTGAAATTTATCCACCCTTTACTGATGAAGACCTTCATGATCTCCAAGCTCATCTTGTTGAACATTTGCAAGACCTAGATCTACTTTTAGTTTTTTCTCATGAGGAGGCCACCAAATTGGTTGATCTTAACCCTCACACCTCTAATATTGCTTCCATTCCTATTACAACATAACCTCCCTCTTCTACCCTTCCACCTATTTTTATTGATCCCATGTCTATTCCTACTCCTTCCAACCATTTTACTCTGCCTCTCATTTCTCACACTTGGAAAGTCTCTTCTTCTAGCACCCAAGACCTAGCTTCTTTATATTAGGACTTATAAATTCAAATTCATCACTGCAACAAGCTACGTCGCATACCTCGAAGCATCTCTTGATTCTTCCTTACTTCTTCACATTCCTTTTGCACTCCTCATTTCTACTTACTCACTTCCTCTAAACTTCGTCACCCATAAGTTACCCACCTTCAATGGCCATGGTGGCCCTTAAGATCATCTTAGATATTTTCATGTGGCATGTCTTGATTATGCATATGATCATACATTGTTAGCTAAGCTATTTCTTAGGAGTCTTCAAGATTACACCATTTGTTATGATCTACTTGTTCATTTGGTAACCTCTTTTACGTATCTAGCTAATGTTTTTATTGCTCACTTTCCAATCAGTCTCAGCACCAAGATCTCTTATGCACAACTCATCCAAATCAAACAAATATCTAACGAGAATCTAGCAAACTATGTGCTACGTTAAAAGAGAAATCTAGCTAAGATGACCAATGTGCTTGTTGATTTAAAATTGCAAGATATTTTTGTTCAAAGCCATTTACCACCACTACAAGAGAGTGTAATATTTGAGACATCTCCTAATCCAAAGCTAATAAACAAGCTATCAATCCTTAAACTAATTAGGAAAGTTTAATTTAACCACCTAATTCAACTCGTAAATTGAGGATCATTTCGATATCTAGAATGGAAAATTCTTGTTGAAATGGACAATTTTCAACATAAATGGTTTGTGTATTCACATTTCCCATGCTCCTCACATCTCATTCTATGTCAGATATATCATCACAAGTACTTCTTATCAAGAAGACAGAACTTTCTGATCGGTCACAATATGGCCCTTTAGCACTCTTCACTAGCTCATTAGCCAAACATGTAAATTTTACTTCCTAGCCTTTAGGGGTCCTCTCTAATTCCTTACCATGTATCATCCAATCCAACAAGCTATAATTTCACCAAATCATTTATTAAAACATCATAATTACCTATCTTGCTCCATCTACATATCTATTGTTCTCAAATCCAAGTAGATGCATGAACCATTATCGTACATTCTATGCATACCTGTAAGTAAATTTTGAATTCATTAGATGTCTCTCCTCACTACCTTGGTGTGGTCAAATTTTAGTGATATAACTCTTATACTCTTCGGTTCATCCCCCAACTCCAAACCGGGTCTCCTTAGGCTTACTAGCCTTGCTCTTCCATATTATCGGTCATAACTTCTTAGTCTTAGGGTTTCATGACTAAAGCAAAACCTTTTTGAGTACCATTTTGCTCGATCATTCTATGTACTAAGTGATAAGCTTGAAGTCCTTCAATTTCTACCACTTCCTTTGTAGTTGGACCCCTCCAAACTAGGTTTCTCACCGTATTACATCGTCCCAAGAATAAGACTATTACTAAAATCTCCTAAGTTGAACACTGGAATAAAAAAATTCCTTTTGAATATCTTTCCCCACTTAGCCACAGTGATTCCTTCCGAATTACAAGTGTGAACTCGAGATGTAAGGATCTTAATCACTAAACCTCTTATAAGCCCTAGTTGTTCCCTATAAGGAAGCTCGAGAGGTAATAAGTCCATTATAAAATGGAAGATTCTTGTGTTTCACGGTCTCGAGACTTGGCCTTGAGGGTTACTCCATCATCAAGCATGTGATTTGATTCACAATGAAAAAGAGACAATGTTAAACCTTAAGAATACGTGGATTCTCCTCATATAGGTCAGGCAAATCAGTAACCCTTCAAAGAACAGAGTAACCTTTCTAACAAGTTCTACTCACAAATTATTCCTAAAAATACCTTATCTTCTTGTCTTTTACTAGGTTTTAAACACGCTTTCTCCATGGATAACTAGGTGCCTTCTCAAATTTGCATATATAATGATCCAAGCTTACGGAAGGAGTCTTACAAAGCACAAAATAGAGCATTCACTTCTAGATCATTATCTTGTCAATACATGAACCTTTGCACCATAACACACACATGAAGGACCTCCCCCTGATGATCACAAACCAATGGTGCTAGCTATCCGCCACAACTCACAAATTTTCTTAGCTAAGTAGACTTATAACACTGTTATAGAGTTCACAATCTTTCCAACATGCATTACTCACAAACAAAGAAATCAAATAAATCTTACCCACAATACTCCTTACTCATCTTTTACCATGATCAAACTCTCTCTTTCCATTACATGCATAGTATTTCCAATACTCAATCACCATGCACCGATGTTCCAATAGTCACAATAGTAATAAAACACATAAGCATCATCAAATCAAACTTATAGAGTTCAATATTAATAACCAAATCTTTAAGATCGCCTTACCTTCACTCACGAGAAAGAATCACTTGTATGCACAATGACCAAATACAAGCATCATACAAGAAGTTATCATAGACTCGAGTTAACCCAAAATAATGCAAGAAGCTATCATCAACTAAGTTTTTCTCTTTTCTCTTTCTTGAAAATTTATGGTTTTTATTCATACCCAAGTAGAATGAGAAATTACAATTACATTATGACTCTTATACTCTCCTTCGCCCCTTACTCGATTTGTTTACTCATTTTGCGATATAAGTGTGATGAGATTTCGTTTAAGGGGCTTACATTTACCTAACATGTCTCAAGTTTAGCATGAATAACTCATTTCATGACATGTGACCTTAAAAAGGACCTAATTACACACATATTGTCTCATTCCATCCTTACAAAGCTTATGAGCTTCAAGAATACACCCAAAATTCTCAAATCACACCAAAATTGACCTTACAATTTGAATTAGCATTTTGGAGGGAAAATGCCTTATTTGAATTTGAAAATCCTAGACACCAACATAGACTACTAACTGACACCTAATGACCACTAAGACTCATGAACACACCTGAAGAAACCCATTTTTATGTCTTCATGGTTTATTTAGATAGATAGAGTGATGCTTCGACATCATCTCCTTCATTTGATCAATTATGCCATATGCCTAAAATGCGCCAAGTCAAACTTCTATCTATAGGAAAACTCAAGTATCATGATTCTCCTTCTAATAGGTTTCAAACTAAATCAACATTCAAGCCATCTCCTAATCCTACTGAAGCAAAGGCAATTATCAATGTCATCTCTCCTCCTGAAAAGATTCAATGGAAACCTCGAAAATGTACTTTAACCAAATTATCATATGCACCTCGATTTCTATTGCCTCAACTTCTCAAAAGAAATTTAATCACTCCTCCATTGCCGCTTAATCTTGATTCGTCTACGCCCCATGGCCACAATTATGATGAAAATGCTAAATGTGACTATCATCAATGTATTGGGCATTCTACCGATCGTTGTTTCAAACTCAGGTATCTCATTCAAGATCTTATTGACAATAATTCACTTGAGCTCCCGAGTCATTTGCTTCTAAGCCGGTCAATGATAATAAAAAGCTAAAAATATTCAATGACCCTTTGCTAAGCATGACACATAAGCTCTTGATTCTTCTGTTAATCATACATATCGAGTTGTGCCCCCTCCTTCATCGGGGCCCCTTGACTTTGTTGTCACTTCTATTGATGCATCACCACTACCCATTTCATTTTCATATCTTGTTTGTAAATATACTATTACAATTCCATATGTGCATGAGATAGTTATCTTATTAATAAATTAAGATGTTTATTAATTTTCAATAAGTTAACTTTAACTTCATTGATCTCGTGAAGGGATTGTTGGACATGATGACCCTTAAAATGGGTGACACTAGCTATTCACATATTTTAGACTATGAAAATATTGCTTTCAGATGTCAAAATTGCAAAACATCGGGTCATCTCCATGTTGCCTACCCTCAAAAAAAACTCAAGCTCCTCGCAAAAAGAGGCAATTCCCAAGCATTGGAGCACACTAGATTTAGAAGAAGAAGACTTTTCAAAAGAAGACAATTCTAACTTGGAAGATCAAAGAGTTGCAGCCTCTGACTCTCTCGGTTCGGCTTTGCGGCTTAACAACCCTTCTGCTGTAATAGTTGTCCCTTGGTTGTAGGGCATACTAATTTAGCGCCTTCTACAAAGGTTCAAGGCGGTTACTAGTTATTACTCCCTCTTCGGAAGGACCGTCTTTGCTTTCAAGCAATGCCATGAATCTAATCACTCTGACTTGGATAAGGATAGTAGCCTCCCACTTGTGGGATCCTCGGCCTTGGACTTAATAAATTATAATCCTCTTATTTTAGAGATGATTACACAGGATAAATGGCAATTAGTGCGTTCCAAGAAGGGAAGGCATTGATTTCTCTATTTTTCTCTTCCCCTTTCTATCATGTTGTTCTCTTTCTCGGTCTTGTAGCCCCCTAGGCTACATTTTCACTTCTTCCTTTGTCCTTCGGCCCTTGGGGCTCCTTGTAAAAGGATGTGGGTCATTTCAACACCCTCAACATTTACCAATTTCCAAAAAAAAAAAGTTAACTTTAACTTATTCTATTATTTGATTTAATTACAACAATAAATATGAGTTTGTAAACTCATGTCAATTCTTTGAACTGGCTCATATATACCTTCTATATCTCCTACAGTTTGCATGAAAGGATGACACTCTTGAAGTGATTGTTTGGATTGTTTACGATTAATTTACATCATATGATGTTTGTTATAAATCCGAAAAGGATTGTTGTAATTATGTGATAGTCGTGAATGAAATGTCTTCGCATATTGTTTAAGGGCATTTTGCATAATGTATTATTTGATGATTTGTATATCATTATTAATGACAATTAAGATTATCCATCCTTAATTCGGTGTATATTATTTGGTTGTTTTATTACTTAACTAGTTGGAAATGCAATAAATTATATGTTGTTTATACAACTGAGTGTAAATAAATATGATTAATCTTATTTTATATACTTATTGTTGATTATATTGATTCAATTAAGATGATCAAATCGATGAATGACAACACGTAGAACAATAACGAAAACAAAGTATAACTATCATTGTACCTTATGAAATTAAATGGACTATTCATGTTAATTAATGAACTTATGAGATTAAGGACTATCCTTAATGAGTAATGAATGGAACAACTCAATGTGAAACATGGTTAGTAAACCTATACTTAACGACAAACACTACATTGTGTTAGTTCGATAAGAGGAACTAATGAAAGATAGTAACTCATAGAGTTATTGTAATCCTCTTTCGAGAATCTAATATCGTAATGATACATTATAACATGTCGTAAAGATGAACTTACTTCATTTTCATAGATAATTTAAAGTGTAAATGAAGTGTAAGTGGTATGTTCCATTGTCTTCTCAATAGTATCCTACCTATGCCAACTTAGAATGGCTACGAGAAGGGTAGTGAGGACGTTTCATTATGTGGTCATTATCTCTCTCATAGGGATTCTAAAGTAGAACCGATAGGAGCATTTAGATTAGTAGGGTGAGTCATGGACTCTAATTCAAAACTAAAACTTAATTTCTTAAACAAAAAGGAATCCTGATAACTATATCGAGATGGTTGTGTGGTGGCAAAAGACAAGTTTTGTAACCCAAAGTGTACAGTCTTGAAACTAAGCTTGCAAAACAATACTTAAAAACTTTGGCCAAAATAATGTAACTATTGATTACATTGTTTTGTTCATCAATCCCCTAAATCAGCAATGTCTGAATCTAGATAACAGTTGTATAAATACATTCCCGATAGGCACTAAAGAGATGCACAGGGTCTCATAACCTATAAAAGGTTTAACCAAAGTGTACATAGTATACACACTCTATTGGAGTGATCGGAGGAGATCGAGTTCTCATAATCTATAAAAAGTTTAACCAAAGTATACACACTCGGTTAGAGTGATCAAGGGAGCTAGCATAAATCTAGTAGACCCTTACAACTGCACATGGTTATCATATGTTATTAGATGGATTTTGGAATATTAAACAATGTTGGATTATTTAACAACAAGCTAAATATTAATGTTAATCATTAGAAGCATTAATTGAACTTAAGGGATTTGTTTTTTATTAAAAAAATCCCGTAATTTGGATGAACCATAACATGGGTGTTACACTTGAAGAAGACGTGGAAATAGTTTTGAAAAACTAGAGAAATTAAGGTGAATGAATGATTTGTAAAATATTAGTTCAAGTATTGACTTGTATTTCAAAATTGGTATTAGAATTGCATCCCAACCAATACCATGCAAGTCATGTGCAATTGCTATCATAAAAATCGCATCAAATGTCAACCAACCAAAAAAATTATATAAAATGAGCCGAGAATTTTTTATTTTCCTTTTATATCCATCCAGGTAAAGAAAGACAACATATACATACCCAATATAAACAGATGTAAGATTCAATTGATCACATACATAGTTTGCTTATAGGCTAAGTGATTGCTAAACAGGTGTAAGATTCAATTGATCATGTACATGGCTTGCTTAGGAGAACAACCTTTGGCCATAATTTTTAATAATCCACGTCTGTCCATATGCATTTAAGGGTTGTATCTAGTTGAAAAATACACAAATAAGGTTTCGATCTGTCTGTTTGCCTGGATTTATGCCATTCCCCATCAAACTATGTGACTTGTAAAGAAATATGGAATCCAAAAATCTTTGTCTCAGGGAATGGTGAAATGGAAAAGATTGAATATTTATCCACTTACATTTACACTCTTATGTATCCATCAACGTGGGAGTGGACTACTTTTGGCAATAATCCAGGTCTTTCATCCAGCTTTTCTATTGTAAAAGAGTAGTAGGAAAGCATTGCATTGTAGTACCAAGACACTAATTGTTATTCCGGCTACCATTCCAAAATTTCATGGTCTTTCCTCACAAAGGGAAGGCTTATAAGTTGTCACGTGAAGTCAAATAAATCTCCAAATAGTGGTTCTCCATGGCAAATGAGAACCGAACCAATAAAAGAATAAGAGACTCGGGGAAGAAGTAGATGTTTATTCCATGCAATGAATACTTCTACATAATTGCCATGCTAACAGACTAAAGAGTAATGTTAAATAGATCGCTGCAACATATATTTTCGATCCAGCGGCCCACTTGGATCTACAAATCAGATCTTGAATTACTGAATTCATCATATGTGCTGAAGACGTGCCTTTCATTAAAAACATCTAGGGAAGTGCCAAAACTTACCTATATGAGAACATTAACTAGTTAATAGAACACATCTATGCTGTAAAGCATGTTGTTATAACATCTACTCAGTTTTAAGTCTCAGCAGGGACATTCAGTGATCATGGCAGGTTTACATATTGATGTGACTCTGCCCACTTGATCCGTGTTACATGGAAATTAGCAGAAAGGCCTGCTGTCAGGGCTCTCGATAACATTGCTTGGACCTGTCCTCTATTGACTTGGTTATAGTTCCAGGTGATAATGCCAGATTAGTACTTCGGTCTCAAACATTCTAGGAACAAGGTCGTCCGATTGTGACCTCACTGGCTGGGCTTGATTAATGCCCAGATTTCATGGGTGAGAGCCCCAATAAATTCCCTCATTTAATCTATTAAAAAATACAACATATCTATGCTTAAAAGAGACTTCAAAACAGACTTCACTAGCCTAATAAGTTATGCAAAGTCAAACCCGATTTGTCCCAAAAGAAAGCCCTACCATGATTTAATCCTTTGGTGGAGTACAATCATAAGATTTGAATCAACAATGATTAAAGCCTACAGCATTGAAAGTACTGACACCCAAATTCAAGAAGTCAATTTTGACATTTTGATATGAACTTTCACATCTATAAATAAACCCAGGCCTCGTTGTTGATCTCCTCATTTGAAGCTAGTGAATATGCAAATAATACTTTGCTCCGGTACCTAATCTTTTAAAGATACAGCCCTTTCCACTAGACGAATGCAGTTCATGAACTATAAATGAGCATTGGCCTATGCAAGAGTAGATACTAATAAACCCCAGTTTATGGGCATATTTTCCTGCTGTAATTGCTCTGCCCAATGGCTCAGCAATGATAAATAGACAAGATAAAAGCTCTCTATATCTCAATCCTCCTCTAGACTGAAAGGGATTTGTTATTATTCTTAATTAAGTATTACTGTGGTGTAATCAACAAAATAAGTAGATGAACTTTTATTCAACTATGCTCTCCAGCAAGCCATGGTGAAAATCTAAACGGACTGTGTTGTTAAATTTTTGCCACAATCACCTAGAATATTCAGATTTGTCTTCTCTCAAGGGAGTAATATGAGTGCTGGGGTTGGAAAATGATTTAGGGCACCATGTTCATGACATTTGGACTAGACTTCAAGTACACTAATTTATCAAAGAATGGAAAATTTCATAGTAAATTGTAATAGCTTTGCCTCCTTGATTGAATCAAGAGCAAGAGAATAGAAAATTAGAAAGCTCATTTGATTTGTATTTGTTAGGAAAATTGATTATTTTCACTATAACAGAACATGAAAGCTATCTTTAAGCCTCGTATATATCCCTCGCATTTTCTCGCCTCAAACAACAAACTGCATTATTTGTATAGCATGTTCCAAGTTCGATCCCCCATGTTATCTAGGGAAGAGGAGGGAGCAATACAAAACCAACTGCCACTGATATCCAGCATATGGACATCCTCATCCTTACGATTTACTATAAACCACAATGTAACGATATCCAGGATGAATAATATATCTTGATAACTCTTAAAAACACTCCAATATAAAGTTGACACTGCAATTATTTTCTGTTCAAAATTTTCAGATAGAAGTGTCCTTTGTTCATGTGTGTTGTTTCAGTATCGTGCCGAGCATTTGTATAGTTCTTTATCATTTGTGAGACATACTGTACATTACTAGTACAATACTAATTTTATCAACCTATGTAATGAACAATTGTTAATTAACATAGTATAATATTAGCACACCATTCAGATCTTAGAATGATGCAGACTGCGTTAGATGCACAGGAACATATTATAATATATAAAAGAAGAATTAACAAAACATCCATAAGGTAATGACAATTCCTGCATGATTCAGGTTAGCGCTTCTGCCCAGTCAGCAATAGATTACTGAATTTCCAAACCTAAGTCTAAAAGTGGAACAATCTGAGAGCCCTATCTTCCTTCTGGCTGAATAGTAAGCTTAAAGCCTTAAATCCACTGCTTGTGAATATTGTAAAATAGAACCTGCAACTTATGAGCACTTCAAATAAAGATAAAAACACCAAAAAGATAATATTTCTTCTCCACCAGAATAACAATGCTACTGTTACAAGCTGTCAAAACTTCTACCACATTAAAATTGCAGGCAAGCTTCAAAATAAGCAAATTGTAAAATTGGTTCAGATTTTCTAACAATATTGTAATATCTTCAAACCAAACATTCCCATCAGAAAATGTGTAAACCACAATGCCAATAACAGCAGAATCAATAATGAAAGGACAATTTGTAACAGGAAGGAATTGTGATTCGGATAACTATGTGATTTCTCTCAAGTTGGGATCAAAGCCAAATAATCTTACCTTTGAATGTCCCCCTTAAACCATACAAAATAGATTCCTGAAGGAGAATGCTCGTCATAAAAAAGAACACAATAAAACTCCGATGTGAACCGTTGCTAGTATAACACTCCTTACAGTTTTCCTTCCATAAAAAAGAAACTGTTGCCATTCAAAGGTTTTTAATTCAGATCAAACCATAGTTACCAGGAAACATATTGTATGAGAATACATATTATATAATTGGCAGGAGATGTGTAAATGTTACACAAACAGAAATATCCTCAAGATCGAAAATGCTGCAAAACACAATTGTATGTCATTGGGAATTATACCAAATTTAAATTCAAAATGCACTGCTCCTGATAGAACCCAATACAAAATATCACACGATGGGAGCCATACAAGTAGTCAATATAATAGTCAACTCAGCATTACATTGCCCTTGGAAGAACTAGATATAAATTCTAGCTGTAGCCACCCAAGCCAGAAGCACACTCCAATGACTGAAAAGAAGATATAAATTTTGTCTTTATCCACAAAGCTTTCAGGAATGAAATAATTTATAATAGTATAAATGGCTAAATTGCCAAGCTCTCCTTTTCATAATATTTAAAACATATATAATATGCACTAATATTTGGGAAAAGGTTAGATCTAACTATGATAAGTATACGGCAAAGTGCCAAGTAGGGACATTATGTATTTTTGAAGATAATGCCATGAGAAAGTTCCAGACTCCACCATAGAAAAGTGGCAACTCTCATGGAGTGTTAAGCACAGTACTGCGCTCCTAAAGAAAATCCTAGATTAGTCACAAAAATGAAAATTTTCAAACTCAAATCGTCCTAATACAGCCTGCCGAATATGGTCATCAACCACAAGATATAAGTTGTGCACAATAAACAAAGGCCTTCATATTAAAGACTGCAGGCGGCAATTCCTCTGTATTCTCAAACCTCAGCCTTAATTTATGTAACTTTATCTTTGTATTACTCATAAAAGCTATTTAGACAGGAGTTCATTTTATTTCCCAAGAATCAAATTTTACACAATTTCAACTGCATCAGTTCAGGTGCAATTTAAAACAACAGAAAGCAAGGCATCCCGTGCTGTGAATGAAAGTGCAGTAATCTGCAAATGTGCCACATAATTGCCAACAATGACAGCTTTACCCGTAAAAATGCCAGGTAGAGATTTGCGTTGCAAATCAATATCAGTTATTCTGGCATTGACAGTTCAGATATGCAGTACATAATAGCGCTGAGAAAGCATTACAAGACATAATGCTCGAAACATGTACTGCATGCCTATATAAGCTTGGCCTGATAAGTCCATCTCTAAGAACTTTATATGGTGACTTTCAATTATGATCAATAACAGATAGTGCATCAATAGTAATTGAGTTTGTTCATTTTCTGAAAGATATGCTTTGCTTTACTTTCATAAATTTAAATAATCTACCAATAAGCCTGTCAATACAATTGCAGCAAACTGGAAATGAAAAAGATTGAAACTATGTCCTATAGACTTCAAATCTTTGGTTCATATCTTCACCCTAGGAGAGACCTACATCAGCTGATGCCATGGAGTCGGCATCTGTAGACTGGACCATAGTGCGTTGCTTCTTCTGCTCTTCATAGTCAGCATCATCAGTAGGCAGTTCATACCGGCATATTGGGCATGAATTCGAGAACTTAACCAAGGGATGATGCAGCCACCATGATAGAGATGCTGGCAGGGTAATTGATTACCTGTCTCTCCTAAAGACATCATATCCTTACAGATTGCACACAAAGCAACACCACTGTCAATTTCCTCCTGGCTTATTACAACTGAAGGTAGACCCTCAATTGCAGACTTTGCAGCCGGGGGCACCTCTATGAGTATTGTCATTTTCAGCAAAATTCTGAAGCAGAATTTCATAGCCAGCATCATCGACATAGTCCTCTGGATTACCCACATATGTATCCTCTTCAGGAAGACTCAATCTCAACTCAATAGTATTGTCCTCCAGACCTTGCATTATCTCATGCCAATCCAAAGTCCTTCCTGAAGTTTCAAGTGTCGCACCACGAGATAATGAGTTCCAATCCCTTATGCGCAGTCTCAAAACATCCCTTCTTCTTGCACTCTGCCTCCTTTGCCCATCCATTCCAGCCTCATTAGTTTCCCCATTAGTTTCACCAGAGCTCACAACAGCCCCTCCGTCAACTGCTTCTTCTTCGCCTTGTCCTTCTGCAGTATCCCCTTCCCCAACCTCTTCCCACGCATCGTTGTCCTCTTCATCTTCCTCATCACCATCATCATCCTCTTCATCGTCGTCATCATACCCAAATGAATCCCACATATCCAACTCAATATTCAGAACATTGTCATCGTCCTCATCCCCATTCCCCTCATCCAGAAAGTCATTGGCATCGACAACAACATTGTTTCCATTTTCCGCAGCATTCACCTGGACTGAATTACCCTGATTATCATCCAATTCGGCTTGTGGATGTCCCAAAGTTGTCTGATTATCACCAAATGCAGCTTGTGGGTGCCCCAGATTTGGATGATTATCTACAAATGCAGCTTGTGGGTGGCCCAAATTTGCCTGATTACTGTCAAATGCAGCTTGTGGGTGACCCATATCTGACACATTATCTACAGATATATCTTGTGGGTGCCCCAGATTTGGCTGACTCGCAAGAAATTCAGTTTGTGGGTGTCCCGAATCAGGCTGATTGATTGCAAAAGACCCATCTTGGGAATCCATGTGGTCCTCGACTTGGCTCCCCGTCACCCCCACAGTCCCATCCCTAGTTCTTCGTGCTCGTTGAATCCTAGGGTTTGACTGAGCAGCCTCTGCAAACAACCTCAAAACCCTAAGCACATTCCTCTGATAAGCACTGTCGCCCCTCTCAATCCTACCCGACCTCAGGCGCCTCGCCCTACTAATAGCCCTACGGTCATGTGGAACAGCCTCAGCAGAGGCTAGGGCCTCTACAAACCCACTGTGGCATTCGCTGCAAAGCATCTGAGATCCCTCTTCATGGGGTTCCAGATTAACCTCTTTATTGCATCGATGACACCAATATGAATTATGTTCTTCATTGTTTTCCACATGGGCAGTTGGATTTTGGGCTTCTTGGGCCTCCAAGGTCTGGTCTTGTTGTTGATCGGCCATTGTAGGTCAAGGCAATGAGGATTTCTAATATTCGATCAATAAGTTGTCGAATCTATTGTATTCTCTTACCCAAATAAAGAGTTTTGATTGTAAGGATTAAGAACGAGAAATATTAAATCCTGAGAAAGTAGAATTGCTTACCTCTAAAGCAAAGAGAGATGATTTGATAGAGTTGCAACACCACCCACTGTTTTGTTCAAAACTCCCCAAGGCAGCTCGACATGGATCAATAATTAAAAAACCTCTGGCTCGAATTCTATTGAAAGGGCGCTTGAAGTCCTTTTTTCTAATATATAGCAAATAATCTGTTGTTTTCTTACCTTTCAAGTCTAGGGACACTGTTTCAAGTTTGGAAGGTGATTCACCTGGAGGTAGAATGATTCCTTGAATGGTAAGCATCTCACGGGAGAATCTAGCTGTTGGTAAAATATGGGACGGAATATTGATATTCTAATTGTTCAGATCATTTCGTAATTTTACCAACGTTTATTTTCTTGGTTATAATTTGAGAGGCTCTCATGGAGAAATATCTGTTAAAAAACAGAAGCTTTGGTTTAATTTCCAAGGGAATGGGGATACCTATGTAAAATAAAAGGAAAAGCAATACTTTTATGGCCTTCCAAGGATATCTTACACCTAAAAAGTATTATTGTTGATAACCTATAAATGGTTCTTTAGTATTTATTTGGTATTATTTTGTTGGTGTTGATGGGTTTAATTATGTCTACTTAATTTGGTCTAAATTTAGTAAGGTTGGTTCTCTCGTTAATTTCAGATATATATTCTATTTCTTGATTGTCAAGATAGTCTCTATTTTTATTTTTATTTACATATTTTAGATTTGATGTCAAGAGCGTAGTTTGTATCGTACAATCATAGCATCTTTTTTTTTAACCCTCGTATTCACTTAAATGGGCTATCTACCCCTTTCTACTTTTCTTGTTTATAGCCATTGGAATTTGGCATGTGCGTCGATATTGTCTAATTTGAATTTAAATTCCCTTATGTATAGATAAGGGTTATTCATTTAAGAATTAATCAACACTCAAGCACTTCATTTTTCCTAGCAAGAATTTTACTCAAGCACTTTTTGACACACATTCTAAAGTTATTTTGTTATGCAATTTATGTATATTAACATCTTTTATCCAATCTTAGATGTCTAATAGATTAGTGGATTTCTATATGATAAACCCTTAATTTGTTTTCCTTGACACACTAGGGTCAAGCAAAATTAGATAACTATAAGAAGACATGATTTCTAGTAAGGTGAAATTAAGGCACATAGTGTCAAGGAACATGAGTAACAAAAAAATTACACAAATCACTTCATCATCGACAATCACTAACCATAATGTTTGTATGGTCCTAAAAGTCATCTTGATTCAATTCCATATTTTAGAGCAATAATCGTTATAGCTTTAGGTGTGTATTTTTGGGTCCAAATTGCGAGAGACATATTTATGACAACATAAACAAGATAAAAGCCTTATGTTTCCCATTTTTTTATTTTGATAGGTTAACGAGGGTTAAAGAGGTCCCTTGTCCATAAAAATAGTTCTAAAAGAAAGCATGCAAAAGGTGGATTACAACAAGATTATAAACTTGGATTCATCAAAATATATAAAGCCACCCCTAGAGGGGGAAACAAAAAGGAGAAGACAAGTATCACTTTCCCAAAGCTCCACACCAACCTTTGAACCTCAAAAGATTACTTTTAAGCTAACCTTTAACAAATGGAAAACTCCCACACCAAAACCAACAAGTTTTCCCTAAAATTCCACAAAGTCTCCATGTCGTTTCTTCTTCATATCTCCCATTGTGATCACCGAGCTCAATATAATTTATTATATTAAACCTCCAAGCTACCTAAAAACAATTAGGGAGGAAATAACTTGTACTATAGAGTCCATGTTGGTCGAAGAGAATGGCTAAGTACTAGCCATGTGCGAGAGTTAGAATCCATGCACAAGAGTGAGTGCAAGGAGAAAAGGAGGAATGCGTGAAGGTGCGCGCATCACGAAGGAACGAGTTAGCGCAAGATTAAGTGTGCATGCAATACATTGAGGACTTACCCGATTTTACGGACACGACTAAAAATAGAAATGCAACGTGGAGTGTTGTGCAAGCAAGGGTTAAAAATAGGACAAAGCACATGCAAGACAAAGATGGAGACGACGATGCATGAAAGCAGGCTATTAATAGGATTAAAGCGGGATAACGCAAGGAGCTATTTATAGCTTGATCTATTGTTAAGACAAGTTGTAAAAATCATGCAAGTTAAGAATGGCTCACCTATTATTAGGAAAGGTGCATGTAAGTGGTGAAGGGAAAGTCCCCACCGTGTATAAATAGGTGTAACATTATGGTAGTTAGAACAAACCCTCTTGTATTGGAGGATCTTGTTGATACACCTTTGATGTAAGTTCTAGATAAATGTTTGTGGCAAGTAAGTTGTTTTGTATGTGCGCACGGCCTACTCTGCAAGGATGTAACTGCACTATGGATGTAATCATTTTCTTTGTTTTCTAATGCAATTATGATTATAATGGATAATTGTGTTTGGGTAGCTAAGGTGACTACATATGAGTATGGTATTTTAGCAATTCAAGTGTTATTGATCATCTTGTATGTTGATTAAGCTTCCTTATTATATGTGTTTCTGAAATTTTATGCTATGATGTATCTTCTTGCATGAATGGTTATGATGAATATGCATGTCTAACATCTTGATAAGAAAACAAATGAGGGACTTGGTGGTTGTGCACGCTTTGAGTGAGCGTTCAAACTTTGTTTAGATGAAGTTCCAGCGTACCTAGCTAGGTATTGATTAAAAAAAGACTACATTTTAGTTTCATTATCGGACCTCTTTTCTCTCGTTTACTAGGATGGTGTATGCACATGGATTTCCAATTGTCTTTAGAGAATATTGAGATCTAGATACATGACGAGCATGACACATTTACTCGTAGATACAAGACTAGACCTAATTTTAATGTGTGCGAGTGGGTGGAAGGCAATCTCTATGATTCCTTGTATGATACGTTCTTGAGCTTCTTCCCAATAGAATTTTATCAATGGTTGGTAGCTTATGTAGATAATGAGAGGTGTATGGATAAGAAGAAAGAAATTTTGGAGGCAGGAATATTACTAGGCACTCTATGCCTTGGACACACCGTGAATAAGAGCTATAGAGCAGTGGTGGTAAGGTGTGTTGTGCATTTATACCTTGGAGTACGAAATTTTGAAATACTCGTGCCTAAAGGAAACAGAGTTTTTATTTTTACGCTAGCCAAGAGGATCCTATTTGCGTGTGACACCTTTAGTTATTAAGATCAGGATGGTTGAACTAGGAATGGAGAACCTATCGATGGAAGGATAAAACCCCTGCTTTGCGAAAGGAAAGGAAGCGAGGTTTGGGAAGGATGGAGGCGGTCAAGCGGAAGAAAGAGAAAGGGAGGAAAGGCGACTTAAGTATAATGATGCATAAGAGAGGAAAGTTGCAGAGGCACTGAGACTAAGGAGAATGATGACTTAGTAGAAGTATGAGAACCCCGTAGAAGGCGAGGGACCACAGGATCATATATTTCCATTATTAGGGAAGCGTAGTAAGGAGATCACATCGGCATCTAATGAGAGCAAGTTTGAGGAGAGAACGAGAACCGTGGGTGCGCATCTAACCCATCCTAGCCACCTAGCCCTTGTGTAAGGTGTTCAAAATCCAAAGTTTGTTGTAGAAGAAAATCATAGTGAAGGTGAGCAAGAAGGTAATCAAGTATCACCATGTTGGGTTGGAGATACAGGTAAGCACATTGGTGGGATATGTTAGTGAAAATGGGAAAATGCGATTAAAACCATTAATGTAGTTTAGTCGAATCAACCATCCAATTTTAATGTGATATGACCTCTTTCTTTCTTCCACAATCAAACTAACGGGGAAGTGGATTTGACATTTTCCCATGCTATTTTGCATGAATTTAATACACCTTGTTGGTAGTTGGAGTCTTGAATCCAATTTTTCCCTATCTTTTCCCTCTTCTTCTCTCATATTCTTTTATATATTGTAGAATAATGTCCATTTGTAAAGGTTTTACCTTCTTACAATTCAAGGGCATTATTCATAATAGTGTATTTTTGTATTTTGAGTTACTGATTGTGTGTTTATTTTTTCCTCCTTCCTTCATTGTAGTCGATTGTGCATTTGAAGTAATAAAAGTTGTTTTTTTGTGGCTATTCTCTACCCTAGCCTATTTTATTACATATTATTTCCTTTCTTTTTCAATATTGGTATGTTGTGCATGTTTTACATCTCTTACAGAGGTCTCTTTTCTGTTGTGCTCCATGAAAATGCAAGCTTGAATGTTGTTCTGGACTGTGGAACTTTTGTCCCCCCTTCCTTTTCCCATTTTCTTTCATTTTCACTCATTTGAGAGTGTCCTTCCCCTTATTTATAGTGTTATCACCTCCCCTTAGCTTAGGATTCAAGTTTCATGCATTTCCATATCTCCCTAGTCCTTGGAATGATAGAGTAGAGTTAGATAACAACATTTCCTTTCTTAGGAGTAGTTTTAGCAATAGGAATAAGTAGAGGAAGTCAACCTTCTCCGGGAGGTTGATCTCAACTTGCAACACCCACACAACAGAGATCATCCCATGTTTCTCAAATCCTTAGATTATCCTAATTCAAGTGCGGGTGCAATTTTGAGATCTAACAACTATAGTACACCTAGTGGGATAATTTTATGCGCTTTTACGGTATTTGACTAAGTTTTGGTGTGTGACTTAGTAATTTTTCACCTTTGGAGGCTTGTTTCAACACATATGGTGACTCGAATCATTATATCTACTAGTTTTTGTATTCAAGGTGCCCATTTTCATGAGAAGAATACATACAAGATAGAGCATGGAAAGTGGTGAAGCTTTTGAATACCTACAATTGTCTCCAAGGAGAAGAATAAGAGGTAGAGCATTCCAAATTTCACCATCTCCTTTGTGTAGAGCTCTTTCCACTCCTCTGGTAGAACTTTTGCGTGCTCCTGTATCATGGCGCATAAGATAATTTTTTAGTTTTTAGTTTTAACAGTGGTAGTCCTTCGATCTCAATGCACAATATGACATACCGGTGGGTGCACTCAAAAGTATCCTCTTTTCAATGGTGAGAATCAAACAACTCATGCTAATCACATTCTGGACATTACATATGTACATCTAGTCAAGAAGGATTTTGGCTCCATCACTCAAAGGTAAAGAAATTCAATGGTATAGAATCTTAAGACCTACCTCTATTAACAATTGAGATGAGCTTGGAAATTCCCTTTGTCATTAGTTTGAGGAGAAGGCATACTTATTAGAACAACTCATAACCATCAAAAAAGCTCATAATGAGCTCATGACTAGCTTCAATTTCAGATTTCATAAAGCATGGGATAGAATTCCACTTCTCTTAAGACCAACCCCACAAGGTGCTTTTCTTTACTTCTTAAAACATTGAATTCCAATATTATTGTTATGATACAATCCATGGGTGCTATGCAATTATTTGATGTCTATCCAATAACTATTAGAGTTGAAAATTGTCTAATACAAGCTGGTAAAATAGCCCCTAGATTTCATATGCCTTTGTTTCTGAATTGCCTCAAACTTCTTAGCCTTCCATTGCTCCAATTCTTGAACTAAGTTCCCAACCCATTTCCTCCACATCATATTCTCCCCAAAAGCAAAAAGAGGATGATGAAATGAAAGCATTGATTATAAATTTTTCTAATAAAGTTATATCCTTAGAAAAATAGCAGCTTGATCCTTTAGAAATTATCCTAATCAAGGGTAACCTTCCAATCAAGGATTCAATCAAAATTATCAGCCCTTTAGAAATCAATATCCAAATTAGAAGTATGGGAAAAATTAGCAAAATGATAGATGACAAGGTCAAAGTTCACACATTCCTCTTCAAACAGCTTGCTCTTGCTCAATGACTTCATGCTCCTAGCTCAAGAAAATATCTAGTTCTATTGCAAAACAATATGATTCAAGAAAAGAGTGGTGATTTATATGCAATCAACCCCATAATTAGTATGTTTGTGTAATTTCTTTACGGGTGCAAGCCTTCATGATCCATATTTCTTCCACTCAATAAGAGCCATTTATGACAACATGTAGGCCTAATGATGAACAAGCTCATGAAGCAAATCCTAAGACTAACCTTATTTTCTTTGGAGTTGATGACTTTTACACAATGAATCAAGCCATGGCAGTTACCCAACAAATCACATTCTCAAGTTGTTGAAAATACAAGGTCCAAGAAGAGAGTGTTGGAAACTCTTGCTTAACCATCATCTTCCACCTATCAAATTGATTCATTTCACAAGTAAAATGATGGTGAAAATTCATCCAAAATCTCTAAAATGACCATTAGCACACATGAGGCTACACATAAACCTTATTTGGTAAATAAATTTGTTGCACAATCAAAGGCACCTATCTCAACATCAAAACAATCAAGAAAAGAGAATGATATGCCTCAAATGCACAAGTCCATGGGTCTTCCATTCAAAATTGTTGATTAGATGAAGAAGAAAATGTAAATGTCATAATGTGGGATGCTTTGGTCATTCCATCACAGCATGACCTCTGGCATGAAGGTTTTGTGCAACTCTCTCAAGATGACCAAGTTATTCAAAGAAATCATGCTACTATCAATTTGTGTCAAGAAAGGGATAAAAAAATAAGTAAATTTATGAAAACCCCACCCTTTTATATGTCCTTGATTATAGGTAAACATCTTGTTCACAATTGCATGATTGACTCAGAGGCTAGTAATTTTGTGATGCCTAAGAAATTGTTGATATCCTAGGTCTTAAGTACAACCTTGTTTCTAAAGGAGTCTTACAACTTGATGACTCAAATTTTTACATCCTAGGAGTCATCAAAGACCTTAAGTTAACCCTTCATGCTTGTCCAAGTCTAACCATAACTCAAGATGTATCAGTCATTGACTTGCCTCCATTATTTTCCATTTTCCTATCAAGATATTTCACTACTAAGGTGGGGGTTACTTATCTTCATATTGGTCTCATATGCTCCTAAGAACTAGATATGGTACTATATTTACCATACAAGTTGAGCCTATATTTTCTTATCATGTTGAGTCTTATGACCCTTCTCCTCTCCAATCAAATTTCCTAATTCAAGAAGACCAAGAGAAAGAGATTAAAGTTTCATAAGAGTAGCCTATTCCTCCTTCAATACCGATCTTTTATTAGATGAATGGGCTAGAAACACTATGAGTTTGATCCTTATGATATAGATTATGGAAACTAGACTTGGAACCTACTACATTCATGAAGAATAATTCATGTTTCCTATACCAATCAAGTAAGAAAAATATAATTGCTTCCTGGATAATGGAAGATGTTCTCTTATGGTTTATAATTAGGAATGGATTTGGGGCTGGAGTTGTTCTCATTTCTCCAATGGGTGAGAAATTATTCTTTGCGCATAGGTTGTAGTTTGCATGCTCCAACAATGTAGAAAAGTATGAGGCATTGGTGCATGGTCTTCTTATTGTTGAAAAGAGAGATTAAGGCATTGCAAATCTTTGGAAACATTGAATTGGTCATCCACCAAGTGAGGAAAAAAATTCCATAAAGAATGAGCTTTGAAAGCTTATAAACACAGAGTTTTGAATCTCTTTGAGAGCTTTGATGCTCTCAATTTGTAGGTGGTGCCAAGGAAGTTGAATAATAAGTAGACCAAATGGAAGCCCTTGGGTCGCAATTCTCACCAGATAAGGATTTCATTTAAGGAAATCAACAACATATCAAGTTAGTAGTAGGACCATCATTTTTTAATAACAAAACCAACTAACAAGTGTTTGATAGTGATGCACAAATTGTGTAATTAATTTAAAATGAAGCTTTTTTCTTCAAAAATGCAATATGATTTACATGACACCTATGGTGATCAATTTATTCAGTTTAGAATAAACAAATTACCAAAAGGATTGGCCACCTTAGAAAATATTTTCATTCAAATGATGAGTCAAGGGAGAGAGGAACATAATAAGCAAAGCAAAAGCAAGATCTGCCATCTAGTCACTATTGTGAAAGGTAAATAGTTGTTCCTTAGGAAGGTATGTAAAAGATGAGAAACGAGCTTTCATCTCATTGTGTCAAAATTATAGTGACATCTTCTCATGGGATTATGAGGACCTTAAAAATTTTATTAGAGTATTTTTGAACACTCCATTGATCTTGATCCTAATTTCAATCCCATCAAATAGAAGAAGAGACTTTTCAATCCCAAGATAGAGCCCTCTCATGAAGGAGTTATCTAAGTTGATTAGGAAAAAATAAATTTCCATCAAATAATCCACTTGGTGGAAAACTTGGTTCCGGTAAGGAAGAAAATGCAGAGAAATCAGACTTTTTGTTGATTTTAAAGACTTGAACAAAGCTTCATTAAAGGATCATTATCTTTTACCTTCAATGGAATAGATTTTACAAATCTGTGCAGTGTTAAAATATTCTCCATGTTTGATGACTATTTGGGTTTCAATTAGATCATATTTAAGGAAGAAGATCAATTCAAAATTGCATTCACAACCAAATGGGGAACATATGCATATAAGAAAATACCTTCTGGTTTGTCAAATGTAAACACCACATTTCAAAGAGCAAGTGGACATTATTTTCAAAGGGTACATAATGAGTTCATCCTTGTTTACTTATATGATATCACCATTTTCTCAAAGGAGAGTAAAGATCACATCAATCATCTTGAGAAAGTCTTTAAGAGATGTAGGGCATTTAGGGTGTCTCGAATCCCAAGAAGGTAACTTTGTTATCCCTTAAGTCAAAATAGTGGGTCATGTTGTCTCAAAGGATAACATTGACATTTATCCTGAAAGAATCTCAGCCATTTGTCTCTCTCTTTTCCAAATCACAAGAAATCCTTGTATTCATTCCTTGGAAAGATCAACTTTTTTAGGAGTTCATTCCTAACTTTTCAAGATTAGCTAGGCCTATCATTCTCATGCTCAAGATGGATTAAAATTTCAAGTGGATAAAAAAGGAAGGAAATCTTTGCCAAGATCAAGTAAGAGATTTCTTAATCTCCTACACTTATCAATCCTGATTATGCTAAACATTTCATCCTCTATGCACATGGAGTTGATACCGAGTGTTGTTGTTGTTTTGACTTAGCATAATGACCTAAAACTAGAGCAACCAGGTGGATTTCTTGAGTCAAAAATGAAGGATTATGAAGTAAAATACAGTCACATAGGAAAACATATCTTTTCCATCATGTGCACTAAATAAATTAAAAACATTCTTGCCACTAATCATATCAAAGTTTTAGTCTCGAATTCCAGTGTGAGATACTTCATCATGGGAGCAGAAATCAATGAGAAAAGAGCTTGATGGGTGACCAAGATTATGGAGTATTATGTGACCATTAAATACACCAAGATAGTGAGAGGAAATATGATCTATAAATAGTTGGCTATGGATGCCCAAAATGATGAAACTTCTTTGTTAATGAATGAGGAACTTCCATGTGCCGCTGAAAATTAGAAAGATATAAGAGACTTGCATGATGCACATAGCTAGGTTAATGATATGGTGACATTCTTATCTACTAGTGCATATCCTCCCGGTCTAAACAAAACAAAGAGAATACATATGAGGTTGCAGTCCATTCCTTATGTGTTAATTGATGGAATTTTCTTCAAAAGAAACATTAATGGTGTGCTTTATTGAGATGTAATGATGGCACACATGCCAACCAAGTGTTAGAATAATTTCATGATGGTATCTATGGAGGACACTTCTTTGCCAAAGCAACTATAATGAAAGTCATAGAAGCAAGGTACTTCTAGCCTACACTATTTTTTGATGCACACAAATGGGTTAGAAAATGTAAATAATGTTCCTTGTCCACGGGTAAAAAGAGATTGGTTTCCCTTCCTCTCCATACAATCCAAACGAATCAACCATTTTCCCAATGGGGTATTGACTTCATTGGCATGATCAATCCTCCTTCAAGAGCTGGTCATAAGTGGGTGTTGACATCAATGAGTTAATTCACCAGATAGACATAAGCTATCACACTCAGGGAAACATTTGAATATGTTATCCTTGACTTCCTTAAAGGCGTTGTGACTAGGTTTGACATCCCTCAAACCATCATTTATGATAATGCAAAGGCCTTCCTTGTCACCAAAATATCTAATTGGGCTTTTGGGATTGGATTTTATTTGAAGAATTCTTCCAACTACTACCCTCAAGGTAATGGTTTGTTAGATTCTACTAATAAGAACTTGATTAGAATCATGAAGAAGACAATGGACATCAACCAGATGAAGTGGCATAAACATTTCTTGCGCGTGCTCTCGGGATAACAAAATAATAGTGAAGAAGGCAATTGGCACTTCACCTTACAAAATTTTCTATGGTAAAGAGGTTAGGCTTCCTTTATAACTTGAATTGCCTTCATTGGATATGGCCCAATAGTTAGAATTTGAAGTGCAGATCAAAGAGAAATCAAAATGAAAGAATTGGTTGAACTTGAAGAATTGGGGAATTCTATCATGATCAGATTGGAACAACATCAGAAATCAACCAAATAGTGGTTCGATAGAAAGTCTAGAGCTCAGGCTTTTAAATTAGGTGACTTGGTCTTAAAGTGGGATGCCGATAGAGCTCAATTAGGGTTCCATTAAAATTTGATGCAATTTGGAGTGGGCCATATATCATAAGTGCTTGTAAGGAGGCCAAATATTTTGAGTTGTCTCATCTTGATGGAGATGTATTATATATCCTAGTAATGAGAGTCATATCAAGCAATCCCATTAGGTTATTTCACTACATCTTATACATATTAGAATAGTTTTATTCCTCCAAATGTGCCTTGCGTGCGGTGTGTTAGTAGTGTAGGTTTTATTTCTCTTGCGCACTCTTGCGTGTGCTCTCTTGTTGCTTCTTAGATGGCAATTCTGTGCACACACATTATGAAGGTTTGAGAGGAGGTTATGTTTTAGACTGTTAAAGAATGGCTGGATAATGGAAGAAACTATGTGATCAATGGTTTTAGCCACCTCGCGACATCCAATAGTTCTCACACACATTCACAAGATTGTGGTGGAAACTCTATTGCAAAAAAAAAATTTTTACACTCTAAATTTAAAATTAGAATGTCTTCCATAGTTGAGAATGATCAAGGCAATACGAGTCCAGATAATTTTTCATTCAACTTCAGGGGTGCATTTTTAGGTTATAAATCTATTTTTAGGATGAATTCATGCCCGATGGATGCTTTAAGGCCTTGATCTTCATATTTAGTAGGAAAATATCCCTAAAATTCACCAAACTATTGACCAAAATAACCCCATGGTTATTATGGCAACTAGCAATTCCATTATGGCTTTAGCACCATGTTTTGAGTCTATACACATTATTGGTTTTCTCCCTTGGGAAATTCCAATGGTTGCAGATTCTTTCATGCACTTCTACACACTCTCCTTGTGTTTTCCCTTTCCTTTGATTTCCACTATGCATGATTTGTGTGCTCGTGCATTCCTCCCTTACATATTTGCAAGTCTTTACTTCCTTTTGCGTGCACTCCCTCACGTGTAATATTTCTCTTGCATGCCCTCCATCGTTTTAATCTCCCTTTTCTTACTTAGCATGCTTCCTTCCATGCCACCTTCTCCCGAGCTTATGCATTTTTCTTTGGCGAGGACTTTCGGGTCTTCTTTGCACTTACAAATGTGAAATCCTCTCCCCAAACCTTGTGCACCCTATTGTGTGTGCCAATGAATTTCCTCTCGCATCCTTGCATCTTTTGTGCAACTATTGTCTCTTACTCATTGCTCCTGCACATGCACCCAAGGTTGAAACCTCTACGCCAATCTTGAGTTGCCATGTCCAATTTGGGGACTTGGCAATTAAGTACATATTACAATGGTGAACAAGTAAAGTACCAGCTTTGATATGATCCTGTATTGAATAAGGACATGACATTTGGTGAAGGCCTAGCTTACATTCAACATTCAAACTCCCACTGACCAACTAGATGATGTCACATGTCCGGCGTGTTCCTCCGACATTGTCGATCTTTAAACAACCATATCTTTTGACACATAGCTCTAAATCATGTGTAGTTATTCTTGTTGGAAAGCTATTAACATGGGCTACATTCTAGGATCTTAAAAATAAAATTTTGGTGGGATATGTAGTAAATATGGGAAAATGCAATTCAAGCCATTAATGTGCAGTTTAGTCGACTCAACCATCCAATTTTTATGTGATACAACCTCTTTCCTTATTCCATAAGCAAAATAACATGGGGAAGTGGATTTGAAAGAGTTTCCATGTTGTTTTGAAGGCATTTAATGGACCTTGTTGGTGGTTAGAGTCTTGGATATGATTTTTCTTTCTCTTTTCCCTCCTCTTCTCTCCTATTCTTCTATATATTGTAGAATAATGCCCATTTGTAAAGGTTAGACCCTCTTAGAATGTAAGGGCATTATTTAGAGTAGTGTATTTTTGTATTTTGAGTTGTAGGCCTTAGATCTAGGCCATTGCATGTTGGTTTTTTCCTTTTTCCTCCATTATATTCGATTGTACATTTGAAGCAATAAAATTTGTGTTTTGTGACTATTCTCTATCCTATCCTATGTTTGTTGCATCTTCTTACCTTTATTTTGCAATATTGGTATGATGCACATGTTTTACATCTCTTACAGGGTCTCTTTTCTGTTGTGCTCCATGAAAATGGAAGATTGAATGTTGTTTTGGACTATGGCACTTGTGTCTGCCCTTCCTTTACTCATTTTATTTCGTTTTCACTCATCTGAGAGTGTCATTCCCCTTATTTCTAGTGCTATCACCTCCCCTTATCTTAGGATTTCAGTTTCATGCATTTCCCTCTCTCCTTAGTCCCTTGGAATGATAGAGTAGAGTTAGATAACAACATTTCCTTTCTTAGGAGTAGTTTTAGCATAGTAGGAATAAGTAGAGGAAGCCAACCTTCTCTAGAGGTTGATCTCAACTTGTAACACCCACATTATAGAGATCATCCCATGTTGCCTCAAATCCCTAGATCATCTTGATTCAAGTGCGGGTGTAATTTTGAGCTCCAGTATTGAGCACACAGAACTCTCGGGTGCCTAATATGAAACTAAAGCTTCACCGAGATGGGATGACTCAAGCTACCTCGAGGAAACAATTGGATCTTGAGTATGATTAGGAGCTTGAGATGGGTCAATTTATCCTAGCTTAAGTGACTCAATTCTTATTAAAATTTTCATTTTTATGAAGCCTCTTAGGTGGAGTAACTCAAAGTGCATTCGATCTCCACAATCTTCCTTTAGAAGACCCTTATGAATGAAAAGACTCTATGACCTTATTAGGTTCCCTGAGAGGAGAGGTGAGAGACTATAACAACCCAAAAATTCCACACACGAACAACACAGTAAAATACAGGATATTTTTTTTTGACTTGCTTGAAGATAATACGACACTACACAAGTTCTCTAGGGAATACAACCAACTAAAGACATGCTTTCCACAACACGGACCCACACTGGTTACAGATAAACATGAGGCACACACTAAGGACACAATGGTTCATCTAAAGTATGTAGTTTTACAACAAGGTCTTCCCACAGAAGGTTTCTTTAGATTCATGTTTTAGCTGTAAGTGTTTTTACATTCTTTACTTTTCCCAGAGGAATCATGATAGGAGAATCTGAAGTTCATGTCTCCTTTGAAGAATTTTCCCCTACCTTGTTAATGTTAATATACAGTGTAAACCAATTATTGGATGGTAAGAGGTTGCTTCATTTACTTGATTAACTTATTCATTGGTTAGGAGGCAGTTAGTTTCTCAAGGCTCTTAACTTCATCAAACTGTTTTCAACGTTGTGCTTTTAAACATATATGTTTTACCCTTTTTAAGCGGTCATATTTTTATTTTATTTTATTTTTACAGTACATGACTGTCTAAAACTTGGATTCATCATTAAGATCTTATTAGTGGTTAAAAAGGATTTCATTGGGGTCAAGAGTCTAACCAGAAATATTACAGGTTTGACTCGGGCTTCACTTGAAGAGATAGACATAAGTATACTGTTTACATTTTCAACGGGTAAGATAGATCGAAGAGTTTCTTAGTCAAGTTCCTTCTATTTATTATAATTTTATTATCTTCCAAGATTTAATCATTGATTTCACCTTAAGACCGTTATAAGGATTCACCACAATAAGAGGTTGTTGATTAGTTTATGTGGGGTCACTGTATATTTGTTTCCTTTTTTTTTGCTAGATTCAAAACATAGTCCTCTACCAAACGACACATGACCAAGGTAACTAAAGCGATGTAAGTTGATTCAAGTTTAGATAATTAGAATTAGGTTTGACAATTCAAGGATAAATCATATTCTGAAAAGTGAAAATTCAACAAAGGATACGCATGTCAAAACAAGTTCATTTAATCTTATTGACAATAATATTTCTCAAATTGACTTTCAAACGATAACAACAACCTACATGAGAACAATACAAAATTATAATGCAATGCCTTCTAAATAGCCTCCACAATTTCCATACCAATGTTTTAAAACAAAAGAAAAACATTCGTACAACAGCAGTTCCTAAGAAGGCTGGAATCCACTTTCTACACGTGTTTCTTTTTCTTTTCTACTCAGGAAATCCTCCTGCACATTTGTTAGCACATGTCAGTTCGCAAGAACTGAGCACGATAAAAGCTATAACATTAAGACAATATGTTGTTATCTAACTGTTTCAAGGAAGAAAAGCACCGTTAATGAAGAAAACAATACTCCAAGAGTCTAAACAAGAGCAATTAAAGAGTTGTCCAAAAGCATAAAATGTCTAAATAAAAGGGACGGCACTAACTCTATTTAATTATCATTTTCTCATAGGAGCAGTTAATAAACATCATAGTGAATTTCACCCATATCACAATAATGACCGTCATTTTAACAAGATAACATTTCGAAACAAAAACAATTACAAGAAGAGAATTAATTTCAAACGTGATCTGTCCCTATTTGTTTAAGTTAGTTCACCAAGCCAAGGATTCACTATGCCACTGGAAGATCCCAAACAATCAATCGACATGAGAATATCTAAACCAACATGACTTATTAATATTAAGATGATGTGCCTATAACAGTTAATTTTATGTCAGTACAGAATAAATAAATTGGAAAGAAAAGGGATGAAACGCACAAATGACCTCGTATGGGCCACATCCTATCCTAACAATCCTTCTATTAAACTTTCTTCTAATCAAGAGAATGTCTTAAGAAAAAGGACAAACTTGGCAAGACCAAACATAACCATTATAAATCTTACAGGAGGGTTACTCAATCATTCACAAGAACACAACACAGGATACATAGCTTCCAAAGGATCTGTCATCAACAACAAGTTGACTTTAACCTTTCTGGTCAACACATAACCATTCTACTACAATGACAGCAAGGAGGTCGTATCACAACGATCATCACAAAAACCAGTCAACCAATGAGTTTCCAAACACACCAACCTCTAAGTCATAGGAGAATGAAATTTAAACATCTTTACGGAGCAAAACGTAGAGTAATTTCTTACACATAAAACCAACATCCAAATTTTAAGATTTGAAAACTTCCTCACTAATGATCAAGTAGATCTCGTATCCTCCAACATGTGTGAAACAAAATCAAGGTACGAAAAGAGTATTTCCTCTAACATTTTAAGCTTATCCAAAAGAAATGTGAGTAACGTCTAAAGAAGACATTCCATAGGATCAGCTACATTCCTCAAAACATACAACAGTCACCAAGGGAGAGAAGGTGATTCCAAAGACAACAATCTCCAAACGGTGAACATGAATTGATATCAAATTATGAAGATCAACCATGACGCTCGAAGAATAAAAGTATTTCTTCGAGCGATTTAAAAATAACAAAAGCAACTAACCTAGTTGAGAGTAATATCAACTTGGCTCAATTCAAAAATCAGTCAAGCTAAGCACACACCAAGCCAACCGGGAAGGGTTACTAGAACCTAAAACAACTAAAAGAAAAGGATAGAGACAGGAATAGCATCATTCACCTATACACAATGCACTCGCAGTACTCAATCACTAATTCGCAAATACCCAACATAAACCGGAACTACAGATCTCGAACCGAAACAAGAATAAGAACAAAACAGGAACTATAAAGTTGAGTCCAACGACAATGTTTGATAAAACATTCAAATCGTGAGACCAACACAAAGAACTCGGGAATTTTCATTTGGGACTCCCACCTCTTTTGTTTTATTAGTCTTAAGAACAAAGTTCACCCAACTAATATTTATTAAAACCCAGAAAACAATATAAAAGGCTTCAGTGGAATCATTTCTAACGCCAAAAAAAAAAATACAAAAGAGCAAGGAAGTGGAAACCAAACAAACATACCATCACACGAGACATTTATATGAAGAGTAGAGTTATTTAATGAATCGGTTAAATAACAAAGCATAAGAATCAATGGTATAGAGAATATCGTGCTGATTAAGCTCCCTTGATCGATAACAAGATGAGCGGGGCTGCAGAAAGCAACCCAAGCCAAATTCCATTTTCTTCAAGCTCGTTGGGCGCCCAAACATCGACCATCTTCGCGTTGGCCTAGGTAGGAGTTCACGGCCAAGGTGGGTGGTCTAAAATACTTGCCATCATCTTCCCAACGCGTGTCAAAAGGAAACTACAACGGGACATGGACAGCCATCCAGCACAATGGAAAATCCACTTTTGGAGCCCATTTAAGAAGTTGAAAAAAACTAAAATCTGGTCTCTTATTTATCACTGTAGACCTGGCACAGTGCGCCTTGTTATAGTGCCAGACTATGTCTGCAGATTGCTTCACCTGGCATTACAAAAAATCTTTACAAGAACATTTTCCTTTTTTTTTTTTAAAGTGATGGAACCGCTTTGCATCTCTCACAACAATTTTCTTTGCAACAATCTTGGACAAAACCTGGTGCAGTGTGGCAGTCAACACATACATTAAGGTTCTGAATCTGAAAGATATCCTGCTACCTTCATCTCCCAAGACATTTTCTCCAACATTGCATAGATCTCCTGTGCCCGTGGGTGTGATCTATCACCAACACAAAAAGCATGCACCATTTTATTGCCTTTAATCCAACTACATCCAAGTTTCTTTTTAATTCCTCTATCCTTCATCGATCTCCTAAACATTGCCAGGCCAAAAGCTGTGGATAATACTCGAACATGCAGATTCTAATATCCACTCCACAAGCCACTTAAAAAGCCAATGCCCTAAATCTGAAAACAACTGAAACTAGATTATGTCCATCTAAAGAGACAATCCAGTGAGTACAATTCTTTTGGATTTAATAATAAGGCATCCCAGCGGGTAATATCCTTCTGGATTCAGTAGCAGCAAGTCGTCCCAGTATTGTAGTATGAGACGGGTAAAATGCTCCACCAACTCTCTCAGTAGTACTCAAAGGTTTGATCTTAAGCTTTGGAGGTATATCAAAATGGTGCAGAGAAAGGGGAAGACACCAAGCAAGACGCCAAGCAAAATTGCCGAGCTCCAAGTAGAGGAAGAAATGGCGGCTGTAACACAAGAACAAGTACGAGGAGGCAGAGCTCAACAAAAACACCGATCCCACTGAAGCTGAGGCCGATCAGAAAAATATACTGACAGCAGAGGGCGCCGAGAGAAATACAGAGATAATAAACATCGAGGAGACAATATCGGAGCAACTAGTGTCCACAAAGAAAACTCGCAAGAGAAAATCGACAACTCGGTGGACGAGGCCACAAATGTGGAGAAAGTAGCGGCCCGGTGAAAGTTGATGAGATTGTAGCTTCAGGGCTCAAAGAAGAAGAGAATGGGGAGGCGAAGCAGAAAAATGAGGAGGATGTAAAGGCCGAGCAGAAAAATGCAGAGGATGTGGAGGCCGAGCAGTCTAGTGCACGGAGTGCAAAGAAGGCAAAATCCGAGCAGAAATTTGCACAGACCGTGATCATAGATGGAAATACTGCAGAGAAAGTTGAGTCGCTGCAGAAAATTTCAGAGAATCTTGAGCCAAAGCGGTAAAAGGTAAATGCGGGGAAGAACAATTAATAAAATCGATTGAAAGCTTAGTGGCGGCATGTGGAGAAAAATAAATGCGAGGTGTAGCAGGTGAAAAGGAGTACAAAAATTCTGCACAAACACCAACCCTCCACGCAAACAACAAGAAAATCTGGGAAAGATTTGCTGGAACATCTAAAATTAAAGTATGCGGCCCACTACCAAAAAGGGAAGAGATATTTCTTACCCACAACACGTGGGATAAACCAAGCAGAAATGAAATAATTAAAGAAGCGGTGGCCTTCATTCCCACAAAACCTGCCCAACACTCATCCACCCATACGCATTGAATAAAAGGATCCAAATGAGATCAAGGTGAAGAAATTCAGGACTCCACCGACTCCCATCTCTCTCACGCAAGGGAAAAACATTAAATACCATAACTGTTTGCAGTTCGGTGGTTGGGAGGAGTCCAAACGCCATTTAAAAACCACCTCCAATCCGTGGCACCACCACAAATCATACTCTTCCTCATTTGCGCAACGAGGCTCGACCAGCGGAAGCGACAAGCAAAACAATAGGATGGTTTAACGATATCAAAGGATGATGTCGATAACAATCGACAAAAAGACAAATCAAAATACAAACGTTGATCGAAATACAATCATAATGTCGTTATTATTATTATTATTATTATTATCATTATTACTAGCAACCAATAGTTAAACTCGACAAGGCGAAACACCAACGTTTCAAAGGAAATGCAACAATGTTCAGCTATAAGAAGCACGGTCGTCGCAGAAGCAAAGGAGCAACGATGAACGGGGCATTACAAAGACACTTGTTTGGATGAATCCGAGTAGACTATATGATTGATGAAGGATGTCATCTTCCTCTTGAACCAATCCTTTGATCTTTGAATTGTTGTCATGGTTATTTCTTTGATATCTCCAAATTCTCAGATGTTCCACAAAGTGCAAAGTGGGAGGAAGGGAAGATGATTGAACCTTGATACTTATGATCAAATAGATCGATCCATCATCATTCATCCCTTCTAAAAACCATTAAAACTTGAAATCCCTCATTTGATTTATATTCATCCTCATGTAGTCCCACCATCGACCTCAAAATCATCAATGCAGTTGGCCCAATAGTCTTCGATATGTGGAATGTGCTATATAATTGAGAAATGGAAAGTATCAAGGTTCTTCCTACTATTAAATTCTAAGTGGGATTTGTAGGAATACAAATCAAAGGGTGTGAAGTATGCTTCAATGTTCCTTTGCATCTATTACAATCATGTTTGAATATATCCCTAGGAGATAGGGAAATATACACCCTTCTTCTTCACACTTTTACACTTGGTGTGAACGTGAGATAACTACCTACATAACTCAATCATGATGATCTTATCACCTGGGTACCTTCATAACCTGTGAGGTGCGGGATCAAATCCTCTAACTCTGATATAGGTGAATGTGGGGAATTAGATGAAACAACTTCCATATATTTCATTCAACTCAACTATTTGAGGTGAAATTATCTTCTCAAGATTACCTTTGAGTAACCTTATGATATACATGGTGAATGCATCATTCACCCTTGAGAAGTGAGAGTTACTCTCTTGATATGTAAGTTGTGGATATCTATTACATTTGGAGACTTTTGTGGAACATTTGGTACCGAAGAGAAACCTCGAGAAAGGCTTCGTGTATTAGAGAGAATATGCTAGATAATAATTCATTGTGAACTTCTTAAATGTATGCAACCGCAATAGTTCTTGATGAATGTTGTTACTTATAATCTGCCCCTAATCAATCATTTGATTTCCTTTTGTGACCACTAGGATGAATTGATCCATCCAATCTTAGAATTATTTTATAGTCTCTTCTCCCATCACCTGTTTAGTAAGAATATTGCATCTGGATATACATCATGGAATTTACCTCAAGACCAAGTTTTGGGAATTCATAAGGGTGTCCTTCCTTATTTGAGCCATGATCTAACTACCAAACCTTGCAAATATGAATCCATTCTTTCCCATTCTTGAGAGGAAAATTATTGAGTGATGATCACCATATTGTTACTAGTGGGATGTAACTGAGGCATTAAGAGAAACCATTTTGAGTGAGAAGCGCCAATAGTGAAGTATCATCTACCTAAATTTTCCTCGAATCTAGGTCATATTGTTGGGAAAAAAATAGGACAAGCTCTATGTTTTGAATGAATAATGGATGTTCGTAAGCTTTGAATATCTCACTTGTGAATATATTTTCCTCCATAACTTCATGGGGTTCTCTCAACATCCTTGTTTTTAGGTCCTCCAGATCCATGTTTGTCACATCACTATCACCTACATTGGGATGCTTAGTGTTTAATGTAGAAATTAGATCTAAACATGATTATTTGATCATCATGGTGATGAAAATGGATGGGAGATAGATCAATATGAACAATTTGAAAAAATCCTCAACACTTAATTTTTAAAGTAGGTCCCACCTCGGATGTCTATTTTTAGAAAGTTTCTCAAATTGGCACTTTTGAGTGGTCTTGACATGAAAGGGGTGATGGTGACTCAGAAAGTGACTCATTTTCAAAACTTACTATTTTTAGTATGTGAGAACTTGGTAAAACTTACTATTTTTAGTAAGTGGTCTTTTGGATGTTGGAATGAGATGGGAGTGGTATCAAAAATTTTATTTTCACTTCAAGATGCTTTGCTCCAAATTTTAGGGGTTTTTAATTGCTAGATTTTTATAGATATGAAAAGGCATGTTCAATGGCTACATTTTTATTTTGGCCATTAAGAATTATTTTGACGATGAATGGAGGCAAGATTGATACCAAAAGAAAGGAATTTTTGCATGTAAGGAAATTTTAAAATTTCATGAGATTCCAATGTGGGGTTTTTGAGTTATGAACAAATCTTAATTTTAAAGATGAAGGTGATTGGAAAATTTCAGCAGTATAACAACATGTATTTGGTGTTTGTGAGGGAAAAAATCACATTCAAATATTAAAAAATGGCTAAGTGTTGGAGTTTTAATCTTTTCTCCCCTTTAGCACTTTAACTCACCATTAACCCAACATGGCTTAACTCGAGTCAGTCGAGGGTTAGAGGGTGAGTTACACCCATGAAAATAGGGGATAATTGAGGTGAGGGGAAAATAGGGACACTAAAGTTATCTTTTCATGAGATTGTGATAAATGTCACCATGTGGGAGCAAGGGAGATAGACTTAGGGGCTAAAAAATAGGCTCTAGGAGTTAAGATGGGGTTCTTTATATGACCGAGACTAGTTGGATGAGGTTGGGTAAAATTTGTGTCCCAACTATCCCCTTAGATGTTGATAAAAAGGAAAATGGAAAAAACATGCAAAAGTGTGTCAAGGGTAGCCTTTTTCACGAGGAGGGGTCAAATTGGTGTAAAAATCAGTTTGTAAGTTGTTCTAGTAGCCCAGGATGTCACCTAAGTGAAAAAATATATTCTTCCACAAGGGGCACACTTTTATGTCCCCACTATCCCCTTGCACCAAGGGATGAGGGATAAGGGATGTCTAAGGTAAAAAATCCCACCACTCACTTAATTAGAACATGGGAATCTCTTTTCCACCAAGAAAAAAAGTTAGAGTTCTATGGTCAAACATCATAATATTTTGACTCGCAAAAACACCCAATTAATCCATCCACATAGTATTGAGGACTTGATTATTCTTTGATTTTAATTTTATGCCCAACCACACTTTTGGCACAAATAAGTAACAACAAAGTGACCAGACTACCACAAAGAGTAGTGAGGCTTAGGATTTAAATATATGCATAACTTCAATAACATTCCATTGATTATATTTTTAGCTCCCAACTCCTTACGAACCTCCTAAAACCTTCATAAATTTTTCGTTGAAGCTTACATTCCATGCACCGTAGTGACCTAGTCTTGCTCAGATGGATCCTAACGCCACATGCCTCCACATATTTCCTTGAAACTGCCATGTATCTCTTCATTTATCTCCTGAAAAACCTCCAGATTAGTTGAACCCTTGTAGATAGCTTCCAGAGGATGTTTTCTTGCTACAATATGGCTAAAAATAGCCATTTTAGTGCTTTTGGGAGTAATTTTCCACCTCAAAGCTTAGTAGCTTCATGAAATTCACTTGGATCTACCTCCTTGCACATGAAACACACTTGAAATCCATGTTATCACATTCCTCTCAGCTAGAATGAGGATGAAACAAACTTAAAGGGGTTGTATGAGTTGATAGGTTGGTTGGAGGAAGGGTTCACAATGACTAGGAAAGGGGATTTCAAGTGGTGGGCTTGGTTGTCATGACCAAAATTTTAAATTTTTCATGCCAAACATTTAGCATGACAACACCCTAGAAGATAAATACTTAACATTATCAATGAAAATATTACGTGGGACACCGAAATAGATTAGAATATACTCTTTAAGAAAATTGTAGATAGTTTCAGTGTTGGCATGTATAACTAGGATGGATTCCTCCCATTTCGTGAAGTATTTTATGGCTCTGAGCAAGTATGAATGACGTGGGTAGAGAATACATATAAAGTCCAAGTTATATTATTGAAAAGGTTTTTCAATTATCATAGGCCTGAGAGGAAGTGTGGCTAGATGATTTCTACCAACAAATTATTGACATTTATTGGATTTGGTTACCCATTCTTGAGAATATTAAAATAAATTATCCCAATAGTACCCCCTAGAATTTTATGCACTACGACCTAGGATGAGAAATGTCCACCTCAAGCTTGATCATGGTAAGGTTTCAAAAACTTCTCTTCATGTTATTTTTCTACTCACCATAAAAAAAAACCATATAGTCCCCTTTTGTAAATTACATGATTCCAAATTACATAGCTTTCTAGTCAAATATTGAGAGTTATCTATTGTTTCTCACTTAGATGAGGTAGACAATATTCATATATTAGAAAATGGATGATATTTGAATACCATTTGGAAGTAGTGCTCACCAAGAGTATTGTGGGTAGTTCATAATCTATAACACCATCTTGAAAACCTGGTCTCGATTTCTTCATTTGAATTTCAATTATTCTTAGCTTTGTAGAAAATATCCTTTTCCCATATAAGTTTTGTATGCAGATTTCAAGGTCATATTCTTGAACTTTGGCAATCTAGTTTCCTCTTTTAAAATCTAGCTTTTATTGGGTGAGTATGTATTTCACCACAGATATCTGGAAAAACACCATCATATGAGAGTTTAGGATGTAGAAGCTAAAATTATTGATATCTTTAATGATAGAGAAAACATGTTTCTCTATGGTGGAATACTTAAAAACATGTTTTTTAGTGGGTAACTCATGATTTCTATCTAGGACTCAATCTCTTTATCATTTTCCTACACTAGGATAGTTGAGAGGGTGTGCTCAAGGCATAACAATATATTATGAAATTTTTGTGGGCACACCAATGTAGGGGCATGAGAAATAAGCTTCTTAATATTTTAAAAGCATTCTTTCCTTCCTTATTCTAACCAAAAGTTCATTAATGCTTCATCATGTTAGTGATTTTCATAGTTAATTATGCAAATTTAGGAATGAAATGACATAGATAATTAACCTTACCAAATAAAGAATGAACACCTAGCTTGCTTTAGGCAATGATAGAGATTTTAAATAGCCTCTACTCATTCGGGATCAATTTTTGTACCCTCTTTATTCATGATATGTTCAAGGAGTTCCCCTTTAGTCACTCTAAAGATGGACTTCTTGGAAGTAAGAGATATACCATGTGATTGACAATGAATAAAAAATTCTCTAGATGTTTAAGATGATCATCTCAATTCATTGAGTACATCGTGAGGTCATTAAGATACACCACTATGCACTCATATTTCAAATCCTTAAATCTAGGTCCACGACCCTTTGAAAAGTAGCTCCAAAATTGATAAGGCCAAAAGGTATATTATCGTATACAAATGTTCCCCATAGAGTCATGAATGTAGTGTTTCTATGATACTTTGGTGCTACTTTGATATGATTATACCCAAAAAAATCCATCAAGCATGGAGACCATTTCAAAACTAATAACTACTTGTAAAATTTGATCCATAATAGGTAGAGGATAGTTTTATTTTAGAGATGTTTGGTTCAATTTTCTTAAATCATTGTAGATTTGTATTTCAAAATTCTTTTACAAACTGGAACTATATTTTCCACCCAAGTGGAATGATGGATAGAAAAAATGATCTCGAAAATTTAACATTTAGAGAATTTTCTCGATAATTCCAACTAATTTTAAGCTATATTTCCTTTGTTTCTATAGGAATAGTTCTACCTTTGGCTTGAGAGGATAAAAATGTTGCATTTCCTTAGGATTGAAATAATTTAGTTCTTCATATGAATAAGCTAGTACATCTAAGTACATTTTCAAAAGTGAGACAAAACCTCTACATTCTTTTGAAGAGAAACACTTAATAATATTGACTAGCCTTGAATGATCCATTGTTCTAATGTCAATCTTTTCATATTTAGTAGAACTATGGGGATACTCCTTAGATTTGGATTTCACAAACCTATTATGCTTATCAAAAAAGTATTCGAGAGATACCAAGCGTTTTGAGATCTTATTACCTTTTAGCTTGATGAAACCATCTCGCATCTACTCCTCAATATCATATTTTTCTTTTCTTAAAGAGGATTCTCTATGTGGAGCATTACTTCCTTCACAAGGTTGCTAAAATTGTCTTTCTGCTCCAAGAAAGACATGATATGATTGTTGTCATTGAAAACTTTCCATTTTTCAATATTATTTTGCACACTTAGTTTGAAAATCATCTCAATTGAATATTTTTTTTCCCAAAACAAAGGGCGGGGAATAGAAAAAAGGAGGATGAAACAACCAAAGAATCCACCTTTTTTTGTTTACATAGGAATTCTTGAATAAAAATGCCTCAAAAGCTTCCACACAATCCCATATCCTATTTCTATTGTGCCTAGGCCTCGTATTTTTACTTGAAATTCATTTTTGACCTACTTTACAATAAACTTGGCATACATATGACATTGTAGCTTCTTGATTCTCATTTATTTTGCAAATCTCATCCCAAGAAACAAAGCTTCATACTCAACAATACTATTTGTATTTTAAAAATGCAACTTGTATGAGAGAGGGAATAACTAATCAATAGGGAAGTGGGCACAACACCCACACTAGATCTAGAAGTAGAAAAACTTCCATCAAATTCAAGATTCCATAGATCATTTTCTTCTTCCTCCATCTAGATGGGAAATTCATCATCTTTCTGTGTAGTTAGGAAGTAGTTTCCCATCCCCTTGTATTGATATAACATATATGTTTGCGATTCATTTGACTTTTAAACAACATATTTAATCTTTATCACAAGAAAGAGATTATTAATTTGGCCCTTGACCGGAATGGTTTCATAAGACCAATCTCTTTGTATCTCACCACCTACATCTCTAAAACAATTATGCTCAACAACATTCCATAAGAGGCTAGAATGTCAACTACATGTATTGTTATATTTACTCTTTGTTTTGGGAAGTCGGTAAAAGTAAGTTGTGCATCCTTAATTCAACCAAAAGGGGGGACTTATTTGGTTTCCATGGAGGAGAAGTGAATATGAGTATGGGTTAGGGTAAGACCAAGGGGATTTGAAAATTTTGTGGGCATGACATTTTCAGAGCCACTAGATTCAATTATACAATTGTTCAGTTTATGGTCTTCGATGAACAAAAAATGATAAAAAAAAGGTTCCACTTTACCCGAAGTGGATGGGATTATAGAAAGGAGGTTTTATGAGGGAGGAAAGGTAGGAGTAGGTAGTAGTCCTTTAGAGGTATATGAAACTAAGTTGGACTTAGGAATACCCTTATTGATAAACTAGACTATTTTATTGAACTATTCAAGGTGAGTTTGCAAGTATTATGACTCCAAAATTTACAATTTAGACTATTTTACGTGATCAATTATATCAAATGAGGTGGATAAATAGGTTTTAATGGTTGTAGCTAGTTTATTGGGAAGGGTATACACTACTTTTTATGCAATGACTACTTTGCGAGTGGAAGTTGTTTTGGAAGAAGGAATTGTAGATTTAGTAGTGGTAATAGAAGTTTTAATAGGAGTGGAAGTAGATGACTTGTCTAGAGAGAAAGATGTAGCTTTAGTTGTGGTATAATTTGGATTTTTTTTCATGGATTCCATAGAAAGAGGTATCATTGATCCTATATTAACTATCATATTTTGTAGAGTCTCCACAAGAGGATCTATGGACCTCTTCTTTTGGGAAGCAACCAAGGAAGCTTATTTTTATGCTTGTGAACAAGTGAACACCGCACATGAATAAATAGTCAAGTTAGCCATAATTTCATCATATTCCTCATCTAAATATTACTCACAATAGATGATATCAAAATCTCTAACTTATTTAACTTTTGGAGAATTTCCTTCTTCTTCACATTTAAGCTCTACAATTTCCTCTTTATCATCTTATTGGGATTTATAGGCTACATTGATCGGTGAGGATTCTAGAGAAAGTCTCTATGGGGCACAAAAATCCTTTTCCTATTCTAAAAATTCTAATAAGCACATATTTGTAGTAGGAGTTCTTTGGGAAAGTTGCTTCTTTAGAGAAGTCTCATCATTTGCTAGTTTTTGTAACACCGGATCAATAGTTCATGTGATATAAATTTAAGATTTATTTTTTCTTGATCCTCTTGATTTTCTTAGACATGATCAAGTTATTTTCAATTTATACCACAAGATCTTGAGTTTCCTCCAAATTGTTTGGTTGAGATCTTCCCATAATGGACCCCACTTATGACAATTGAGCATTTGTGAAAAATCTTAACGATAATATTTAGAGGCCTAACAACTTCAAGAATTTTTTATTAGCACATTGAACTTAAATACAAATTGTCTTATAGCTTGATGATGAACATTTTTTAACTATGACCATTGGACAAGTAGAGCATGTGCATCTTTAGTTGATTTAAACCTAGCTTTGAATTTTTCTTTTATCTCGAGCCCAATTTATGGTTGGTCTTAAGTAGGTGATAGAAGTAGTCTCCAACAACATCTTGTAAGGATTCAATAAATAATCAAATGGACACATCTTCATAATCAAATCCCAATACACCTCATGGAGTAATTAAGGAAATATTGTGCTTATTTGGATGTTTCTTTTCTTTTCCTCCGAACTTGGGAAAGTTCTTCCTTAACCCTCTTGGTAAATCATGAAGTGGAGGAGTTAACACTATTGGAATAATGTTCTTACCCCAAAGTACTGGTGTAACCATCTCTAGAGGAACAAATTTTAATAGTGGTGGAGAGATGTGAGATGTGATAGGACTATGATGAGGACTTTCAAATACAACTTCAAGAGGATCCTGAACAACTTGTCTTAGAATTTGAACTAGAGCAAGTATGAAATCAACATGTTCTACAACTTGAATGTAGGATCTACATCACAACTTTATCTAACACTCTTCGTGTACCTTCTATCCACTAGTTTAATTTATCTTGAAATAGTAAAGAAGAGTTTTAGTTTACGAATAATTAAATTTCAGATTTTGTTTTTTAATTTTTTTAATCTTTAAACACTTTTGATCGGAGCTATAAACTAGGGGTTCTTGGGTTCCATCCCATAACAATGTTAATGTCCTTAGACAAGATATTACAATCAAGCCAACAAAATCACAAACCACAACCACTAAACCTCACACCGATAATGCAATTTTTCCGCCACTACCATTTTTAGAGCCACCAGTCATCATCAATGCCAATGTCGATGATGTAAATTTTTTCACCGCTGAGAAGAACCACCAGCCACAACCATCGATGATGCAATACCCACAACCAATGATAAACCACCACAACCTACCGGTGATGTAACACCCACTTCCTAGTGGGATTTAAACCTAGGTGGATCCGGAGACAACCGTCTGCCTTAACCGATCCACCCAAACCCCATTGGTCGTATTTCAGCTTTTTTTTAGAATATATGATTTTTAGGATTTTTGGAACTTATAAGGTGTAGGAAAAAAATCTTCCCAAGGTGGGCACCAAAATTGCTGGCAAAAATATTTTTGGGGGAAAATATGGGCTTCGCTAATACTCACATGACTAGGTCCTTCTCTTTAAGATGGGGCAACTCCCATTTATTGAAAACTAAAAACGATGTACATTAAATCTAACCTCAAGGGGTGGTTAAAGACCAAAGAGTGTGTAGAAAAATCTTGTTGTAACTACAACAAAAAAAGAAAGAAAGGGATAGATAATTTAGGAGTCGGAGAGGAGAAGAGTGTAGTCAAATAAGGGGGAAACGAGGAGGGAGTTATGCTAATGGGAGTAACATAGAATCCATTAACCAATAAATCAAAAAAATATTCTAGCTCAATAAGAGGAAACAAGAAAACACATGTAATCAAATAAGGAACATGAAACAATAGCAAAAATTGACACAAAGTTCAACCAATAATTTTCATTTCATTCCAATAGGCACAAAGTCCTGGTTTTCCTTACAAAATTGCTTTATGCTTGGCTGAGTATCAAGAGAGAATGGAGGAAAATATTTATGCAAGAAGTAGAAGAACACAACATTCTAAAGAGAAAAATATGATCCTTTAGAATGGAAAAGACATCCCAATATATAGCCTTCCTGCACAACTTTTCAAATTCAAATTTTACTCTTCACATTATAAATTAAAATAGGCTACTTTTCCTTATTTTAAGAAAAGTAATTTTAAAATGGAGGAATATGAGGTCACTTAAGTGAATAAGATGAAACTAAAAAGTGCATATCCCAATGAAGAAATAGAAATCACTTAAGTGAGATGGGTCACTTTTATAAAAGAGTGATTCCTCATCACGAAATATAGAGAATAGAGAAGAAAAATGGGAGTAGAAGAATTCATGCTTCTAATGGAGATATGGAGGAGGAATATCCTTGATTGTGCTAAAATGGAGATATTTTTGGCCTTTGACTATTTAATTAAACATGGAGCTTGAATTTATGATTTATCTCTTATGACAAATTGAGATGTTCATTAGAATGTCCAACCAATGGTTATTATAGTTTACATCATCTTGCAGTGATCTAGCCATTTTGGGATTTTCCTAGTCACATCAAAAATGGTGATTCACACTTGGGAAAGAGTGTCCATGAACTAATACCATAGTTCCACTGATCAAAAACCTCTCATTTGATGATATTTTAAAAGTGTTCCTAAATTTCTTCCAATGTCATATGGCTTGAATGTAATGATTTAAATCTCATGTTTTCCAATTTAGAATTGAGTTCTTCTTTGATCTCTTGTCCTCGATATATGTGATTTGGGAAATATTCCAAGGATTAATGAAGTGCTAACATCCTCCACTCAATCATATAGATCTAAGTCCAAAAATAGTTATCTTCTTAGTTCACAAACACTTTCTTGCTCAACAACAAACTAGAGTCAATGAGACTTGTCTTTTGAATGATTGGCAAGAGTTCCTTATAATAATCAATTTGATCTATGACCACATTGAAGATACTTTGTACCTTTTCAATTGAGATGATGGTAAATTTGTGTATCTTCATCATCTTATAAAGAAGATCAAATCCTTTCTACATGATGGAATCAACTATTCTTCAATCGTACTTCCCATCTTGCTAGAACATTGAGCCTCTTGAAATGTATGCAGATCAAAATTACTCAAAAGAGTAATTGACTCATAAGGAATGATAGGGGAGCCTCATGATACAATAAGGTGTAAAATTATGTCATCAGATCCCACACATGTTCTTCCAATCAATCTTGAGTTTCTTTTTCTTTTGTTCTTCAAGAAACTAGCTTGACAATTGTTTGTTCAAAGTTATGAATGTATCCCTCATAGCCTGATTCTTCAAGAGGAATTGTAGTTATTTCATATTCAATTATTTGTATTTCAGCTTCATCCTTATCAACCTTAAGATGAAAAATATCAATGAATTAGTACCTAGAAACATCCATCAATAGTTAGGAAGTGGATTTGGCCTTCCAAGGGGTAGGAGTGAGGTGTAAAATCTCTTGAGAAAGATGGACCACAAGGGTTTGTTCTTTTTCCATGGTCTATTGTCAGCCACTTATGTGGTTTTTTACCCAAGAGAAGACATGTCTAATGGAAGCACATGGAGTAAGAGTTATAGGACTAACTATGGATGTATGGAGAACCATGACTTGAATCGAGGTTGGGGATGGTTCACAGACAACACTTGAGTGAGATTGCATGGAGGTTGTAGGGTAGAAAATTTGATAATGAATTGGTGGCTTGGAGTAATCTAGGTGACTTATGGAAGTTGACACAATGAACTATATAAGTTCATGAGGCATGGGTTTATCTACCCTTCGATTAGCAACTTTCTATGAGGAGACTTAAGATGAGAAAGTGAAGGTGAAACTTACCAAGGAATCCATACTTCAATATAAGTTCCCTCGTCCCTTAATATGATTGAATTATTAAAGTAAACCTTGGTCATAGACCTTTCGGGTTTCTGCAAGAGGATGAAGTTATTTGGTGATCTTCGGAATAGTGAACTCAACCAATTTTTAAAAACCACTTCTTTACTTTTATAAGACAATGGCCATTCAAATTGATATGTTTACAGTATCTACCATTGATCAATCTATTAGTTGTAGATGAGTGTGCCAAATTAATTCCATGAATCCATATTAATAAATGTTGATGAAATCATTGATTAGACCTTCAGTTACCCATTTTAGGAGGTAGTCCCTCATCTCCTAAATTTTCATTCTCATGAAATCTCTTTGCCACACTTCAATTTAATTTGTACAATCCTCCTAATAATCCTCAATTTTAGGATAATGAGAGATGACAAGTATTTTTCTTCAGCTTTTAGGTGTTGCTTACTATCAAATAACAATATTGTAGTGTAAGCCCAAAAGTTAAATGAACCCAAAGAGGTTCTAATGTTGTGAGCATCAATTGTAGACCTACATGAATATATTCCCAAGTGGATTGGGAATACCACTCATTTGATTTTATTTTCCTTTTATTTGAGGTATACTCAAGATAGTTGTTGGTACAGTTCAATGAGAACAATATTATCATCGAGGTACCATGGGAATCACATAGGATCATTATAAAATCCATTGACCCAAATGTAGGAGAATATTTTGAAATTAATGAAATAACTCCCACATTTCATTGATGATTGATAGTAGTCCCCATGTAGTGCCAAACATACGGTGGAAAAAAATCTCATCTCACTTGGGGCCAAGTTAGAAATAGGACCCTACTTATAACCAATTTCTGGGCTTGTCTTGACAACCTTTCATTCACATTTCCCTTAAATCTCTAGATAAATAGCATAGATAAGGCACCATTAAATTTGGTGAATTTCCATTTATAATTGCGAAGAGTAAGTTGAGGATGAACATGATATACTAGTGATCCTATAAGGATATTTCTCTCAGTGGACAATCGACCAACTTTGTAAGGATGTGATGGAATACTCCAGGTAAGAAGTCATGGTGAACTTCTTCATCATCTCTAGATAGGTCAGTTGTGAATGTAAGTTATCACTTATGATTTTCCCAGTCCATCCTTTGATTTCTCTCCATTGCAATTATAATGAATTGGGCTATCCAGCGTGGAAATATTTGGTGGATCCTTCCTCCATCGAGGAATCAACATGACTATGCAATCTTATATATTTTAAATGAAGTTAGATTGAGGAAGGAAAACATACTTCCAAGAAGATTTCATGAACAACCAATTATCAATCCTTTCAAATAATATTTTTCCTTTCCCATATTGGAAATTCATCCTCTTTACTCAAAATGACCACATTCCTTGACCATGGGATGCCAAGGAATCAAAAGATTCCTTTTGGAGTTAGGATGGACATAATGGAGCCATATTCTATGGTTATTGTTTGAATATAAAGTTCCTAGTTATGAGCATAGGCTGAAAAATATCAATATCTTGGAAAGATAATGAGAAGCCCACAACTTGATATAAACCACTATTGAAGATTTTATTTGCAAAGTACACTTATGTTTCCTTCCTTCGCCCACCTCCATAGGTAATAAAAATCCATATGGTCCACATTTATATGCCCTATATCTATATTATTGATGAACAATACTGGAATTGGTTCATATCCTTCATATTTAAATTCATGTTTAGAGAAAGTAGCATGATAGAGTTGGCTATGGAGAATTGACACTTGACAAGGTAAAAATTCAAGTTTTTGACGGTTTCATGGGGTTTTAATGGAGTTTCAACAACAATATGAATTTTATCATTCATATTACAATATTAATTAAGACAAACATGAATTTATTCAAGTGAAAGTATAGTCATGTTCCAAACTTGAGAAGGTTCCTCCATTAGAATCAATGGGAAAATGCAAATAGGATTTTATGCACAACTTGCTTGTTTTAATGGATTTTGGGATGAAAATTGAACTTGATAATAGAAGATAAAATCCTCCACCTCATTAATCATGAAAGGATTCAAAATGAATGTAGTTTTAAAGAGAGACCATGGTCAAAATTTCAAGGTATTTTCTCCATTGCATCTCTATGAAAGAGAAAATGAATTTTGAGCGAAACTAGGATGAACATGACATTTCCAACAGTAAGCTTATCATGTATATTAAAATTAAATCATATCATTATATACCATGGTTAATATATCAGCTTAAAGGTTTCTTGGAGTAGAGAATTTTGGTAAAGTTTCAAGAATTTTCATCTATGGAATCTCCAACAAAGAGTAAAAGAGTGTTTTTGCAAGCTAGGGCGTGGAATTGGTTTTCATGGATTCATGGAGAAAAAATGAATTAATTGTTTTTTTCCCCTTTTAATTTTATCTATTTTAGGTTGGGGTTCTTGGAGGGAAGTATTAATTTTAAAAACAACTTAAGTGGGAGGGAGATTTGATATGGATATTGCAAAGTGTAAATGCAAAGTGGGAAAGTGCATGGAGTAAGGAAAAATGGACACCAATCGGTGAAAGGGAACACTTTTGGAATAATTTAAGCATTTAAAATATCCATCCCAAATGTAAGATACCTTTCAAAAGTGCACATTTTCCTAGAAGGGTGTGGAAACAAACATGAAGTGGGAGAAATTATTTTTTTGAATTTTAGTCAACATAGCCCAACCAATAGGAAGAAGGCACACTTTTAAAAGGGAGAATTAAAAGTTTATATGTAAAATAAATGCACGAAAACATCCAAAAGTGCAAAATAACTAGAGTATTTCACTTAATTTTGTTGGTTTCATCACCCTAATATAGAAACATGACAAAAGTGACTTTTCATGCATCTAGAGTAAAAATGTGAGTTTCTTAGGTATATAATGTATGATTTTGATTGGAAACCACTCAAAAATCTATTTCAACAATTTTAAAGAGATAAAAATACCTCCTTTTTGAAATTTTAGCTAACTCAATATTTTAGTGTAAGAAAGAGCAACAATGAGTTGAGCTATTACGGGGACCCGAGAGAGTTGGAGTAAAACCAAGACTTGGGACATAAAGAGGATTATATGATATTTAATTTGACCATAGTTTTTCCTTTTGCATCCACCCACAACTCCGAAATGTCTAGTTGAAGATGAAATTTCTCTAGAGGCCAAAAACACCTTGTTTCACAAAAAGTGCAATGCGTGAATGTGTTTTCAAGACCAATTCATATCTTCCAAAATCTAACCTACACCATACTAAAATTAAGTAAACTTGGAAACCTTTCAAATGACTGCAATCATGATTCTTGAAACCACTCGGACCTATTATCACTATTTTGTTCCCCGACAAAATTGACTAGCCACGACCCCATACATAAGAAAGAAACTAGAAATCATGTTCAAATCCTACAAACAGGTTGCAGTGGGACTCTACAATGGAGTGACAAGGCCTGCGAAAGATCAAACGACCCCGTGTAAGAAGAAATTCAAGAAACGGCTCCGTTGAATGAACCCATGCTTCAAATCTAGCAAACAATTACAGGTGGGATCTAAAATGGAATAATAGGGTTAGGGAAGGAGAAGACAGTGTCAAATAAACTTGAGGCTCAAAGGAGAAGGGATGATGAAGGTTTAAAGTCTTCGGGCTCAGTAAATGGTTTAGAACGAGCTCTAAAAATGACTAAGTATGGAGGAGACAACGGATCTGCCAAGTGTCCAAATGACACACCTCCAAATATTGAATCCAAAAGGGTAGACTCAAACAAGTGCTAGACCCCACATGTCCCAGGCCCAAAGAGGGGCAGAGTCAACAGCTAAAAGTCAAAAAGGCAGACAAGGAGCCTAAAAAAAGACTAAGTATAAAGGTGCTAGTGGAAGTAACCACGTGTCATCCCGACACATCTCTAAAGGCAGATCCAAAAGTGGAGACCCAAATGAGTGCGGGCTTGCCACGTAGTTCAAGTTAAAAATGGGACAGAGTGGGCCCAAAATTGACTAAGTATAGAGAACCAACAGATAACACCACGTGTTGCATCAACACAATTTCAAGGCGCATTCTAAAAGGTGACTCCCAAATGAGCACCAGCTTGCCATGTATTTAGGACCCAAAAAGTAAGAGTGGCCATTGAAAAGTCCAAGAGTCTGTGGAGGCTTCCACGTGTCAACCCGATGCTCCTTCAAAGGTAAAATCTTGAGCAGGTTTTCAAATAAGCGTGGACCTTCCACGTGTCCCAAGTCAAAAAAGGGGACAAGGTCGAGGTTGAATAGTCAAAAGCATAGGCTAGCGGAGGGTGCCAAGTGTCATCACAACGCTATTTCAAAAGTAAGAGTTGGGGAAGGTTTCCAAATGAGTGCCAAGCCTCCACGTGTCCCGGTCAGATGTATGACCCCACCGAGCAAAAAAGGGACTTGACCAAAACATGAGGAAACTAAGCAAGCCGCGGAAGAAGCCACGTGTCAGCCCAAGTGCAACTCCAAAAGTAGAATCCAAAAGTAGTCCCCAAACATGCGCCAACCCTCCACGTGTCTAGTTTCAAAAAAGGGACCATTTTGGTATTTGGTTCCCACCATTTTGTATGGACCGATTCAAATTTCAAATAGGCATATCTTTTGACTTAGTGCTCAAATTTGAAAATCTGGCACCGTTGGAAAGATCTTGGCCTCATCTACGCCATGAAGATCTAAAATTTAATTTTGGAGAGGTTAGGTGGGGAAAAATGAAGAAACATCTTCATGCCATTAATACAGGATCTATTTGCCCCAACAACTAGATCAGATTTGATTTGATCCGTTGTTCTTCCTCCTTCGAGGTGCCGAACAAGTAATTGATGTAGACACGACAGATTTGGGGTGGATTTGTAGGAGGCATTGATGGCTAGTGGTTGAGCTTTGAACTAGTTTTCCCTCTCTCTCTCCTTCTTCCCTTTGTGCCGAATCTATAAAAGAAGGGTCAGGGCTCATTGTAAAAGGTTGGACATTTTTTTTTGCGCCTCCCTTCTTCTTTTGTTCATGAAGGATTTGTGGAGCTTTTCTAACCTCTCCTTTGGGTTGTAATGCAAGTTTTGCTTTCGCCACCTGCAATATACTATATCGACCTCGAGCAATAATATATATATATATGATGTATTGTGACCCTTTCATGTGTGTGTTGTCTTTGGATGTTTCTTACCCTTTACATTTATTGTTGTTGTCTCCCATAGATCTCTTATTGCATTTTTTTTTGGTCATCTGTGTTAAATTTCAAAACAAGTGTCTAACATTCCTTTAGTGCATCACCTTGTTAGCTTAGTTTATTTTCTTGCATCTCCTCGACCCTGTCTCCTTGGTAAAATAAAGTAGATTTAGAATAGAACCTCTATCAATATATTTGTATGCACTGAACAGAGGAATAGGAACGACCTTAATCCGAAGAGCTTTCTCAACTCGCAAGGTCCCACACTTTGAGAGATGCTCCATGTTGTGCAATCACACTGAGATTCTCAACCCATATGGTTGTAGGCATTCAGGGGTGTGTTGAATTTTGCACTAACATTTTGGCATGCTTGGTGGGACAAGAGGTCTTCATTTTTATTGCAACAAGATTGATGTGCACTTGTTGCAAGTTCTAGCTTTTAAGAAGCTTTGAAACTACACATATGGTGACTCCAAAAGGGATAGAATCCACTGGTTTCAGTAGCCCAAGCTTTCCAAGTTCATGAGAAGAATACAAATAAGGTCAAGAACTAGAGAAGATGACTATTTGTCTATCTGCACTTATCCCCAGAAAGAAGGAGAAGGGGGAGAAGAGCCCGAGAGTCTCCATCTCCACCAAATAGAACCTTGTCAACACCTCCTCCTAGTAGGCCATTATTTCAATCAAGAAGGGTTTCAGGCCGATCAGGATGGCACAACCAAATCCTTATGTCAATTTCACTAGCAGTAGCCCACTCGCTCTTAATGCACAAAATCCAGTCCCAGTGGTAGCTTTAAAGAGCATCCCATATTTCACTGGAGAGAACCAAGACTTCTCCTGGTGACCACATTCAAGACATTGCAAATGTCTGTGTAATCCATGAGATCACTAAAATGGACATTGTAGTCAAGTTGCTAGCCTCTTCACTCAAGGGTAAAGCTTCACAATGGTTCAGGAGTCTAGCAACATGCTCTATTCAAACTTGGGACCATCTGTGCAGAGCTCTTCATGACCAATTTGGAGAAAAAGGGGATAACATGTCCTTGTTAGAGCAATTGACAATAATCAAGAGAGCTCCTAATGAGCAGTTGATAGATTTCAACCTCAGATTTCAAAGGACATGGGATAGGATTCCAGTGGCTGTAAAACCCATAGATGAAGGTGCCTTCTTATACTTTCTTAGAGCTCTAAATTTTGATATTGCTTTAATGGTTCAATCAATGGGAGGCATAACCTTACCTGCAACCTATGGCATTTCCATAAGAGCTGAAAATTGTCTAATTCAGGGTTGACAAGCTTGCTCCTAGGCCTCCCATGCCTCTATATCTAGAATTAGGAAACCCAAGCACCAGCCAGACACCCACATTAGCTCCTATGCCTACTCCTAGGAATCAAAGTTCAGCTAAAGCCTCCACCTCATCCTCTAGTGCCTCAAAAGAGCTTCAAGAAGTTATGAAACAACTGTAGAACCTAGGGAATGAGTTAGTAACTATCAAGAGGAAAAAAATCTCGAGTTCTAGGCCATATCAGCCTCAAGCTCAGTCTCAGGCTAGACCCCATATCAAAAAAATAGGCAACCAACTCAGGCTATAAATCAAAACCAAAGCCAAGGACAACCTCAAGTTGTTAGGCCTTTCGGTCATATGATCCAAACACAGCTTCAACATCAAGGGCCTTGGTCCCAACACAAAACAATATGGCCCAAGAATATGATTGGTGTTTTCCATGTAATCAGCCACATAACCAATCAATGTGCTTCAATGGTGCACTAAACTAGGCCTTGATGGTACAGACCAGTGGTGTGTCACAAGAGTCTAGTCAAGAAGAAAATCAGCAGCAAGGAGTTCAACAAGAAGCATCTCCAAGTGAAACTATGCTTGTCAATTGGCAAGCTAAAGACTTTTGTGGAATGAATCAAACACCTTCCCAAAGTGTAGCTACCAATACATGGTCCAAGAAAAGAAATATTGGAGAGGGAAAATCACCAAACTCAGGTAATCCTCAACCCTCCATTACTCCACAAGGTATTGGCACTCAAAATGCAAACTCCCAATATGTAGAGTTAGTCCAAGCCACCTACCAAATCCACTCAGGCACTAGTTGTGACAACCCATGTGCAAGAGAAAAATGTACCAGGAAGGGGCAAGCAAAGGATAGCTCATTTAATATCATTGAACAAATGAAGAAGACAAATGTGAATATTTCAATGTGGGAGTCATTAGCCATTCCAAGACAGAGAGATTTGTTGCAGACTGTTATGGCCAATTGGTCAAGCTCAAATAGCCCCCTAGCTAGCAAGAGAAAGTGCTTACCAATGTAGCTCAACTGAAGGAAACCATGGGGGACAACAAGGTAAGAACCGAGGCCTCCTCCATTCTATGTTTCATTGATCATTGGGGACAAATTGGTACATAATTACATGATTGATTCGGGGGCAAGTAGTTCTGTAATGCCAAAACAAATAGTTGATCAACTAGGTCTTTAATATGAAGTCATATCCAAAGGGGTAGTGCAATTGGATGGGACAATAATAACAAATGTTGGAGTCATCAAATATTTGAGCCTCACACTATGCATGCTTGCCCCAATGTGACTGTATTACAAAACATATCAGTCATAGACTTGCCACCCCATTTTGCATTGTGTTTGTCAAGAGACTTCACTGCTAAGATTGGAGGATATTTGTCTATTGATTGGTCACACATGCTTTTTAGAACAAGGTATGGGGCTAAGGCCACAATCAGATCTGAGCCCATTGCAGATTACCATATTGAGTCTTATGTACCCAACCCAATCAATGCAAATTGTTTAGCCTTTGATTTGGAGGACCTCCCAAGCACTTGTGAGACAGATACCAAGGTGGGGTGTATCCTAGACTTGACTCTTGATGAATGGGCGAGAAAGAGACATGATTTTGACCCCTATAAAGAGATGGAGGAGTTTGAGTTAGGAGTCTACTATTTGCATGAAGAAAATCAGCCTCTTCCCAACATTGTTAAGCTAGACCACAAAGATGATAATGAGGTATGGCAGTTATTCTTTGATGGCTCAAGAAGTAGGCAAGGATCCGGAGGAGGAGCTATGCTTTTCTTCCTAAAGGTATGAAATACTACTCAGCCTTTTGTTTCCAATTTTCTTGTTCAAACAATACAACAGAGTATGAGGCTTTGGTCCATGGATTGCATTGGGCAAGGAAACGAGGAATCAAGAACTTACAGGTGTTTGGTGACAATGAACTAGTTGTTAATCAGGTCCGAGGAAAAATTCTGCCAAGAATGACTTGTTAAAGAGTTATAAGAACCGGGTATGGGACCTCATTGAGGATTTTGAGGCATTCAACATTAACTCCATCCCAAGGAAGAAGAATGAAGCAACAAACAGATTAGCAACAATTGGGGCAACATTTGATGTTGTGGAGAATATCAAGAGTGATAAGCATCAACCCCATATCAAGTTGGTTGTAAGGCCGATGTCCAGACAACAACATAAGTTGGCAAGTCTTTGAAAGTGATCAACAAATTGTCAACTTTCTACAAGAGGAAGTTGAGTTCTCCTCCAGGAATCAAGACAAATTGGAGTAGCAATATGGTGATCAAGTGGTGTAGCTGAGAACCAAAAAAATACCAAAGGGTCTTGTCACTTTGGAATCAATCTTCAACCCAAATGACCAATTCCGTAAAGAGAAAGCAAATATTAGGTAAAGGGTGAAGATTTAGAACCTATTTTTATAGAAGAAGGCAAAACATTGTAGATTGGCAGGGTAAGCACTCAACAAGAAAAATATGAATTTTTTCAACTCTGTCAAGAGTTCCTAGATGTCTTTTCCTGGACTTATAAAGATTTAAGAGGTTTCAACCCAAAGCTAGCACAACACACCATCGAGTTGGATCCAAGAGCTAAGCCTTTCAGACAGAAGCAAAGGCCAATAAATCCCCACATTGAGCCTCTCATGAGAAAAGAATTGAACAAGCTAATTGAGGCCAGTATCATCTTTCCTATCAAGCATTTGAGTTGGGTTGCTAACTTGGTACCTGTGAGAAAGAAAAATGGAGAAATCAGATGTGTGTGGACTTTGTGATCTAAACAGAGCATCACTTAAGGATCACTACCCACTTCCATCAATGGAACAAATCTTACAAGTTGTAGCTGGTTCTGAGAGGTTCTCATTGTTAGATGGGTATTTAGGCTATAACCAGATAATGGTGAAAGAAAAGATCAATTCAAGACAACCTTCACCACCAAATGGGGTACATATGCTTATAAGAAAATGCCATTTGGACTATCAAATGTTGGAGCAACATTTCAGTGAGCTATGGACATGGCATTCAAAGGCTTAATTAATAACATAGTCTTGGTGTACCTAGATGATATCATTGTCTTTTCAAAGAATGTTGCAGACCATCTCTTTCACCTTAGATAGGTATTTCAGAGATGTAGAAGGTTTGGGGTGTCATTAAACCCAAAAAGTGTGTGTTCCTGGCTCATGAAGGGAAATTGTTGGGGCACATTGTCTCAAGAGAGGGATTGACAATTGATCCTGAAAGGGTTGAAGCCATCCTGGACACTTCCATTACCACAACATAAAAAGTATCTCCAAAGCTTCTTGGGGAGAATAAAATTGTTCCAGGTTTATACTACGACTTTGCTACTCTTGTGAAGCCTTTAACAATGATGTTAAAGAAGAGTCTTGCATTTAAATGGACAAAGAAGGGAAAGAGAGTTTTGAGGCCATCAAGCTTGCAATATCACAGGCTCCAACTCTTGTTAACCTAGAATTCTCAAAAGACTTCATGTTATATGCTTTTGGAGGGTCAGACACCATCTCAGCCATCTTGGTCTAGCCCAACAATGAAGGTTCAAAGAAACCCATAGCTTTCTTCAGTTAGAGCTTGGAGGACTATAAGGTAAAATAATCTTTCATTGAAAAATAGGTCCTTGTTGTTATTAGGAGCCTAAAGAAGTTTAGACACTTAGTCTCAAATAACAAGATTCAACTACTAGTATCTCATGTTGGTGTCAAGGACTTCCTTTTAAATAAGGATTTGAATGAGAAGAGGGCAAGATGGATCACTGGGTGATGGAATATGACATTGAGATCAAGGTGACCAAACTAGTTAGAGGCAAGGGATTGTGTGAATAACTCACCTCCAAGCATCAAACTGAGTCAGTGGGTGAAAAGGAGGTTGTCCTATTTCTATTAATGATCAAGAACAACTAGCTAATGATGCACCTGCTCCATGTTGGACCCAAGCCTTGGTGCATTACCTTCAAACAGGTTTGTGCCCTCTGGAATGGAACAAAGAAAAGAGAAGATACTTTAGACTACAAGCCATCCCATATGTGCTTGTTGGTGGTGTCTTGTTTAAGAAGGATATCAATAGTGTTCTATTAAGGTGCATTGGGACAGGCCAGATTGAGAGAGTGTTGCATGAATTCCATGATGGAGAAGCAGGAGGTCACTTTTCCCCTCGAGTAACAACTCTCAAGATCATGAAAGCTGGTTATTATTGGCCTACAGTGTTCAAGGACTGCTACTCATGGGTCAAGAAGTGTAAAAATGTGCATTCTTCACAGGAAAAAGAAACTAGCAGCCATGCCCCTTCATCCCATTTCAGTGGATCAACCATTCATGCAATGGGGACTAGACTTCATTGGGGTGATTAACCCAAATTCAAGCCAAGGCCACAAGTGGATACTTACTGCAACAGACTATTTCACCAAGTGGACTGAAGTAGTGGCACTAAAAGAAGCAAATGAATCCAACATCTTAGATTTTTATGAAGGAATAGCCACCAAGTTTGGAGTCCCTACCACTATTATATCAGATAATGCATTGGCATTCCTTGGTACAAGGATCACTAAATGGGTAGTTAAGAATGGTGTGTATCTCAACACCTCATCAAATTATTACCCTCAAGGTAATGGCCAAGCAGAGTCCACAAATAAGAACCTATTAAGGATTATCAGAAGGAATCTTGATGAAAATCAAGAGGACTTGGCATACAAAGCTCAAATCAGCTCTATGGGCTGATAGGATCACATCCAAAAGATCCACAGAAGCTCCCCATATAAGCTTGTATATGGAAAGGAGGCAAGTATTTCCCATCTCATTGGAGTTGCCCACTTTGGAACTCATGAAACAATTGGAGCTAGCTGAGTTTGAACCCATGGAAATCAGGTATGCAGAGCTGATGGAAGTAGGGGAGGCAAGAGAGCATGCAATGTAAGTCATGGAAAAGGATCAAGCATTGATAAAAAAGAGTTTTGACAAGAAGGCAAGAATGAGGACCTTTCAAGAAGGGGACTTAGTTCTAAAGTGGGATGCAGATCAAGAAAAAGCCAGGAAAACACTCCAAATTTGATGCCATCTGGAGTGGCCCTTACATGATCACAAAGTGCAAGAGTAGCAATGCTTTCTAGTAAAAGCTAAATTAGATGACGAAGAATTACAAATCCCAAGTGAATGAGATCCATATCAAACATTGCTACCGATTGGGAAGTTTCCACCCTATAAATATTAGCATAGGATTTTAATTTCCCTAAGTGTATGCACGTTGTTTTGTTGTAGTGTAGTTTTGTTTCCCTAAGTGTTGTGGCACAGGTTCTTTATTGCTCCAGGTTGCATCGTTACACAGTTCAATATGCCTCAAGTGAACGTGTTATCCCTTTCAGTATTCATGACAGAGAGACCCATAGTTTCCTGTAATAGTTGTTATTTCAAAATAAAACAAATACAGAGCAACTAAAAATCCATCTTTCAAAACAGTCCATTCAGGGACAGATGAAAGCCCCGGGTCAAAAAAAATTTCTACTCTCAGAAGCCTTGTTTCAAGATTTCTTATGAAAATTGAGAGTGCAAATAGTTGGGCTCACGGATCAGAGGTAGGATTAGTATCAGGCCATCATTCTTGACTCCATGCCCAATGGATGCTTCAAGGCTACTGATCTCTTCATCTAGTAGGCAGATTCCCCTGCGAGTCACCAAATTGTTATCACTATTTTGTTCCCTGAAAAAATTGACCAACCACGACCCCACACAAAAGAAACCAGATAAATCACGTTCAAATCATGAAAACAGGTTGTAGAGGGACTCTACAATGGAGTGGCAGGGCCTACAAAAGATCGAACGACCCGTGCAAGAAGAAATTCAAGAAACAACTCTCCGTCGAGCGAACCCATGCTTCAAATCTAGCAAACAGATTATAGGCGGGCTCTAAAATGGAATAGTAGGGTCGGGAAGGAGAAGATAGTGTCAAAGAATCTAGAGGCTCAAAGGAGAAGGGATGATGAAGGTTCGAAGTCTTTGGGCTCTGCAAATGGTTTAGAATGAGCCCCAAAAATGACTAAGTATGGAGGAGACAACGGATGCTGCCAAGTGTCCAAACGGTGCACCTCCAAAGATTGAATCCAAAAGGGTAGACTCAAACAAGTGCTAGACCCCCATGTGTCCTAGGCCCAAAGAGGGGCAGAGTCAATAGCTAAAAGTAAAAAGTGGACAGGGTGGGCCTAAAAAAAGACTAAGTATAAAGGTGCTAGCGGAAGCAACCACATGTCAGCCCGACGCATCTCCAAAGGTAGATCCAAAAGTGGAGACCCAAATGAGCGGAGCTCACCATGTAGTTCAAGTTAAAAATGGGATAGAGTGGGCCCAAAATTGACTAAGTATAGAGAACCAGTGGATGACGCCACGTGTTGCATCAAGTGTAATTTCAAGGCACGGTCCAAAAGGTGATCCCCAAACAAGCGCCAGCTCACCACGTATTCAGGACCTAAAAAAGTAAGAGTGGTCGTTGAAAAGTCCAAGAGTCTGCATGAGAGGCTTCCACGTGTCAACTTGATGCTCCTTCAAAGGTAAAATCCTGAGCAGGTTTTCAAATAAGCGCGGACCTTCCACGTGTCCCAAGTCCGAAAAAAGGGACAGGGTCGGGGTTGAATAGTCAAAGCAGAGACATGCCAAGCGAGAGGGTGCCAAGTGTCAGCACAACGCTATTTCAAAAGTAAGAGTTGGGGAAGGTTTCCAAATGAGCAACATGCCTCCACGTGTCCCCGGTCAGATGTATGACCCGCCGAGCAAAAAGGGACTTGACCAAAACATGAGGAAACTGAGAAAACCACAAAGAAGCCACGTGTCATCCCGACGTAACTCCAAAAGTAAGAATCCAAAAGTAGTCCCCAAACATGCACCAACCCTCCACGTGTCCAATTTCAAAAAAAGGGACCCATTTTGGTAGTTAGTTCCCGCCATTTTGTATGAACCCGATTAAAATTTCAAATAGGCATATCTTTTGACTCAATGCTCAAAAAATCGACAAATCTGGCACCGTTGGAAAGATCTCGGCCTCGTCTACGCCATGAAGATCTGAAACTTTAATTTTGGAGAGGTTAGGTGGGGAAAAAATGAAGAAACGTCTTTGTGCCATTAATACAAGATCTATTTTCCCCAACAACTAGATTGGATTCGATCTCGATCCGCGTTCCTCCTACTCGAGAGGCACCGAACAAGTAATTGATGCAGACATGAAGATTTGGGGTAGATTTGTAGGAGGCATTGATGGCCAATGGTTGAGCTTTGAACTATTTTTCACCTCTCTCTCTCCTTCTTCCCTCTATGTCGAATCTATAAAGGAAGGGTTGGGGCTCATTGTAAAAGGTTGGACGTTTTATTTTGCGCATCCCTTCTTTTTGTTCATAGAAGGATTTTGGAGCTTTTCTAACCTCTCCTTCGGGTTGTAATGCAAGTTTTTCTTCTTGGCCACTGCAATATACTATATCGACCCCTGAGAAATAATATATCTATTTCATGGATGTTTCTTAACCCTTTCATGTATTCGTTGTTGTCTCCCGATCTCTTATTGCATTTTTGGTCATCTGTGCATAGTGTTTGTATTACTTTTCATGGTCTATGTTAAATTGCAAAACAAGTGTCTAACATTCCTTTGGTGCATCACCTCATTAGCTTAGTTTATTTTCTTGCATCTCCTCGACCCTGTCTCCTTGGTAAAATAGAGTAGATTTAGAATAGACCCTCTATCAATCTATTTGTATGCACTTGAATAGAGGAATAGGAACCAACCTTAATCCAGAGAGATCTCTCAACTCGCAAGGTCCCACACTTTGAGAGATGCTCCATGTTGTGCAATCACACTGAGAGTCTTAACCCATATGGTTACAAGCATTCAGGGGTGTTGTGATTCTGCACTAACAGAACCTCGCAAGTAAGTACTTCCAGAAATTGACACTTGCAAAAGGGTAAAAATGACAATATTGACCAAGACTCCTAAAAGAGGTACTTTTTTATTTGGGATTGTTAAGTAAAATGCCTAGACATTTTACATGCCAATAATAGGCTAAGCCACACAATACATGTGTTATTCATATCAACCCAATAAGTAACAATAAGTACTATGTATGTAATAAATCATAGCAAGGAAGGTGTAAAGTAACATGTAATGAAACAAAAGAACATGTATAGTGTGGAGGGACACCCTTAAATGATTAGTGTGAGGAACCAATATAGATCCTAGCATCGTGTAACAATTTATGAATGTCCTACATCAAGCTCAAGATACCACGTGAATGTATGTGTGTAGATAATATATATGTTATCTATAAAATCAATGTAATAAAATAACATGTATAAAGTACCAAGCTAGCCAAGTAAACCATAAAACAAGTCTTAATAGTGTATTTTTTCCATGTATTTTCATGTTTTTGTATTATGTGATTATTTGAATGTTTTGAAGTGATTTGATTATAAGCGTGTATAAACAGGGGGATAACACAATATCTATCTAATAAGGGTCTCATTAGGGGGCAATATGAACCCAAAATAGTGAAGGAGTAGGTCTATAATATGTCATAGTATATTGAGAATAATAATGCATAAATTATATGAGAGTTATATTAAGATTAGAAGGATTTGAATAGATATTTGCAATTAAAGCATCATCTTAAGAGATTGAATTTTATTGATTTTGATTTTAATTTGGTTGTGATAATCATTGTTATTGGATTGACCATTTGATATAGAATGTGATAATTAGGGATAATAGTAGCAACATTAGTAAACATATTGGAAGCATGAACCTTACTAAAGGACACACGGGCATAAATAGCTCAAAGAATCCTATTCTTGGAAAAGGAGGAAGGGAAATCTATATATGCCCTTGGATATTTAAGAAGGGATTATACGTTGTGACAATAGATAGAATAACAAGATAAAACCATTAGGTAAAAATATGTGGTATAGAATTGTATTTGTAGAACTAATAAGGGTAAAGAAAAATTTAAGCTATGTATATGATGATTTTAGGAAAATCTCAATTGATACAAGAAATAATTTTAGTTCAATCAATTTGAAAAAGCCTGAGGCCACTTGAGTATAAGGAAAGAATCATCACTTGTCAAAGAGAGGAATATTCACTACATGTTAATGCTTACTTTATGTATCAATTTGGTCATCATCAATGATATTAGGATCCCAAATTTCATCCTAGCTATCATCTTTTTCAACACAGACACATAATGGTAACTTTTTCCTATTCTTGAGATTGTACTTCATTTCATATTTTCCCTATTTGGGATAGGATATATAGTAAGAGATGAATATGTGGAAGAAAACTTAGGATTAAGACAATATGTTTCTATACATGTAGAGATATACATATCACATCATTAATTGTATTTAGAGCATCCCATCCATGTGTAGTAGGTTCCACCTTACTAGAATTTGGGACATGAATATGATAATTCATATTTTCACTAGAATTGATATTACAATTATTATCATTATCCAAATTAGAATCTACCCTAGGTTATTATGGGGAAGTAGAGATATCTAAAAACTTAGTTATTATGTTCCCCCATGAGGAGGCTTTCATGTGCTCTAAATTCTCTAAGACCATGTGTAATTTTTCATGCTCAATTTGTATTATTTTTAATTCCATTTTCACAATAGTAGAATGTAATTTTTTTACCAATGGTGTCTCTACAAAAGGATGCATTACTTTCATATTTGAAGTTTTGTTATTTGGTATGATATCATGCTCATTTTTCATAGATGTATCACTGCTTTAGAAACCAATGTAGACAAGGGAATAGTAATGATTACATAGTAGAATCTCATATATAGAAGGAAATAAATCCCTTACACTCAAGTTGTTGGATTCTTCATTTCAAATCTTATAAATCACTTTCATGATGTATGTTAATTCCATGATATTTGTAAAATGGTTGGCATTTGATTTTTCATACCTTTAGAAGGGATAATAATGATTAGGTAACAAATTGATTGATTTATTATTGAGTAGATCATATTAAATATTTTTTTGTCTAACATTCTTGTGAAACCAAATAGATGATTTATGTTGTGTTTTTCATAGTATCACGAGATTCATATTTTGTAAATACATACATTGTGGCTTCTATGGTGGAATTCCAATTCACTTGTATGAGCACATGTATCAAGTATAATATTTGTATCACATTCCTTTTCATTAACCTTAGAACTAGATTGATCATGATGTGCAAAGACATAATGGACATGGGTATTGGATGAGTCCTTTAGATGATGATATCTCATCCTTAACATACTTTATCTCAGTACTCATAACTTGAATTTGTATTTGAAAATGACATTGTAATGCTTAACATATTACAAGATAACTTTGTAATTATTTTCAGTGTTATAACCATCTAGTGATGAAGAATCCATATGATATGGCTAACAAGGAGATTTGTTTGGGGTATTATCCCTAGAATAATGATACACACATGAGATGCTTTGATAAATAATAAGGAAAGGATGACATATAATAGATCATATAAAAGAGAAAAAAATTGATTGTTAGATATGAGTAATCATAACCCTAAAATTTGTAACGAATGTAGGCAAAAAGTGTTTGCTTTAACAAAAATTTATTGTTTTCAACTTATTACAATGACCATTTATGAATATAGACAATAAATTGAATGAAAAAAGAGGAATATTTGAATATTATAACATGGAATAAAAAATTCCAAGTAGTTTGCAAAAAGTGTACATTTTTATGACTATGCCCTAATTACTAGAAATAGTAATTTTGAATTTCTAATAATTTGCTAAAACTTATGCCAAATAAAAAGGTTTTCATTTAATCTATAAAAATTAATAAAAAATAAGAGGTATTTAAAAAACAAGTCATTATAATTGAGATATGCGACAAAAGGTCATTTTGAAATCACGAAGCCCTAGGAAGAGATGCTAAGGGAAGGATTGAATATGTGACCCTAGGAAAATTTGTGAAAACTAGATTTAGGACATGTGATTTATGAAAATCAGGTTTCGATATGAATATGAAATGTAGATATGAAACCCTATGGTCGCTAAGGTTTTGAACAAGAATACATATTTAATCGCTCATTAGGTTCACCAAATATTTTCACCCTAATTAGTTTTCTAGGTTATGTTGATGTAAAACAAATAAGAATGATGAAATATTTCGTGACATTTAAACTATTTTGATTAATTAACTTTCAACAAAGTAAAGAATTCATAATCAAAATAATGCATTCACACTTGAAATGATTGATAAAAATTACTTACTCAAATGTACAAGAGGAGAGAGAAAATTAGTTGTACATTACATAATATAAATGATATAGATATTCAGGGTAGGAGAACATTATAAGAAAAACTATATATGATTTAGTGAAAGTTTTGGATCTGATGTAAACTCAAAAGGGGTAGGACTGTAAAGCTATTGGAGATTCTAGACATAATCTATACAGTCCTAACTTGGAAGTGTATGGTATTGTACCCTTTGATAGTTTAGACGTGTAACTTCCTGTGTGCTTTACTTGTATGGAAATGGTGTTTACTATGTTTCTCTCTTACTTGCATGAATTATACATGAATTGTAATCACTTGTAATAAAGTGGAAATCCTAACAACCTATAAAACCCTTCATCAGAGAATTAAAAACTAAAAGGAGAAAACATGTATGTGTGGTGAGAATGGAATATCCTTGGCGGTCAAACTCCCAACTAATAAACCAATCCAAGTGTTGCAATACATTCCATTATTACAAAATCAAGCCTTATGTAGTTATCATAGGCTCTTGCATAAGTGTGAATAGATAACCAACCCCGTAGGGGTGCCCCCATTTCTCTTGACACCAAAATAGAAATATAATGCGTAGTATATAATGAACCCGCTGTAGTAATAGTGAGATTTGGTGTTTCTTAGCTATGTGACCTAACCCTTTTTTTGATTGAAACCCTTTTTAATTCTTGGAGTGAATTTTTCTTTCTAAAACATGGCTCTATGACCTTTACATGCTTGGAAATTGAGGAAGCTAGTCTCTTTGACCATGTTAAGTTCTTCAGAATTATATTAGGAATTTATCTAGATGATGTGCAACTAATTTGGGTAGATTTAGGAACCCTTTGAGTGATTTTGGAATGATATTTTTAATAGGAGATTGTAAGAGTGCCAAGTGAGTTATAAAGTGACACTAACTCGCTTTTATAGTATTATATAGGTGAAATATTCTAATAAACTGGCCCTAGGAAGATGAAATGATCCAAATAATGTTTTGAAATTGAAATTAGATTTGATGAATGTGAATGGATGGGACCATATAGGTTAGACAAGACTGGACCTTACATCTTGACCCTTCCCTATGTTTTTGAACCAGAGAGATGAAAACCAAAATTGAAAGTTATGTCATGAATAATAGAGGTTTTATACTACTTTGATCAAATAATATTTTCATAATTAAGGATAGAGAAAAGTATAAAGATAAGAAAGTTGTAGAAGAGCTAGAGAGATGAGGTGATTGGATTATGAATGTGATAATTTGTCTTAGTAAGGAAGCATGATAAAACTTGGCATTACACAAGGACAAGTTACCAAATTTTAGTGTCTACACATATTATGTCGTATTACACCCAATGATCTTCAATGATAACATAATACTTGATTCACCATGGATACACTCAACACATGTTATACCTTCCACTTTACATGGTTTCATAAAGCTTGATTATAAAAATTATATTTATACTTGTCTCTTGGACTAGGAACTATTAAAATATTGTGACATGACAACCAAGGATTGTTATGTCCCATATATATAACCTACACCATTAAGGGATGAATAGAAAGTGTTCTCTATTGAAAAAACCTAGTTGAAGAAACATCCCCTCTATCCATATATAACTTTAGCTACCATCATTTATAAAAATTAGACCATAGCACTAGGTAACATAATAAATGTATTCAAAATCCTATAATGTTACCTACTTATTATTAACTGACAAGGGGTTGGTTACCACAAAAATCAATGCTCAAGTTTACCTCTACCACTATGTTTTTCCACACTTTAGACACATATAGGGTGTTTTCTAGTGAGGTACACCACACTTCTACTTATACTATGGAGCTCAATTTTATTTTGAACACATTGAAAACACCATTTATCCCTATTCATGGATACTAGATGAGTTCTCTAATGATGAGTCCCTCCTAGAATACCTAGGGCATATAAGGATCTCCTTCCCTATTATCACAAGAATACATTTCCTCATATAATGAGTGTCCATGTGTATTTGGTACATTTAAGATTCTATTTTTCCTGATGTCTAGGTTGATGAGCCCAATAATATCCATAATACACCATATATAAAGGACATATAAACTTTGTTGAATGAAGAAACTATAACTTTCAGATTACATTGTTCAAAACAAACCCTCAACCTATACATTAGCCATATTATTAAAATATGACAAGGAGACATCCCTTTTTTCAGGTAATCCATGATTTTCTAGACTTATTTTCTTGGGTTCACAATTATATCCTTAGGATTGATAGATTTTTTTACATACACAATATAGTAATTCACCTAAATGCTAAGCCAATACAACAAATGATCCCAAAAATAAACCCAATATTGCACTTCTTGTTAAGAATGACATTTTAAAATTTTTGGATGTCGGTTTTATCTACATCATAGAATACCTTTAGTGGATTTAAAATATTGTGCCAATGGAAAAACCTAATGGAGATATTTGATTTTGCACAAATATCAAAGAATTAAACAAATCATGTCTCGAAAGATAATTTTACATTACCAAACATTGACATGATTATGGACTCTATTGCATGATATAACATGCTCTCATTTATGGATGGTTTTACTAGATATAATTAAATCTAAATTAACCTTGCAAATTAAGAAAATACATCATTTACCACTCCATGGGAAACCTTTTGTTATAGAGTAATGTGATTTGGTTTAAAGAGTATAGAGTGCTACCTACTAGCGAGTAATGACACACATCTTTGACAATCTCATTAATAAAGACATTGATGACCATGTTGATGATATCATTTCTAAATCCAAATATTTATAGAACTATGCAATTTATTTATGATATATATTGTAACAATTTTGACAATTCAATGTATTTTCAAATCCCAAAATCATGTTTTGGAGTTACATATGAGAAAATACTTATATTCTTCATCTCCCAATGGGGTGTCAAAATTTGTCCTAAGAAGATAAAATCTATGATCTAAATTCCTCCACCTAAAAATATTTTATGGTTATGATTTATTCAAGGAAAAAAATTAAGCAATGCAATATTTTCTGGTGCAAATGGCCAATAAAATGACATCATTCATGCACATTCTAAAGAAAGATAAAATTTTGAATGAGAAAAATATTTCCAACATACTTTTAAAGAAATTAAATGGTAATTACTTAATCCACCACTAGTATGTATTCCTAATATATCTAATAAACCATTATTATTGTATATATTGAATATTGAGCATGCCCTTGGTGTTTTTTTTTGGATCAATATGATGATAACAATAAAGAGTGGGTGGTATATTATGTCAACCACAAATTACTTGAATAATAATGTAATTATAGAAAAATGGAAAAAATTATACTTAGATATGGTGTTTACAATAGATAATTTGTAACACTATCTTAGCAAGAATGAAACACATTTCATCAAAAAGTAGATCCACTTCAATTCCTATTGTCCAAACCACAATTATACAAACACATAACATAATGGATCATATTTATCATTGAGTTTGATTTCAAATTTTTCCTTAGAAATTTATCAAGGTACAAATCGATAAGCCAAAGCACCCTTTTAGGACGCCTTTCTTATAAACGAGGCCTCTTAGGAAGAGTTCACCGTATACAATATTTACATGGAGACATAGAACATGTTTTTTTATGGGTATAAATTCACTAGAGGGTTTGGAGTAGGAATTGTGATTATCAAACCCCATGGGGTGGCCATGAAATTTTCATTTAGTCTTAGGTATTCTTGTAAAAAATTAATTTTGAGAGATTGATACGACTCTCTTTTTCCAACACATTACAAGTATAACACATCAAGATTTATGGGGACTATAAATCAATGATAAATCAATTCCAAGATGTATATAATACCAAAGAGGAGATACTAATACCCTAATTAGTTAATCAAATACTACTGAGCTTCAAATCCTTTACAATTGAAAAACCTTCCACAAGGATAATATGCATATTGATGCCATGGTTAGTGTCACCTTGATCATCCCTATCAACATCAAGGATGACCAAACTATTTTCATATACACAAATTGTGACATGAATTAATTAATGTTGAAACCATTAAAACATCCAAAACTTTGATGATATATCATAGTGATTTTGATTTTGAGTAGGTGATGTTCATAAAAAAGGCAAGTGCCCACTTATATACAACTTCAAGTTTTATCTTCGATTGTTCAGGGGTTATCTAAAATGTGTGCTATGTTTCATCTACTCATGATATCACTACCTGGGGAATTCTCTAATGTAAAGACAAACATAGGAGGAATCCAACCCTCTATACCTAAAACATATGTTTGGTAACACCCATAGTTATCGTCACATCTCTGCATGCGTACTTGATAAAAGGGTTTTGTCTACCTGAATGGATGCATACAATACTTGAATGGTACATGGATATCTATAAATTTCTATATTAGGTATTTTTGTAGATAACACACCAAATCAAGATAAATTATGGTTAATGAAGCATCATGATATCTACTAATTATAGGATCCTTTTCAAATGATTTATTTACAATAAATCAATTTGTTGTTTAAATCATGAAGAGACATAATTGACCCTTCATGAAGTACATGATAACAAGTGTGACCGCCACTTTAGTGGAAAAGTTATGTCTTACAAGTTATTACAACAAGGATACTATTGGATCATGATGGAATAATAATGTTTTGATTATGAAAAAACATGCCAATAGTGTTCGAAACATGGAAAATGGTTGTTGTACCTTGGCCCTTTTCCTTATGTGATTTTGAACTAATTGGAACGATTAATCACATGTACATGTAAGGGCACAAGCTCGTTACCACTACTCGCTAAATATTTTACCAAATGGGTTGAGGCTATACCTTTAGAAACCACTACGGGCGAAGAAACATAAAATTTATTACTCCATCAAAATATCTCATGCTTTGGATACCCAACATCGTAGTCATAGATAATGTATCTTCATTAAAAAATTGAATACTAAAGAAGAGTTATGCTAAATTTAAAATCAAACACACTTTCTTTACAAATTACTACCCAAAAGATAATCGATAAGATGAAGCAACTAATAATATGATTACGAAGATTATAAGTAAAATAATCACCAAACATGATTATAAATAACAAAAATCAAATCATTTATGCACATTGACTTATCAAACAAGTGTTTGCACACCCAAAAAGTGACCCATTTCCCTATTCTATGGAAAAATTTAGTACTACCTAATAAATTGGAAATCCCATCCTTGCAAGTATCACTCAAATATATAATAAAAAATAACAATAAGCAATAAAAAAATTTGCTCGAACTAGAAATGTTACATAATAAGTAGATATAAGCCTTAGAACACCTAAAGGTCCATCATGCATGATTCATAAGAGATTATAATAAGAAATTTCAGTATTGATATTTTCAAGTTGGAAACTTTGTTTTAAAATAAAATCATAAAAAACCACTATAAAAATGAGATAAAAGGTAAATTTAAACCCAATTGGTTGGTCCCATATTTGGTTATTGATAAGGTTGAAATATGATTTTATCACCTACCTATGATAGATAGGAAACCCATCAAGAAGCTCATGAATATCATGAACTTATGAAAGTATTGTGTATGACATGCATGCAAATGAAATGTAAAAATATTAAACACGCTTTTAACATTATCAATATAGCAAAATAAAAAATTCAACAAATACAAAAAACAAACATCAACATACAAAATCATGACTCGAGCATAGTCAGTAATTACTATTTTATATTTTACATATGTTGTTTGTCACATTATCATATTTTATTTTTATAGAAACATGTGTTTCACAAGGTATATGAGTATGATCTAGGATACACACGAATCTACATGATTATAAAATCTAGACATGGCCTTTTCCTAGTGTCTTTGTTCATTTATGGGAATTTCTACACTATCAGGTACTTTTGTTCTATTTATTAGAAAAATCTTTCCATTTCTACTTCACACATCCTAGTTATGTTCATATTATATGTAGACACTAGAAAACACACCTTGTGCATAAGGTATCCTATGGTAAAAATACCAAAATAATATAAAAGCACAATAATCCCCAAAAATCAAATAATCCCCAAAAAGTAAATAAAAGTGTAAAACCCCACAAAAAGGTGATAAAAAACACCTCATCACTCATTTACTAATTGTCACCCACATACATTAATTGTGTCCATCCTACCTACCCATTTGCATTCACAATACACTATGGAAACATTATCTCACTCATCTATGCACATTGCAACCATATGTATCACAATATTCTATGCACTTAAAAACTATAAAACACCACTCACCCCCATCATTCCAACCCCTTGACTCTTATACATGAGCTTTTTACTTCTTTATTTGCATATTTCAGTATTGGAAGTTATGAAGAGGAAAAGGTGGACCACAAAGGACCCAGTGCAACTCGTGACCTCACAATTTTAGAAATATTTTAATGTAGGTGTCATTCACACCTACGACCGGTGTGTAACGTTATTACAATTTTTCAAATAATATTAACTGTAACTAGTTTATGACTGAGTAAGGTAAATCATTTCATTTTTATGCATTGTTTTGTCATTTTTTATGCAAATAAAATGTATTTTATCTCCTTAAATGGTTAGGGATATGACCGAGGTAGGTCCCCTAACCACAAGAATACTAATATTTTTCTAGTGTCTTCATGTAGGTTTTAAATTCAAATTTGGAAGTTTACCCACTTCATTCATTGAAGGAATCCATGATTATCCTTCCCATTTTCAATGGAAATGCAAGCCTATATATTTAGTAGTATTGATTTGTATATTTTATATTGACTAACACATATTTCAGGTCATCTAAATCTAGGTGTATATCTTGTAACCACGGTGGGGCCATTTTTGTTGTGGGAAAATTACTTTGTTTCTACGAATCTAATAATGTTTTCTTTAGGGTTTATAGTATTTTTATTTGGTGTTATTTTTCCATAACATTTTGTTGCAAATCCAACACTTGGTTTTGTAGATCTAACCAAAATTTAGTTGCGGAGTCAATCACAACTACGATTGTTGTGTGATTTGTCTAGAAATAAAAAATTTAGTTGTAAGCTAGTCATAGCAGTAATCATCATTCAATTTTTCTAGAAATAAAAACTATGGTTGTAACCATAAATGTCTGCAATTTTTCTAGAAAAAACTAACAATCTAGTTCAAGGTAGTCATGGATGCACTATTTTGTAATTTTGTTTCTTGAAAAAAAATGTTTAAGGGAAAGAATTTTATTTCTACTAATCACATATCATAAATCATTTTCTACATATACGCTTCCCTTGTACCATTAAGTGATATTGGGAATCATAAATAGCTTTGATATTTTTAGTTTTCTATAGTGCACAACAATGTCTAGTCCTCAAGTGGTTTTCGATGTTTATTGTTCTTTAGGTGACATTTATGGGTGAAATTTTCATGAGTGATCTACTATATCTTCTAACAAACCACAACAATGAAGTCTATGACATTGAACTTTTAAATAATCGTGGATTTATAAGGACACACATACACATCCATCCCCCCATTTTTCCACCATCATTGGTCATTAGGCATAAAACCCGAAGGTTTAGGACACCATCATATGATATATGAGGGATCCCATTCATACCAACTTCCATTGAGTTGGCGATTCCCTTTACGTATCGTTTACGATATATCAAAAGGCACACCTTTATTAGAGTGATATGAGCCAATTTCATCCATATGAAAAAATATTACATTTACATTTCACAAAATTCTAAAAACAAGACCTTCCAAAAACATATTTTTAGCTACATTCAATCACTTCTTGGTTGCATCCATGGCTATCCCTAACATCCAACACAATTTCTCCTAATTTTGACACTATCTATAGATTTTTTCCATTTTTAGAATTTTCTCGGACCCACTCGTAGGCATGATTTCCCTACGATTTTCCATTAGTCACATTTATGTAGTTTGTCATTACTTAGATACAATCTCCATCCCATTTCCCACATTCCATAATTTTTAAATTTTTCCCTGTGTATGTCTCAGACGTGATTTGTATTGTAATTTTTCATTCCATATTTTTCCTGAATCTTACGTTACAAGTGTGATTTGCCCTACCATTTTTTGTTTGATCATTTTCACATTTCTTCCATTTTGGTCCTTTTGCATCATCTGGACATCATCTCTCATATCCCATTCTCCATTTTCTCTCGATATGCCTTCATGTATGCTCTAGTCCCTTACACACTCTAGTCTACCCCTTATACACTTTGGTCCATTGTGCACTTCGGTTCACCCCTTATGCTCTCCAGTCCCTTGCACACTCTGGTTTTACCCTTGTGTGCTCTAGTCCCTGAGTGTTTTTGCCTATCTCTTGTATTCTATAGTACCTTGTGCACTCTAGTCCACCCCTTTCGCGCTCCGGTCCCTTATGCACTCTAGTATTCCCCTTGAACACTCTAGATCCTTATGCACTCTAATATTTCCTTGCATGCTCCGATATTCCCATTGCTTTCTCTTGTCCCTTACATACTCTTAATAACCACTTATGTGCTTTAGTAGCTTGTTTTTATAGCTTATCCCTTGCACACGATCCTTTCCTTATGCACTCTCATACATGCTTTTTCCCATCTCTTCACTTTACCATGGTCACATGCATGACCACATTGTAACCTTCGTGTAACCATCTTACAACCACTCCACAACATTCCTACAACTACCTCACAACCTTTTCTCGACACCTTTCTTAGATACCACCCCAACTATGAACAATGACCACAAATTTCCTAGCTCACCCCTTCACCAATCACATCCACACCCGAAATGAAATTCATCCACCTAGAAAAGCACATATCTCACCATTCACCTAGCAAATTAGGCCTAAATTCCTTGCTTTCTACCCTCACCACACACTAACGTCACCTTCCTAACCATGACACTTCCCATCTCACATCCTTACCCTCATTCCCACCCGATCATGCCTCGTAACCAAACATAACCCCATTTAATTGCGTACCGGTCATGCATATGATGTAAAATTATTCCTTTACCACTTCTTTACTAGTGTACCTTCCATTCTCCTCCCTTCTACACTTCCACACTATCTCCCACATATGTTAGTCATGCCGATGACCTAATTGATTCCTCTCTCTCTCTCTCATGCCCCCTCCTTTGTTTTTACTAGTTCTCATCTCTCCCTCTAAGCATTGGTCACACATGCAACTAAACGTTTTCTCATTCAAAATTAAAAATAGAAAAACCAAAAAAACAAATATTACTACCTAGTCGCAAGTGTGACTATGTTGAACCCTTCATATGTCCTACTAGTCATAGGCATGATTAACCACTTGTACCACAAAACAATGCAAAAAAAAAAACAAAAACAAAAAATTCCATACCATAGCCACCTAGTCGCACTTGCAAATTGTATAACACATAAAAATACTAAAAAAACCAAAAAAAACTCATCGGTCATGGGTGTGACCTAGCACTCATTCTAAAAAACAAAAAATTAATTTAAAAATAAAATAAAAATAACCACTACACTAGTTGAAACACAACATGATCGTCGACTTTTGGCCTAATTTTTAGTCGTAGGCGTGACCGAATATGAGAACACACAAAACAAACACAAAACTTAAAAACAAAACCATAAAAATAATCACACATTTGGGCCATGCCACCATGGTCTAGTCACGTTTATGACCAGGACATTCCCCTCTACTCTTGAGTGTGACTGGTTGTTCAATCAAACATAAAACTTAAAACAAAACAAAAAAACAAAAAAATCTTTTCTATCTGTCATGCTCATGACTAGTCTAGTTTGATTTCCTAGGAAGCCAATGGTGCCTATGATTGAGTGCTTATTAAAATGCACCAAAAAAATACCAAAATTATTTTTGGGGAATTGACTTGAACCAAGGCCTGTTAGCATATGGATTTGCACGCATGCAAATGACATGCAACATTGTGAGAACAAAATCCCTCCTCAATGAAGGTGAGTTTGCCTTTATTAAAAACCAAAATTGTATTTACATATGTACATTCAAAATTGTATGTGGGGGTGATTTAGAACATAAATGGAAAGAAAAGTGAATGAGGGGGATGAAATGGAATGAAGGAAAGAAATGGAAAGAAGTGAATAAAAGGAACATGCAAGAGTTAGGTAAAACAGAGCCTAATATTGCACGAAGAGGAAAGAGGAATAACTAACACAAATAAAATGAAGTTTGAGTTAGCTAAAGAGAATATGTAAAAGGGAACACACTTAAGAAAGTAGATAATCGAGCTTGATAATCACTTTGTAAACTAGAAAATAGAGTAATAACGTTGACGATAAGATAAAAGACAATATTTGCATGCAAGATTCAAACACTAACATCTAATGAACATAAGAACATCAAATGCTATAAGAGACAATGAATGGGACACAAAGTTCATATTTCATTAACTCCAAAATGTCTTCTCAAAAGAAAACAAAGTTTCTTTCTTTGAAGTAAAACTTGCATACAAAAGTATTTTCTTCTCCTCTCTCAAAGTCACCCTTTACAAATGAGCCCCTCACTTCCTTTTATAACCCAAAAGTTGGTTACAAAGTAGTTAGGGTTTTATATGATCATTAAATAAGGCACTTAAGTGACCTTTGAATTTTCAACCAACTTTATTAAAAAGTGACTAAAAATAGAAACCACTTAAGTTAAAAATTCATTTAAGGAAAAATACATAAATAAAAGAAATGGGTACATGTGGACCCACTTAAATGACTTAGACGCACATGTAGACATCCTAGTTAGCAATGCGCCACCCAGATCAAGACACCTAGGATTAGTGCCTTATCCATTGGGCCAAGATTCCACCTATCCTGGTCGTATGGGAATGAACTCATTGACCGTGCTCTGCAATCCTCCAAATGACAAGAGTGCCGAGCTTAAAACTTGAGTAATTCATCCACCCCTCCGTTTGAGCAATATCATGGTGTGAGAAAGTTTGTCTTCATTCGTATTCACATTCACAATTACACACAATTCTCCACATGCTCCGAATACCTTTCCATGGTGAATTATTCATTTTTCACGAGACCGTAGTCGTTATGCCACCTTGGTTTGTCAGAATCCAACTTTTGGTCTTTCGCCATTGAGAAGATCTCCAAGAGCCAAAATTGTAATTCACCTCCTAGAGTTATGTCTTTTGTCTTTGTCACCATCCCAAAGTGTTGGCATTCTGATTCACTCACGATCGTCCAATTCGAGAACATAACAACTTAAAGACTGGCCGATGAAGTATTGTGCGGTCTTGGTGAGAGTGATGAGGACACGCTTGAATGATGTGGCCTTGCTTGATGATCCACACAATTGCACTTGTCGTTGGTCTTGGTTTGTCGATGAATAGATCTGCCACAATGATCAAGTGAAAAATTGATGTAGACAAGATTCTCCCATTATCGATCTCTCGACGATGATAATGACTTTTGACTCCAAAGAGACCGAAAGTGCAATAAAGCTACGACTTATACCACATAATGAGGAAGTTAGAGGTTGCTTCCACTTTAGAGCCATTGGAGTTGAATCACCACACTATGCAGGTTTCGTGGTGCATCCATGCAAGTGATGACCAATTCAAAAACAAGCGTCGGGAAATTGTGACTCACCTTCGATTGATATGCGATCGCGAGAATCGACTATGTCAACATGTCCCAATTTAGTATCGGCGATGTTATTATAATCTGAATGGAGCGTCGAGGTGATTAGAATTCCCTGGAACCTATACCGCAACATCGTTTTGTTTGGAGATGACATGATTGTGACATAAGTGTGATTTCAGGCTATTACTTCCATCTTACAAAACTACACAAATTGCTTGTAAAACTAGCCTGCTAAAAATACCAAACGTCACCTTGAGCATCAAAAAAATTGGCAAGGAGCATATGAAGGTGAGGATAATTGAATGAAAAATTCATTTCTCTTGAGGATCATCTGATTCTAAAATATCAACTCTCAAAGTGAGTCACCTTGACAGGCTGAAAACTACGCATACAACGAAATCATGCAAACTGCATTTTATTTGACTATGTGAAAAATATCAAACGAACTGTTGTACATTTTATGTTTTGAAAATAAAAACATGAATGGGAATAATTCAATGAACCAAACCATTTCTCTTGATGATCATTTGGGCTCGAGATATGGATTCTCAAAGTAGGCCTTCTACAAGTTGAAACTGCGCACGCGGCAAAATCAAGTAAACTGGGTTTTTCTTGGGTTCGTGAAAAATATCAAATGAGGTGCTATACATTTGAAATTTGGAAAATGAGTATACGAAGATGGGAAGAATTCAAGGAACCAAACCTTTCTTCCCGATGATCATCTGTCTTCGAGATATCGAGCTCCAAAGTTGATTACTTCGACAGCTACTACCCGCGGCACGTTCTTTCCGCATCTATTGTTTTCTTCATTAAATTCATTTTTTTGTGCCGATATACATCGGTAATGTTTGAATGCATGATATTTTTGAATAATCTGAATACTTCTCACAAATGCATTATGAAAATGATTTTTTTAAATTAAATTCTCCCGATTTTTAATGACTTCGCGCAGGATTGATTCGAATTTTTTTATTCGCCTTGCTCACGTTCCTTGGTTGTGTTTCCTCCACGCATTCATTGGAGTTTCATTTCACTAGTGGCTGAATTTCTTCTATCTTTCATGTGCTTGATCTTCTACATTACTCTCCACGCTGGCTTGCCCAACAAAGCAAATGCTTTCTTTTAGTGTTTTCTTTGTTCTCCCATGCATGGACAAAATGCTTGGTTGTTTGGAATATTTGATTTGGACAGAAATGTGAATGTCTTTTCTCCCTACGTTGAATCTTGTAATCTTAATAAATTTCTATCCTCCTTCAAAATGCGTGGAAGCTTGTATTTGTTGACTCTTTTTTCTTAAAATATTCCAACTATCATCCATCTTGGAATATCGAGCTCCAAAGTTGATTACTTCGGACATTCCTACTACCCACGGCATGTTCATTCCGCATCCATTGTTTTCTTCATTAAATTAATTTTTCTTTGTGCCGATATACATTGGTAATGCATTTGAATGCATGATATTTTGAATAATCTGAATCTCACAAATGCGTTATGAAAATGACTTTTTTAAAATTAAATTCTCCCGATTTTTAATGACTTGCATAGATCGATTGGAAAATTTTTATTCACCTTGCTCACGTTCCTTGGTTGTTTTTCCTCCATGCATTCATTGGAGTTTCATTTCTTCTGGTGGCTGGATTTCTTCTATCTTTCATGTGCTTGATCTTCTACATTACTCTCCACGCTGGCTTGCTCAACAAAGCAAATGCTTTCTTTTACTGTTTTCTTTGTTCTCCCATGCATGGACAAAATTCTTGGCTGTTTGGAATACTTGATTTGGACAAAGCAATGTGAATGTCTTTTCTCCCCTACATTGAAGCTTGTAATCTTTATAAATTGCTATCCTCCTTCAAAATGCGTGGAAGCTTGTATTTGTTGACTTTTTTTTTCTTAAAATATTCCAACTGCTGCATTTAAATTCCTCCTGCTACGTGGGTGTTCTTATTTTCTTTTTTTTGTTTCCATACGTTAATGGCTCCTCTTCAAAAAAATTCTTCTTGATAATGGAGTCACATTAACCTCTCCAGTCGTTGGCACTTCATTTTTAGCCTCCTCCGGATCTTGTCATGCAACATGAGTCTCATCCATGCCTCCTTCCTTGAATCACCAACATTTGGTTTGCTTTTGCATTTGACATCGTCATTGTATCAACTATGGATTCTCGCACTAGTTACAAGCTTGTAGTATTTGCATCCAACACTTTGTTGTTATAGGCATCACCGTAGTTGTGAGTCTTGAAGAAAATGGAGCAACAAAGATCTTTGCGAGTGATAGGCGACATGACACAAGTTCAGGAGAAATGTTGGCCGGAACATATGAAGCCAAAGTAGGTGAGACAACTCAGTCAATGTGGAAGTAGTGGGAGTTAAAGAAGGCATTACAGAGCTTGAATTGCTGGTGTAAGAGGCATAACTGGTCCAAGATGGCTGTTGGAGTTCTTTGTTCAAGCTAAAAGCGTGGGTATACATGACCATGCTAAGCAATAGCTATATTTGGAGATGCTTTTCTTTGGAGAAGCTACCACAATCCTTTGGTGAGGAGTCATGAGATAATGACCCTTCGAGCTTATGGTGGGATTTGCCTCTATTTTGGCAAGTGAATGGATTACTAATTCTCTTCCTTCAAAATATGTGTGGAAAAATCCTTTTTGCTTGGCAAATGATGGAAGCGTTGAATTTGTTTGCTTCCACATTAGATCTTTGATTTTATTCCTTTTAATCCTAATTGTTGGTGTGTTGGAATTTTGATCCTTGACCAACGTTGAATCCTTGCTTTTCCTTGGCATTACATTATCCCTTGACTTGCGTGGAGATTATTTCCTTCACCGGTGTTGAATTTCCTTACGTATTTGTGTGGAGATTGTCCGAGAAGTGCACGGATTTTTGTTGTCTCAAGGTTGAATTCTCCTTATGCTTCCAAGTTGGATTCTCCTACAACTTGGACTCTCTTTTCCTTACTATGTGGATTCCTTGCTTGGCTATCAAAATCAAATGTGTGTATTAATCTTTGGTGTGACCGAGAGACTTCTCTTGCAACCTCCTCCTTTCACACGTGTATCCATGTCTTCTCTCTTGCATAGGCATTGAATTTCTCCTTCAAAACCAATGCATGGTGTTGAATTTCCATGACTGCCCTCTTTCACCAGCGTGGAAAACTGATTATGTTATTTCTCCTTTGGAATGGCCTTCGCTTGGACTGTCCTCCTTGTATTCCTCCTTCACAATGGCATTCACAGACTATTGTTTGATGGATGTGATAAAAATATTATTATGCTTCTTAGAAGAAGTAAGAAGCAATTTAGAAAGCTTCGTACGACTCTTTCCAACGAGTTCGATGGAGAAATTTATGAGGGTTAACCCAACATCCCCTCTTCCTAGGTAGTGGAATTAATTGGGGAAATGGGGAAGCAACGACCAATTGCCAGTGGGAATGACAAAGTGAGATGGTAATCTCCGTTTTATTTCCCATGTGGGAAATTGGGAGATTTTTCCCGTTTTTCAATTCATTAATTTGGAAATTGGGGAAGAAATCCCACGAGTGGGGATTTAAAGCAATTTTACCTAGAAAGGGAAATCCAAGCCCGAGGAAGCCAATTTGGCATCCCGCAATGGGAAGCGGAAAATTATTTTTCCCTGGCAAAAATTATCGATAGAATTTTAATTAATATTTATTTAATTAAATACTCCAAATTTATCAAAAATTAATTTTATTAAACAAAGATTAATTAATTAATTAATATTTAACGTGATTTGAGACCTGGCGGGAGGAGTTCTCACCGAAATGGACGAAAGCGAAGACTAGAACGATAAAAAAATGAAGCGGTCGTGATGAAAGTGATAAACCATGCAAAGTAACACTTTTGAAAAATTTCAAAATTTCCATTTTTATTATTATTTATTTATTTTACGAAGTCAAAATTGGCTGATAACAACTAGCTCTAATTGGGGACAAGGACTTCATGGATGCAACAACGAACCCAGACCAAAATATTCATGAACATGATCTCAAAATGATGGGGCACAAAAATGGTGATACAAAAGAGGAGACCAAAAGATGGGGAAAAGAAACAAACCAAAATCCTAATTACCTATGTACATATGGGGAACAACCCATTTTCAATTTTGGTATTGCTTGAGATATTGCCCATTGTAGGGCAAAGGCAAATGAGTTCCATTAGGATACGCCAAGTAATAGGTGTTATCTCCACATAAATGTTTGATTTTGAAAGGGCCTAGCCACAACAAATCAAACTTCCCATGCTTTCCTTTCGGTTCATGTCTCTTATCCTAGAGAAGAACCAAGTCATTGATTTGGAATTGCCTCTCTTTGGTTTTCCTGTCAAACAACCTCTTTACCTTGGATTGATGTTCCTCGATCCTGTTTGCCACTTGAATTCTTTATTCCTCAAGCTTGCTTAGGAACATGATCCTTTTATCTAATGCATTGGTGAAGCATTCATCATCAATTGCTTGGGCTAATTTTAATGTTGGTAACTCCAGTGTGATGGGAATTTGAGCATTGGTTCCATACAAAAGTTGAAATGGAGACATCCCGATTGCTCTCTTGGGGGTTATACGGTTATCCCAAAATGCATCACATAATTTTTGTGCAAAGTTATTTGATTTTCTTAGACTAACTTGCCTGACAATAGTAATGATGTTTTTGTTATTGGATTATGCTAGACCATTTCCCGAGGGTAGTAATCGACGAATGAGACAAAGACATCCCATACCCATAACAAAAACTTATCTTCTCTACGAAGAAAAATTTGAGGCATTTTCCATCACGATCTGTGTGGAATTCCATAACGGACCAATATATTTTCTTTGATGAAATCACAGTTACATAATAGATGTTTGTTTCTTTGGTATAGCTTGTACCCACTTTGTAAAGTATTCGGTTGTGGTGAGCACGTGAGTATGATCAACATTAGAATTAGGATTTAGAACCCCGATGAAATCTAAACCCCATTTTGAAATGGTTCTTCAATGACAATTAGTTTCAAAGGCAAAGCTGCCAATTTTGGTCTTCAATAAATTGGTGACAAGCTTCGCATTTTGTCACCCATTTCGAGCATCGAAAAACATAGTGGGCCGATAATAATGTGATTGAAAATTTTTATGGTACACCATCTGGGCAGAGGAATGACCACCATAAGCATGATTGTGAAAAGCTTCCAACAACCAAGGTTTTTGCTCTTTATCAACACACATCGAGGAACATGTCATCAATTCCTTTCTTGAACAAAGTGTTGTCCCAAATGACGTACCTGGCAGCTCTTAGTTTGATAGCTCTTTTTTCTTTAGCTGTCAGATTCTCTGGACACTCACCATATGTGAGAAATTAGGCTATATCAGAATACCATTCATTTGTGGTACTGATAAAAACCACTAGTGGTAAATTTTCCTCAATTGGTTCTTCTTCAGAGTCATCTCGTGGTTCATTCTCTATGATGAGTTGGCAGAGTCCTCTTCCTCGAACCAACTTGGTAGGCTTGATATCCAAATCATATTCCTGGATCTTGGAGACCCAATTACCTCTTTTAGATCCTGGTTCTTGTTGTTTCGCATCGATTTAACTGCGGTGTTTGGAACTAAGAATTTGGTGTGAGAATTCAACACATAATAGCTGAAGTGTTTCAAGGCTCTCACCACCGTGTACGCATGCATCTCAAGGGAGTGTAATTGAGTTCATGTTTCTTGAATCTAGAGCTCATGAATGCAATAGGATATTCGATTCCCTCTTGATTGTGTTGAGTCAGGATGACAGAGATTGTGTGTAGTGAAGCATAGTAATAGATTATGAAATCCTTTTTAAAATCAGGACACACCAATGTAGGGGCTTTTGCAATAGCCTTGATATTTTCAAATGTCTCTCTACCTTCCTTTAACCATTTGAAGGATTTTTTTCCTTTGATTATATTAGTGATTTCTTTAGTAGCTCAGTAAAATCTAGCACAAACCTTCTCAAAAATTTCACCTTCCCAAAGAAGGAATGAATTCCAGGCTTACTTGTAGGCAAGGAAAATTCTTGATAGCTTGAACATGCTCGAGATTGATCTTAGTTCCTTCCTTAGAAACAATATGACCTAGAGTCTCCTTAGGTAACTTCGAACAAAAAAAATTGGATTCAAAGAGATCTTATGAAGTCTACACCTTTGCAATATTTTCTCTAAATCTCTTAGGTGATCTTCTCACTTCTTTGAGAACACTGTCAAGTCATCTAGGTATATCACGATGATCTTGTCTTTATAATCTGTGAATGCCATATCCATAGCCCTTTGAAAGGTAGTGTTGCATTGATCAAACCAAAAGGCATTCTTCTATATGCGAACGTACCCCAAGGGGTGGTGAACATGGTTTTATGTTGATCTTCTCTAGCCACTTCAATCTGATTATAGCCAGAGAAACCATCTAGCATAGATAGCATTTCCGATCTAGTTACTACCTACAAAATATGGTCCATGACTGGTAGTGGGTAGTTATCTTTCAAGGAAGCTTGATTAAGATTGCGAGAAATCCACGTAAATCCTAATTTCTCCATTTTTCTTGTGAACCGGTACAATATTAGCTATCCAGGTCAAATGTCGAATAGGAAACACTATCTACGCATCTAACATCTTTTGAACTTCATGAAATATTGTCCCTGTAATCTTGGGATTATATTGTCTTTGCTTTTTCTTGAAAGGAACTACACCAAGTTTCAAGGGTATGGCATGCTCCATTTCCCTAGGTTGGAAAGACTTCAAGTCTTCATATGAGTAAGCCAAGACGTCATAATATTTGGTAAGGAGGCTTATGAATTTCTTGCACTCCTCAGGTGAGAAAAACTTACCGATGTTGACCAGGTGAGTTTTATCCTTGGTATTGATGTTAACTTGCTCGTAGTTAGAAGAATTCGCAAGTCCTTCTGCTCTTTCTCTTTGATAAACCTGTCATGTTTATCGAAAATTTATTCAAGTGAAACCAATCCTTTGGGAATTTTATTTCCTTTGAGTTGAATGATACCATCACCAGGATCTTCGTTCTCAACTCCTTCTTGAATGGGTGAGGTCGTCGATTTGTGAAATGCAGAATCACTTCCTTTAAAGTACAATTGTTCAAAATTATCCCTCTTTTCCAAGAAAGCAATAATTTGTTGATCATCATTGAATACTTGCCAATTTTCTGCATTGTTAGGAACACTTGGCCTAAAAACCATTTCAATGGTGTATTTGTCTTGATCAAACTCGAATGTGGAATCGAATGAAATTGAGACTACTAGAGAATTTACTTTCTCATTCTTTTCACGAGGGACAAATTTTATGGAAAAAGCGTCGAAGACTTCTATCGCATCCCACACTTTATTTCTGTAGTGTCTCAAACGATCATTCTTTACTTGGAACTGATTTGGTACTTGTTTCACGATCAATTCCACATCTCTAAAGACTTACATATTTTTATCCCTTTCTCCTCTATAACTTGGAGGCCAAGGATTAATGCCTCGTACTCTGCAGTGTTATTAGTATTTGAAAATTCAAGTTTGTAGGAAAAAGGAAATATTTTACCATTTGGTGATACGAGCACCACTCCTATGCCATAACCCATCGAGCAACCACTTCCATCAAACTCAAGAGTCCGGATCTCATTGGAATCTTGGCAAGTGATCTCAGGGGTATGAATTTCGGTAATCATCATATAATTACCCATACTTGAGACTTGGAAAAGGATCGTGCATGAGGATCTCGGTTTTAGTTAACGCAAACTTTTCCGACCTTCCGACATCAGCTTCTTCATTTCACCATTGATAGGGATCATGGCATGAGACCAATCCATTTGAATCTCTCCACCTAGATCTCTGCAAAATTTCTGCTCAACAACATACCATACGAAGCGGGAATGTCAGCAACTAAAATAGTTACCTTAACTCGCTTTTGAGGGAATTGGGCTAAAACCATTTGGGCGTCTTTAATCTACCCGATCAGAGGAACTTGCTTGGTTTCCATGGAGTAACATGATCGAATGTTCTTGTACAAGTCAAACCAAGAGCATGTGCTACTTTTTCTAGCATCACATTATCCAAGGCTCAGAGTCTATAATGCAATTGCTTAATTTGCATTCGTTGATTAGAAAGGACACAAAGAAAGGTTCAATCTTTTCATTTGAAGGTGTAGTGGCTGCCACAATATTTTGAGTTTTCCCATCTTTGGGAGTTTTTAGAATTCCTTTGGAGGAATGAACAATAGAGTTGCCTTTGATAAACTAGACCAATTTCTCGAGTTGATCCTTATTGGACTTCAAGTACTCTGCCTGTGACATGGAAATTTTTGTTTTATTGATATGATCAATGATATCAAATTTGGGCAAAGTAACCGTACTTGATGTCTCAGATACTAGTTCTTTCGAACTTGATGATGGCACACTTTTGACCTTTGCTTGGGCTTGGTTGATACTGATGTAGAAGAAGAAACTTTCTTCGTAGCTGATTTATCTATGGATTGACTCAACAAAGGTTCTCCTTTCTTTAAGATAGTTTTGACCTTAAGAGTCTTAGCTATCTTTGATTCTTTGGAAGCTTCTTTAATTTTGGATTCTTTAGGAACTTCCTTGGAAACCTCTTTATCTCTCGCCTTGGTGGAATTTTGCTCCTTTTTTTGAGAGTGTGTGAAGACAACGAAAGACTGGCTATTCATATCTTATATAATTTCTTTGTATTTGTCTTCCTCTTCTGAACGGTACTAAAAGAAATGATTATTAATTTCTCCCTCAGGGTCTTTAACTTCAGGTTCAGATGTTCCAGAATTCGGCTCTTCCTCATCAACCTCGATGACTTCAACTTCATCGTCACTTTCTTCAATGACATCACATTTTGAGTTAGTTGTGGGAGCTTCTTCAATAACAAGCCTCGTCGGAGGACCTACAATCCTGGATTTGTTGGGAACGTAGCCTTTCCTTGGAATGTCTTTGTAAGGAGAGGGTTTACTACTCTGAGCAACTTGCTTTTTCAAAGCTAGCACATCATTAGCTAACTTAGTAAGTATAGCTTCTAAAGCATTGGAAGTTTCTTGAATCTTTCCTGTGAGGGAAGTTTTCTTGAATTTTCCTGCCATGATTAAGTCATCCTAAATTTCTATGGCCAAGGATTGAGCAAGTTCAAAAGTATCCACTCTAGCCCTTCTCAGCTGATAGCACACTTTTGGTTGTTGTGTGTTAATAAAGAAACATTTTGTTTGTCAAGATTCGGGTGAATCCGATAGGAACTTTATTCACCATTTTGTTGAATTTAGCCATGAAATTCCTCATGGGTTTTGTTGGCTCTTTCTTTACCTGAGATAGTTGGGCAAGAAGAGCATGTTCATCTTTATCATCTTGAATCGATCTTCAAACTTAGTTTTCATATCATTCCAATTTGTAATGCATCCATTTGGTAGATGATGAAACCAATCTGCAGCAACATCATGCAATGTTTCAACAAAAAGTGAATAACAACATCTTCATATTCTACCGATAAAACAACACATGTAGCGAAAAAGGTAGAAATATGGTCATCTAGTGATGTCTTCCCATCTCCATTGAACTTGGGAAGAATATTTCTTGATCCTCGTGGGAGTTCATGTCAAGCTGGTAAGGCCAATGGGCCTATGACATTTCCCCATGGTACGTTGACTGCCATTTTGGGAAAGGTGGTATGCGAAGGTAAAACAACGTGAGCAAGGACAAGTGCTTGACTGGTAGTGATTCCTTCCTTTCTTTCTCTTTCAAGACTTGATGCAAGGCTTGCAGATCTACAAGGTGTGTTCTTCTTTGGAGGAGATAACTTGAAACCAAACTTTCCTTGAAAGTCAAAAATGGGATTAGATCAAACTTTAGCTTTTTCTCCTCACATAAACCTCTTTCCTTCCAGTTTGAAATCTTTATTGTGAAGGGATCACTGACATGTTCTAATCAGCTCTAGCCTTTTCTCTTCACTCTCTTTCTTGAGCTATTTGCATCTGAATAACTCTAGTGACTCTCGCGGCTTTCTCTTATTCGTTATCTAGTACTGATGTGGCAAGATGAAAATGATAGTTGTTTGTGCACTTTTCCCAAATAACTTGCCTCAAATCTGATGATATGTCTTCTTGAGTATCTGCAAAAATAAGATTTGGTTGCAAGATAGGTGGGTTACCTGTAATAGTCATACAAATTATTACCTTGGTGGAAGAGGACCGTGTCGATGAACAACGATCAACACGTGTCGGGAGGTCTCCGCCACAAGTGAAGGTGCTCTTCTTCTAAGGTCTTGATGTAGCTTTATCTTTCAATGACTCTATCATCAGCCAAAAATTGCTACAAACTTTCATAGTTTTCCCAAGCTCTTTGTTTGAAGGTTAGCAGCAATGTCTCCTTGAAAATCTTCGTCAGGCACAAGGTTTGGTTGAAGAACTAGAGCTTGTGTAGAGGGGATAGTCATAAAGATTTAACCAAACATTGGTTAACAATTCTTGAATCCCCAGTAGAGTAACCAAAACCTGTTAGCATATGGATTTGCACACATGAAAATGACATGTAATAGTGTAGGAACGAAGTCCCTCCTCAATGAAGGTGAGGTTGCCTTTATTGAAAACCAAAACTATATTTACATATGTACATTCAAAATTGTATGTGGGGGTGTTTTTGAACATCAATGGAAAGAAAAGTGAATGAGGAGGATGGAATGGAATGAAGGAAAGAAATGGAAAGGAATGAATAAAAAGAAAATTCAAGAGTTAGGTAAAACAAAGCCTAATATTACACGAAGAGGAAAGAGGAATAACTAACACAAATAAAACAAAGTTTGAGTTAGCTAAACAAGAATATGTAAAAGGGAACACACGTAAGCAAGTAGATAATCAAAGCTTGATCACTGTGAACTAGAACAACAGATTAATAACATTGACAATAAGATCAAAGATAATATTTACATGCAAGATTCAAACACTAACATCTAATGAACATAAGAACATCAAATGTTATAAGAGAAAATGAATGGAACACAAAATTCATATTTCATTAACTCCAAAATGTCTTCTCAAAAGAAAAAAAAGTTTCTTTCTTTGAAGTAAAGCTTGCATACAAAAGTATTTTCTTCTCCTCTCTCAAAGTCACCCTTTACAAATGAGCCCCTCACTTCCTTTTATAACCCAAAAGTTGGTTACAAAGTAGTTAGGGTTTTACATGATCATTAAATAAGGCACTTAAGTGACCTTTGACTTTTTCAACCAACTTTATTAAAAAGTGACTAAAAATAGAAACCACTTAAGTAAAAAGTCATTTAAAGAAAAATACATAAATAAAATAAATGGGTACATGTGGACCCACTTAAATGACTTGGACGCACACGTAGACATCCTAGTCAAGCAATGCGCCACCTAGATCAAGACACCTAGGATCAGTGCCTTATCCATTGGGCCAAGAGTCTGCCTATCCCGGTCATATGGGAATGAACTCATTGACCGTGCTCTACAATCCTCCAAATGACAAGAGTGTTGAGCTTGAAACTTGAGCAATTCATCCACCCCTCTGTTTGAGCAATATCCTGGTGTGAGAAAGTTTGTCTTCATTCGTATTCACATTCAAAATTACACACAATTCTCCACATGCTCCGAATACCTTTCCATGGTGAATTATTCATTTTCATGAGAATTGTAGTCGTTACACCACCTTGGTTTGTCAGAATCCAGCTTCTGGTCTTTCGCCATTGAGAAGATCTCCAAGAGCCAAAATTACAATTCACCTCCTGGAGTTATGTCTTTTGTCTTTGTCACCATCCCAAAGTGTTGGCATTCTGATTCACTCATGATCATCCAATTCGAGAACAGAACAACTTAAAGACTGGCCGATGAAGTATTGTGCACGGTGCTAACTGAGAGCTGACAGGGACATGCTTGAATGATGTGGCCTTGCTTGATGATCCGCACAATTGCACTTGTCGTTGGTCTTGGTTTGTCGATGAATAGATCTACCACAATGATCAAGTGAAAAATTGATGTAGACAAGATTCTCCCATTATCGATCTCTGCCGATAACAATGACTTTTGACTCAAAGAGACCAATGCCAATAGCTACGACTTATACCGCATAATGAGGAAGTTAGGGGTTGCTTCCATTTCGGAGCCATTGGAGTTGAATCGCCACACTATGTAGGTTTCGTGGTGCATCCATGCAAGTGATGACCAATTCAGAACAAGCGTCAGGAAAATTGTGACTCGCCTTCGGTTGATATGCGATCGCAGAATCAACCTATGTCGATGTGTCCCAAGTTAGTATCGACGATGTTCTCATACTCTGAATGGAGTGTCGAGGTGAGTAGAATGCCCTGGAACCTATACCACAACATCGTTTTGTTTGGAGATGACATGATTGTGACAGAAGCGTGATTTCAGGCTATTACTTCCATCTTACAAAACTACACAAATCACCTGTAAAACTAGCCTGGTAAAAATACCAAACGTCACCTTGAGCATCTAAAAATTGGCAAGGGAGCATATGAAGGTGAGGATAATTGAACAAAATAATTCATTTCTCTTGACGATCATCTGAGTCTAAAATATCAACTCTCAAAGTGAGTCACCTTGACAGGCTGAAAACTGCGCGCAAATGAAATCATGCAAACTGCATTTTATTTGACTCCGTGAAAAATATCAAACGAACTGCTGTATATTTGAATTTTTGCAAATAAGTACATGAATGTGGGAATAATTCAATGAACCAAACCAGAACCAAACCATTTTTCTTGACGATCATTTGGGCTCGAGATATGGATTCTCAAAGTAGGCCTTCCGCCAAGCTGAAACTACGCGCGTATGGCAAAATCAAGTAAATTGGGTTTTCTTGGGTTTGTGAAAAATATCAAATGAGGTGTTGCACATTTGAAATTTGGAAAATGAGTATACGAAGATGGGAAGAATTCAAGGAACCAAACCTTTCTTCCCGACGATCATCTGTCTTGAGATATCGAGCTCCAAAGTTGATTACTTTGACAAACTACTACCCACGACACGTTCTTTCCGCATCTATTGTTTTCTTTCATTAAATTCATTTTTCTTTGTGCCGATATACATCGGTAATGCGTTTGAATGCATGATATTTTTGAATAATCTGAATACTTCTCACAAATGCGTTATGAAAATGATTTTTTAAATTAAATTCTCCTAATTTTTAATGACTTCGCACAGGATTGATTCGAAATTTTTTATTCGCCTTACTCACATTCCTTGGTTGTGTTTCCTCCACGCATTCATTGGAGCTTCATTTCACTGGTGGCTAGCTTTCTTCTATCTTTCACGTGCTTGATCTTCTACATTACTCTCACTGGCTTGCCCAACAAAGAAAATGCTTTCTTTTAGTGTTTTCTTTGTTCTCCCATGCATGGACAAAATGCTTGGTTGTTTGGAATATTTGATTTGGACAGAAATGTGAATGTCTTTTCTCCCCTACGTTGAATTTTGTAATCTTACTAAATTTTATATCCTCCTTCAAAATGCGTGGAATCTTGTATTTGTTGACTCTTTTTTCTTAAAATATTTGCTGGAAAACATTGCATTTAAATTCCTCCTGCTATATGGGTGTTCTTATTTTCTTGTTTTGTTTCCATACGTCAATGGCTCCTCTTCAACAACTTTTTCTTTTGATAATGGAGTCGCATTAACCTCTCAAGTTGTTGGTAATGCCTTTTTAGCCTCCTCCAGATCTTGTGCAACAGTCTCATCCATGCCTCCTTCCTTCAAATCACCAACATTTGGTTTTGCTGCATTTGACACTGTTGTATCAACTATGGATTCTACACTAGTTATAGGCACTGTAGTATTTGCAGCCAACACTATCATTATAGGCACCACATCAAGTTGTAAAGTCTTTGAAGAAAATGGAGCAACAACATATGCTGAAGTGACAATGATAGCTGGCATGACACCAGTTGCAGGAGAAGCTATCGGAACAAATGAAGCCAAAGTAGGTGAGACAACTCTAGTCAATGTGGAAGCAGTGGGAGTTAAAGAAGGCATTACAGTAGCTGGAATTGCTGGTGTAAGAGGCATAACTGGTCCCAGAATTTGGAGTTCTTATTGAATCTAAAACTATGGGTGTAACACCATGCATTGCTAAGAATAAGTATATTTGGAGATGCTTTTGCTGGAGAAGCTACCACAACTATCACTGGTGAGGGAGCCATGATAACGATCCTTGAGCTTATGGTGGGATTTGCCTCTATTTTGGCAAGTGAATGGATTACTAATTCTCTTCCTTCAAAATTTGCGTGGAAAACTCCTTTTCTGCTTGGCAAATGATGGAGCGTTGGACTGTTTGCTTCCACATTGGATCTTTGATTTTATTCCTTTTAATCCTAATTGTTGGTGTGTTGGAATTTTGATCCTTGACCAGCATTGAATCCTTGCTTTGCCTTGGTGTAGAATTATCCCTTGACTTGCGTGGAGATTATTTCCTTCACCAGCGTTGAATTTCCTTTTGTATTTGCATGGAGATTATCCAGAAGTGCCTGGATTTTTGTTGTCTCAAGGTTGAATTCTCCTTATGCTTCCAAGTTGGATTCTCCCTACAACTTGGACTCTCTTTTCCTTATTGCGTGGATTCCTTGCTTGGCTATCAAAATCAAATGTGTGTATTAATCTTTGGTGTGACCAGAGACTTCTCTTGGCAACCTCCTCCTTTCACACATGTATCCATGTCTTCTCTCTTGCATAGGCATTGAATTTATCCTTCAAAACCAATGCATGGTGTTGAATTTCCATGAATGCCCTCTTTGTTGCATGGATAACTGATTATGTTATTTCTCCTTTGGAATGGCCTTCGCTTGACTGTCCTCCTTGTATTCCTCCTTCACAATGGCATTCACAGACTATTGTTTGATGGATGTGATAAAAATATTATTATGATTCTTAGAAGAAGTAAGAAGCAATTTAGAAAGCTTCGTATGACTCTTTCCAACGAGTTTGATGGAGGAATTTATGAGGGTTAACCCAACTTCCCCTCTTCCCAGGTAGTGGAATTAATTGCCAGGGGAAATGGGGAAAGCAACGACCAATTGCCAACGGGAATGACAAAGTGAGTTGGCAATCTCCGTTTTATTTCCCCATGTGGGAAATGGAGATTTTTTTCCCATTTTCAATTCATTAATTTGGCAATTGGGGGAAGAAATCCCACGAGTGGGGATTTAAAGCAATTTTGCCAGGAAAGGGGAAATCCGGGCCCAGGAAGCCAATTTGGCATCCCCGACAATGGGAAGCGGAAGCTTTTTTCCTTGAAAAAATTATCGAATGAATTTTAATTAATATTTATTTAATTAAATACTCCAAAGTTATTAAAAATTAATTTTATTAAACAAAGATTAATTAATTAATTAATATTTAACGCGATTTGAGACTTGGCGGGAGGAGTTCTCACCCGAAATGGACGAAACGAAGACCGGAATGATCACAAAAATGAGACAGTCGTGATGAAAGTGATAAACCATGCAAAGTAACACTTTTGAAAAATTTCAAAATTTCCATTTTTATTATTATTTATTTATTTTACGAAGTCAAAATTGGCTGATAACAACTAGCTCTAATTGGGGACAAGGACTTCATGGATGCAAAGAACAGAACCTGCACCAAAATATTCATGAACATGATCTTGAAATGATGGGGCACAAAAATGGTGATACAAAAGAGGAGACCGAAAGATGGGGAAAAGAAACAAACCAAAATCCTAATTACCTATGTACATATGGGGAACAACTGTTTTCAATTTTGGTATTGCTTGAGATATTGCCCTCTCGTAGGGCAAAGGAAAATGAGTTCCATCAAGAATACGCCAAGTAATAGGTGTTATCTCCACATAAATGTCTGATTTTGAAAGGGCCTAGCCACAACGAATCAAACTTCCCATGCTTTCCTTTTGGTTCATGTCTCTTATCCTAGAGAAGAACCAAGTCATTGATTTGGAATTGCCTCTCTTTGGTTTTCCTGTCAAACAACCTCTTTACCTTGGATTGATGTTCCTCGATCCTGTTTGCCACTTGACTTCTTTGTTCCTCAAGCTTGCTTAGGAACATGATCCTTTATCTAATGCATTGGTGAAGCATTCATCATCAACTACTTGGGCTAATTTTAATGTCTGGTAACTCCAGTGTGATGGGAATTTGAGCATCGGTTCCATACAAAAGTTGAAATGGAGACATCCCGATTGCTCTTTTGGGGGTTCTACGGTTAGCCCAAAATGCATCACATAAATTTTTGTGCCAAGTTCTTTGATTTTCTTCGACTAACTTGTGCACAATAGTAATGATGTTTTTGTTACTGGATTCTGCTTGACCATTTCCCTGAGGGTAGTAATCTAACGAATGAGACAAAGATATCCCATACCCATAACAAAAACCTATCATCTCTATAGAAGAAAAATTTGAGGCATTTTCCATCACGATCTTGTGTGGAATTCCATAACGGACCAATATATTTTCTTTGATGAAATCACAGACACGCAATAGATGTTTGTTTCATTGGTATAGCTTCTACCCACTTTGTAAAGTAGTCAGTTGCGGTGAGCACGTGAGTATGACTAGCACTAGAATTAGGATTTAGAACCCGATGAAATCTAAACCCCATTGTTGAAAGGGTTCTTCAATGACAATTGGCTTCAAAGGAAAAGCTGCCAATTTTGGTCTTCCAACAAATTGCTGACAAGCTTCACATTTTGTCACCCATTTCTGAGCATCGAAAAACATAGTGGGCCAGTAATAATGTGCTTGCAAAATTTTATGAGCCATTACTGGGCCAAAGAAATGACCACCGTAAGCATGATTGTGAAAAGCTTCAAACAACCTAGGTTGTTGTTCTTTATCAACACATCTGAGGAACATGTCATCAATTCCTTTCTTGAACAAAGTGTTGTCCCAAATGACGTACCTAACAACTCTTAGTTTGATAGCTCTTTTTTCCTTAGCTATCAGATTCTCTGGACACTCACCATATGTGAGAAAGTAGGCTATATCAGAATACCATTCATTTGTGGTCGATAAAAACCACCAATGGTAAAATTTCCTCAATCGGTTCTTCTTAGAGTCATCTCATGTAGTTCATTCTTTGCGATGAGTCGCAGCACAGTCCTCTTCCTGAACCAACTTGGTAGGTTTGATATCCAAATCATATTCTTGGATCTTGGAGACCCAATTACCTCTTTTAGATCCTGGTTCCTGTTGTGTCAACATCGATTTAACTGCGGTGTTTGGAACTAAGACTTTGGTGTGAGAATTCAAGACATAGTAGCTAAAGTGTTTCAAGGCTCTCACCACCGCGTACGCATGCCTCTCAAGGGGAGTGTAATTAAGTTCATGTTTCTTGAATCCAAAGTGCTCATGAATGCAATAGGATATTCGATTCCCTTTCGATTGTGTTGAGTCAGATGGCGGAGATTTCGTGTAGTGAAGCATAGTAATAGATTATGAAATCCTTTTTAAAATCAGGACACACCAATATAGGGGATTTTGCAATAGCGCCCTTGATATTTTCAAATGCCTCTCTACCTTCCTTTGACCATTTGAAGGATTATTTTCCTTTCATCATATCAGTGATTTCTTTAGTCAGCTTAGTAAAATCTAGCACAAACCTTCTCAAAAAGTTCACCTTCCCAAAGAAGGAGTGGACTCCAGGCTTACTTGTAGGCAAGGAAAGATTCTTGATAGCTTGAACATGCTCAAGATTGATCTTAGTTCCTTCCTTAGAAACAATATGACCTAGGAGTTTCCCTTCTGTAACTCCGAACACAAACTTTTTGGATTCAGAGAGATCTTATGAAGTCTACACCTTTGCAATATTTTCTCTAAATCTCTTAGGTGATCTTCTCGCTTCTTTGAGAACACTGTCAAGTCATCTAGGTATATCACGATGATCTTGTCTTTATAATCTGCGAATGCCATATCCATAGCCCTTTGAAAGGTAGCACCGGCATTGATCAAACCAAAAGGCATTCTTCTATACGTGAATGTACCCTAGGGGGTGGTGAACATGGTTTTATGTTGATCTTCTCTAGCCACTTCAATCTGATTATAGCCAGAGAAACCATCTAACATAGATAGCATTTCCGATCCAGTTACTACCTGCAGAATATGGTCCATGACTCGGTAATGGATAGTTATCTTTCAAGGAAGCTTGATTAAGATTGCAGAAATCCACGCAAATCCTAATTTCTCCATTTTTCTTGCGAACCGGTACAATATTAGCTATCCAGGTCGAATGTCAAATAGGAAAAATATCTCGTGCATCTAAAATCATTTGAACTTCATGAAATATTGTCCCTACAATCTTGGGATTATATTATCTTTGCTTTTACTGAAATGAACTACACCAAGAATCAAGGGTATGGCATGTTCTATTTCCTGGTTGGAAAGACTTCAAGTCTTCATATGAGTAAGTCAAGACGTCAGAATATTTGGTAAGGAGGCTTATGAATTTCTTGCACTCCTCAGGTGAGCAAAACTTACTGATGTTGACCAGGTGAGGTTTATCCTTGGTATCGATGTTAACTTGCTCGTATTCAGAGAATTCGCAAGTCCTTCCTGCTCTTTCTCTTTGATAAACCTGTCATGTTTATCAAAATTTATTCAAGTGAAACCAATCCTTTGGGAATTTTATTTCCTTTGAGTTGAATGATGCCATCACCAAGATCTTCATTCTCAACTCCTTCTTGAATGGGTGAGGTCATCGATTTGTGAAATGCGAATCACTTCCTTCAAAGTACAATTGTTCAAAATTATCCCTCTTTTCCAAGAAAGCAATAATTTGTTGATCATCATTGAATACTTGCCAATTTTTTGCATTGTCAGGAACACTTGGCCTAAAAACCATTTCAATGGTGTATTTGTCTTGATCAAACTCTGAATGAGGAATCATTAATGAAGTTGAGACTACTAGAGAATCTACTTTGTCATTCTTTTCACGAGGGACAAATTTTATGGAAAAAGCATCGAAGACTTCTATCGCATCCCACACTTTATTTCTATAGTGTCTCAAACGATCATTCTTTACTTGGAACTGATTTCTTACTTGTTTCACGATCAATTCCACATCTCCAAAGACTTCCAAATTTTTTATCCCTTTCTCCTCTGTAACTTGGAGGCCAAGGATTAATGCCTCGTACTCTGCAGTGTTATTAGTATTTGAAAATTCAAGTTTGTAGGAAAAAGGAAATATTTTACCATTTGGAGATATGAGCACCACTCCTACGCCATAACCCATCGAGCAACCACTTTCCAAACTCAAGAGTCCGGATCTCATTGGAATCTTGGCAAGTGATCTCAAGGGAATGAATTTCAGCAATCATCATATAATTACCCATACTTGAGACTTGGAAAAGGATCTGTGCACGAGGATCTCCGGTTTTAGTTACCGCGAACTTTTCCTGACCTTCCGACATCAGCTTCTTCATTTCACCAATGATAGGGATCATGGCGTGAGACCAATCCATTTGAATCTCTCCACCTAGATCTCTCCAAAATTTCCTCGCTCAACAACATACCATACGAAGCTGGGAATGTCAACAACTAAAATAGTTACCTTAACTCACTTTTGAGGGAATTGGACTAAAATCATTTGGGCATCTTTAATCTACTCGATCAGAGGAACTTGCTTGGTTTCCATGGAGTAACACGATCCGATTGTTCTTCTTACAAGTCAAACCAAGAGCATGTGCTACTACTTTTTCCAAAGATCACATTATCTCGAGGCTCCAGAGTCTATAATGCAATTACTTAATTTGCATTCGTTGATCAGAAAGGACACAAAGAAAGGTTCAATCTTTTCATTTGAAGGTGTAGTGGCTGCCACAATATTTTGATTTTTCCCATCTTTGGGAGTTTTTAGAATTCCTTTGGAGGAATGAACAATAGAGTCGTCTTTGATAAACTAGACCAATTTCTCGAGTTGATCCTTATTGGACTTCAAGTACTCTGCTTGTGACATGGAAATTTTTGTTTTATTGATATGATCAATGATATCAAATTTGGGCAAAGTAACTGTACTTGATGTCTCAGATACTAGCTCTCTCGAACTTGATGATGGCACACTTTTGACCTTTACTTCAGGCTTGGTTGATACTGATGTAGAAGAAGAAACTTTCTTCGTAGCTGATTTATCTATGGATTGGCTCAACAAAGGTTCTCCTTTCTTTGAGATAGTTTTGACCTTAAGAATCTCAGATATCTTTGATTCTTTGGAAGCTTCTTTAATTTTGGATTCTTTAGGAACTTCCTTGGAAACCTCTTTATCTCTCGCCTTGGTGGAATTTTGCTCCTTTTTTGAGAGCGTGTGAAGACAACGAAATACCGGCTATTCATATCTTATATAATTTCTTTGTATTCGTCTTCCTCTTTTGAACGGTACTAAAAGAAATGATTATTAATTTCTCCTCGTGGTCTTTAACTTCGTGTTCGGATGTTCTATAATTCGGCTCTTCCTCATCAACCTCGACGACTTCAACTTCATCGCACTTTCTTCAATGACATCACATTTTGAGTTAGTTGTGGGAGATTTTTCAATAGCAAGCCTTGTCGGAGAACCTATGATCTTGGCTTTGTTGGGAATGTAGCCTTTCCTTGGAATGTCTTTGTAAGGAGAGGGTTTACTACTCTGAGAAACTTTCTTTTTCAACGCTAGCACATCATTAGCTAACTTAGTAAGTATAGCTTCTAAAGCATTGGAGTTTCTTGACTCTTTCTGTGAGGGAAGTTTTCTTGAATTTTCCTGCCATGATTAAGTCATCCTAAATTTCTATGTCCAAGGATTGAGCAAGTTCAAAATTAGCTACTCTATCCCTTCTCAACTGATAGCACACTTCTGGTTGTTGTGTGTTAATAAAGAAACATTTTTGTTTGTCAAGATTCGGTGAATCCCGATAGGAACTTTATTCACCATTTTGTTGAATTTAGCCACAAAATTCCTCATGGGTTTAGTTGGATCTTTCTTCACCTGAGATAGTTGGGCAAGAAGAGCATGTTCATCTTCTGTCATCTTGAATTGATATTCAAACTTAGTTTTCATATCATTCCAATTTGTAATGCATCCATTTGGCAGATGATGAAACCAATCTGCAGCAACATCATGTAATGTTTCAATGAAGAGGTGAATAACAACATCTTCATATTCTACCGACAAAACAACACATGTAGTGAAAAAGGAAGAAATATGGTCATCTGGTGATGTCTTCCCATCTCCATCGAACTTGGGAAGAATATTTCTTGATCCTCGTGGGAGTTCATGTCAAGTTGGTAAGGCCAATGGGCCTATGACATTTCCCCATGGTACGTTGACTGCCATTTTGGGAAAGGTGGTATGCGAAGGTAAAACAATGTGAGCAAGGACAAGTGCTTGACTGGTAGTGATTCCTTCCTTTCTTTCTCTTTCAAGACTTGATGCAAGGCTTGCAGATCTACAAGGTGTGTTCTTCTTTGGAGGAGATAACTTGAAACCAAACTTTCCTTGAAAGTCAAAAATGGGATCAGATCGACCTTTAGCTTTTTCTCCTCACGTAAACCTCTTTCCTTCCAGTTTGAAATATTTATTGTGAAGGGATCACCGACATATTTCGATCAGCTCTAGCCTTTTCAATCTACTCTCTTTCTTGAGCTATTTGCGTCGAATAACTCTAACGACTCTCGCGGCTTTCTCTTATTCGTTATCTAGTACCGATGTGGTGAGATGAAAATGATAGTTGTTTGTGCACTTTTCCCAAATAGCTTGCCTCAAATCTAATGATATGTCTTCTTGAGTATCCGCCAAAACAAGATTTGGTTAAGATAGGTGGGTTACCTGTAATAGTCATACAAATTATTACCTTGGTGGAAGAGGACTGTCATCACAAATCGACACTATGATAATTCTTCACCGGGAACTCCTCGTCTTTATGATTATTTACTAATGCACACCTTTAGTTTGGTGGATGTAATCTGGAAACAAAACAACAACATAACACAAGAATATCATCGACTATGATAAGACAGAATGATGACAAATCTGAAATATCAAAATAAATTATAATATTAACATGAAAGCTATTCACAATCTCACCCATGAGGTACTTCAAGTGTTATTGACTTCACTTTCCTTTCACCAAGACTATGGGAGAAACTTTACAATTACACCTCTTAATGGCTTCTTCAACACACCTTTAAAGCCCGATGGCTTCCTTCGCACACTTCCTACAATATTTCTCACTACTTCCTTCTATGCTAAATGAGGGGGTGGCCTCTCTATTTATAGAACTTCTAGGCTTATCCATCTTATCTCTAAAATAGGATAAGAAATCCACTCGACGAATCATATTCCATACCTTAACTCTTATCTCGTACATGTAAGCTTATCGTTAAGATAAGATAAACCTTATCATTTTACATGGGTTCCACATTTTTGGACTTTTTACAAATAAAATACACAAAATATTTATGACCTCACTCCTTGTCTTTATTACCAATATAATATTTCTAATTCCTAATCATGTAGACCCTACTTCTCTAATTACCCAAACTTTGACATTTTAACATTAGGACCACTTATGACAAATATTTACTTTTACAACATTCCTATTGTACTTTGTATTCTACCAGTACTCCACATTATTGGCGGCACCGTCATCGTGGCGCCGTTATCTTCTATCGACACTACTACTAATTATACTTAACAACATCCTATTCCTAATACATACATTAATGAAATAGAAATTACGGAGGAAAATTTTAGTGTCGACATCTTCCCCCTTCCTAGCTTCTACTCCGTCCTCGGAGTAGACTATTTTGGTGTTTGGAAAATCTTCAACTTGTCGTGGTTGACCCATTTCGTAATGGGAGTGTCATCCAATTCCTCCGGTCATGCAGACGTACCATTTTCATGCATAGCATTGCTATTTTGTAGGGCCCCATCCATTTTGGAAGAAATTTTCTCATCTTCTTTTTTTTTTGTATCGGAATCATATACTAGAACCAAGTCATTCACATGAAATGGAGACCACCGGATCTTTTGATCAAAGTATTCCTTCTGCTTCATTTTCTTCTTATGGCTTGTATCCTTTGCTATTTCTCTCATTTCCTCCAGCAAATGAAGATGTACCAACCTTTCTTTTACTGAATCACTTTCATCCATCCTTTCATTTTTCATAACTCTCACAGTGGGAATATCAAACTCAATAGGAAGAACTGGATCAATTCTATAGGCCAACTGAAATGGGGAGTATCCTGTTGCTGACTTTGATGTTTCTCTATATGCCCACAATGCTGCATGAATCCTTTTATCCCATTTATGTACCTACAAGGCTGCATCTTTTGCTAGAATTTGACACAACACAAAATTTGTTCGTTCCACCTGTCCATTTGTGCTTGGCTTGTATGTTGTTTCCTTCCTGTGCTTAATAGAAAACTTATTGACTAGGGCTTCTACCACCTCATTAATGAAGTGGCTTCCTTGATCTATTACAATTTCTAATGGGCAACCAAATCTGGTGACAATGCGTTCATACATGAACCTTGCCACTTCATCCATGGAAGCTGTTTTCAATGGCCTAGCTTCAACCCACTTGGTTAAATAATCTGTGGCAACTACAATATACTTATTTTGGCATGATGTAGTTAGAAGTGGACCTACAATGTCTATTCCCCACTTTTCAAAGGGACCAAGGGGAAGAATAGGACATAATGCAGCTGATGAAGTCTTACGGTTACCATGTGTTTGACAAATATCACATGTCTTACAATAATTATAACAATATTTAAAAAGAGTGTGCGGTGATAACTCCGCATCCAAGATCCTTCTTGTTGTAAGTTGTCCAGAGAAGTGCCCTCCACATGTACCATTGTGGAATTCTTCTAGAGTTCCTTCCCTTGATCACGTCCAACTACCCTCTTGTCTTGCACATCAGTCCTATTCGAAATAATACTCCATGCGAGAATAGAATATGGACGATCGGCTTGAGTAATATTTCTCTTAGTCTTTGCATTGGCACCATCAGAAACTTGAATTCATTCGAGATAATTCCAAATATCTATGTATTCACTAGGGATTGTGTCTAGGGATAACAATGCTTTGCATCGGGAAATCATCATCATCACAAGATGATCCTAAACCATCATAGGCTCGAGAGAGTGCATCTGCATTGACATGCTTCTTTCTGGCCTATCTATAATATCAAATCCAAACTCTTGTAGCAAAATTATCCATCTTGCTATCCTCCCTGATGGGTTAGGCTTATTTACAATATATTTTAGAGCCTGATGATCTATTACAACTAGAAATTTTTTCCCTAGCAAGTAATTTCTAAACTTCTTTACAGCAAAAATGATAGCCAGAGCCTCTTTTTCGATTCATATAATTTACCTCAAGCCTTTGCTCATTTATGCGCTCCCAAAGTAAATTGGATGTTCATTCCCATTTTCATCCTTTTGGCTCAAAGTACTTCCTAGTGTTGCATCTGAGGCATCAGTGTACACAATGAATGGCTTGCTCCAATCTAGATTCTTCAAAACAGGTGAAGACACCAGGGCTTCCTTCAATTGTCCAAAAGCTTCATGCGCCTTATTTCCTAGTTCATAAGTAACATCCTTCTTCAAGAACTGGGTTAGTGGCTGTGCAATCTTTGAGAAATTCTTGATGAACCTTCTATAGTAACCCACATGGCCTAAAAATGATCTCAACTTACTTCTATTAAGAGGAAATGGTAAATCTTTGATTTTTGAAACTTTATCAGGATCGCACAATACCATCTCTGGATACAACATGCCCTAACAAAACACCTTTAGAACATCCAAAGACACACTTTGTAGGGTTTAGTGAGGCTTGTGCTTCATCTAACCTTTGAAATGTTGTCTCCATTTGGTGCAGGTGGTCCAAATTTCTCTCATAGATGCAAAAATCATCCATAAATACTCGATGAAGGTCCCAATGTAGGGTTCGAACACCCTATTCATTAAACGCAATTTGGAATGTTTGGAGCATTACACAACCCAAAAGGCATAAATTTATAAGCAAACGTTCCCAAAGGAGTGGTGAACGTGGTCTTCACCTGATCTTTCTCTCGCTATACGAACTTGGTTGTAGTCACTATATCCATCGATAAACTATAGCACTCCTTGCCAGATACTTCGTCCAAGATCTGATCTGAAAATGGAAGAGGGTAATGATCCTTCTTTGTTGCCTTATTGAGCTTCCTTCGAAAGAGCTGGAGGTAGGATTCCTTCTCACTCTCCATCACAGCATCACCAATCTTTATTTGTTGGAGACGATCATCAACTTCTTCTTCAGATAATTTTATGGGGTCATGAGTTGGTGTGACTGGAAGGATATCCATGACTGAAACATCCACCTCACTTTCTTCATCTTCAGTGTCCACTTCACTGGTACTAGAGTAATCAGAGGATGTCCAATCATCAGTTTCATCACTTGAATCCATAGGTTCTGCCTTATGATGTCGAGGGATCACATTTATCTTCACCCTCTCTCTACCACGTCCAAGTGTCATGAAACCTTCATTCCAGTAGTTTCTTGCATGAACTCTCCTTAGCCATGGTCTTCCCAGCAGCATTGGGTACGCAACAGTACCATTTTTCATCACCTGAAAGTCTACCACACATACCACACCCATAACAGATATTGCCACATTTGAAACTACACCTTCTGGTTTAGTTTTTCCTTTATTTAATGACCTTAACATAAGTGTTGAAGGGCGATCAATTTTTAAACCCAACATATTCATTACAGACTCGGTCATTACATTAATCGTAAAGCACCTCCATCAACTAAGACATCATGAATTGAAATACCATTACATAATACCTCGGCTTGTGGAGCGTAGGGATCTCGCCTCTGCCTCTAAAACAGGGACCTCAACCTCCTTCCTTCTTCGAGCATTGAGTCCACCTCGCAACTCCGCCTCTTCTCGAAGACATAGCCAAGAGTTGACCATATGTAATATTTGCAGGCCTTTTTGGACAGATCTTCCAAGATGGAGTATGGTCCTTGCCCCTGTGAAATCAGAAAATCCTGCACACCCAACTTTCTTCTCCTATGTTTCTTACTAGTTTCTTCTTTCATCTTCTTAGGATCATTTCCATCTTGATTATCTTTTTCTTTCTTTCTTTTTGTTACAAACACATCTACTTCATTATTTCTGCTCTTATCTACTACATCAAAAGAATTCACAGTGTTTTTTATTTATCATTATCTCCTTTACCAGATGTAGAAGCTCTATCTAGACAATTATACTTATAATGACCCTTTTTATAACAACCATAACAAACAACTTCAGAAATATTTCTTTTTGGACCTCTATCTCCTCCCTGAGAACTAAATTCCTTTCCTTGAAGAAGATTAATAGTTAATTGACCCATCTTTTTGAGCAGATCTTCATACTCAGTAGATGTACTAGGAGAAATATTTGTGCTCACCGGGAGTGGTTGTGGATTCTGGACCAAAGGTGCTGGTGTAGGCTCTACTTTAGCAATAATTTCTTTGGGCTCCTCTTCCATGCTTTCTTCTTGCCTTCTTGCAATCTCCTTTGCTTGTTCAATGGTAGTTGGGCGGTCATACTTCACTCGTTGTTTGATCTCTGGCTTCATCCCAAGAATGAAGTGCTTACAGAGGAGATTATCCATGCCATTCATCAACCCATCTGCTAATCCTTCCTTCCGGATCTGGGCATCGAGCTTCCTCCTTAGCTCTAGAACACGAGCATGATAATCCCTTATCTTCTCCTTCTCTCCTTGGGATAACTTTGTGATCTCGATCATGAGATCTGCATATTTCTGTTCACCAACTTCCTCAAGAAAACTTTGGTTAATAAATCCCATGAATTTTTCACATTATCACCTAGTGTTTCAAACCACCTAAGTGCTGAACCATCCAAAAAGGTAGGAAAAAATTCAGTCCATTGTTCCCTTCTTATAATGCCATTACAAATACAAGATCGCTTAAACTCTTGAATGAAAGAAGAAGCATCTTCATTAGATTGAGCTGAAAAAACAGGAATCTTTCCCATTTTCAAAAGTAACCACCGTGAAATACCAACTCACAAGTACAATCAACAAGACTTATGTGTACAAATAATTGGAATCACTATACTAAAAAGTGACTTTACACCTTTCTGATAAAATAGAAATGACCATGGTAAACTATGGTAAAACTTGACTTCATTGCGGTAAAAGCGACTTTCTTGTGGTAAACACTATTCACGGTAAAAAGTGAAGTTACTGCGGTAAATACTATTCACGGTAAAAAGTGACTTTACTACGGTAAATACTATTCCAGCAAAAATGACTTTACCATGGTAACTACTATTCATGGCAAAAATGACTTTACCACTAAGTAACTACTATGCATGAAAAACAAGGTTACCCTCTAATTGATTTTTGACTAAGTGGGAATATCTCTCCGAGAAAATCCACTAACGAGGAATGGTCCCGAGAACGGAACCAAAATGTCATCACCGATGCGGCACTATGATAATTCTTCACCAGAACTCCTCGTGCTTTATGATTATTTACTAATGCACAACCTTTAGTTTGGTGGATGTAATGAAACAAAACAATAACATAACACAAGAATATCATCGACTATGATAAGATAGAATGATGACAAATCTGAAATATCAAAATAAATTATAATATTAACATGAAATCATATAATCTCACCCATGAGGTACTTCAAGTGTTATTGACTTCACTTGCCTTTTACCAAGACTATGGAGAAACTTTACAATTACACCTCTTAATGGCTTCTTTAACACACCTTTAAACTGATGGCTTCCTTCGCACACTTCCTACAATATTTCTCACTACTTCCTTCTATGCTAAATGAGGGGGGTGGCCTCTCTATTTATAGAACTTCCAGGCTTATCCATCTTATCTCTAAGATAGGATAAGAAATCCACTCTGACGAATCATATTCCATACCTTAACTCTTATCTGTACATGTAAGCTTATCTGTTAAGATAAGATAAACCTTATCATTTTACATGGGTTCCACATTTTTGGACTTTTACAAATAAAATACACAAAATATTTATGACCTCACTCCTTGTCTTTATTACCAATATAATATTTCTAATTCCTAATCATGTAGACCCTACTTCTCTAATTACCCAAACTTTGACATTTTAACATTACTGGGACCACTTATGACAAATATTTACTTTTACAACATTCCTATTGTACTTTGACTATTACCGTACTCCACATTATTTGCACCGCATCGATGGCGCTGTTATCTTTTATCGACGCTACTACTAATTATACTTAACATCCTATTCATAATACATACATTAATGAAATAGAAATTACGAAGGAAAATTTTAGTGTCGACGGACCGCGTCGATCAACAATGATCAACACGTGTCCGGAGGTCTCTCGGCCAAGTGTGCAGTGCTCTTCTTCTAAGGTATTTAATGTAAATTTCTCTGTCAATGGCTCTATCACCAGCCAAAAATTGCTGCAAACTTTCACAATTTTCCTAAGCTATCGTTCGAAGGTTAGCATCAATGTCTCCTTGAAAATCTTAGTCGGGCACAAGGTTTGGTTGAAGAACTGGAGCTTGTGTAGAGGGGATAGTCATAAATATTTAACCAAACCTTTGGTTAACAATTCTGAATCCCAGTAGAAGTAACCAAAACATGTTAGCATATGGATTTGCACGCATGAAAATGACATGCAATAGTGTATGAACGAAGTCCCTCCTCAATGAAGGTGAGGTTGCCTTTATTGAAAACCAAAACTGTATTTACATATGTACATTCAAAATTGTATGTGGGGGTGTTTTGGAACATCAATGGAAAGAAAAGTGAATGAGGGGGATGGAATGGAATGAAGGAAAGAAATGGAAAGGAATGAATAAAAGGAAAATGCAAGAGTTAGGTAAAACAAAGCCTAATATTACACGAAGAGGAAAGAGGAATAACTACGAGAAATAAAATAGAGTTTGAGTTAGCTAAACAAGAATATGTAAAAGGGAACACACGTAAGCAAGTAGATAATCGAGCTTGATCCTTTGTGAACTAGAACAACAGAGTAATAACGTTGACAATAAGATCAAAGATAATATTTACATGCAAGATTCAAACACTAACATCTAATGAACATAAGAACATCAAATGCTATAAGAGAAAATGAATGGAACACAAAATTCATATTTCATTAACTCCAAAATGTCTTCTCAAAAAAAAAAAAAAGGTTCCTTTCTTGGTAGTAAAGCTTGCATACAAAAGTATTTTCTTCTCCTCTCTCAAAGTCACCCTTTACAAATGAGCCCTCACTTCCTTTTATAACCCAAAAGTTGGTTACAAAGTAGTTAAGGTTTTACATGATCATTAAATAAGGCACTTAAGTGATCTTTGGATTTTTCAACCAAATTTTTTAAAAAGTGACTAAAAAGAGAAACCACTTAAGTTAAAAAGTCATTTAAAGAAAATTACATAAATAAAAGAAATGGGTACATGTGGACCCACTTAAATGACTTGGATGCACACATAGACATCCTAGTCAACAATGTGCCACCTAGATCAAGACACCTATGATCAATGCCTTATCCATTGGGCCAAGAGTCTACCTATCCCGGTCGTATGGGAATGAACTCATTGACCGTGCTCTCTACAATCCTCCAAATGACAAGAGTGCCGAGCTTGAAACTTGAGCAATTCATCCACCCCTCTGTTTGAGCAATATCCTGGTGTGAGAAAGTTTGTCTTCATTCGTATTCACATTCACAATTACACACAATTCTCCACATGCTCGAATACCTTTCCATGGTGAATTATTCATTTTTCATGAGACCGTAGTCATTACACCACCTTGGTTTGTCAGAATCTAACTTCTGGTCTTTCGCCATTGAGAAGATATCCAAGAGCCAAAATTACAATTCACCTCCTGGAGTTATGTCTTTTGTCTTTGTCACCATCCCAAAGTGTTGGCATTCTGATTCACTCATGATCATCCAATTCGAGAACATAACAACTTAAAGACTGGCCGATGAAGTATTGTGCGGTGCTAATTGAGAGTTGATAGGGACACGCTTGAATGATGTGGCCTTGCTTGATGATCTGCATAATTGCACTTGTCGTTGGTCTTGGTTTGTCGATGAATAGATCTACCACAATGATCAAGTGAAAAATTGATGTAGACAAGATTCTCCCATTATTGATCTCTGCCAATAACAATGACTTTTGACTCCAAAGAGACCAATGCCAATAGCTACGACTTATACCGCATAATGAGGAAGTTAGGGGTTGCTTCCATTTTGGAGCCGTTGGAGTTGAATCGCCACACTATGCAGGTTTCGTGGTGCATCCATGCAAGTGATGACCAATTCAGAACAAGCATCAGGAAAATTGTGACTCGCCTTCGGTTGATATGTGATCACAGAATCGACCTATGTCGACATGTCCCAAGTTAGTATCAACGATGTTCTCATACTCTGAATGGAGCGTCGAGGTGAGTAGAATGCCCTGGAACCTATACCACAACATCGTTTTGTTTGGAGATGACATGATTGTGACAGAAGCGTGATTTCAGGCTATTACTTCCATCTTACAAAACTACACAAATCGCTTGTAAAACTAGCCTGGTAAAAATACCAAACGTCACCTTGAGCATCTAAAAATTGGCAAGGGAGCATATGAAGGTGAGGATAATTGAACAAAACAATTCATTTCTCTTGACGATCATCTGAGTCTAAAATATCAACTCTCAAAGTGAGTCACCTTGGTGGTGAAAAACTACGCACGCAGCAAAATCATGCAAACTGCATTTTATTTGACTCCGTGAAAAATATCAAACGAATTGCTTTGTACATTTGAATTTTTGCAAATAAGTACATGAATGTGGGAATAATTCAATGAACCAAACTATTTCTCTTGACGATCATCTGGGCTCGAGATATGGATTCTCAAAGTAGGCCTTCCGCCAAGCTGAAACTACGCGTGCGGCAAAATCGAGTAAACTGGGTTTTTCTTGGGTTCGTGAAAAATATCAAATGAGGTGCTGCGAATTTGAAATTTGGAAAATGAGTATACAAAGATGGGAAGAATTCAAGGAACCAAACCTTTCTTCCTGAAGATCATCTGTCTTCGAGATATCGAGCTCCAAAGTTGATTACTTTGACAGATACTACCCACGACACGTTCTTTCCACATCTATTGTTTTCTTCATTAAATTCATTTTTCTTTGTGCCGATATACATCGGTAATGTGTTTGAATGCGTGATATTTTTGAATAGTTTGAATACTTCTCACAAATGTGTTATGAAAATGATTTTTTTAAATTAAATTCTCCCGATTTTTAATGACTTCGCACAGATTGATTGAAAAATTTTATTCGCCTTGCTCACGTTCCTTGGTTGTGTTTCCTCCATGCATTCATTGGAGTTTCATTTCACTAGTGGCTGGCTTTCTTCTATCTTTCACATGCTTGATCTTCTACATTACTCTCCACGTTTGGCTTGCCCAACAAAACAAATGCTTTCTTTTAGTGTTTACTTTGTTCTCCCATGCATGGACAAAATGCTTGGTTGTTTGGAACATTTGATTTAGACAGAAATGTGAATGTCTTTTCTCCCCTACGTTGAATCTTGTAATCTTAATAAATTTCTATCCTCCTTCAAAATGCGTGGAAGCTTGTATTTGTTGACTCTTTGTTTCTTAAAATATTCCAACTACTGCATTTAAATTCCTCTTGCTATATGGGTGTTCTTATTTTCTTGTTTTGTTTCCATACGTCAATGGCTCCTCTTCAACAAATTTTTCTTCTGATAATGGAGTCACATTAACCTCTCCAGTTGTTGGTGCTGCCTTTTTAGCCTCCTCCAGATCTTGTGCAATAGTCTCATCTATGCCTCCTTCCTTCAAATCACCAACATTTGGTTTTGTTGCATTTTGCACTTGTTGTCAGATCAACTATGGATTCTACAATAGTTACGAGCACCTGTAGTATTTGCAGCCAACACTTATCGTTATAGGCACCACTGCATGATTGGATCTTGAAGAAAATGGAGCAGCAAATCTTTGAAGCGACAGTGATAGCCGACATGACACCATTTGCAAGAGAAGCTGCCGGAACAAATGAAGCCAAAGTAGGTGAGACAACTCTAGTCAATGTGGAAGTAGTGGGAGTTAAAGAAGGCATTAAGTAGCTGGAATTGCTGGTGTAAGAGGCATAAGCGGTCAGTAAGCTGTTAGAGTTCTTGTTCAAGCTAAAAGCGTAGGTGTATAACCATGCTAAGAATGTATATTTGGAGATGCTTTTCTTTGAGAGAAGCTACCACAACTTTCTTTGGTGAGGGAGCCACGGATAACGACCCTTGAGCTTATGGTGGGATTTGCCTCTATTTTGGCAAGTGAATGGATTACTAATTCTCTTCCTTCAAAATCTGCGTGGAAAACTCCTTTTCTGCCTGGCAAATGATGGAACGTTGGACTGTTTGCTTCCACATTGGATCTTTGATTTTATTCCTTTTAATCCTAATTGTTGGTGTGTTGGAATTTTGATCCTTGGCCAACGTTGAATCCTTGCTTTGCCTTGGCGTAGAATTCTCCCTTGACTTGCGTGGAGATTATTTCCTTCACCAAATTGAATTTCCTTCTGTATTTACGTGGAGATTGTCCAGAAGTGCGTGGATTTTTGTTGTCTCAAGGTTGAATTCTCCTTATGCTTCCACGTTGGATTCTCCCTACAACTTGGACTCTCTTTTCCTTATTGTGTGGATTCCTTGCTTGGCTATCAAAATCAAATGCGTGTATTAATATTTGGTGTGACGCAGAGACTTCTCGCAACCTCCTTCTTTCACACGTGTATCCATGTCTTCTCTCTTGCATAGGCGTTGAATTTATCCTTCAAAACCAATGCATGGTGTTGAATTTCCATGAATGCCATGATTATGTTATTTCTCCTTTGGAATGGCCTTCGCTTGACTCCTCCTTCTTGTATTCCTCCTTCACAATGGCATTCACAGACTATTGTTTGATGGATGTGATAAAAATATTATTATGCTTCTTAGAAGAAGTAAGAAGCAATTTAGAAAGCTTTGTATGACTCTTTCCAACGAGTTCGATGGAGGAATTTATGAGGGTTAACCCAACTTCCCCTCTTCCTAGGTAGTGGAATTAATTGCTAGGGGGAAATGGGGAAAGCAACGACCAATTGCCAATGGGAATGGCAAAGTGGGCTGGCAATCTCCATTTTATTTCCCCATGTGGGAAATCGGGAGATTTTTTTCCCGATTTTCCAATTCATTAATTTGGAAATTGGGGGAAGAAATCCCACGAGTGGGGATTTAAAGCAATTTTTCCAGGAAAGGGGAAATCCATGCCCGGGAAGCCAATTTGGCATCCCCGAAATGGGAAGCGGAAACTTATTTTTCCCCGGAAAAAAATTATCGATAGAATTTTAATTAATATTTACTTAATTAAATACTCCAAAGTTATTAAAAATTCATTTTATCAAAAAAGATTAATTGATTAATTAATTAATTAATTAATATTTAATGCGATTTGAGACTGGTGGGAGGGTTTCTCACCGAAATGGACTAAACAAAGACGGAATGATCGCAAATATGAGACGGTCATGATGTAAGTGATAAACCACGCAAAGTAACACTTTTGAAAAATTTCTAAATTTCCATTTTTATTTATTTTCGAGTCAAAATTGGTTGATAATAGGCCCATACCCCTTGGGGTCTCATGGTGGAATTCGACATGCTTGTGGCGGACTCATGTTGATTTTTCCCCTACCTCATTATCTTGTCTCCTCCACCACCTTCTTGCATGCTCAGGTCCATTTTGTACATGCTCCGCTTCCTTACACACTTTATTCCACTCTATGCACATTCTAGTTTTACCTTGTATGATCTCTTCTTACCCCTTCTACCTTATCATTCCCCATGGATTCTATTTACCTCCATACTCACTCACACCCCAAATTTCTCCACCAACAACTCATCAAAAACCTCACAAATCTTGAGTCCCAACACTTTGGGTAATTTTATCGGCAGCTAGCTATCACTAAATTGAAGTTGATCCTATCCACCCGATGGTACCATTCTGCCCTATCCACTACATTTTAGATTTCCCACATTTGAAAAATTTGATGGTATTAAGGACTCCCAACACTACAAGCATTTATTATACTACGATGCCACCTTGTTCAAAATAATGACACCTTCCTATTTTCACTCACTTACCAAACACTTGACTTATATTCCTACCTCCCACAATATAGGGTTTACACATTTTCATAGCTTACAGACACATTCCTATCCCATTCTCCATCCATATTATACCTAAAGCAACACTAGTTGACCTTTACATGCTTGAAATACCATAACGAGTATATTCTTGACTTTGTCATGTTTTGGTATGCATTCGATCACCTTATGTCATTTCCACTCTCATAATTTGACCTCATTCACCTATTTTGCAAAATTTTCATCTCCAACATCTCACACCATTTACAAATTCATCCACTATGCACTTTTGATGAGGCCATACACATGGTGCAACACTTAGAGGATTTGCATCTAGGGTGTCCTACCACCTTACCATACATTTCAGTTTCTCACTTCCCTGTTCATAATTTCATCCCAATGTATTCTCCTCACATATAATCATCACCTTCTACACTCACATCTTGGAATTCATCACATTCTACTAAGGATTATCACTTCATCCGAGTCCCTTTCAAGTTTACTCCATTGATTGAGTCACTTTCTTCTATTCTCCACAAGTTTCTTGACACCCATATCATCACTCTCCCTCCTAGACCACCCCCATCATTATGGCATGCCTCCCTTGAAAGGTGTGCCTATCATCATACCAATGGTCATTCCACTAACTCATATATCTAACTTTGTCACATCATTTGGGACCTTCTCGACAAGGGTGGAATTGTTGGTTTTTCCTCCATCTCCTTCATATTCACCTACTAAAACTAATCCAATCATTCCACATACTACTACTATTGATTCTTCTCTAGATGTCAACTCATTATATCCCACTACTAATTAATCATCTTACTCACCTAGTGTTTCCTCATCTATGTCACCCACTTCACACTCCAACAACAACACATGTTTCCACCTTGGAATCCACATCATTTTTATCCTTTAGTGTCTCATCGTGTGATTCCACTTTGGACACATCCTCATCATCATTCTCTTTAGAATATCTCTACAAATTTTTACCACATCCCTTAACATCACCACCATCTATGCCATTTTCTAATTCATTTTTCACCTATACTTCATCACTTGCATTAGTCATATACAAGCTACTTATTATACATCTGATAACCATACCTATATTGTGGTATTTTACACATACTATGCCACTTGTCACTTCACATTTCTTGGATCCCTTTTCCACATACATATTATTTCCTCCATAATTGCTCATTCATGAACCCTTCTTACTTCATGTGCCCCTATTACATCCTACACTAGATATCGTGCTCATTCACACTCCTCTTTCATCTATTTACTATCATTTGTATCGAGTAATTTTTGTCTCTTCCTCACAAGTCACTTACAATTTCTCTCATTGATTTACCTCTTTTGGAGAATTATTCCACACACCTTATTTCCTCCATCACCACTCATTCAGACACCCTTCTTATTACTGAATTTTCCTTCTTCATTCACATCATCTATCATGACCACCAAACCATTTGTTTGTAATCATTTTCCTCATAAGTTTCCTCCACATCTAATTACCATTTTACATCATTTTGATTTTCTCCAAAACTATCATTTTTAACCTCACCTCTTACATATCCCCTCATATTCCATGTAATCATCCTCTCATCACACACATTCACAACATGACTAAATTCTTAGATCTCATGCTTCCTTCAGACATCAATATGTTCTCCACTACTTATCCACCTGACATCAACACTAGCACCATGATTCATATCACTTTATCTCATACCATTGATCTATTTTCATTTCCTCATCCATCCAAAACTATATCACATTCACCACAATTGAAATTTATCTTATTTTCTTCATTTATGCAATCACATCATCCACTCACTACCATCTTATGGATTCTATTTGACATCATTGCTTCACTCATCATCCACATCATAAAATCTAATGAAATTATCTACCTTATCTATTAACTTATTCTATACATCATGTCTCTCATTCATATGGTCCCTAAATAGATTGGGGAATCTCCTTTGTCTACATTACCACATTATGTGTGCTCCATACATTTTACATTTCTTCATCTATCTTGAATTTGAAACACATCCCGATTCTTCACACATCCTACATTATCATCATTAATACAAACACAAAAACAAACTCTAACACACACAAAATTCAAAAATATATAAAAATATTTAGAAACCCAAAAAATCCTATATACCCCAAAATTGTAATAAAACAATACTTGATCATGGATGCTCTTCTATAATTTCTCCATTCATTGATTTTTAGTCCAATTTTCAATTCACTACTACATATTTCACTTATAGTCTATTCACATTCCATGCCATGGTTTATTTCATAACATTTTGTTAAGTCCTTATTAGCTTGTTGTTAAAATTTTCGAGTCAATAGTCTCTACTCAAATTTCTTGAACTTGGTCTCTCACTACTTGGTGAATTGCATATTGTCCTCCTATAGATCCACACACTCTTACACACTTAACACATTGTATTGAAGGCCTGGGTATTATCTAGTGATTCCTATTTATTTCATCTCCATAATCTCTTCCAATCCCTCCATCAAGCCACTAGTAGTTATACATGCCTCATAAAATCAAGATATCTAAATCTCATGTCAAAAACAAATCCATAAAATTCAAAAGCAAAGTCGTATTTTTACAAAAAACAATATCATGAACTCTCTCTTAGGGGTGTTTCCAATATATCTACCAGAGATGTGGACATCTGGAGATGTGTTGTGACTATAATAAAATGCATCTCCATTGGGGCTATAAACAAATGGATGTCGGTGGAGTAATGCACAACCTACCATTTTCATCCATTTTATTAATCACCAATCACCAATTTATCTTACACCTAAACATTGGCTTATGTTTTCACTTAGTGTCTTATGGGAATTACCTTCAAGTAGCAATTAAATTTCATAAACACACTATACACGAATGAGACATAGGGTTAATATGTCATCTTTTTCAAGTTCTTGTTTTATCTCACTCATTGTCTTATGACTTGTTCTTTTCGGTTCATCACATGCTCACATATAATATTATTTCAAACATTTTCTATATAAATACACAAGCTGTGTTCATAAACATACATATCTCTTACACTCCATCATTACAACCATGTCATTAACACACTTACTCCACCTCATTTGGAGTGAATATAAATGGACATTCAAAGTGCCTTTTGTATAATTTTACATAACCACTACTTTTCATGTCATTTACCTTGCAATCATTCCTCATCACATTGGGATATGGAAAAAAATTCTCATGCTCTCTAACTTGCATCCAATCTTATAGATATCAATCATTACATGTCACATGGACATGGTTGGGAAACAATGTCCCCACTTTCACTAATCATGCCTCTACCAATATTAATTTTCTTTCATTTACCAAAGACCACTTTTCATCCTTTGGTATCTTGGGAAACCTATGGCTATAAAAATTTTCAGTTGATGGGGATATCATATTGATTCCTTATCATTAAATCTTATGAAAAATAATCATCATCTACCTTAATCAATCGAATCAATAGTATTTGCCTTGTGAATCAATCTATTGATCCCTTCACATACTCTACTTGAAGTGTTCCATCGATCATATTTATAGTTTCCTATATATTTATTCATCCACCTAAGCCCACATTTATAGAAACCATTATCATAGGGTTAGATGAACACCATCTCATCTTCAATGTTTTTCCTTACATTTTTCCCTTTATGCAACACACAACCCAAAAAGGGGTAAAATGTATACATTATAAAATACACCTTGCACATAAGGTATTTTACACTAAAAATAATACAAAATATAAAACCACAATATTCCCAATTGAATCAAATAATCCACAAAAGAAGATATAAAATATAAAACTACACAAAAAGGTGATAAAATACACCTTGTCACTCATTGACTAACCCTTACCCACTTACATTTTATTTTATACATCCCACCTACCCATTTGCATGTCTAATGCACTATGTAACCTTATCATCTCACCCATCTATGCATATTGCACCCATATGTGTCATATTATTCTATGAACTCAAAAATATAAAACACCACTCACCCTTGTCATTCCAACCCCTTGACTCTTAGTGCACTTGAGACTATACTTGATGTTTTTGTTTCTTTGCTCACATATTTGAGATTGTAGGTTTCGAGAGAGGTAAAGACAAATCACAAAGGACTAGTGTAACTCACGAAATCATTGTTTTACTAATATTTCAATGTAGGTGTCATCATCGCTTCTTGTGAATGACCTACAACCTTCTTACAAATTTTGGAAAATTGTATTTGCATTTTGTTTCAGAATCGAGCTAAGTATATCATTCATTTTTATGCATTATTTTGTCATTTTTCTATAAATAAAATTTCTTTATTCTCCTTAAATGGTTAGGGATTTGATCAAGGTAGGTCCCCTAACCACAAAAATAACTAATATTTTTCAAGTGTCTACATGTAAGTTTTAGATTTAGATCTGGAAGTTTACCCACTTTATTCATTGAAAGAACCCATGATTGTCCTATCTCATTTTCAATGGTAGCGTAAGCCCATATATTTAAGTAGCATTGATTTGGAGATTTATATCTACTAACATACTTGTAGGTGATCCAAATTTAGGTGTATAATATATATTGGGATATATGATATGATTAGGATACTGGGACTAACACTTGTGGATTTTACAAGATTAAAAATCTTGTTTTATACACTTATTAGTTCTTGTGGATATCTTGTTTACATAATACATTATTTATTACATGTCTTATGTGTGTGGACCTTGGTATATTATGTGTGTATGAAATTTTTTTCATTCTTTATTTACAAGCTTGGTAGCATTTTCTTGGATAACCCTTGTCTTATTATGTGTGTGCGGCACTTTTGTGTCCTTATATGTGATTATTTATCCTTTCTATGTGACATTATGCATGAGTTTATGTGTAAGCTTGTATACTTGTGTGATTGTTGTGATTTTTCTCTCTATATTCTATGATTTACATCATAAATTATCTAATTGGTTAGGTTTTGTAATATTCCCTTCTACAACCACCTTATATTGAATGATGATTATATGTTATTTTTGAAATGAACACATTTTAATTATTTTGATGAAGTGATCTATAGTCTATCTAAATCATCTCAAAATAGATGGTATATAATGTGATCATTATAGAAATATAAAACCAAAATATGTGCATGGATAAGGTTATAAGAATATGTTATAGGAAAATATTTATAGGTCATAAACAAGAACATGTATAGTTACTATATGGGGACAATACATGTACTTGGGAAAAACCATGGTATGATAGTGTCCTAATATTTGATGTTTATATATACAACTCATTTGTAACAATAAAAATGATCAATTTTTAGAAAAATAAATTTTACAATGTTTTAACAGAAATCACTTACAATAATACAAATTACACCAAAATTTACTACATTTAATTATAAATGAAGGGGCATGATTAATTTTATTACAAATTCATAACATTTTATAGGAAAATGTATGGGGCATTATCACTAAGGAAATTTCAGGTTTAGAAATTTATCAATTTACATATTTTATTTCAATATCAATCATTTAGATTTCAAGAATTTCAAGAATTATAAAGTTAGATTTTTTATTGGTAAAAGGAGGTTTATTTGGTTGTTACCCTTTCATTAATCATCATGAAGATATTTATTACAATATTAGTGTTATTAAAAAAGTAAAAAAATAACCCATATTCATAAAATATTAGCTAAAAAGTTTCCCAAATAGGAAGACCAAGAAAACAAGTCTTTCATGGAAAAATAGATCTTCAATAGTGAAATAATGGCCTCCTGCATACCAACAAAATCTAAATCTATAGACAATAACTTGACAAAGTTTTACAAAAAAAACCATCTAATATCTATATCCATATGTAGTCAAATAACTATTCCACAACATAGACTATTGCAACCAAAGCACAAGACTTTTTTAGCGAAGCCAACTAAAATTCCTTTCACAACACAAACTAATTCCTTTTACAATATGTATTCAATATCTCAAAATGTATAAGCTTTCACCCCCTAAAAATCCATCCTTGTCCATTCCTATAAAAGACTCTTACATTATCTCCTCCACCATGCACATGATGCTTTGTTCTACTTGCTCAATGATCACTTTCTTATGTAGCTCTACATTTTGTGCCTCCAATAGAACCTTTTTATTCTCCCATATAACTCCACATTTATATTTCTTCAGCTATTCTTACACAATTAATGTTGCAAAATGAAAATTTCACGGCCTTTAGATGACCCATTTATCATCATTTCTTCCTCCTTTCTCTATATTCTATAGCTCTTTAAGTTTCCCATTTTGTAGACCTTCTTTTCAATTCCATAGCTCCTTCATTAGATCATTTCCATCCATCACCAAATAGATCTTATCTCAAAGATTTCAATCACTCTACAGTAGTCCCCTCTACATAACACCACAACAAAATATTTAAGTTACTTTTATATATCCTCATATATACGAGTTTGTTTATACTAGTTCGAAATCATCCATCCACTTCTATGATATCCAATCCATCCAATATAATAACAACATATGAATATTTTTTGTAGCATCATTATCCTTATCTAATGTGATTCATAGTTCGGGAAAAATATATCTATCTAATTAAACTTACTTCATCATGTAGAAGTTATTCTTAAAATCTTAAAAAGTTTCCCAAAACCTAGTAATATCAAGCAAACAAGTATTTCACAAAATAATCTTCCTCGGAAAAATGTCTTTCACATCCAAATGAATATAACACTATGGACCATCATATAAAATTCTATAATAGAACCCTAAATAATAGGTATAACCGATTCAATCCAAAATCATCCTTCCATAACATAGTTTTATGCATTCAAAGCCCAAAATTCCATAGATAATCATATTCTTTCTCTCTCTATATATGTAACATTCCTTCATGTTATTCTCTCAATGGTCTCTTACTTCCATGGCTCTTCATTATGTGAAATCACTAGCTCTTTGTTCCTCTCCCACTGAGATCCATGTTTCTCTTTACCTTGTATATTCACTCATGAAGTCATCTTCCATAACTCTCTAACTATGTCTTCCATAAATCTTCTTTTGCCTCCACATTTTAGGAGATAGTTTTAAGGTTTAGAAATCTTCTAAAAAATCCATGGCTTCCATAATATCTATTTTCCACCTCTACTTATTTCCTTGATGTGTCTTACATAGCTCTTCAAGTATCACTTTTCACAACTTTTCTTGTATCTTCCACTATTTTATACAAATCCTATAAGGCATCCACAACCATATCATGTTTTAATCTCATTACCCCAAAAAAACAAACAAACTTCCCCTGGGGATGAGGAGAGGATTGGACACCCACCATCATATGAAAAGTTTGATTTTAATAGTAGAAAACATTTATACCACCATATTTTGACACCCCATTTAATTTCCTCCAAAGATTATGCAGTCATTATTTTACTCTTAACACTTCTTTCTAACCCCAAGCGTATCGGCCTATCATATAACATATGTTGGATTCTCACTCGAGGCAAGTGTGGCACCTTTGAGCCTCTTCTTTATGTGAGCTTTGTAAGAGAGTTCTACCATTATGGAGGATCATTTTGGAAACATAGTTACATTCATCTACTTTGAAAGGCAGAAGGTATAACTAACATATCTACACATTAATGCATCACAAAAGCTAAATAACATTGTAAGAAGTACAATAAACTAGATCTGAGCCATGATAAGTCATATAACATGAGGGTTTATACCCATAAACAAGATGTACATAATAGATCCATGTATATTGATTTAACAAGAGTCTCTGGTAGCCATACTACATTCAAAAGGGTCATCTCAGACCATATATATTAAATGACAGAGACTTAACTCTGTAAGCCTCTCTGATATGAGATCCTAACTATAATTTTTCCCATTCTATCCCTTGTTACATATCCCAGTACCCATACATATGTTTATGGTATCCCTTACAACCCTCTAACACTAAGTACTCTAAACCCTAGCACCATGAACTCTAAACCCTTAGCATTTTTGCATAGCACTTCATTACTCTCCTTCTCTTTCTCTCTATCTATGAATTATCTCTACATTCCTGCCTAATGAATTTATGCATGTCTTTTCTCTTGACCTAAACACCTCTTTAAATAGGATCATCGACCACCACCATGACTTCTCTTATGAGCAGATCATATGCCAAGTGTTGATGTGGTCCTCCATTGGTGAATGCTTATCCTCTTCGCAAACCTTCCACTAACTGTAATGATGTCTTTGGGAATATTCCCTACATGGAATATCCTTTTCTTGACCTCCAAGGTTCTAGGATGGCACCTTATCCACTCATCACACCTAGTCAGGTCCTCACATTTTTCCTCAAGTGACTCCATGATGTTGGGTATGGCTAAGTCCTTTAAACCCTTGTTCTTCCTCCCACATGTGCACCTTAGTTTCACTTAAACCCTTCTTAAACCCCTTTTTCTTACGTGATTTTCCCTAAGTGCCCTTCTATCTACTGATTTCTATATGCACGTGCACCTCTTGGTACTTAGCCAATATTTTAGGGTCCAACATCACCCCACACTATGTGTGTTCTCCATCCTCGAAACATTTTGCTTCCTCAAATAATAAAGAATAGAGGTATCAAAACAATCAAAGAATGGAAGGATGAAAGAAATGGAAGAATAGAATAATGTGTTATTGTTGTATGAGGAGTGGGAACTCCTTCTTCATAGATGCCTCAATCTTCTCCCATGCATCTACTTATCCCTGCACTTGCTGAAGTAGGTCACCCAATAATGTGCTTACTTCATCAAAACTAAGTTCCTCACTCTTAGATTTTAGTGTATCAACAATGCTTTCAGTGTGCTTACAAAGATCACCTAATGCATCCATCCTGTGAGTAACTTAGGGGTACATTTCCTTTAGTTTATTCTTAATCAAACCCCACAAGGTCTCAATTGCTTCCAATTTCTTTCAAATTCAGCCAAGATCTTGTTGCACTCGCCCTATTACCTTTGTGATTTTCCTAAAATTATTTTAGATCCACCTCATGTAGCAACCAATATGCTTGTTACCCTATCCCTATTGGCATAATTTTCATACACGCTTTAGCCATTTGTGTGGTGGTATTTACTATGGAAAGGAGCTCGAGTACCGAGTCACTATCTCCCCAATCTTCAACTTTTCCTCCTCCTTATGGCATGTCATCACCTCCTCTGCTAACTCTAATGTGAGTGGTCACCTTTCCATGGTGAGGATGCGGGTTAAGTCTTCCAATAATTGCATGGTTGACTCATATTTCTTCTTAGGAGGGCCTAGGTCAGTGCTTCAAGATTATGGCATCTAAAATGGCCTCTATCTTCTTATGGATTTTTGCACCTTTTCCTTTTCATCCCTCAGTTCATGCCTTAATTACACAAATCAATTCCTTCTATTTTATCTCTTTGTCCCACTCAATGATCTCCTTATTCTTTTTCTCAAGCTCTTCCTCCAAGACCCTTATTCTGTCATTTTTTCCAAAGAGTCTTGCCTCTACCTCCATCGATACTTTGTTGAGCATTGAAAACTTTCTCATCGGAAAGTTGTTAGGCATTCACTAGAGGGTTTACTCCCTTGGCATTTGGTATCTTCATCAATGCATCTCGGTTGACCTCGAATTTGGGTTCATCAATGTGGGACTCAAAAGCCCAAGATAACATTTTCCTCGTGTGTATGGGTACGCACCTTCTTCATCAAAAGAAGACCAAGAAAGGAGTTGGTTTGTGGGCACGGTACTTTGGAAGTGCGCGTGTAGTACCTTGTTTGGATCATTAATGTAAGTCATTTCTTGTTCTTGTGCCACTACTATGCCCTTTCCACCTATGTGCGCTACCTTTGGGAAGCTTACTACTAAGTTGGGGTCTCCACCCATGCTTCCATACTCCTTTCCCACACTTGCGCTTTCCTCTATTTCCTTCATTACTTCCTCAACACTTCGCTGACTTCATGCTCTACCAAATGTTGGATAATTCCTGCTACTTCCCTCTCTATGGTATTATCCATCTGCTCCTTGGTCAAGGTCGGGGTCTTCTAATCCTTCATGTTTACTTCCTCTCTCCCCTTTGTCATGAGCACCTCCCTTATTCTCATCCTTCTCTTCATTTCCTTCTTCCTCTGACTCATGTACATCATACACAGGATGTGGCCTCATCGTGCTCTTCATCATCTTCATCACCCTTGTCGGCCTCCATGCTTTCTGTTTCTCCTGATTTTGACCCTTTAGTCACCCTCTGTTTCTTTTTCTTCTTTATCTAGATTGAATCTTCTCTTCTTTTGGTGACTCTTCCTTCTGGTGACTCTTCCTTTTGTGGTGACTCTTTTCTCATAGGAGACTTCTTCCAATGGATGTAAGTACTAGTACCCATGCCGACTCATGTACCCCTACTTGTTGCACCTTGTCTACGCACTCGTGCCTTTTTCTCAAGAGTTTCTCCTCTATCTCTTTTCCTTAGTGTAGTCTTCTTCCTACATGGTTGGGTATTCAAGAATGGAGACATCATCTTTAACATAAGTTCCTTTTCATACTTAGGCCTTATGTGAAAATACACCCTTGTTGTTGTCCTCCTGCAACAATGTAATGTTATTGGTTTTAACATGTGCACGTCATGGGAGACATACTTCTCCACATAGTGTGCTTCTTGGGGTATATTAGTTTCCTGTGCAGCTCATGGTAGTCTTGATCCACTACACTCAGATCAAATCTATGAGTTTCTTCACCTCTTTGAAATGATTGACCCGGCCTAGAAGTACTGTGCTGTGAAGGAGAAAGGAAATTTACACCAAGGACTCTTGGTGCCATCTACCAAAGTAAATCTACCAATGCAAAAATGCTTATATACGACGAAATCCACTTCTCCTTGTATGAGTGAAGGAAACTATTGGGTATTCTCCATTCAACCTTGAATGTGTCATGCATCCACCTATACCACTTTTCTAGGTACGCCTTATGAGTGGTTGTCATGGTGTCATAGGTATATTGTTCAAACCTCTTGACGGGGAGGGGTTCTCATATGGGTATTCCTAAAAAACTTATCCGCCCATTAGGCACTCCAATATCTAAAAAGACAATGGTGAGGAGGACATTACCAAACATGATCTTCTCTCTTGTTGTGCGTGGAATCTATGATATCCTCTATGCAATGAAAGCTGAGAGGTTATAGATGGTTCCCTCCGAGATCTTATGACACACATTCAACTAGGCCTTATTGATTTGTGTCCATCTCTCTTGCCCATTCAACTTTGTAACCAAGTGTAGCCATCCTCATCACCGGGTTAGTAATTGTAGAAATTTCAAAGTAGCGTGAACCCTTCTTGTAGTCATAAGCCTCAATGGTCTTCTTAATGGCTTCCTTGTCTTCTAAGTCATCGTCCAATGAATCTCCTTCACAGATAAGGCTGGTGAAATTAGAAATTAGTTGGGGGGTTATGCGCATCCTCCGACCTATGAAATAGAAGTGGTCTTCATGCATGCGTGACATCAACCATTGGTATAGTCACTCGGGCTTTCTGAAATAGGGAAACTCGTAGAGTTGCAACAACCCAACCTTCTCCATTTTTACCTTTACCTCATTGTCATAGATGGGCATTCCATCTAGTGTCCTCTTCTCTATAGGGAGAACCAATTATAGTGTCATTTCATTCTTTTGGTGCTCATTTGATGGTTATAATCACTAACGGCCATATTCTTGATGTGAGACACCCATTCTTTACCAAGCAATACACCGTCGGTACTGCATTTCGGCATACCATTCTTCATTGAAACTGGTGGAGATAGCTTGTTTCCCCTTTCCCTTGCCCTTCTTTGGTGAAACATTTGCTACTTTCCTTGGTGCCATTTCTTCATTAGGTCCTTAAAACTTATTCCTTTCTCTTGATCCTGGCTCTGCTCAACTTTACGGCTCCATTCCTTTGCGAAAATTCCTTCAAACCCCGTGCCCTATCTATGTAACCCTAACCTAGAAAACCATTTTTCCAAAAGATGACGTAACACTCATGGGAGTCTTCTACACAACCTTCTCACTTACGCCCATGTACTTATTTCCACTCTGGTTTGCTGATTAAACTAGCTATGCACATAAATCTTCACAACTCTTCTCAAAATTTCTTCACAAGGATTCCCTAGTTTGCGAGAGCTCTTTGATAACTTAAAATGTAAGGTAGAAAATAATGCACCCCCAATCTTCTATTTATAACTTTTTCTTTTCTCATAATAAATTCCATGCCACCTACCAATGTACTTTTGCAATAAAGGAGGATTTTATCTTTCCAATGCCAACCTTCAACACTTTTCCTTGCACTCAATCCTACACAAACACTTCCGCAACCTTCTAGCGGGCATGTAACTTCCTCGACCATAGAATTCTTCGCACTTTCTCCCATGCGAAGTCAATTCTTCTTCTATGTCTTGGACCAAGTTATTTTCACTTCCTATCTCATGTTGCTCTTGTGATTTTTACCCTTGTACGTGGTTTCTCAAATCCTTTTGACACCATCCTTCCTTTATGTTCACCTTTTCCACACGTGATCTTCCAATCCATGTGTTTTGATTTTTCAACCTAGGCCATCCACAACCATAGCTTCTAGTACTTGTCACATCACTCGTCACATTACTCCACCCCACACAAAAATAGATGTGTGGTCCTCTACGCATAGAAAATTTTTGAAAATAATAAGTGGTTACCAATGCACAAATGCGCACAACACAAAGTAATGAGAAAGGGAAACACAAAGAAAGGAAACTACAACAAAGAAAACCTAGGCTAACTGACAATACTACCTTATTTACAAACACAAAGAAGACTTATTTATAGTAGGGCTTCAACCTACTCCCATTGAAATGGCTTGGTAATTGTGTTCCATCCAACACTAGAATTGGAAAGTACCTAAATCAAGTATATAGGATATAATGTATGGGCCCATCCAATGGACTTTGAATTTCCTAGGATGGTGTAGAAACTTGGAATCATATAATAGAACCATCTACCCAACCTCAAACTATTTTTTTCTTGATGTGTCTATCATGCCATGCCTTCTTCCTGGATTTTTTTGTTTCTCGACTCTAGCGAGAAATAGTTGACATCTCATCTAACTGCATTAAATTATCAATCCTCTCCTCAAGCACTTGTTCATCATCTAATCCTCCTGTGCACGCTATACACAATGATGGTAACATGAATTCAATAGGTAACACCGCTTCCACACCAAACACCAATTGAAAAGGTGTGGCCTTTTTCATGTCTTTTATAATTAGTTCAATATGACCATAACACAAAAGAAAATTTATCATCCTAATCCTTTCTTCCCACATCACAAATCTTGGTTAACATGTGATTCAAAATTTTGTTAAACACCTCAGTAGTCCCATTAGCTTGTGGGTGATAAGGGGTAGTCTTGTGGTGGGATACCATGAATTCTTCCAACAAGATCCTAATTGTCTCATTCAAGAAATGAGTACCCCTATCACTTGTTAAGCTTAGTGGGCATCCATATCTTGATTATGTTTTCCCACAAGAACCTAGCTACTGTTGTTACCATTATGAAATCCCTTATAGTTGCACTTCTTCCCCACCTTTTAAGGTAATATGTGCATGTAATGATATAGTGTGAACCTATCCTTCACGTGGTTGGGGAAATACGGCCTATGAAGTCAATTTCCCATTTATTCGAATAGTTTCGCATTGGTAATTGGTCTTAATGGCATTTCATCTCTTTTCCCTAGTTTACCAAGGCACTGGAAGTGGTCATAGGCCTTACAATACTTGATACAATATTTGTAAACCATTTCCCACCAAAATCCTGCTAGAAGGATCTTGCACATGGTTGCATTCCCTGCATAGTGTCCTCTTGCAATTCCACCATGTGCTTCCTCCATGATTGCAATGCATTCATGCTCTAACACACATTGGTGCAAAACTCATCGCAACCTAGCTTGTATAAGTCTCCACTAATTAACATGTAGGGCACAACACATATGGCTAACTACTTCCTTTCTAAAGTCTTCATTCCTCTGGCGCCACACCCATCTTGAGAAATACATTAATAACTTCCAAGTTAGAGGGGTACGCCACAATCTAAACAATTGTGCATCTATAATTATATCCTTAATGCTCTATGTGTCCTCCCTAAGTCAATCCTTGATAAATGGTCAGGTCCCAAATTACTCTTACCCGGTTTCACAATAACCATAAACTCAAACTCTTGAAACAACAAGACCCACCTGCATATGTGCCCTTGTAAAATGGGCTTGTTTACCAAGTACTTCAATGCCATGTGGTATGTGTAGAATATAAAGGGTGTTGCCAACAAATACTACCTAAATTTTTGTAGTACGTAGATCATTGATAATGCTTCATGCTCAGTAGTAGTATAGTTCGTTCTACTAGGGTTAACTTCCTACTAGTAAAGCACAAGGGGTGGTCAACAATTCCCTCTCTAGGTTGTGCTAAGATTGCTCCAATTTCCATCCCTAAAGCATCAAAATGTACATGGAATGGCTTATCCCAAGAAGGAAAGTATAATATGGTGCAATGATAAGCCTATTCTTTAGTGTATCAAACACCATCTATTGTGCCTCTCCCTAGTGAAATGTACTTTTGTGTTTTAGTAACTTTTCTAATGGCGCGGTGATCTTGGTATACCCCTTAATAAATTTCCAGTAATACCCCATATGCCCAAGGAATCTGCACACACATGCTCTATGGTCAGTAGGTTCCCAAATCCCATAATAATGACAACTTTGGAAAGATCCACCAACAAGCCTTCCTTACATATGATATGCCCTAAAAGGGTTCCAAATGGAGTAGAAAAACACATTTCTTAATGTTGAGGGATATCCTCAACTATCGACATCTTTCAAACATCAGCCTCATATTTTCACAATGGTCCCTCACTAATCCATATACCATCCAATCATCAAGGTAGACTTGAAGAAACTTATGGATGAAGTCTTGAAATGCTTGCACCACAATGCGAAAGCAGAAGGCACATTATTTAGTCCAAAAGGCATGGCGTGTAGGCAAAGATTCCCCATTCAGTGGAAAAAGTTGTCTTTTCTTGGTCCTCCTTTGTAATTCTAACTTGATGATATCCTGAGAATCCATTTGTGAAAGAATAGATCTCACACCCAACTACTCCTTCAGGATCTCCTTAATGAAGGGGGTTGGAAAAGGGTCAATAACACATACCACATTTAGATCCCTATAATCAACACAAATCCTTATCCTCCCATCCTTCTTAATGTTGATGACCATTGGAATTATCCATTTTGATTCTTCAACAACCTCAATGATGCCTGATGCGATCATCTTGTTAATCTCCTCCTTAAATTTGACGGTTAGATTTGGATTCATTCAATAAGGTCTCTTCCAAATTGGGCATGCACCTTCCTTTAATTTGATCTTCATTTTCCCAAGAAGTGGTGAACTCCTTTAAGCTCATGGTACCTGTACACATAAATAAATCCTGAAACTCACGCAATAGATCAATGATATTCAAACCTCCTTTCTTGTCTAGTAATCTCCAATAGTATCCTCCTTAGGTTTTTCCTCTGAACCAATTTTAACCTTCTTGGTTTTTAGGGGTTCATGGTAGGTTTGTGCTTAATTATCATTACTAATGATAACCTCACACGTACACATAATATGGTTAACATCCAAGTTTTCCACCTCTTTTCCATCGATCACATAGATCAAATTTCCTTTCTATTTTCCATACATGCACTCTCAAGTTGTATCTCATCTGATTATTCCTCATAAAAGTGTGCTTCTAAGCCAAGTTCATTGAATAATTCTAGTATTTTATCCTTCATCATGGCACTATCTCCCATAGTTAGGTGTTTAACAACCTACAACACCTCATCCACCGATGACTTATTCGATATTAGAAAGATTGAAGGAGTTCATCTATCAAACTCTGCCGCTTCCTATCCGATGATGCATCTCTCGAGTGAATGTACCATGCACACGCGTAGCCTTATAAGGTGGAATAAAACTTATATACCTTGTTGGCAAGGAAATTTTTTGGGTAGAAAATTTGTGAATTCCTTGCCAATGCTCTGGGAATCTAAGTCCCTCTACTTAACCAGGTCTGTTGCCATATATGCATGCGTGAGAAAATGTGGATTTCTGTGGTGGCCTTTCAACTAGGGATCCAACTAGGGAACTCCATTTACCATGTGGAAAAGATAGAAATTTCTTGCTAGAGAGGAATTTTTCTGAAAGTGGGAAAGGGAGTGAGAATTGAGGTAGGAGAACTAATGTTGCAGGTAGAAAATTAGATTCCTACACACACTAGTTAGAAACTTCAACACATGCATTCATGAGAAGAAACAACCCTGCAAATGGCAACAAGATGAGATAAGATTGCGAACTCAAAGTTTCTAAAATATCCTCATTAAATAGGCTACAAAATCCTTATTCTTGTATTGATGCTTAAACAAGAGTTGTACATAATGTGGGAATGGAAGAAATTTGAGAATGGAGGAAAGTAGAAGAAAATTGGCTATCTCCTTTGCTTTCTCTAGGTACAATGCACTCTTGAGTTTACAAGATCAATCGCTCCCCCCTTTATAATGGCATGAAGAAGCCATTAAATATCTTGCAAGAAATGGTTACAACTTCTTCTTTGTTAGTAAGAAATGGTTTACAATCTTTTCAATCATTCGTGTCCGTTCAGATTCTTGATTCACGAAGAAATGCCAATGGTGAGAAAAACCAAACTTTTCATAATGCAACCATTACACTCATTTTGTAACTTTGAATTTGAACCATTCATCTTGCCTTTGAAACTTTAAACCAAAGTCATCCACATGGGAGAAATTTACTGGAGCGGGCATGGAGGATGCCTTTTACATTTTGTGACTTTATAGAGATTTGGCATTTTTTTACATTTTTGGTCCGCTCTACCGATTTTGATATGGTCTTGACACGTGGCCTTACTTGATTGGAGATAGAGTCGGGTTGCTTTTATAATTTTACCTTTTTCAATGTGGGCTTAAAAACACAAATTACTCCACTGACTCGCCTCCCCGCTTTGACCTTTGATGCGGGCTTAATATTTGACTTTTTTCTTTGGCGTGGGTGGGGCTGTGGGTCACTTTTTAACTTTAAGCCCCTTTAATGAAAACAAGGCTCAAATTCTCAAATCTCCCGATGGCTCGCTTCCCCACCTTGACTTTCTATTCGGGATTAATATTTGAATTTCTCCCTTTTGTTTTAGGGGTCGTATATCGACCATTTAGACATTTTTTTCATGACACGTGGAGAGCTCCACTAGTTCTTTTATACTTAGTCAATTTAGGCTTACTTCCCACTTGACTTATGTTGACCTCTAGACACATGGAGAACTAGCACTCATTTGAAGATTGGCCCTTTGGTTTCATTACTGAAATTACGTTGTTGAGGCACATGGAGGCTTCCACCGACCTGCTCATACTTAGTCAATTTAAGAAATCGGATTTGTCCCCTTCTTTGGACCTGGGACATGTGGAGGATTGGCGTAATTTTGAGAACTTCCCCTAGCTTCAACCCTTGAAATTGTGCCGATGAAGCACGTGGTGCCGTTTTCGAACTTTTCATATTTAGCCAAAAATTGTTTTGTCTTCATATTAGACCTTGGACACGTGGAAAACCTTTGTGCTTATTTGTGGACTTTCCTTTAACCTACCCTTAGAGTTGTGCCATTTGGACATGTGGAGGCTTCCATTGTTTCTTGAAACATGGCCATGCCGCATCCAATCAGAGATATCCACATACTACTCATGGATAATGGGGCCAAAATTTGATGGGGAAGAAAATGCTCATCATTCACGACTATGGAAAAATGCAGAGAAGAAAAAGCTCCACCTTTTCAAACCGATTTTCAAATTTCTTTCATAAACCAAGGGATTGAAAACAATACAAGGTTCAATGATCCATGGCCATAGAAAGATTGACAATTTCATTCAAATGAGGACAACAATAAAATTTTCACACGTCTAGATAGGAAAATAGAAAATTTATCAAAACGTGCAGACTGGAGAGTTTAAACAACTTCAAAGCATGAATTTCTCTATCTTTTTAGACTTCTAACTTTACTTGAACACTTTTAGAGGGTGTGAGCTCAAAATTTTGAATTTGAATTAAAAAATGAGGGGGATTTTGAGGGTGACAACAACTGGCTCTAGCTTGGGGACATGACATGGATTGAGCATAGTGAAGACATGACATGGGAATCTAGAATCTCAATCTCTAGACCTTGTAATTCGTTGACCAAGTGCCTTATCCATTGGGCCTTATAGAGTCATGTACAACTTCAAGAAAGAAAGATCAGAAGAAGGAAACACACAAGCACACAATGGGAAGGAAACACATGACACACAATAGAAGGGGAAACAAAACCACACAATAGAAAGGGAAACACACCTATGGTACAAGGTGGGGGAACAACCCGCTTTCACTGATGATACAATTTCAAGTATTTCCACTTGAGGCAATTCCAGTGGTGTTCCATCCAAATATGAGAGAAGAAAAAATTCTCACCGCAAGCTTCATGAATTTGGAATGGGTTGAGCCATAATGAATCAAACTTTCCATGGCTGCCTTTTGGTTCTCTTCTCTTGTCCCATAACAGGATGAAGTCTCCAACTTTGAATTCTCTTGCCTTGGCCTTCTTATCAAAAATATTCTTTACTTTCAATTGGTGCTCTTAATGCGTCCACCACTTGGAGTCTATTTTCTTCTAGCTTCTCAAGAAAGAGGATCCTCTTGTCAATGGAATCCTTGTACTGACCATCTTCTATTGCATGTAGCAGCTTGAGAGTTGGCATCTCGATCATGAGAGGAATTTCTGCTTTGACTCCATACAACAGTTGGAATGGTGACATACCTATTGCCTTCTTGGGAGTGATCCTATCGCCCATAAATGCATCATACAACCTTTTGTGCCAATTCCTTTGATTCTCATTTACAAGCTTGTGGAAAATGGTCACAATGTTCTTGTTTCTTGATTCAACCTGTCCATTTCCTTGTGGATAGTAGTCAGAAGAATGAGATAGGGAGATTTCATAGCTATAGAAAAACTCGGTCAACTCTCTTGAAGAGAAATAGGTAGCATTATCTGCTACAATCTTCTGTGGCACTCTAAAACGGACTATGATATTCTCCTTGATGAAGTTGCATATTGTTTTAGTGTTGGCTTGTTTGGCCGGAATGGCTTCCACCCATTTGGTGAAGTAATTTGTTGTTGTGAGTACATAGGTGTGCCCCGTGCTTGAGTGAGGGTTCAAGAACACCAATGAAGTCCAGCCCCCACTATTGAAATGGTTCTTAATAACCACAGGCTTGAGTGGTAATGCAGTGAGTTGTGGTCTTCCAATGAATTGTTGGCATGCTTTGCATTTAGAAACCCAATCTTGAGTGTCTGCAAAGATGGTGGGCCAATAATACCTTCCTGGAGGATCTTGTGTGTAGTGACCATTGCTGAAAAATGTCCACCACATGCTTGGTCATGGTATGCTTTAAGCAAATTTTCTTGTTGCTCTTTATCTACGCACTTGAGGAAACAACCATCCAGGCCTCTTTTGTAAAGTGCATGATTCCAGATTACAAATTTAGCTACCTTCAGCTTGAGTGTTCTCCTTTTCTTGTAATCAAGATGGGGAGGGAATTCTCCATAAGTCAAGTAATAGGAAATATCAGCATACCACTCATCAGTAGTGGTGACAAAGAGAACTTGTGGGTTGTCTTTTGAACAAGTTGAGCAAGCACAATTTTCTTTGCCATGTTGAACTTTGAGTGTTTCATCTTCAACAATCAACTTGCACAAGCCATTTCCCCTTACCAGATTGGAGGGTCAAATCTCCAAGTCATATTCTTGAGTCTTTGTAATCCAATTTCCTCTTTTAGCTCTGGGATCCTGTTATGTTAAGATGGACTTGATTGCACTTTCATCGGGGACCATCACCACCGTATGGGAATTGAGGATGTAAAACCTGAAGTTTTTTTATAGCCTTGACCACTACATAGGCATGCTTCTCAATTGGATGTATTTTAGCTCATGATTTTTCAAAGGACAACTCATGAAAGCAATAGGTGCTTCCATGCCTTCATCATTTTTTTGAACGAATGAGAACGACAGAGAGTGTATGTTCTGATGCATAACAATACATGATGAATTCTTTGTTAAAATCTGGAGATACAAGAGTCGGAGCCTTGGTAATGGATTTCTTGATCTCTTGAATGATGCCTTCCCTTCATTGTTCCATTTGAAGTTTTCTTGTGGTTTCATCATGGAAGTGATGTGCTTCATCAACTCAGCAAACTCAGGCACAAAATGATGAAGAAAGTTCACCTTTCCAAAGAATGAATGAACTCCTTTTTTTGCTTGTGGGTAGGGCTAATGCTTGAATGGATCTAATCCTCTCAGGATCAATGTGTGCTCCATGTTTGTTCACAATGTGCCCCAATAACTTGCCTTCTGTGACTCCAAAAATGCACTTTTTGGATTTAGTGATATGCCATGTTTCCTACACCTTGCAAGTACATGTTCCAAGTGATAGATATGATCTCCCCTCTTCTTTGAAAATATTGTGAGATCATCAAGATATATGACAATGCAATGCTTCAGATCTTTGAAGGCCAAATCCATCACCCTTTGGAATGTAGCTCCTGCATTGATTAGGCCAAAAGGCATTTTGTTGTAGGAAAAAGTGCCCCAAGGTGTTGTAAAGGTTGTCTTGGTGTGGTCCTCCTCTGCCACTTTGATTTGATTATATCTGAGAATCCATCAAGTAATGAAAGCATTTCAGATCCAGTGACTTGCTTGCAGGATATGGTCCATGATAGGAAGAGGATAATTGTCCTTTAGTGATGCCTGGTTTAGGTTGTCAAAAATCTACACATATCCTTATTTCACCATTCTTCTTCCACACTAGCACAATGTTAGCCACCCACATTGAATGGTGGATGGGAAAGATGATCCTTGCATTAAGCATCTTCATTACCTCCTCCTTGATGGTATTAATAATCTTTGGGTTGTACGACCTTTGTTTCTGCCTGAAGGGCTTAACACCTTGCTTCAAAGGAATTGAGTGATGCATTTCCTTTGGTTGGAAGGATTTGAGTTCATCATAAGAGTAGGCCAAGAAATATGAGTATTTCTTGAGTAATGCAACAAACCTTTTTTTTTTTTCAGGTGAGCAACATTTTCCAATATTGACCATCCTTGGCTCCTCGGGTACCAATGTTTTCTTTATCAAAATCAGTTGGGCACCGAGAAGATTGATTTTCTTTCTCTTGAATGAATCTGTCATGTTTGTCAAAGAGGTCTTCTAAAGAGACTAGGCCTTTGGGAATTTTGTTCCCTTTCAATTTGATTACTCCCTCATCATCAATCCCTTCAATTCCTTCTTTCTCTTCTTTGGGGACTACTTCTTGGTGTGGATTTTCACCTCCTTGAAGAAGAGATTATTGAAATTATCCCTTTCTCTAAAAGGCTAGAATTTGGTTATCATCATTGAAGACTTGCCAATGATTTGCATTTTCTGGTACACTAGGCCTAAATACCATTTCAATGGTCACTTTGTCTTTACCAAAAGAAGGATGAGGTGTCACTAGGGAAGCTGACACTACAAGAGAATCAGCCTTTTCATTTTGTTCCCTTGGAATAGCTTCAATGGAAAATGCATCAAAAGATTCATCACATGGTCCCACACTAGATGTTGACGTAATCGAGTCTTGGATTCTTCACCTAATATTGTTGGCGGACTCATCTTTACTACAACCTCCACATCACCTTCAAGCATCTCAAGATTTCTTGATTCCCATGTCCTCTCTACTCTCATGCCTAAGTAGTAGTGTATTCATACTCTGCAGTGTTATTTGTATTATCAAATTATAGCTATGTAGGGAAATGGGTACAACTCATTGGAAGGAAGAGAAAATACTACACATAATGAGGTCCCATGCAAAAGAATGACTTTACCATCAAATTGTTTGAAATTTAAATTTCCCATTAAATTGTGCAAATAATGAAGTGTGCAAAATGTTATCTCTTTTTTCGAGAGATGTGAGAAGTAGACAATTTTGAATAGGATTGAGGAGAATGTTTGTGAGAGGAAGAATGTCATCTTGTGAATATATTTCTTACAATTAACTTCTTTTCTAGGATTTTGAATATTTAGTGATGTGACCTTGAAAAAAATTGAATTACAACCTAAATGAATTGAATCTCTAAATTTCCTCCTTACTTGTATTGAAAAGAATTATAAAGATTTCTTATTAATGGTACAAAGTTGTTAATAATGGAGCACCTTTTTTTAGAGGAAAGTATCTATGATTCAAATTTACATGAGAAAATAAAGCTTGTTAGAATTGTGAAAATGATCTACACATTGCTCTATTAATAAATCTTTCTGTGATTCATGCTCTATGAAGTCTCTATACTTCAAATATCTCATGTTTGCATTGATTATGAAATTTGTATTTATAGAGGTGAAGTGGATATGCCTTCAAAATTTTCTTTCTAGTTGTTGGATAAAAGCTAATCTTGTATGTAGATTGGAGCATTATTCCCATGTTTTTTGAATTTAATCAACTTGCATCCTTCTTGCATAGTTGTTATAAATTTTAGATAGGATCCCTTTGGATGGCATGGCATTTTATCGAGATCTTTTATGATTGATCACCATTTTTAGGAAGGATAATTGGCTTGTGTATAAAATCATGCCCATTTTAGTGTCAAAAATCTAATTTTTATTTTATTTTTCAAATTTTGGCCAGTTTAAGATGGATATACTAAAAAAATGCAAGGACAAAAATAAAATTTGCCATTTTTGACAAAATGGAGGGTGTGAAGAAGTTGAATTTAGAACTGAAGAGGTTCAAGATAACTTTGAAGGATTGAGTTAAATCTGGAAGCCTCAAGAATTGAGGTATCAAAAAAATTTGTATTTTTTCAAGTTCTACACATTGATCTTATTCAATTTTTACTACTAGAAAAAACCTATTATTTTTCCATTTTTGTGAAATTTAATGCTCAATTATAAAAAAATTTGTCCAACTTTTGACATCGATGCATTTTGGGCCAGTAAAATGGCAAAAACCATTTTAACTTCGATGGAAACACATGCAGAATGGGCAATGTAATCCTTGCTTTAAAAGATATATTTTCTTTAAGTGAGCAAATCATGGAGGACACTTTCTTTTAATGGATCTTTTTTGGAAGGAGGTCAATTAGTGAAATTTGTTCACAAATTTGAGTGATTCAAGGCCCAAAAATGTCAAAAAAATTGGCTTTTCATTCATTTTTTTGTTTCTCTTTGAATTTCTTTTCTGAAAATGAGCACCTTTGCTTTGGGAAACTGGATCTTGGAATTTCTTGACTATTGCATTTTCACCTGAGTTCCAATATTTCCTATATTTTCCCTATTTGAAAACATAGAGCCCGAAATGCACACCAATAAAGTCATTTCGTGAAGATTTAAAACCACAATTGTGCAAATTCATTTGATGAAACCATTTCATGAAAGGTTTTTGGTAAACCTATTTAAAACCGGAAGGAGAAGCCTTCACAAGAGAATCAATTTTTTCACATTATGACAAAATGTTCCCTTGAATAGCTTCAATGGAAAATGCATCAAAAATTCAATGTTCACACTAACACTTTGAATATTTTAATATTGAGTCTTGGATTCTTGAAAATAATATTGTTGGTGGACCTAGAGATTTACTTACAACCTGGCCTCTAGGTATCACCTTGCATCTAGGATTTCTTGATTCCCATGTCTCTCTTTTCAAAACTCATGCCTAAGAGTAGTGCTTCATACTCTAGATGTTATTTGTATTATCAAACCTTGTCTTAAGGAAAATGGAACAACTCATTGGAAGGAATTGAATTCAATATTACAAAGCTATTCAAAGCTTTGCAGATTGGAATGAATACCATCAAATTCCATTGTCCAAATTTGATCTTCCTCTTCCTCCATGAGAAGTGGAAAGTTCTCCTCTTTTTTTGATGTGAGGAAGTAGTTTCCTAGCCCACAATCTTGAAAGAGAATGTTTTCTTTCGGATCATCAGACTTTCATACTGTGAACTTCATCTTTCTTACTAGTAGCAACTTCTTCATCTCACCTTTTACTGGGATAGTTAAGATGACCAATCCATTTTTATCTCTCCACCTAGGTCTCTGCAAAAACTCCTACTCAATAGCATACCAAAGGATGTTGGGATGTCTACTACCAGTATGGTTAGGAGCACCTTCTTGTCTAGAAAATCATCTAGTGCTACATGTGCATATTTGATTCTTCCTACCAATGGCACTTGTTTGGATTCCATTGAGTAGTAGGTGCCATTTTTACCTAGGTCAAGGTGAGGCCTAAGAGCATTTGCAACTTTGTTTGGCATCACATTATCTGAGGCTCCGAAATCTATGATACAATTATTTAGTTGGAAGCCTTTAATGAGGAGTGACAGGTAGAAAGGTTCAACCTGTTGGTTTTGGAGGCACTGAGGGCTAGCATGTTTTGGGAAGGTGGTGTGGATGGTGTGGGAAGTAAGCCTTTAGAATTAGGACTGAGGATACAGAGGTTACCACCATGAATTATATTAATGAACCTGTCAAACTGGGCAAGGTGTGTTTGTAGGTATTCTATTTCTGAGAGCTGGAATTTGGTTTTTCTTGCATGTTCCACAAAGTCAAATGGGGTTATGGTGAGTGAGGAAGAGGTTCAAAAATGGAGGAAGATTTACATGGTAGAGGATTTGCTACTTTGGGTGTTGAATTCTCCTTTTGGGTGTAGCAAATTGGCTTGGAAGGGGGTGAGGGTGTAGCTTTTGATTGAACCTTAGATGTTTTTGATAGGAACAACATTTAAAGGAGAATTGTTCTTAGAAACTTTTGAGTTGGGAGAAGAATTAGATGACTTACTTGGCATAGTAGCATGATCCTGACAACCAAGTGAGTCTGGTTTTTCTTTGGCCGACTCCATAGAAGGTGGTAATGGTGATCCTCTGTTGATGATTTTATTTTGTGTGACCTCTGGAGGAGAATCTTCTTTATTCTTCTTATCCTTTACCACAACCGTTGAGGATGAAGCACCTTTCTAGATTGTGCATGAGTGAAAAAAACATGAGAAACTTGGAGCTTCTTCATCATCCTCATCTTCATCATCAACGTACTCAATTAGGCCATTGTGCATATCAACTTCCTCAACCTCAAGATAGTTTTCATAGTCTTCCATATTTTCTTCTTTAGTTTCATCAATTTTTGCTTCCTCCTGGCTCTTTGGTGTCACAGATGGCATTGATTGGTGGTGCTTCAAGAGCAAGCCGACGAGGAGGTGGAGAAATCCTTGGCCTATCTGGAGGGTTTGGTTTCCTTGAAGCATTCCACATTGTGATCTGAGATAGCTGCTTCTTCAAGGAAACCAAGTCATTTTCCATTTTTTGGAACATCGGATCTGTGGTGATAGAGTTTGAATTCTGACCCTTTTGCTTTCCATTGGGGCCTTTCACCTTTCCGGAAAGGATTAGATCATCATCGGTTTCTATTGCATAGTCTTGAGCTTCCCTTAATGTTCTTGGTTGGGCTCTTCTAAGGAAGAAACCTACTTCTGATGGAAAAGCAATGATGAAAACCTCTTCAAATTATTTTTAGAGGCACCACATCTTCAGGATTCTTCTTATCACTCTATCATATCTTGTTACGAAGTCCCTCATTGACTCGGAGGTTTCTTTCTTCATTTGTACCAATTGGACCAAAAGATCCTGACAATCTTTTGTGCTCTTGAACCTATGTTCGAATGCACTTCTTATATCCTCCCAACAGGTGATGGACCTCGGGGGTAGCATGTAGAACCATTTGGAAACTTTCTCTTGAAGTGACTCCACAAAGAGTCAGATTGACACATCTTCATCCTCAACACCCAACACACCACAAGCAGTGATAAATGTTGCTACATGCTCTTCAAGGAGTTGAGAACCATCCCCTCTAAATTTTGGGAAGTTTTTTCTTGAGCCTCTCGGTAGCTCATGGAGTGGTTGAGCAAGAGCCAGTGGACCGGTGTTTCCTCCCCATGGTACATTAGGCCTACGGGCCTCATGATCATGTTCACACTCACATCATGATCCCCCATTCTATTTCTATTTCTAGCTTCCAACCTTGCTAAGGTTGTGGCTTCTACTACTGTTCTTTCATTTTCCTTCGGCTTGAAGTCTCTCGATTTCTTTGAGTTGAGCTCTTATTTCTTTTCGGATCTTGCCTCTCTTTCTCTAGCTTCTTCTTCGGTCTCACGTCAGTGAAGTCTACAAGGTTCTCATTGATGTATGGAAATTCACCATCAAAGGATTGGCAACACTCAGGTTCCCAACGTGACCGGTTGCTTGAAAAGGAAGCCTCTAGATTTGAGTAGCTCTTTCTCCTTTGAAGTTCCTCAAAAATGGGATCAATTTGTCCTCCTTGTCTCTATTGTCGAGTGTATCTTCTATCCTTCATCTTGAAAATCTATGCTCTTCTTTGTGGTGCTGAAATTTGTCTTTGCCTCTCAATTCAACAACGTTCTTCTTCAAGGTCCAGAATTCTCATGGCAATGAAGTAGTGATTGGCACTTTGTCTATTATGTCTAGATAGCTTCCCTCAAATCTGAAGCAACATGTCTTCTTGGATGTGGAAGAGAAATTTGGGTCTTTCAACAGGAGGGTTTCCTAGAATAGCCATGATTTGAATCCATGTGGCTCATATAGCCATTCAAATTCTAAAAAAATTTCTCTTTTTGAATTTTGAATTTTTTGACCTTTCTTGATCACATTAGAGTGCGAGATCTTTGCTAAATCTTCCCCCACGGTGGGTGCTAAAAACTATTGGCGAGGAAATTTTTTAGGTGGAAAAATTTGTGAATTCCTTACCAACACTCTGGGAATCTAAGTCCCTCTACTTAACCTAGTGTAGCTGCCGTATATGCATGTGAGAAAATGTGGATTTATGTGGTGGCCTTTTTGGCTAGGGGATCCAACAGGGCACTCCACGACCCTTGCAAAAAAGCTAGCAATTTATCGCTAGGGGAATTTTCTATGAAGGTGGGAAAGGGAGTGAGAAAAGAGGTAGGAGAACTAATGTTGTAGGTAGAAAATTAGATTCCTACACACACTAGTTAGAAACTTCAACACATGCATTCATGAGAAGAAACAACCCTACAAATGGCAACAAGATGAGATAAGATTGTGAACTCAAAGTTTCTAAAATCTCCTCATCAAAGAGGCTAAAAATCCTTCTTCTTGTATTGATGCTTAAACAGGAGTTGTACATAATGTGGGAATGGAAGAAATTTGAGAATGGAGGAAAGTAGAAGAAAATGGCTATCTCCTTTGCTTTCTCTAAGTACAATGCACTCTTGAGTTTACAAGATCAATCGCCCCCTTCTACAATGGCATGAAGAAGCCATTAAATATCTTGCAAGAAATAGTTACAACTTCTTCTTTGTTAGCAAGAAATGGTTTACAATCTTTTCAATCATTTGCGTCCATTCAGATTCTTGATTCACGAAGAAACGCCAATGGTGAGAAAAACCAAACTTTTCATAATGCAGTCCATTACACTCATTTTGTAACTTTGAATTTGAACCATTCATCTTGCCTTTGAAACTTTAAACCAGAGTCATCCACGTGGGAGAAATTTACTGGAGCGGGCATGGAGGATGCCTTTTACATTTTGTGACTTTATAGAGATTTGGCATTTTTTTACATTTTTGGTCCGCTCACCCACTTTTGATATGGTCTTGACACGTGGCCTTACTTGAGTGTAGACAGAGTCACGATTCACTTTTATAATTTTACCTTTTTTCAATGCGGGCTCAAAAACACAAATTGCTCCACTAGCCTACCTCCCCACTTTGACCTTCGATGCGGGCTTAATGTTTGACTTTTTCTTTGGCATGGGTGGGTTGCGGGTCAATTTTTAACTTTAAGCCCCTTTAATGAAAACAAGGCTCAAATTCTCAAATCTCCTCGACAACCTACTTCCCTACCTTGAATTTCTATTTGGGCTTAATATTTGACTTTCTCCCTTTTGTTTGGTGGGGCCGTATATCTGACCCTGGACACATGGAGAGCTCACGGTTCTTTTGTACTTAGCCAATTTAAGCTTACTTCCTACTTGACTTATGTTGACCTCTAGACACATGGAGAATTGACGCTCATTTGAAGATTGGCCCTTTGGTTTCATTACTAAAATTGCACCGTTGAGGCACGTGGAGGCTTCCACCAACCCACTCATACTCAGTCAATTTAAGAAATCAGCTCTATCTCCTTCTTTAAACCTGGGACACGTGGAGGATTGGCAGTTTGAGAATTTCCCTAGCTTCAACCCTTGAAATTACACCGATAAATCACATGGCGCCATCCACTGAACTTTCCATACTTAGCTGATTTGGGCTTGTTTTGTCTTCATTTTGGACCCTGGACACGTGGAAAACTTTTTGTGCTTATTTATGGGTGTCCCTTGGGCCCTTGCCCTTGGGTTGCGCCATTTGGACATGTGGAGGCTTCTAATGTTTCTTGAAACATGTCCATGCCACATCCAATCATAGATATGCATGTACTACTTGTGGATAATGGGGCCAAAATTTGATGGGAAGAAAACACCCATCATTCACGACTGTGGAAAAATGTAGAGAAGAAGAAAACTCCACCATTTCATGCCCGATTTTCAAATTTCTTTCACAAACCAAGGGTTGAAAACAATACAAGGTTTGATGATCCATGGCCATAGAAAGATTGACAATTTCATCCAAATGAGGACAATAATAAAATTTTCACAAGTCTAGACAGGAAAATGGAAAATTTATCAAAACCTACAGACTAGAGAGTTTAAACAACTTCAAAGCATGAATTTCTCTATCTTTTGGACTTCGAACTTTACTTGAACACTTACGGAGGGCGTGAGCTCAAAATTTTTGAATTTGACTTAAAAAATGAGGTGGGGATTTTGAGGAGAAAACACACCCATAAAGAAAGTGGAAAGGCTTCCATGCCTTCCATCCAGGCCTTCTCACATGCTTGGACATGAAACGAGGCAGGTTCCTTCCCATGATAATCTTATATGATAGTAGGTACATTACTCTGGAGAAACCTAATAGAGAATGTGATTCTCACTTCATGCCACTCTAGAAGGTTATCACGATGGGTCACCCACCAACATGTTACGGTCTCGAGTAAGGTATAACTAAGCATCCTTCTCCTTTTGATCTTACATCTCCAATGGGTCCCCATTTCTCATAGGACAACATCGAGGTTAGCTCCCCAAAATAACTTGGAAATTTTTTTCCTCCTAGGCTCTTGGTGAGTGCACCTTTGTTACTCTCATCAAAACTCTCTTAACTACCTTCGGACTAATTCATATGTCTGTGTGTGCACCTAATTGTCACATGCCACACTAGTTATATCACTTATAGATTGAGTGTCTTCCCACTGAATAATGCCTTCTTTTGTTGGTTGCACAACCTCATGGTCCCTGATAGTGTGCACATAAATTCTATCTAGGTCTTCTTCTCCTAAAGGCTCAATATAGGGTGCACTGACTTCCCACCCATCAAAGGAATGATGATGTGTTTCTCTTTTTCTCAAAAATTATATACCCCTTGTTGAAACATAAGTCAACATTGTTCTTATAGCACTAAGGCCACCTAAGTAAAGCTCAAAGTTTTTCCACCTTAGCAAACACTAATACTTCAAAGTCTTTAGTTAATTTCACCCTTGGATAGTGATAGCATCATCCTTTAAAACACCAATGGGCATTTCCTTTATCTTGTTAGCCATATACAACACATTTGAAGATGGTTGTAATGGGGGCCTTCCCATTTGATTCCAGGCATCCAAGGTGAGAACATTAACTTCCACGCCCATGTAAATTAGAATATTAATTAGAAGCCATCCATTAAAAACTATATTCAAGGTAATATCCTTATTTTAGTCAAGGCTGTGAGGAGGAAGATTAGCATGCAAAACCTTCCTTTGTGCTCTCTTCCACGCTTAGTTTCATATCCCTCAACCATTATCCTAATAGAGGAATGGTATCCTCTGGCATAACATCTTACACACCTTTCTAATGTCATCTATATCGATTAAGGGTCTTGATACTTTTCTTTACCCCTGACCTCCTAGATTTCTCCTTTAGAAATTGAATTTCCCCTTGAAGAGCCTTTATTACGTCCATGATATCTTGATATACTTCATTTTGATGGGTAGGGTCGGATACTTCCCATACACCACCGCTTATCTTATGACCAATGGTCTCTACTTTGGTATTTCCTAGCGTGTGTAGCCTCATTTCGTATCATCACCAAGTACATGTTCTAACTTTGACTCAAGCACCACCCTTGCCATCCACTGTGAGTCTGATTTCTTCATGCTTAACATCCCGACATGCCCTTGTATTTTTGTTGTTTTTGGCTCATGTGTTCAAATAACTTTGGTCTCTCCTCATACTTGTGCTTCTTCCCACACCAAGAGAACTGTAGTAGGTCAGGACATTCATGCTTGTAATGATCTATGGACCCATAGTTATAACAAGTTCCATGAGGGAATTCACCTCTTCCACCTCTGTGATTTCCATGGCCTCTAAATCCTCCGTGAAAGCCTCTTCCATGAGATCCTCCATCCGTGTGTCCTTCATAGTGACGACCATCATCCTTGGAATTGTTTACAACAGTCTAGTGCACACCAATATCAATGACATCATGTATCTGGTCAATCAATCTACAATCCTTGGTGTCATGAGTAGTAGAGGTAAAATCTTGTAATAACAAGACACATTCTTATAGATTACATGTTGTAGTAGCGAACACCTACTTACATCATGATCCCTATGGAAAATTTCATAGTCTACTATCATGGCGCATACCGATCTCCAAGGACAATTGTCCTTCATATGCCCCTCTACCTCACAATCCTGCACCATAGTCAACTGCGAGTCTCATAGGCTGAGTTCGTAGAAAAATTTCTAGATGCTTTTTCATTGCAGCAATCTGAGCTTCAAGAAAAGGACTAACACCGGTATCCATGCTTCCCACATCCTTAACGCACAAGGTAGCCTCCAAGGCCTCGCATGGGTCTGTGAAAGTCTTATGTGAAAGTGCTCTCCTGAAGGGCATTATTAATCCTCCAAAAACCATTGAGCATGTTGAGAAGGATGAATATCATAAGACAATTTTGACAAGAGAGTCTTAAAGCACGTCATACTCCCATACACTCTCTACCATACCTTGTTGAATCTCCTTCAAAGCATGCTAATGTTCTTCTGTTTAAACTCAGGAATATGGAATTCAAATAAGAAGGCATTACACAGTGCATTATAATATACTAATGTCTGATGGGGGTCATAATTCTAGTACCAATTATATGTGTTCCCTTGTAATGTTGTTGCAAACTAACTTGCCTTCCATTCTAGGGTAGTGATCCCCTTCACGTGCCATAACAACTCACATTTGTGTACATGTTCTACAACATCCTCAACACCTTTGTAATATGGTAGATGTAAAGACATTTCAAAAAATACTTGTTGAGGTGGTTGAGGTCCTTTCCTGCCTGATCTAGAACCTTGATTCCCTCCAATGTTGCCTCCACCACCAGATCTACAATATCAACCCAAAGCACATGTTCCTCCTAACCCACAAGATCCTCTAGATCCTCTACATCCTCTATATCCACCAAGTCCACCAGATCTGCTAGCTCCTAATCCACCTGACCCACTAGATCCACTCCCCTCGGTGGAAAAGGTCCTAAAGTGGTCACGCCTTATGTCCCCATTGTCACACTAAACTGCATGCCAATAGTCTATGATATTACACCACAACCATATGTGTGTCTTGCGATGCTTCCAAATGTGATACCCAAGCTTTGTGTACCCGTACTTCATCCAAACATTGTAGCATACAATATGCCTCTAAACACAAGAAATGATTGTGTAACCATGGATGTACCAAATGAAAAGTTATACCCCGTAGGTGTTGATCAGTTACATCTACTAATACCAATTGGGTTAGTAGTACTATCTCTAGATTTGGAAAACTAAGCACCAAGGGTTGGTCATGAGGTGGATTTAGATGTGTGCCAACGACTCTTCTCCTTTCTTCATATGATGATATCTCTCCGGAAGAAGAGGGGTTTTCTTTACGATTTCTAAGATGGGGTAGCACAACTAATCGGGTTCACGTCCTCTGCGTGAACCTCAAATCCTTCTCGCAACGTCTGCCTCCATAAATCCATCACTCATGTAGCTTTGTGTTGTCTTGTTAACTTCCTCTCCCAAACCTCATTATACTTAATCCATCTCTCTTCCCTCTCCTTTTCAGCCATAAGGTCCATCATCTTCCTCTACTTTAGCTTCCTTTCCTAGTGCTCGGAAGAAGGTTAGTGACCATAGGAAATGCTTCCAAAATTAGTGTAATGATCGGGATCTATAAACTAAAGGGATAACATGCAAGAATGATCCTCTTGGTTCCCTCAAGAGCTCAAACTCAGTAATCTTTGGATAAGAATACATAGAAATCACGTACTCCAAGGTGTAACTCATCAACACTCCACTCCACTAGTGATCAAAAACATGCATCTAAGTTAGATCAACATCATGTAGCCTCTGATACTCATCTTGGTTCCATACGTGAGGTCTATAGTACCACTTGATCTAGATGCATACGCCGAAATCCATTCATACAAATCCACTAGAAAATAACAAAAGAAGGTTTCATATAGCTCATGATACAGATGTTTTTCTACCCATTTACGTACATCAAACTCAGTCCACTACTAAATATTTGAACAAACTCATCCTCCATGATTTTAAGCCATGCTTTGACATTGTTCAAGGTCAAGCACTCTGTCATCACACACCATTCTCACAATAGCTTCGAAAAGAGGCCCCGACAATAGAACCAAGATGTAGTGATTATTTTACCCTTAACACTTCTTTCTAACCCCAAGTGTGTCAACCTATCATCTAGCATATGTTGGATACTCACCACGAGGCACTGCGGGCACCGAGCCCATTCTTTATGTGAGCTTTCAATATATTTCTACCATTATGGACTATTATTTACAGAAAAGAGTTACATTCATCTATGTTGAAAAGCAAAAGGTATAACTAACATATCTACACATTAATGCATCACAAAAGCTAAATAATATTATAAGAAGTATAATAAACCAGATCTGAGCCATGATAAGTCATATAACATGAGGTTTTATACCCATAAACAAGATGTATAGAATATATCCATGTATATTGATTTAACAGAGTCTTTGGTAGCCATACTACATTCAAAAGGGTCATCTTAGACCATATATATTAAATGACAAAGACTTAACTCCTGTAAGCCTCTCGATATGAGATCCTAACTATACTTTTTCCCATTCTATCCCTTATTATAGATCCCAGTACCCATACATATGCTTATGGTATCCCTTACTGAACCATCTAGCACTAAGTAATCTAAACCCTAAGACCATGAACTCTAAACCCTTACCATTTTTAAAACACTTTATTACTCTCCTTCTCTTTCTCTCTGTATTCTCTATTCATTATCTCGTGCATTCCCTTCATGCCTCCATGAATTTATGTGTGTCTCTCCTCCCGACCCAAGCACCTCTTTAAATAATATCATCGACCACCACCATGAATTATCTTCTGAGAAGATCACATGCCAAGTGTCAATGTGGTCCTCCATTGGTGAATGCTTATCCTCTTCGCAAACCTTCCACTAACTATAATGATGTCTCTGGGAATATTACTTGTGTGGAATATCCTTTTCTTGACCTCCAAGGCTCCAGGCTAGCGCATTATCCACTCATCACACCTATTCATGTCCTCATGTTTTTCCTCAAGTGACTCCATGATGTTGGGTATGGCTAATTCCTTTAAACCCTTGTTCTTCCTCCCTGCGCATCCCCCTTCTTAAACCTATTTTTCTTACATGATTTTCCCTAAGCACCCTTATATCTACTAATCCTACATGCGTGTGCCTCTTGGTACTTAGCCAATATCTAGGGTCCAATGATTTGAAACCAAATTTTACACCATTAACTTCTTCCCCCTCTTCTTACTCCTTAGGGAAGAAAAATATATGTCATTATTTTTCACTTTGGTATGAGATATATAATGTATAGGAATAATTTATAATTCCTGGTCTTTTTAATAGATTCATAGTCCATCAAAGTCCCCTAGTTGTGCTTGTTTGAATTTTTTTTTCAATATGATGCAACCCAGGAATACTTTCTCCTCGAATATTTGTATGAAAAAAACCTACTTAGGTTCCTCTTGAAAGACTATTATTTATGTAGTCATATCTATAACTACTTCTATAGTCAATAGTAGTTTTTGATAAGACTCATCCACTACCATTTATGTATCTTCTTCAAAAGTTAGCTATATTTTATGTTGAATTTCATCTATGATTGAAGGCTGAAAATAAATCTTACCTTTAGATATCTCATGGGTCCATGCACATTCAATCCTTATCCTTATAAACCATACTATCTCAACATCCTTATCATTCCTATACTTTTATCCTTCCTATACTTTTATCCTTTATAAACCCTTAATATTTTAGAATATATATATTCCATGTTTATCTTAAATGTTGTGGAGGATTTAAGGTTGTAGGAAAAATGAGAGGAATTATAACCTTTCATATTTCCCCCTTGTACTACATCTTTAGTATTTGTCAATATTTGTCTCCTTTCCCAAACCTATTTCTATGCTAAATGGCCATTTCTGAACCACCCTAGGATTTTCATGGATATAATTTAAACATGAAATCTATATGTCCACCTAGCCATGTTAATCCTATCTCTTTCTAAATATTATTTGTCTTCACCAAATCCTCATATTCAATTGGTTACTTCAGATTTTTCCCATTGATATTCAAAATTATAATTTGAGGATGCTTCTTATATCTTCCATATTAATATGCATTCAAAAAAAGTAGCATTTTTTCAAAGGTTAGGGACCCAATTGAAAAAATCCTCCCAAAGCTTCAACAACCCTCTAAAATATCTCCTACCGATAATATTCTAAAGGTAGAGAATATAGTCTGATCCAATAAAAATCCATCTCTCCAACCATTTTGGTTTTCATAAAAGTATATTTACATGATTGAACAAAGATATTTTTACCCTCAAAAAACCAATTTTGAGTGAGGACTCAATCTCTATCTTCATAACTTTAGAATTTTACCATAAACCAACATTTAACCAAGTATTCAAGATGAGATCTATTAAACCCTTTCCAAGTATTTTTGAGCCATGGTTCCAATAATCCCCCTCTCCAAGAGATAATTGGAATTTTCCCTAATATCACCAAAGTCTCCAAGTTCATACATTCCTCACCCACAAATCCTTGCGGGATCATCACTCTTTTGACATGTGATGTTAAATACACAATATCATTATCCCTTAGTGAACAATGTGAAAGATCTCAAGTTTCAACTATGTTGGGAATTATGTCTTAGTTATTTTCATTTATTTCAAGTGTCACATTCATGTCAAAGGGATTTAGGAGTGTTCATTGAGTCATTATGAGGTGTCATGATGAGTTGCATTGTTGTAGAGGCATGATGACTAGGTGAGATTACATGATCTTGATGCATGGTTAATAAAGTTGCTAACATGTATGGGATTTAGGAGTTGTATGAGTGATGGTATGGTGTCAAAAATGATCAATATTATGTGTCAAGGGTGTTAGAGTGACTTCAAGGTGTTGTCAAGGTTAGTTCTTGGGTGTCATGTGTTGGTTAAAGTCATTATAGGCCTAGTCCTAGACCTAACATGAATAGGTGGTGTGGAAACGTGAATTATGGAGAAAAAAGTAAGTACAAGCATGATAAATGTGTTTTTCTTGGTATTAAAGGTGTAGATGATGGTTAAGGTCAACATTTAGGTATATGATGCAAGTATAAGGTCCTTTGAAGCATGTTCATTGAAGACTAAGCAAGTAAGTTAAGGAAAACCTTGGTGTTTGGAGATTTTCAATTTCCGTTGAGATTGGATGAGGCATGGAAAACATGGATGAGGACCCTCTTGTTCTTTGAACAAAATTTCAGGTCAATAAAGTGAAGGAATTGCATGAAAAATCATTTTTAGCTCTATCGAGCTCTTGAAACATTGTTTTCCCAACTTGAGGTCATGTTTAGTATGCTCATTTTCTCATAAAATATTTTCATGGAGACCTAATAATTTAACCATAGTTGATGCATGGATCTAAGATAATTTTGAGGTTAGAATAAAATCAAATGATGTCTTGTTCTTTATGAATTATTGCTAAGAATCCAAGGTGGTCAAAACCCTCCATAAACCCTAGCTTAAGAGAGATGGAGGAAAAATTGTTGGTGTGAGATTAAAATGCATTGGATCATCAACTTTTATTAATGGATAATGTAAATTACTCTTCAGGATTTATGATGGTGGTGATTTAGTGTTTTGTGATGAGGTGGACCCTAATCGAATTGCATGTTTTCGGGAAAGTTTTATTTTTTCTCAAGTTTTCCATTGGAACTATTGTCTAAATTAGTGTTATAATTTGAAGGAAGCTAGGATATATGTTTGAGATGATTTTAGACCATTGTAGAGTGATTTGTAGGTTTTCATAGGTCTAAAAGTGAAGATTGGTTTTGGGCCTATTTGGAAGTTTTTATAGTCACGGTGAAAGGTCATTTTGGGAATGTGTGGCCTAATAATAGGTGTTTAATTAATATGATGGTGTTGTGTAAATCCAATATGACATGTTTCATGATTTTTTTGAGCCATACAAGTTAGTATGATTGACAAGGATGAGGTCATAAGTTGACCTACTTGACAAGGTTAAGGACAGTGAAGGTTCTTTGGTGTAATTGATCTGGAAGACCAATATATTATCTTGATTCATGATATATATATATATATATATATATGGATATTTATGATGGATTAAATATGATCCTCTTCCATACATTTATAGGTATTGAAATTGTCGAGTACATGTGTGAGAAGATATTGTTTCAAGATTGGTTTCGGGCAAGTACATGTATCCTGTAGGACATAGATGATTTGATGAATCTATGGGATGAGTCATGAAGTATAACATGGTTTGTGATGTTCCTTGTGTCATTTTATTTACATTTATTGGCTACATTCTATGTTTGAGGAGATATGTTGAATCTTGGTCTTCATCTTTGAAGACTGGTTTATTGGAGGTGCTCAAAATGAGTAGGACACGAGTCTTATTTGATGGTGACATGGTATTGATGGATGGTGCAGATGTTCTTGAGATTGTATAAGGTTTTAAGATGATTTATCTGATATGTGTGGATATTTTTGAGTCATTATGGATCTTCCTTGTGCCCTTAGAGTCCAAGAAGCATTTGGTGGAGATGAAACTAGCCTTTTAGGCCTAGTTGTGCATGTTGTGTGTTTTGGCCTAATGCCGACCTATAAGGTCTAGTTGTGTGATTTATATGATATGGTAGATATTTTTTAAGTTGGAATGATGTACCTTATTGGTCTTGGCCAACCTATATTTTTTGTAAGATAGATTAATGTATAAAAGTGAATTATATTTGTTCATTTGAGCTAGTGAAGCGAGATATAATTGTGAGCAAGATAGAGGAGGTAAAAGAAGAGGTTAGATGTCTCAAGGGAAGAGTTGAGAAGAGGTATGAAGAGATGATAAGGATAGATAAATAGGGTTTCAAGGTCATTATACCTAATCATTAAATGAAGGAGAATGTTTGAGCAAAGAAGGGGAGAGAGAGAGAGAAGTTAGTTTTGAGTGCATAGAGATGAAGTAGTGATCACAATAAGTTGTTGGAGAAATAATAAATCAATGATATTCATATTCAGTGGTTGATTTGGTTATTAATCACATTATGGGGTTGTATCCTCATTCTAGGATTGATGTCTTAGTAAACTAGGGGTTGGTACTCCTTGTGGGGTTGGTGCCTCACTAAATAAATCTTGTGTGATGTGTAATATTCACATGAGTCTTTTGGATTGAGTAATATATTCAAAAGTTTTAGTGGGTTTTATTCCCCTTGAGGGTTTCCCACTTTAAATCTGGTGTTCATGTGTTCTCTCTCTTGTTTCATGTACTTGTGAATGGATGTTACACACCTAATAAGCTCATATTAAATATGTATGTTGAATGGTTGTTTTGAATGATGTTGTAAGCTATGGAAAATGAAATGAAAGTTTTGTAAGATTGATTCACCCCCTCAGTTTTGTGCATCTAAAAACTAAATCCCCTTAAGATATTTCACTAGTATGACCCATCACATCATCCCCGATTTACAATCCTTATGGTTTCTAGGCTAAACAAATCACATCTCTTACTACCAATGGTGAAATTTTCAACTTGATATCTTATTTTGGGTTATTTCATATCCCATAGGTCACCCTTAATGTGAAATTATACTTATGAACACATATAAAATAAGGTTCAAGTCAATTATTTACCTCACTTAGCACTCATTTAGTATTCTCAAGAGATTTCATTGAAATTTTTTCTTCGTAAATCACTCTGTAAGCTATTCTTAATTCCTTAAAAGGAACAACACAACCTAGGAATGATACATACATAGGTTTAAAGTCAAAAAACCAAGTTTAAGAGTCATGCTTATCATTTTATATACCTTCTAAGTCATGCAAAGTTAAGCTTAAGCTTAACTAGCCATTACCTCTTATTATCAAAGGATCATGCTTCCAAAGTAGTTACATCCATATATATCACATGTTTTGTGGATAAATGTGTGTTTTGAGACCTCAATAAAGTAGTGTTGATGTAGGAAGTGCAAATTCACTTCAATCCAAACATTAAACTTTTTATAGGGGTATTCCACCCATAGTTATGGTTTAAGGGTATTTCTCATCATACAAAGGATTTTACATATGTATAACACCTAGGGTTACATTGTGAAGCTCATCACAAAATTTAACAGCTCCACAATACGTTCTAGAGTTCCAAAGTATCCTTCTCTTAAATCATACATCTCATGAATAAACCACACCATACTCCAAGATATGGTTTATGGTTCTTATTTAAATCCTAATTAATTTATGGAAATGCAAAAAAATAAAAAATGAAAGGGTTTACAAAATGGTATACTATTATGATTTAATTAACTTCTAACATAAATTATACATGACCAAAATAATGCATTCAAACTTGAAATGATTGAAGTGATTGATAAATGATAAGCAATTTCTTCTGAAACATGAGAGGAAATATAGACTTATCTATTCAATAATGATCTATAAGTGTAAGGTAGTAAAATATAGAAAGATTTGGAACTATAGTTTCTACATCTGGAAGTCTTAGAACTAGAAATTGAGCATGGTCAAGACCACACAACCACTATATGGTCTATAATAGAACTGTATGGTTATGACATGGAGTTGTATAATTTTATACCCTCGATAATGTGGATCTATAAATTTCTATGTGCTTCATTTTTATAGAAATGATTCTTGTTGTATGCCACTCTTTCTTGTATAGCTTGAATGACCTGTAATAAATTACAATTGCAAAGTAAAACCCTATAAACCTACATAACACTTCATCAAAGCATTAACAAACCAAAAGGATAAAAATGTGTGTGTGTTTGAGGCTAGAATACTTTTGTGGTCATACTCCTAGCTTCTAAAATAATCCAAGTGTTGTATTACATGCCCTCATTACAGGATCAAGCTCATGTAGTCTGGTGCTTGACCAAGTGTGTATAGTAAAAAACCCCTTTAGGGGTGCTTTTATGTCTCTTGACACAAAGATAGTAGACTAATTTCATAGTATAAAATGTAAACAACATGGTAGTAGAGATATGCAATGTGCCTCAACTATGTGACCTAACCCTTGTGTTGATTAAAACCCTTGTGTAATGCTTGGAGTGATTATTCTCTTATTAAGGCATGACTCTATGACATTTGCATGCTTAAAATGGATGAATCTAGACTCCTTGACCTATTTGAGTGATTTATACTTGTATTTGGGACTACTATAGATGATGTATAGCTGATTTAGGAGGATTTAGGAACCCTAAGAGTGATTTTGTAATGATATTTGCAATAGAATCTTATAAGGGTGCCGGGTGAGATATAAAGTGATAGAAAAATCCTTATATCCTTTTATAGGTGAAATATTATAGTATGGTTGACCCTAGGAAGATGAAATGACCTAAATAATGATTTCAAATTGAAATAAGAGTCAGTGAATATAAAAGAGTAGGACCATACATGTTTCCCAAGACCAAACCTTATATCTCAAACCTTCCATAAGTGTTCAAAGAAGAGAGATGCAAAGATAAACTAAAAGTTGTGACATGAATATAAGTTGTTTATGTTTTTTTAATTATATAATATTATAGAAATCAAATATAGAGAAGAGTGTAAAGATAAGTAAGTTTTAGAATGACTAAAGAGATGAGGATATTAGATTTTGAATATGAGAATTTTTACTAGGAAGGATACATGGTAAAACTTGGAATTACACAAGGATATGTTATCAAATTTTAATATCTACATTTTCTAATCCTTTAAGTGTGTAATTGAAAATTACATGCTTAAAGGAAAATCAAACATGAGTTTACACATACAATTGTCCTTTACTAGAAGGGATTTCTCGATGTGTTGATGTTGATATGCTCCATGACAAAACTTGCAACACAAAGTGTAGTTAATGTATATGATATAAACTAATATGTAACTCATAATATTGCTAATGCATTCTAACTTTGAATGTTAAAATAAGTTTAGACACTAGAAAACACACCTTGCACATAAGTTATCCTATTCAATAATACAAAAACACTATAAAAAAAATAATCGTAAAAAATCAAATAATCACAAAAATCAAATAAAAAATATTAAACCCCACAAAATAGTGATAAAAGACACCTCATCACTCATTTACTAACCCTCACCCACTCACATTTGATTTTTTCCATCCCACCTACCCTTTACATGCCCAATGCGTCATGGACCTTTATCATCTCACCCAACTATGCACATGGAACCCATATGTGTCAAATTATTCTATACACTCCAAAACTATAAACCACCACTCATGCTCATCATTCCAACCCCTCAAATCTTTGTGCACTTGAGCCCATACTTGATTTTTTTGCTTCTTTTTCACATAGTTTGGTATTGTAGGTTTTAGAGAGGTGAAGGTAGATAAAAAAGGATTTGTGCAACTCACAACATCACTATTTTGGTGAAATTTCAACATAGGTGCCATACGCATCCATGAATGGCATGCAGTAACTCGTGTAATTTTTGGTGAACCATAATCGTGACTGAGTTAGGTATACCATTCATTTTCATACATTGTTTTTATCATTTTTATTTAATAAAATGTATTTTATCTCTTTAAATGGTTAGGGATATGACTGAGGTAAGTTCCCTAACCACCAAAAAAACAACTAATTTTTTTAAGTGTGTTTGTGTGTAGGTTATAGATTCAGATAAGGAAGTTTAACCATTTTATTCATTAAAATAACCAATTATTATCCTTTTATTTTCAATGGAAGCATAAACCCATTTATTTAGTAGCATTGATTTGGAGATTTCTATATCAACTAACACATCTTGTAGGTGATCCAAATATAGGCATACATTTTGGTGACTACAATAGGACCATTTTGGTTATGGGTAAATTTCTTTATTTTATGAATCTTATATATTCTTTAGGGTTTTATAGTCCTTTCAATTTGTTTTTATTTATTTCTAACAATTTGGTTCTAGATATAACACTTGGTTTTACAAGTTTTCAAAAATAAAAAATAAAAATAAAAATATAGTCGTGCAAGCTAGTCATAGATAAGACTGTGTTGTGATTTTTCTATTAAAAATTCTAATAATCTGGTTGTAGGGTAGTCACATACATGATTGTTATGTACTTTTAGATTTGTAAAAACATAAAAAATACTTGTTTCTTCTTAAGGAAAAGAATTGGGAATGAATACACATTAAATATAGGTTCATATACATCCATCTCGCATAATTGTGGGAAGTACTTGGGAATAATACCTAAAACTCATTGTGAGAAGTACCACAGGAACCCTAAAGTAGCTGACACATTGAGAGGAATTTTTAGTGAAATGGTTAAAACCCAACCTTATTGACTAGTTCCACCCATGAGGTAGACCCAATGTTGTATGTGGTAATGGACCTACCTTGATTGAACAAGGGAAAAGTCCTTGACTAGAAATTTTATGGTGAATGGTACTCATTCGAGATAACATTGGTAGCTAGAGATATATTTACATAGGCATCCAAACTAACTTGGGCCTATATTTAACCTAAAAATAAACAAAACAACATTATCTCGATCAAAACACCTCATCTCAATTTCCATTATATCTAAGTCACATCTATGATTGTTTGTATTCTTAACAATATTCTCTCACACTTCAATATCCAATTCTAACTTTTTCGAGTCCTAATTTTTCCAAGTCTCAATCAAAGGAATGATTTCCCTACAATTTTTCATCTCATATTTTTCCTAGATCCATTCATAAATGCGAGTACTCTGTAACCTTCTAGATCCAAATTTCACTCACTCTATATTATGTTCTACATCTTATATTTTCCCAGGACTCACCATGCAAGTGTGACTCGGGTCTATAATTTTCCATCCATCTATTTTATCATTCAATATTGTCCTATTTACCATAATTTTGTACTTCACTAACATAATCCATATTTTTGTCTCGAGTTGGTCCATATTTAGAATACCTTGATCATTTCACATTATATTCATACAATATTAGACTTACCTTTACATGGTTACTACCCGTAAATTTTCATATAACTCATATCACACCATGGAGTGTTAGTTAATTTGAGGATTCTAATAAATACATATTTAATAAACTTACATATTAGATAATGTTACAATAAATATTTAAATAAATATTACATCATAACATAAGTAAATAAAGAAATACTTATAGGAAATAAATAACACAGTGACACAATATTTATAGTAGAAAACCCCAATAGGGTAAAAACCACTTTGAAAATAACCTTTTACTTCAGAGAACTTATTTTACATCCAAAGTAAGATCACCTCCTCCTTTGAAACCCTATTTATCAAGGGTAAAACCAAATCACTTGATTTGCACACCTTTGATATATTTCCCAAATATATCAAATGAGGACCTAAAGTCCTTTTTATATAAGGTGATCGGGTATGTCTCTTGACCCACCTTTTCAACCTAAAATGGTTGACACATACACCTATGTTTATAATATTTAATATTAGAAATATAATCATTTCATGATATTAAATATTTAACCTAAAGTATATACCTAGGTTAACATATTTGATAATAGAAATATAAATATTTCATATTATTAAATATTAACCTATATTAGTGATGGACCCATATACATTAAGAGTTGTCCATACCACTTAATCATTATGTTCCAACACTCCCCCTTAATGTTAAGTTGATAACATAACATATGTCAATAGATTACCTTGCTTGTGGTACACTATAGGATTTCTGATCCTTAAACCAAAAATATTTTAGGCTAACATATCGGTTGAAGAAATTATAATACCTTCATTATACTCAATTTATCTTTTGTATAAAAGGATTTAGAATTCCAAAGATCATCCCATGACCAATGGCTAAGTATGATTTGAGAGTTTTACACGTTCTCACAGGTTCTCATAAAAGGTTTATTAAACCCAAGCGTATAGGAGCCTTTTACAATCAAGGACCTCCTTAACAATATGCTTGTCTTGGATGTTTACCAAGTAAACTCAATAGCACTAAAGAGTTTATTAAAGACCAAATTTAAGATCTTTCTACACTTCTTTCTAAAAAGAAGCCGAGGAGGTATACATGCCCGAAGGTCTTTTTACATTTTCCGAAGTCTTTTTTTTACACTTGTCGAATGTATTTTATAAACTATTGAAGGTATTTTTACAAAAAAAAGTTCCATTAGGAAGTGACATTGTCATGCACACTCCCCCTCAATGGAAACTCGAAAATATAATATTTTTAAGAAAGTGACAAAACTTTGCAACACTTAGGGACTTTGTGAAGATGTCAGTAACCTACTCTTCAGTCAACATGAACTCAAGATTTATCTCATCACTTTGCACCTTCTCATGGGTGAAGCATATATGTATCTCAATGTTATTCATCCTTTGATGTTGAACTATATTCTTAATCAAGAGTAATACAACTCTCACCACCACATAGAAGAGAAATAATTCCTTTAGCTTCCATGTGTATCTCTACTAATGCCGTTGTAACCACATGACTTCTTTACTTCTTCCATTGTACTTCTCTACGCCCAGTAGAAGAAATGGAGACTATTGATTGTATTTGTTGTTCCAAGTAATGGTTCCTACACAAAAAAACTTGAACACATATCCAGTATATTTTATAACACAACATTAGTATGGTTAGAATCACAAAATCCATATAAGATAGCATTTTTATTCTTATTATAATACAACCCATAATTGATTGTTCCTTTCAAATATCTAAAAATTCTTTTGTAAGATTCCAATGATCTCTAAAAAGGTTCCTACATAAACCTTGAAGTAATTCCTATTGTATAGGAAATATTTGATCTAGTTATAGTTAGATAAATCAAACTATCAACTAACATATATAAAATATGATTAACCTTTTTCATATGCAGATTTAGGATCAATATTTATTCCAACTTCCATTGAAGTAGAAAATGATTTACAATCAATCATAAGAAACTTTTCAATACAATGGTTACATATTGTGTTTTGAAAAATAATAATAGAATGAAATACAATCATACAAATAACATGATGTGAGAGACCTAACTCATTCATTTCAAAGTACTACTTCAATTTCTCTTTAATCCTATGAATTAAATCAGAATTGTCACCAGACATAAGCAAATCATCAACATATATACATATAATGATAATATGTGAGTCTTATTGCTTAATGAATATATCATTGTTAGAAGAACAATTAACAAAACCTAACAATTTAAAGAAGGAAACAATTTTCACATACCAAGCTCTAAGAGCTTGTTTTAAACCATACAAGGATTTCTCAACTTACAAACATAGTTTTCTTTACCAGTTTCTTCAAATCCTTTAGGTTGAAACATGTAAATTTCTTCTTTTAAATCACAATTCAAAAAGTATTTTTCTTATCCATTGGTGGATTTCCCACCCAAATTGAGTAACAATTGTAAATAAGGCCCTAATAAGTACTCATTTTAGCTATAAGAAATGTCTCAACATAATCAATACTAGGTTTTTGAGTGAAACCTCTAGCAACAAGTCTAGCTTTATGTTTGTTAATACTACCATCAACATTATATTTTACTTTGTATATCCACCTAGACCCTATAATACTTCACGACTCAAGTTCATACAAGGTAATTAATGCATGGTACATATGATGTCTTCTAGTCATTTTCCTAAGGTTAATAGGATTTGAAATTTTTAACATGGATTGAGTCTAATTTAATTTCTTATCTATGAAAATAAGAGTTTTAGAAACATTTATAACATCAAAACATCATCATGACCATTTACTAAATTAGAATCAAAACCATCATTTAGAAACATTTAATGAAGTAACTTCAAGAGAAGAAGACAACACATGTAAACCTTTCACTAGATTATATCTATACATTTCATATAAGCTTCAATAATTAACATGTCATAACCTTTCATGCCATAGTTTTGAATTATTCAAACTCTGAGATATAAAACAAGATGCAGAAGAGAAATCATCAAAAATATACAGACCATTTCTTTGAATTCCTTAGGTATTATACTCTTATTACTATCCTTGATATACCAAGTATCCTTCATGCATGGATTTTAGTTGTGTCCATACCTCTTTCGGATGTTGATATTACCAATGTGTAGAAGGTACTTGTCGTTCACATTGCACAAAATCATAGAAAGAGCCTCTTGCATTCGTTGCAAGAATACATTCATGTTATCTATAATTGTTTGACGACCGGTGGGAGTAACCTCAGATCTAGAAACAATCATCCATATTTTCCTTGCCATAAATCTTATTTTGACCCAAATGTTATAGTTGGTTTCATTCAAGATCTGGGTTTTGTCAAGAGACGAGAAATAGTTGGACGTCATTATTTTCCTAAACCTATAAAACACACCCCATTATAATATATAATGTACCACAGAGTTAGATACATATTTATCAGTAATAAAAACAACACTTTTAATAGAATCATATCTAAATTTTATAGATCTAAAGAAACTATTTGATCATAACTAATTATGTCATTACAATGCATACTAATTAACCTCCCATGATCAAAATAATAACCTGCAATATAAAGGGCTCTGCATTATACCCCAAATTTATATAAAAATATTTTGACCATATAGAAGTGAAGAAGAGACCCCTAAGAATGCATAACAACATCAAATTTTTGAAAAAAAAAAATATAGACAAAGATCCGACCAACTTAAATTTGACGTCTAAATGACCATCATAATGGCTTATTTTTGGTATGTCGTGATGGTCATTTGACTTTCAATTTTAACAAAATGAAAGTTTCCTAGAACCTACGAGCTTAAATTTGACATCTAAATGACCATCATATTGTCTTATGTTTGGTCTACCGTAACGGTCATTTGACCGTCAAATTTAATGAAGCCAAAACTTGTGTATTTCCAAAATGTGAAATTCAAAATTTCTTCTTCTATATAATATTAGGGAGGTTATATTTTAATACATTATAATAACCTATTATAATTTATAATGTAAAAATATATACACTTTAAAAAAAAGGTATATAGTTTATAGAATGTAAATAAAAATAACATATAGTTCATAAAAATTATAAACTATAGTATATTTTTTTATATAAAAAAACATATAACCCTTATTAAAGGGGTTTAAAGGACATAGACTAGGTTAAAAGAATTTTACCAGTGCAAGTAGATTTATGAGAGTATAGATTAACTTGTATATTTTATAGAGGGGATAAGTAATTTCACCTGACTAATGAAATACATTGAAATCCCTATTTTCATGAACCTTGTCTCCTCCCTTCATTTACTCTTAATTTTATCCTACACACATTTAAAACTATGGAAAGATTGCAAAATATTTATATAATTCCTACAAGCTAAAATCTTTAAAACATTTATGTGGCTATAACTACCAATATTTAACGGGGGGTAGACTTTACCGGATGGAGTGTCGCACTAGTGAAAACTACGAATTATGTGAAAATCATGAAAATAGCAAAATCTGTGAAAAATGCAAAAAGGCAAAAACTTGTTTTTTAAAAATAACAAAGGCCGTGGCGGGAGATGGGTTTCCCGGGTGCCGGGGTCCTCATTGGTGTGAAAAGATCCCAGTGGGAAGTGGCTGGTGAGGCGGTACCCGTGGATCAGCCGTGAACTTGAAGCAAAAAAATTGTGCTTGGGTTGATAGGATAATTTAGTGCTAGCTTGGTTGTCAAAACCTAGTTTCTTTGTTCAGGGAGTCGGTACTAGAAAACATGGTGGCGAAAAAAGTCTAGTGTTTGAGACCATTGATCCGATACAAGAGGTCCCTTTCAATCCATCCCCGGTTGGGTCTGATAAGCTAAAGAGCTCATAAGACTTCAAGGTTGACAGAATCAATTTCAAAATCGTTGCAGAAATTTTACATCTCTTGGTGCTTGCTCCTCCCAAAGCTAATTTTTCTAATTTGTGGGTAAAAGGACAATTTTCTACAAGTTTATAGGCACCCATTTCTCTTGGAGGAGGATTTTAAGCTGGGTCGCGTGCTTCTGGGGCTCAAATGCTAAACCAAAAGTCAGTTTCCATGCCAATGACTTTTTCCAGGTATGTTTCCCCTCCCCTGATTTGCTGAATTTGGTGCTTAAAGAAGGACCCTGGTTCATGAACTCTTCCAGCCTATACTTTCGTCCTTGGTCACCAAATTTTGACCCCTAGAAGGAAAAAATTTCCAAGGCCCCGCTTTGGTTAAGCATTCATGATCTACCTTTGGATCTCTATAAATGGTCTATTCTGAAGCCAATTGCGAACTCCTAGGGACCCTCGTGCCCATCCGTAATCTTGCCCTGAATTTCTGGCACAAAATCTTGGTGCATCTCTACGTGTGTGATGGACCTGACTACCCCTCTGCTGTCATCTTTGACTCTCAAAAATTCGGCCCTAAGTGCTTTACCATTGAGTATGAGGGTCTAAATGCAAAGTGTTTTTATCGCGGGTAGTTGGGTCATCTGAGTAAGGCATGCTCTTTGAAATTGGCCAAGGATTCCAAGGAGTTGGATTCTCAGAAGGTTGGCTCTATGATGAAAGGGCTAGAGGAGAGTGAAATGACATCACCCTTGGTGGGTGATATTTCACCTCTTTCTCTTCTAAAAGAAACTGAAGAAGTGCATAAAAACTCCGGGGAATTAATTTCCCTTATTAAGGAAGGTTTGATCAAGGGCAAGCGGCTTCCCTAAACTCGCTACAATCTTGGCTCCTGGATAAAGTTGAGACAAATAAGCTTTAGTCCCTTTTAGGTGATGGCATCTTAGAGGAAGGAGAATTTGAGCCAGATCTGCTGGTACCGGCTTTAGCTTCCTCAAAATTGGCTTCGGTTCAAGCAGGGTTGAAGGAGGCCATATGCGGCTCAGCCGACAAAAAGGTAGAAAATCCAAACAAGAACTGGCACTGTTGGAAGTGGATGCTGGCAAACAAAGTGTCCTGAACTTTTCCAAAGTTGTGTCGGGAAGGCGAATGTCCTTCCCTCTCCTAAATGATAATACTTTCTTGGAATATCAAGGGTCTCAACACCCCTGATAAACAACACTTGTTTAAGCGTTATCTCTTCTCCTCGGAGGTGAGTGTGGTGTTGCTTCAAGAAACAAAGATGGCCATGGTGGAAGCTGCTGTGCTCTGGAAAAATTTAGTTAAGGGCTGGAATTTCTTCTTCTCCGATGCTACCGAGGCCTCAGGGGGCTTGGGATTCTGGTGGAAGGAATGTCAGGTTCAGGTTGATCTTATCCACCAGAATCATAGTTGGTAGTTGGGTTGGGTTTTCCCGAAACATTCTCATTCGGTCTTCTACCTCCTTAATGTGTATGGTCTGAATAGCATAATTGGCAAAAGAGAGGTTTGGCAAGACATCTCTAGGTCTTTTCTCCCCCTCGAGGATCAACTGTTTCTTCTTGGTGGTGATTTCAATGCTATCACCTCTGAGAAAGATAAAAAAGGTGGTATTTCTAGAAATTAGAAATCCTAAGCAAATTTTTGTTCCTTTATCTCTGACAACTCTCTTTTAGATATCGAGCCCAAGCAAGGTTGGTTCACCTGGAGCAATCGTAGGAAGGGATTTAGTAATATTGTTGAAAGGCTTGATAGGTTCTTAGCTAGCCCTAAGTGGTCTCTGAATAATGTTGTCTTAGAATGCTTGATTTTTCCCTAGTCTGGCTCTGATCACTTCCCGGTTTCCCTATCAGTCAATATCGACTTTCCCCTTGCAAATCCCCTTTTAAGTTTGAGCTTATGTGGCTGAGGGATGCCTCTCTGGAAAACAACATTTCACAATGGTGGCACTCCTATCAGGTTGAAGGTTCAAAATGTTGGTGCTTGCACAAAAACTAAAACTTCTCAAAAAGGATCTAAGATCTTGGAACAAATCTTGTTTTAAGAATATATTCCAAGAAAAGGCTAGAGTGGAAGCCGAGTTGAAAGCTCTAAATGAGTTAATTTTTGTCTCTGGCATGGGGGAGGTGGAGTTTCTTCTAGAGAATTATTTACTATCTGAACTTGGTGAACTACTTCTGTGTGAGGAGGTCTTCTAGAAAATAAAATTATGGGAATTATGGCTCAAGGATGGGGACAGAACACAGAGTTTTTTCATTCATCCGTAAAAGCAAGGCGGAGCTCGTCTTTCATTTCGAGATAAAGAGTCATGATGGTATTGTCCTCTCTGATCAAAAATAGATTTCGATGAAGGGGTCTGGTTCTTTACTTCCCTCCTTCAAGGTGACATCACATCCTTTGATTCAGAGCAATCCTCTTTCCTTGAAAATATCCCGACGCTGGTCATTGATGCTCAAAATGTGGCCCTTCTTAAGCCCTTCACTATGAGTGAAGTGGAGAAAGTGGTTTTCTCTATGGCCAAGAACAAAGCTCGGGTTCGGATGGTTTTTAGGCTGATTTCTTTTAGAAATTTTGGAACATCGTTGGCTATGATGTTTGGGCGGCTGTGGAAGAATCTCGCAGATCCCATTCAATGCTTAAATCACTAAACTATACCTTTATAAGTCTCTTCCTGAAGATCCCTCAACCCTCTTCATTTGCAAACTTCAGGCCGGTTTCTCTGTGCAATACCTCCTACAAAATCATCTTGAAAGCCATTGCTTCCAGACTCAAAGGGCTATTGGAACCTATGATCTCTCGGAGCAATCTAGTTTCTTACCGGGGAGGTCAAATTTTTATGGTATTTTCTCTCTCGTGAACTCATTCATTCTCTCTCCTATAATAAATCCCTAGGTATGTTACTAAAACTGGATATTAGTAAGGCCTTTGACAAGATCAACTGGTGTTTTCTAATCAGAATCCTTAGAAAGTTTGGTTTTTTGGTTTAGTTTTGTAATTGGGTGTTCAGTTGCATAGCTGGGCCTTCTTTCTCCATGTTAATTAATGGTAATGTTGAAGGTTTCTTTGAAGGTAATTGGGGTATAAGATAGGGTGACCCTCTCTCCTCCTTTCTCTACATTTTAGTGGTTGACTCATTGAGTAGGGCCATCAACAATAAAGTTCAGGAAGGAAAATTGCAGGGATTAAGAATTATGGAGGGGTGGATCCTATTTCTCACCAGCAATTCACAGATGACACTTTCTTGTTTGGAAAAGCCAACATTCAAGAGGCTAGAGAACTAAAGGGGTTTCTCGATGCTTATGCAGTCACTGTTGGACAAGAGGTTAGCCATGTCAAATCCTTCATCTTCTTTTTAATGCCCCCTTCTCTGGAAGCTAGAATTCTTGGCATCTTTAGTTTCAAAAAAGGCTCCCTTCCGGTCAAATATCTTGGTGTGCCTTTGTTTGGTGGCTCGGGTCGGACCTCGATGTGGAACAATCTCCTCTCTTCGGTTAATTCAAAACTCAACTCCTGGAAAGGAAAATGGCTATCACTAGCTGGAAGACTGGTCCTCATCAAATCTATTCTCAGTGCCTCCCCCTTATACATGCTTTCCATACTAAAAATCCCCAAAAGTGTTCTATCAAAGCTTATCAGGATTATGCAAAAGTTCCTATGGCAAGGTCCCTCTATGGAAAGGAAAATCCCATTGATCAGTTAGGAAACTTTTTCCAAACCCAAAGATCTAGGCAGGGATGGCATTCTCAACTTGGGTATTCAAAACTTGGCCCAGGCGCCAAGCTTGTCTAGAATCTCCTCACAAAACCTCTATGTCTTTGCAGCCAAGTGGTGGAAAAAAAATATCTGGGGGCCCATCTTCCAGAATCAATTCTCTACATTGCTAACCCCCCTTGTGGTTCTCATATATGTAACTTCTTAGTTGAATGTCGGGAGCTCTTCTTATTCAATGTGGCCTGGAAAATCGAAAAAGGTGTTAAGGTGTTATTCTGGGATGATCCTTAGAATGGTTTTCCCTTACTTGGGGAAAATCCTGAGTTTGGGGAAATCAAGAGGCTCTTAGTTGAAGAATGGGGACCATATGTTTCCAACTATGGGCTAACTCTGGAAAAAAATTCCTGCTCTATTGGAATGGAAAAGTATTAATCACCTAGATCTCTCTTTGGAAACTAAGGATAGTTTTGCACTGACTCTCTGGGAATGACAGATAGTGCTTTCTGGGGGTAATGATGAAATTGTCTGGACTACGGCCTCTTCTAGGAAATACTCCCGTGACTTGTGGCTATAAATTATCACATGTTGAGCATGAAGCTGAGGCTCTAATTTGGAAGGCATCTTTGGTCCCCTCATGTCCCCCTAAAGTTAGCCTTTTTGCTTGGATGGCTTTTAAAGGAAAAATTCTCACTCAAGAAAGGAGGAAGAGATTTGGTTTTCATGGTCCCTCAATGTGCTTTCTATGTGAGAAGCATGAGGAAGATCGTGATCATCTTCTACTTCATTGCCCATTCATAGCTAAATGTTGGAGTTGGTTGTGTGCTAAGCTCAATCTCCCGTGGGTCCAGCCCTCTACACTCTCGAAAGCCATTTTGGCTTGGCCTGTAAACCTCCACTCTGGCGCTCTCTCCTTGATTTGGCTATGTGGTATCATGTTACTTCTTTGGCACATCTAGTGGGAGTATAACAAAAGAATCTTTAGGGAGGAGCATAACTCGGTGGATAGGGTCATTCTTAGGTTGGAATGGGCTATCTCTGAGGTGGTTTCTGCTAATTGGACCCGATTTCATCACTTCTCCAACATTGACAGGGAAATCGAGTAGCGTTGGCCTAGAATCGTCAAGCCCGGAGTAAATGCTCAGTGCCCTTTGATATCCTCATTCTCGTTCTGTCAGTTAGCTCATTAGCTCCCCCCACCATGGGTTTTCTCAAAATAAATTTTGATGGAGCGGCCAGAGGTAACCCAAGCATCTCATTGTTGGATGCATTATAAGAAATGAAAAGGGATTATTGGTCGGTGCCGCCTCCTACAAGCTCAAGGATGACACTTGTAATTTGGCTGAACTACAAGCTCTGAGAAAAGGTCTAGATCTAGTGGCCTCCTTAAAGATAGAAAATCTAGAAATCGAAGGGGATTCACTAGTAATTATGAATGCCATAATTAAAAAGAAAGCCCATCTTGGAAACTAGACCTAGGAGTTAAAAAGGTCCTTTGGAAACTTGGGAATTTCAGTGCCTGGAACATTAAGCATGTGTTTCAGAAAGTAATAATTACATGGACAAGCTGGCGAATGCAGCGATTGAGCAAGCACAACAAGAGATAGTGGCATTCAATTCCAAAGCGTGGGAAGGATTGGGGATATTGATCTTGCGCGAGGTGGATTTCAAAGCACACGTCATCTAATGATACACTTGCGGGATGTGAAGGGTCTATTTAATGCTTTGGACAAGGGCTTCTCCTTATATTTTTTTCTCCCTCCTTTTGCTAGCTATGGTTGTCCCTCATCTACCATGAATTTCCTTGAGCTGTGATCTGCATGAAATGGTGTTTCATTCCAGGATAATAGACAACCGGCTAAAAAGAATTTTTCTCTCCTTTGTCGAAGAGTTGGATGTCATTAAAGGATTCCTGGGCAAAGACTATCTATCTCTTGGTTAGCCACGCATCAATAGTGGCATTTCCTCTGTATTCGTTGAGAACCTGCTGATAATCCGTCCCTCTAAAGCGGATGCTGTGAGTCTGGCTTTGCACTGGCTTCGACCGGCATACTATGGTAACCTGGCCTCCGAAGTGGTGAATTTTGTCTAGCTTTCTAGGCTATGCATGAGTCTTTGCCAAGTGCATTAGGGGTGGATGTGGGTTTCTTTAGCGAACTCAAAAAATGGTTCGGCATTCTCCTGGCCTTCACTGAGTGGTGGTGTATGCCGGGACCGGGCTACCAACCATGCCCACCTGGTGCTTCCTAATCTAAAGACCCTCTGTGCTCCATTGGACCCTATCCCACCTAGATGGACCGAGTGCATGCTCGTGGTAGGGGCCTATGAATTTCTTTGGCTGAACTGGGTGAATTTTGAAGTGAAAGTTGAAATGGAAGATGATACCAGCCTTGGTCGGGTGTCTCAAGCTACTAGTGTTGTTGTCACCTTGGGGTCTAGAGAGTAATCCCTCTCTTTCCTAGTACTATAGTTATAGTATATCTTAGATAATGCTGGCCTATGTTCATGTATATCCAAAGCTACTTTTTGCTCTTATGATTTTGTTGTTTTGCTTTGAAATCTTGAGGTTGGGCCTCTGTTTATGTAAATAGGGAATGGGTCCCTTCAACCCGCTTTATCTATAAAAAAATACCAATATTTTAATAAATATTTATCACACTTCATGTGGGCCACCAATAAACTAGCCCTCTTTTTAATTCTCCTATTTATACCTAAAATATTATCTCATTTTATTCTCCACTCCAACTCTTATATAAAAGAAAACATTTAAATAGGTTTATTTATATAGTTTTTATAAACTATAAGATATAAATAAATGGGGATGCCCCATTATATGGATAATATAAATGGTTAGGGACACATGTTAGGTTTTATTTAATAAGTATTAAGATTTAAAAAGTAATCCTTTCATGGCCAAACAATAAACACGGCCCCCTTACTAAAAAAGTAAGCACTTAGATTTTTTTTTAAAACATATATAAACCAAATCTAATAAAATTTATATTTTAAGCGGTTTAAACTAACCATATATATAAAATATGATTCAAACTTAGGTTTGTTTCTTTTTTTTAAAAAATTATATATGCCTAGATTTATAAGTTAAGTTTAAATATGATTTAAACTTAGGCTTAGAATATGGTCTGTTGACTCTTCCTCAATCCCATGTAATTTTAATATGGTTTAAGGCTTTTAATATATAGTTTTTTTTTAACTATATAAATTTTAATGTGATGTTTATATAAATTATTATATAAACCTTATTTTATATTATATATATTTTTATTTAAAAATAATAGTATAGTTTTCAAATTATATATGATATAGTTATAGATTAACTATAAACTATAGTTTTTCAAATCGAATCCTTTACGAGGGACCAAAGAACTCGGGTATGCTTTACCTTCCGAAATATTTAACTCGCAAACATTTGAAATTATAGAAAAAATGAAAATTATTTCATATAGTAATAAATCCTTTCTTTTTATGTATGTGACTTTGTAAATATTTGAAGCCCCTTTCACTGTGCACAAATATCCAAACAAACATTAATTCAATATAATTTACAAAATGTAAATGAAAGTAAAAATCATATCATATTACATCCCCCCCAAAAAAAAAAAAATTAGGAATTCAAAATTAAAAACCCCTAAAAATCTTTAAGAGTTTAATCGCACAAATGTAATGCCAAAATAAATTGGGAAAAAAGAAAAAAACCCGTACAAATTAAATAAATAAAATACAAAACATTTGATCTTAATTTATTTTATTTACCTTCGCTCTGTTACCATGTTAGAATTTGAGGATTCTAATCCATACATATTTAATCAACTTACATATTACATAATCTTACAATAAATATTTAAATAAATATTACATCATAACATAAGTAAATAAAGAAATACTTATAGGAAATAAATAATACATGTGACACAATATTTATAGTGAAAACCCCAATAGGGTAAAAACCACTTTAAAAATAACATTTTTCTTCAAATAACTTATTTTACATCTAGTAAGATCACCTCCTTTGAAACCTTATTTACAAGGGTAAAACCAAATCACTTGATTTGCACACCTTTGATATATTTCCTGAATATATCAAATGAGGACCTAAAGTCCTTTTATATAAGGTGATCGGGTATGTCTCTCAACCCACCTTTTCAACCTAAAATGGTTGACACATACACCTAGGTTTATAATATTTAATATTAGAAATATAATCATTTCATGATATTAAATATTTAATCTAAAGTATATACCTAGATCAGCATATTTAATAATAGAAATATAAATATTTCATATTATTAAATATTAACCTATATATTAGTGATGGACCCATATACATTAAGAGTTAGCTAGACCACTTAATCATTATGTTCCAACAAGAACATGTTTCCCAATCACATGATGATATATTTTTCCATAAGAGAGTAGTGGGAGACTTTACCATGTTTGGAAGTATGTTTTGTACCAACACTAAAGAAGTTCCTACATCCACTACTCCTCTTGATGATGATGACATTGACAATATTTTACCTTATGATCCTAATTTTGAGGAGACCTTAGATCGTAATCTAGAAGCCCTTACATAATATATTATATGATACTATTACAAGCTAGATGCTTTCAATATGAAGATATATTCTACAGACCATGACCCTTCATCATCTACCACCAAGGCACCCCATACCACTACTATCTCTTCTGGTCCTATGCCATCTACTATTATCCACACACATCATATCCCTTCTACAAGAACCACACAACCACTTGAGTCTCATTCCAATGTGATAATTCCTCCTTTCACCCACTATACTCCACCTAATTCCTCATCCTTTGCTTATATATTCCCTTCATTTTTCATACTTACACCCATATACCACAACGTAATTCTACACATTAATACACTCAACATCTCCAAATCCATGCTTTCCAACATGTACCCAACATCAATAAAGAACTAGTGGATAAAATTGTAACCTTGAATTTCAAAATCAAGGCATGGGAGTCCTTAAGCTCACATATAGTCATCTATGTAACGGACCTACCCACCCATTGGTACCCATAAAACCATATCCTCCACTTTTTGATTGCCCAAATTTGATAAATTTAAGGGAAAATAAGACCCTCAAAATCACTTGTGCATGTTCAAATATGATTGTTATCTCATTAGTCATGGTGACACACTTATATTGAAAATATTTCCATTGTCATTAGGTATCAAATATTTATTTTAGTACACCGGTATTACTCAATATAGTGTCATCTCATTCGAGAAACTTTCTAGCTTATTCCTTGATCACTTTTCCATCAATGTTGTTAAACGTACCACTAAGTTTGATATATACAACTTGGAAACAATTAGTTAATGAGCCTATTACTTGACTATGTGTCACATTAGAGGGAATTCATATATGAGCTTACACTTCCCATTCCTCAACCAGAACTCACCTAATTATTTTCCAATAGTTATACTAAAGACATATTGTGCACTCTTCAAATCTAATAGTTTTAGTAATTTGCGAAGACATATTTATGGCAAAGAGAATTGAGGATGTCGATGTTAGTACCGGTGATGTCAAGGTTCATAAGAAGATTGATTCCTCCAAGTTTTCTAAAAGGCTCCCCAAGTTAATCTAGTCATTCTCCAATTTGTGGCTAACCATTAATCCACATTGAATGTAGCTAAGAATTCTTCCACGACTACGAATAACCCACAATTATGAGCCACACAAAACACATCACAGGATCCATTTCAAATATGTTAGTAATACACTCCATTGAATCAATCACTCTACTATTATCTTACAAAAATGCCTTGATGCTCAACTCATCTTGCTTTAACCCATACGACAAGAGGATATCAATTCATCAAAACTACTTTGGTAACAACAATACACTTACAAATGTGCTTATAATAGATTTTGGGCCATACAACCGACAAGTGCCACCAATTGCATAATTTTATTCAAGACCTAATTGAAAAAGGTGATATCTAAGTGGAAAATTCCATGGTCCCACAAAAATAAAACCTAGATGTCTTCAAAAATCCACTACCATTACACATGACTTCAACCAATCAGGTTAGCCATGACACATCATCATCATCTCACCAAGATTTTGTTGGTATGATTCACATTGTGATAAGAAATCAAGCTGTCAATATGAATCCTAAATCTACATATGAACTGACATATACAACCACACCATCACCAAATGTGTTCTTTCCTCCACAACTATTCATCACTCTTAAGTATAATCTAATCAATCAATTAAATAGTACACCAATCTGAGATATCATTGTATGATATCATCGTCTAATATTCCATTCATCGTGAGGCACTTATTAAGGCCTTAAAGTAAATCAAGATGTCCAATCAAAATCCCAATGCCTTTTCACAATTTTGGGAAACCTTCATACTTCGACTTCATCATTGATCACATTTTAAAAATATGAGATTAATTTGAATCCCCTCTCATAACACAAGGGAGGTTGACCCTTGTGATCCACCATTGTTCATCATCACAAAAATATGAAAACATTCAAACATTCAAACATGTGTTGGTTGAAAATGGATCGACATTAATATCATATAATTTGTAGACTTATGTCACCTCAACATACCGCTATCTCACCTTTCATCCTCGATATTAAAATTACAAGCATTATATGATGCTCCTTGCACTACATTAGGTACAATCATTTTACTATTGAAAGTTAAATCCAAGATGCTCTACACCCTTCTATAAATTATATAAGGAGAGTTATAATAGAACATATTGTTAGGATGTCATTGGATTCACAAGATGAAATGTATTCCATCCACCCTCCATAAATATCTAAAATTAAAGCAAGACAAAATTACACATTGTATAACCACTAATGTAGAACCATTTAAGTATTGCAATAATATCACATTCTCATTTGGTAGAGTGGTACATGTTACACTATCCGAACAAATTATTTCAACCCCTCGTAGATATATCTAACACCTACACTCATGTACCTACCAAAGTTGACCCATCACCCTCGACACAACATTCTGAATTACCACAATCACAAGATCCATCTCCTTCTTCATCATCATCTCATGACTAACCATCAACATCACTTTTGGAAGTAATCATACTTCCTTCACCATCCTCGTCATATTCACCATCATCATATTTGAGTTATATTCCTTCTAGTAGAAACCCACAACTACCAAAGTACCTCAAGATCATGGTAAGGATCCACGACGAAGAAAAAAAAATCTATGGGTGTTGGAGAATTAAAATCCTTTATGTCACCATATCTATACCCAATATGATAACTTTCAAAGAAATGGATATACCATTTCCCACATATATATGGATATATCTATGGGTTTTGGGTAACCTAGGGTGACAAAACAAGCCTAGGGTTTGAAGGAAAACATGTGAATAGCGATGGTGATGCTAGTCCAAGTACTAAATCTAATATGAAGGTGAAAAAGAAGGCATATTTGAGGAGATGTAATCCATTTATAAAACCTAATGCTATGAGGTATGGTACTTCCTTTAATGGATATTTTAGATTTGTCATGATTTTGGTCATAGAGCTAGAGATTATAAAAGGAGGTCTCTAGGATTGAGGAAACTCTCTTCAAAGGGAATGTTTTTCATGTTGTGAGTATGGTCATAGGGCTAAGGATTGTGGATGGAATATTAATGTGTTCAAGCCAATAAGAAATAAGGATGTTGTTTTCTTCAATTGTCAAAAATATGCTCATGTAACAAAATTTTGTCAAATCAAGAACAAGTTCAGTGTAAGGTATGCTCCTATGGTCAAGAAATATGTTGTTCAAGATAAATATGTCAAGAGAGCTGATTCTCAATCTACTATACATAGTATAAAACTTGTTAAGGAGGATTCTAGTGGTATCAAGGTTTGAAACATTGTCAACAAGCTCAAATTAGGTCAAGGAAGCATGTTTTCTCTAGTTGAAGAAGATCACATGTGTCTCAATGCTTCAATACAAGAGAAGTTGAAGGAGCTAGGTTATTGGAACACCTCAAGTGTGATAAGGTATGTCAAGTGATCTTTTCATGATTCTTTGATTCATGCATCCATTATAGGTATCTAAATTTTGGGTCATGTGGTCATTCATGTTGTGTGTAAGGAGTATTTTGTTTGTAATGTCATTATAAGTTGTCAAAGGAGTATTCTCTATCTCGTGTCTCAAGTTAAGTCATGGTCTAAGTCATGAAGAAGGTTTGTAGTAGGTGATTCCTTGTGTAATTCACCAAACCAGCAATCATATAGTCATGTCGGTGTGTTATATGCTCCAAGTTAGAATCTTAAGTCTATGTAATGATTCTCGAGGGGAGTTAGGTCCCAAGTTATAAAATTTGATGGTATTCTCTAAGATTTTGTGTCTTTGAGGTCATGTTGTTGTGAGTATCAAAGTATTTATATTATGTTAAATCAGTCCTTGTAATAAAATTGGTCTGTATCTAGTTGAAGATGTTGATTTGTCTCAATCTCGAGTGTTAGTATTTGCATAATGAAGGTTCTCAAGTGATCATAATAATATGCAAGTCTCAAAAATGTTATCAAAATAAGTATTGTGTTCATTATCATCATGAAAATATTAAAATGGTCCATGTCTTTAGTCTGAGTTGTGTTTGTTCAATAGTCTTAATCAAATTTTTGATCTCAATCATAAGATTATAAGGTATACGAGTGAGCGTTGTCCATTACAACATGTATATGGGTCTATTTTTGTTGTCTTCATGAAAATTATGTTAGATATCTTTCAATAGGTCTTGATATGTCAGGTTTGTAAGTATGTAGTTGAACAAAATTGTTTTGAGATCCCAAGTATGTATAAGTACAATGTATTGTTAAAGTACCAAGGTTTGTGATGATGTACTTTATACTTCAAATTCCTGAGTGCCCCTGTGAAAATATATCAAAGGGTCTATTAAGTGTCTCATTCAAGAATATATGTGTAGAGTCTCTACGGATATGTGTGTGGCCTAATTAAGTACTTTAAAAGGTCTGGATCATGTTGCTTTCAAGAATTATCAAGTGTAAAGTGTCTCAAGGTGTTGAAGGTACTCTTGTAAGTTGAGCGAAAACTTGTATTCTTAATTTTATCTATAATGTTGTGAGTTGTTCGAACAAGGGAGTATTAAATACATTGTCAAGTCAAAGATTCATTATGTCATCATCCATGTTGATTATCAAGGAAGAGTATTTTGGATCTTCAAGCGAGTATTTGAACCTTGAATCATGGTCAAAAAGTGTTAGAAGGATTTTTTTCTCCTTAAAAAGGTATGAAGTAAGTCGGTGCTCTAAGTTTTGGAAATGAAGACCTCAAGTTTTTCAAAGCTATCTACATGATTGTAGGAGCCTCGTTGAAGAGTTGAAGGAAAATTTTACAAGAAGAAAATAGTAATTCATAGTGGAAAAGTTAATACAAGACCTAAAATGGTGAGGTTTACTTAGTGTCAATCTACATTATTGCTCATGGGTATGTCAAATTTACAGCTAAGCAAGGCTACATGTCAAAAAATGGTGTTTTAAAATTCATCAAGTGTTTGTGCTTCTTATGTCTTGTTTACAATGTTAAGAAAGAAATAAAAGGTTTGTGTGTCAATGCTTGCAGTGTGTAGAACTATGAGAGGTTTATGAAGAGTATTCTAAGTATGATCAAAGTCAAGTGTTGTATCAAGTATGATTATGACCTTGTCATATAAGTATGAGGTCTCCAAAGGTATCTTACATCTCAAGTGGTTTTCTTTAAGGATCCATTATGTCCTATGTGACAGAGTACAACTGTGTTTAGCATTCAAATACGTTTTAAGGTATTTATACAAGTACAATAGTATTATCGGACCAAGGTATGATGTATTTCCTCCTCAATGAGATGCTACATAACTCGAGTTGTTAAATAATGTCTAAAAGATTTGAAAAGAAAATATATAGGGTACACTCATCTTTAAGGCTCTGAAACAATTGAAGAAGGTAAAATGACTTGTAAAGTAAGAACATATGCCTAAATTGAAGGCTACAAGTTTGTTCGAGGGTTTGAGGATTGTAACCCTAGATTTAGCAAGTACGTGTTCCATAAATTGTGTGTAATAATGTGTCAAGTCTCATGAAGGTATTGGTCATGTTGTATCAAGAGTAAGTGTGTCTATGTCATTACGTTACTCGAGTATGAAGGAATATTTGATTTATCTCAAGTTTTAGTAGAGGTCATTCAAATTCTATGACACGTAGTCAAGTTGAGTATACCTTTGGGTTTGGCTCTCAATTTTAGTGAAATGTGTTAGAGTCTCGAAGAAGGAAAACTTGTGTTAATCGGTGTATGAGGAAAGGAAACATGTGATCCCCGCAAGTCTGAATTAGTATTTTGAGATAGGGGCTAATGAGAGCCATAAAATTGGACAAGAAGGACAAACAGATATTATATGATTTTGTGAAAGTACTCACGAATTCATCTATTTTTTTGGTTAAGGTATGATTCTAGGTTGGAGAAGTAATATGAATGAATGTGTAGACCTTGTATTGTTTTAATTCTATTGCTTTAAAGAGTATTGTATGATCTTTTTCAATATATAAGTAAAGGATGAAGGTACAAGAATGTGAAAATATTGTAAGTCAAAGAATGTGAAAATATTGGTGAGTGAGCGACTCAAGATCTAGTCTCTTAGCATTCATATATGGTGAAATGAAAGGCATTATGAAGACTAACATGAAAAAATAAATGATGAATTACTTGCATACCTCAAGGTAAAGTGGTTTTGAATCAAAATGGTATAATTGTATGCAAAGAATGTTGAGAAGTATGAGAATGTTGTTTAGAATAGAGGCAAGAAGGTTGAACCTACTACATGGAATGGAATCAAGGTAAGAACAAAATCTTTTGTCTTTTCTACTTGAGAAGGGTACAATAGGTATAGGGGAGCTATAAGGAGTGAAATCACAATGTATGGGGATGTGCATATCCTTGATAAGTTTTTAATGAAGCACTAAAGATGAGGAATATTGAAAATAGTCCTAAATGTGGTTGTGATATTATTAGAGGCAAAATTGGCGTTCTTAATCATGAAAGAGACCTAGAAGTTGGTGTTGAGAGTGAATGAAGGATAAAATTAGGTGTATAAATTAATGAGGAGCTGGTTTAAGGCTAATTATAGGTCCGTGGATCTTCATATGCTGTTGAATGAGTCAAAGAAGGGAGATTTTAGTTGTAAGAGGAGCTTTTTGAATTAAGTAAGTGGTAATTTTGCATTGTCTTCATTGTTGTAATTATGTGTTGTCAATTTCCATGTATTATTATCATTATAGCCTTTGTAATAGATGTCAAATGGGTAGATAATCATCATAAACATGGAAAAAGGGCATATAGGTGTTGGTCTTTTCAAGGTTTCCATCAATGTTTTTGAAGATGGTTTCCATCAATGACAAAGGGGAGATTGTTTTCCATTGTGTGTTTGTGTTGTCATTGATGTCAAGTACATTGATGGAAAAGGGTGTCATGGTGTGGTATGTGTCTCCATGAGGTTTCAATCATGTGTCAAACATGAAGGTTGATTAGTAGTGTCGGGTTTGGTGGTGTTTTAGGGTCCTTGGGAAACAAATAGTGAGGAACATGCAATTTAGCATAGGTAAATGAGATTGGATGGAGAAATTAAGAGTTATTTGGGATATGTATTGAATATGGATAGGAAGAGGATGTTTTCATGATGCTTTATGAATAAATTCAGGTCATTTTGAAGAATATTTTTGAATATATGCAAGTTTTGGTAAAACCGAGTAAGTCATAGTGTGATATCAAAGCAAAAGTGAACCTTCTTATGCTTGTTGTGAATTGTATGACTTGCATGGGGAAATAAGATATTTGGAATATATTCTTAGGTTAGTTATTAATCTTTCAAAAAATTAATGAGGTGGTTTCATCATCACATTTTTATGAACGAATGTTAAGAAGGTAAACAACTTTTTGTGTGCTTGAAACCCTAGCTAGAAAGAGGTTTGAGAGATTTATCTCCTAAGTTCCTAGAATTTATTTATAGTGCATGGATTATGATTGGATGATGTATAGGACTCCTCCAAGTTTCCATAAAGGTATGGTAGTGGTTTTGGTGATGAGTGGACCCCACTCAAACATGCTTTTTTATGAAGAAGTTTAGTTTGGGACAAGTTTATCCAAAGGAGTTGAAAATTAAATGGACATTGTTTTTATTATGTGAGGTTTTATTTATGTCCATGATGGTTTCAGGATATGAGTATTCTTAAAAATAAAAAAGTGTGCCATATTTGTGAAGACTAGTCAAAGGGTAGTTTTGGGGCAGTTTCAGGAAGTTTACAGAGATGAGCTTGGTTGAAGGCCTTCCACTTAGATTTGGAAGGAGTTACAATATTTTATGGAAAGGTGATTCGATATATTTCCAATTATATAATTTTTGTCTCATGATGATGATATTTGATGGGTCATCGAGGTGACTTTGTGAGAAAGAAGGTTTCTTGGTTTTCGGGACTAAATTTATGAAAGGTTGAACGATTGAGTTGGTTGAAGCATGAGATGAATGATTTGATTATTTCTACCACTTGAAAATTGAATAGGATTCATTTCATTTCTAATGAAGGAATTTGAGGTCTTGAAAGTGGCGAAAGGGTGCAAACTAGTTGAGTTTACAAAACATCTTTCGGGAAACATGATTTTGAGAACATGAAAGTTTTTGTGGATTGAACACATGGTTATTTCATGATGTATAACTTGAATTAATGTGATTTATAGGTCCTTAGGATTCCAATAGTGGCTACATGCCATATTTTAGTTGATTTGGAGTTGTCTTGAGGCCCAAAGGTGAAGACAAGGTGTTGGAAACAACTATTTTGTGAAGGATATGAGCTTTGGGCCCATTTAATGATTTATTTGATTGGTTAAATTAAATGTGTGACCATATATGATTATTATATGTTATATTACTCATGTTTGGTGAATTTGGGAGCTTCGATAACTATGGTTTTCTGATGAGGGGTTTTATCTCATCCAAGTGATGGGGTTTTGAGCTCTTTTGGTGCAAGATGGATGGTTTTCGGCATGGACAACCTATATGGGTCATATGTGACCATTTTAATGATTAAAATGGAATTTAATTAAATTTTATTGGTTGTAATAATGGTATAGGACTAAAATATGATGAGTTTATGAGGAAGAGAAGCATATAAAGGTGATGTTTGAGTTCATTTTTGAACTAGTTCTCTTGGAGAGAAAAGTGTGACCCAAGGAGAAGTGTTTTGTAGGTTTGATTACATGTTTTATTGATCAGAGAACACTTGATAAAAATCACACAAGAATTCCATGCAGGAAAGTAAGTCATATTCAAAGGCGTGAATGGATAGGGAGAACATGCACGTGGAAAAAAGTTCAGCTTTTTGGGACTTAGCCGTTTTAGCTCACGAGGGTCTATGTTTATGGGCACAAGCTAGAAATATATATGCTACTATCAGTTAACTACCAGTAGTCTATTGTTAGCGTACTTACATGTGTGGCTAGTTTTGTAAAGTCGTGTGGCTAGTAATAGCATGCGACCTATTTTTGGAGTGGATAAACGGTGAGGGCAAGTCCCCACCCTTATAAGTAAGTGGTAAATTGTGTAATAGAGAGAGATTGACATAGAGAGATGTAGAGATGGATATGCAGAGATGAGATATATACAGAGATATGTTATTAAATCTGTTACGCGCATACTACTGTTATTGTAGTGAAGCTTCGGTATACTTATGATATTTAATATAATGGAGGATATTGGTTGAATCTGAGTGTATTCTTATGTGTAATTGGATATTGCATGTACTTTATTCCATCATGATTATTGTTTAAAGTACACTTTCCATTAGGTATAGATCTGGTATGCTCTGTAGAATGATGTGTTAGTAATGGAACTATATGTATCTCTTAAGTCTTCATCATGCTAACATCCTGCAACAACAACCCTAAAGAGGGACCTAGTACCTTTGCGCACTTTAGGTGAGCACTCAGTTTAGGCTGAGTGATGTGCTAGCATGTCTAGGGTCTTATTGGATTTGTATCACTGAATTCTAGGCTGCATCATTGGTTCCATTGTCAAGACCTCTTTTTTTGTTTTTAGGATGGTTCATGATGAAGACATACCGGTTGACCTTAGCAAGTGTTGAAGAATGGATATGAAATTTGAAGAAGAATACGCACGATGATTCAACACTGGATATGAGTTTAATGCATGTGTGTGGGTGCAATAGAATCTATATGATAGTTTATATGAGTGCTTTTTCACTATCTTTCCAGTAGAATTGTATGAGTGGCTGAGTGCTTATGCATCTAAGCGGAATTGGAGGTATTGTGCACTTGTCGGATGAGAAGAATTTTAGGCCCTTTATGATGTTGATCTGATTTGGAATCAAGCGGTGGATACGTGGTTTCGTGGTGTCTTAAACAACTATATCTTAGAATACTCAATTTCCACTTATTCGTGTCCAAAGGTAGCTAAATTCTAGTTTTTACGATATCCAAGGGGAACTTACCTAAAAGGAATTCCTATGATGATCAAGATCCTGATGGTAACCTTGAATCTGGAGAGTAAACCGATGGCTAACTAAAACCCACCATACGTGGGGGTAGGAGTAGGATTGGTGAAAGATGGAAGACCTAGTGGCAAGAAAGGAAAGAGAGGAAAGGTGACTTAAGTATAATGAGGCATGCAAGAGGGAGATAGAGAAGCAACATACCATTGTAGAAAGTATGGCATTGAGGAGAGAGATGGATCATGAAGGATTTTAAGCTCATGTAGAAGACGTGGAGCTAGAGCATTAGGAACTCCCCCATCACGGGAAAGCGTGACAAGGATCCCCCTTGGCCTCATAAATAAGTGTGCCAGAGAGACTACTTGGGACTGCGGGAACGCATCTGAATCCACTTGGTAACCTAGCCCTTGCACTTGGTTTTCTAGTATCTAGTATGAAAAGTAATCAACAAGTAAGTTTGGGAAGTAAGAGAGCAAGCACATCAATGGTAGGGAAGATGACTTCATTATTATTTGGAGGTGTTTTTTTCAAACACGTCGTCTACATAGAACATGAGCACATAGAATTTTGGGTTCACCTCTGGAAGTGGAACTAATTCACAGACTGTAGGGGTTCACTATAGTACTACTATCGGGTCAAGGGAATACATCTACGAGACCTATTCCAACTATAGGTTTGGGATCGGGGGCATAGGTAGCTCGGTTCGAGGTGGATCGGTGGTTACGGAGGTAGGGGAAACACAAGAGGTTCTAGATCAGGTGGGAAAGGTCCGCACTAACCCTAAAATATTTACATGGAAATGTCTCTTCATCTTCCAGAATATAGGGGCATAGAAGATGTTGTTGAACATGTGCACATGTGTGAAATATTGTGGCATGCAAAAGGGATCATGGCTTCTGAGTGTAGGGAAAGCCAATTTTCCACTACATTACAAGGGCACGCACACGCAGTTGGTACAAAAAGTTTGACCCTGATCAGACTTACGTAGATTATACAACTTTAAAGGATGCATTCCTTAAAGAGTTTCATATCCTTGAGTTTGAGTAGAAGAGTATAAGTGTGCTCAAGGACATTAAGCAAGGCACTACCGAAAGTGTTAGAGAGTATGATGCATAGTTTAATCAAAGATTTCTTATGACATACATGTAAACCAACATGCGCAATGGTTCATTGGGGGCTTGATTACCCCTTTTAGGAGGGAATTATCACATAATACATACACTGATCTGCACGTCCTTGTGCATTGAGGTAGTCAGAAGCATAGATATGGGGGTGATCCCATTTTTAGAAGCACAAATAGCAGTAATGGAAAAATAGTTGGAGAAGCTATGAGAAAATTCAGCACACAAGACATGCGCGGGGATTTGGTGCACAAATATTGGATTAGAAGGTCACACAAAGGATAGTTTCCCAATGGAATAGTGTGTTCCTTGCTGATGGATTATGAAATATGCCATCTAAACCATGACGCTATCCATTGCCCATCATTACAAAGTGCAATAAGAAAGAACATTTCAAGCTACTATAAAATCAGGTCCATGACTCATGACACGAGAGGATTACCAAATGATTAGGAAGATCCATGATCTTTATACATATTGGTGTAGAAAAAATAATATTTTTAGATAACTCTAAGGAAAGAATGAGCATCGGGACCGGGAGAACAATCGGAGCATGCTATGATCGGAATGAGGGGCATTTTTAAGGCAATCATGGTAGAGGTTGAGGATATCGTGGTGGATTTAAAGGGTGAGGCCATAGTGGTGGAAGAAGTGAGTTTCCTCATGGCAAGGTTCATTTAAGAGACCTCTTGGAAATCGGAGGTGGAAAATACAGCAAATATCCCAGGCGGTTTTGCGGGAAGGCGAATTTTTTGGGGGTTGTATGAAAAAAATTCAGATTGTCAAGTGGTGAGACAGAAGGCTGCAGACGCGCGATAGGAGATTTTTCTGTCGTGCGTCAAAAAAATGCATTGATGCGCGTCAATGAGGTCTATTGACGTGCATCAATGCATTTTTGGCGCGAAGATAAAATCTTCTGTCGCGTCTGCACTTTCGCCTCTACTTTTTCATCGAAAAAATCTCTGTGTCACGCATCAATAAACTCTTTGTCATGCATCTACTATGCGTCAATATCTGTTGTACCTCCTTGTTGTGTGTCAACTATCCGTCGGCGTTGCGCGCCAAAAAATAACCCTTTGGCGCGCATCAAGCGGACCTCAACGCGCGTCAACAAGATTTGAGCATGGCGTCGTCGAGTGTCTGTTGACATGCGTCAACAAATAACCCTCATTGACACGCGTCAACAGACCTCATTGACGCGTCGTGAGGAGGTCTATTGACGCGCGTCAATGAGGGTTATTTGTTGACACGTGACAACAAATCTCCTGTCGTGCACCTGCAGCCTCCGCCCTCTAGCAGGCATAGAAGTGTTCTACCTAGCGAATAATCTAGGATTATATAGGGGATATTTTTCAAGGGTAGGTGAAGTGCTTAATTTTAAAAAAATTAAAGTGTAATTTTTATGCGAACAAGTGAGAAAATTCACCTTTTCAAATTTTTCAAAAATGGAATATTCGCCATATTACGAATATTCACCACTAAAATTATCCTGCCTCATGGAACATGTTATACATGTAGATCTCCGACAACTATAGGCATGAATGTCCTCGAGAATATTACATGTTCTTTCTATGAAAGAACCATAGCTATGAAGTGTGCCCATACTTATATGAGCATCTGAGTAAGCAAAATAAACAAGAAAACAAAGGCGCATGGATGGTTAGGATACATCGTGCTGTGGATAATCAATGGATGCCCAAGATGGAAGTAGAATCTAAGGCACTACAAGTGAAGATCATGACCCATGCTGAGGTAGCACGTGCCAGGGAGGCATTACAACAAAAACCTACCATCACTAAAGATGAGGTTCTCCATGCATGGTACCCAGATCCTACCTATCAGAAGGAGGTTTATCAGGAAACCATGGAAGTTCTAAGGAATCTTCAGGGTGAGATAAAATACTTAAAGGAGTATAAGAAAGCATCAAAGATGGTCCAAACTAATGTAGATGACTTGAGAGAAGTGTGTAAAATGTTGCACCAAGAGAACATCATTCCATTGTTAGGGAGTTGGTTAAAAGGGAACACTCGTGCACAAGTAATGAGACTGGAAGATAGATCCTGCATGTAAATCTTCCTCCTCATAGCCCAAATTATGACAAGGAAATCAATCTAAATGCTATTGTGGATTGATGGCTATTAAGTAATATACTGATTGATATAAGTGCGAGGTCAATGTTCTTACCTTGGATGCATGGGTACAAATGGGAAGACCCCCATTGCAGCCATCCTCTAATGTATTATTCATGGCTAATCGGACTAAGGCCACTCCCATAGGAGTTTTTAAAGATGCATCCATTACCATACAAGGAGAAAATTTCACTGGAGACTTTGAAGTTTTAGTGCTAGCAGAATCAGATAGCTTCCTAGCTTTATTGGGGCGTCCTTGGTGTTATGCCAATAATGTTGATCTTCGGTTCAACAAGGGCTATATTAGTTTTGAAAATAAAGAGTAAAGGGTTATTATCCCTTTAATAGATGGAAATTATGTGCCCTATGTTGATCCCTTAAGTGAAGAAGATCGAATAGGATTTATGTACGCGCCATCTAAGATCAGAGAGATGATTGAACCAACCAAAGAAGGAATTATTCGGTTGGAGGATACACGGTCTATTAGTGTGTAATGAACCATTACACCAAAACCTCGAGGCATTAGTGAAATCCACACACGAGGATCATAACATCCCACCATGCTTCCGTAGAGCCCAGCTCGGGTTGGGTTTGCACCCACACTCCCATATTTATGAGCCCCGCTTCACCGATGTTTATGTGCCCCATGGGCCCAGAAATTACACGTAACCATGAACTCGAGTGGAATTCAAACACAGTGGTTGCTCTGATACCAAATGAAACAAACCGTTACACCAAAACCTCGAGGCATTAGTGAAATCCACACATGAGGATCATAACATAGTGATAATATAAGGGTTGCTTGTGATAATTGGGCTCACATCACTTATGAGTTAGTAGGCGTGAAGTAAAGATAATATTCCTCGAGGCACAAAACCACGTTAAGTCGGGGAGGATAGGTAAGAACTTGGTACCTCATTACATAGGAGAAGGGGACCCCATGGTATTCCTGTGCACCATGGAAGAAAAATGGATAGATCCACTGGAAAGAAGAAATATGCTAGCATATACACTATGTGGGACAACAACACACTGGTGGGTGGTCCACAGGGATAATCTAGTCGAATGGAATGAAATTTGGATTGCTCTTAATACTAGGTTCTTTAGGAGCAATGCACCTACACAAATATGTAATTATCACAGTAATTAACTTGTTCAGCACCATGTTCAGAAGTGTGAGAGACTCTAGATAGAAGGGCAGGAAGATTTACCACCTTTGCTATGGGTGCACCGATTTTATTCCACTTTACAAGGTTGCACACGTGCTTGGTATGTATATGTAGAAAATCCATAGAGCGGAAATTGACATAATTTAATTGTAAGAATATCCCAAATGTTTGAATTCTTCTCTACAAATCCTCTAGTGGAAAAATCATTCAAATTTATTAAGCGCTTAACTATGGGGGATAGTGCCAAGGCTAAAGAAATCCTTCAGGAATTATTAGATAAAGAGGACTCAGGGGCGCGTCTTGATAAAGAACCAAAGGCCGATGCAACATTACTTCAATGCGCTTGCCTTGAGAAAGAGAAAGGGAAAATGGTCTACTTAGTAGATGATGAAGAAGTAGATAATTTGGATATAAACCATTCAATAGGAAGGCGTGAGGTATTGGACAGTGTGGATAAGACCACGCGTGCCTATCATGAACCTATGAAGATAAAGTGGGTGAATATTGGAACAAATACTGAGCCTAAGGAAGCCATAATTGGAGACTATTTGTTAGACTCTAAAGTGGCAAAAATCATAGAGTTACTAAGGGATTACCAAGACCTATTTCCTAGGGGGTACCATGAACTTAAAGGCGTGCATGAATTGTTAGGGGAGATGAAGATAAATCTTAAAGAGGGTGCACACTAGTTAGAAAGAGACCTTACAAAATGAACCCCAATTTGTGCAAAAAGGTCAAAGAAGAGATTGATAACATGTTGAAGTATGGAACTATAAAGCCCCTTGATGAGTCAGAATGGGTTAGTCCAATGGTGATTCAGTATCAAGAAGGATGGATGATTAGAATATGCATGGACTACGAGGAGCTGAATTTTGCATATATAGTTGATCCATTCCCTACGCCATTCACTAAGGAAATACTAGGAGTTGTAGGGTGTGAAATATATTCATTTACAGATGGGTTCTCTAGGTATCATCAGGTTTGGATTTCCCAAGAGGATTAGAGAAGACTACATTTACTACTAAATGGGGTAACTTCACCTATATTGTCATGCCTTTTGGTCTAAAAAATGCACCTATTGTATTTTCACGCATAGTTGTCCAAGCATTTAAGGAATTTATTCACAACTTCTTATAGGTATATTTAGATGATTGGATGGTGTATGGATTAGTTAAGGATCATTGTGACAATTTTCACTTAATTTTAAACAAGTGTTGGCGGTTGAGTTTTTATTTAAACATCAAGAAGTGCATATCTGCTACACCATTTGTGATACTTTTGGGACACATAATCTGTAAGGAGGGTTTGTTGGTTGACCCAATAAAGGTTTCAATCATTATAGGCCTACGGAAGCCTACCCATCAAAGTGAGGTGCACGTATTTTTGGGTCATATAGGATATTATAGAAATTTATCAAAGGCTATGCCAAAGTTGCCACACCCTTAGAGGAGTTTTGAAGGGAAAGGTATGTTTCTAGGAAGAACAACAACGAGTGCACATTGAGGCATTAAAGGAGAAATTTACTACCTCACCTATTTTTGTTTTCCTTCATGGAAAAACCATTTCATGTACATGTTGATGCCTCTGGCATGGACATTGCACATGATGTTGGCCTAACCCGAGAGGGTATTATAGATCATCCTATCTCTGTTTTTCTAGTAGAAAGATGACTCTCTGCAGAAAATAATTACACAACTATAGAGTGTGAAGCTTTTTAAGTGATCTATGCATACTGCATAAATTCTCGCGATACCTACTAGCTACACCATTCATCATTTTACAAGATCACATGACATTGAAGTATTTGGTAAATAAGCATAGTTTACAAGGAAAATATGTCGATGGGTGCTCTTATTTCAGAATTTGATTTCTGGTTGTGGTTAAACCAGGAAAAATTAATTTTGGACCAGACCATTTATCAAGAATATAGTTAGAGAAGAAGCACATGAAATTGAGGATACCATTCAGATGCACAGTTATATAGGTTACAACACATGCCATCAAAACTAGAGGACATTGTTATCTTTCTATGTACATGGATGGCACCAGAAGGAATGAAATCCTTAGAGAAGAAACAACTTGCTATATGTGCCGCACCTTATATGTTAATTAGTGGTGACTTGTACAAATTGGGTTGTGATGAGGTATTGTGTCGTTGTGTATTGGAACATGAGCACACAAGCATTATGGAAGAATCTCATGGTGGAATTGTAGGTGGCCACTATGTAGGTGATGCCACAACGCGCAAGATTATACTCGTTGGATTATGGTGGGAGACTCTCTATAAATATTGTAAGGTATTATGTAAGGCATATGACCATTTTCAACATCTTAGGAGACCAGGTCAACAAGATGAAATGCCTCTGAGACCTATTACTAGCACAAAACCATTTGAGAAATGGGCTATAGATTTTGTGGGTCCTATTTCACCAACTACACGTATAACTGGATCACGCTACATTATAACTTACACAGACTATCTGACAAGATGGGTAGAAGCAACACCTATAAAGGACTGTACAGTGGCTACAACAACCTGATTTCTATGGGAAAATATTATTACAAGGTATGGATGTCCTTTAAGTTTGACCAGATGATAGGGGAACACATTTTCTTAATGAGACAATTAGAATTTTATTGGATGAGTTCATGATTGCACGCCATAAGACTACACCCTATCGTCCTCAAGAAAATGGAATTGCTGAGGATTTCAACATAATTTTGGGCCAAACATTGACTAAAATCTGTGATATTGGAAGAAAGGATTGGGATGATAAAGTATTTGCAGATACTTTGGGCATATTAAACAACATATAAAAGGTTGAACAAAGTAACACCATTTCAGTTAGTGTTTAGTAGCGAAAGTTGTTCTTCTATGGAATTTATTTACCTTCTTTGCGTATTACGCTTTACGCTGGAGGTATAGCTGATGAGTAAGCCTTAGAAGAACATATTGAGAAGATAATTTAGCTAGATGAATGAAGATCCATAACACGTTAAAGTCGAAAAGAAAGAAAATGCCGAGGTAGAAGGCATGGCATGAAATAAACATAAGGGACAACAAATTTGATATTGGACAAATGGTACTTCTCTATAACTCTAAGTTTTGTGCCATCCAGGAAAACTTAAGGTATAGTGGTTGGGGCCGTATGTTATCACTTACATCCTTGAAACATGACTATTACCAGTTAGAAGCACTTAGTGGAACGCACTACCGGGTTACTTTAATGGGAGTAGGTTGAATCCCTACTATAAATAAGTCTTCTTAGTGTTTGTAATAAGGCAGTATTGTCATTTAGATTAGGTTTTCAATTTTGCATTCCTTTAATGTGTTTCCTTCCTTATTGCTATGTTTTTTCAATTTATTCATTATTCTTGTGTAATAAGCATGTTCACACACATGAAGCTAATTACTATATGAAGCATGTTTATGCACAGAGGACTGCACATATTTTTAGTGTGGGGTGGATTGTCGATATTTAGGTACAAAATCATGGGAATTGAAAGGTGAAAGGAATAAGATGCTATGGGTGCTCTTCAATTCAAAGGATTGCTTCTAAAAAGTGACCAAAGATGGAGATGAATGAAGGGACAATATAACGCGAGGTAAGTAGAGGCCATAACAACTACCAGTGGAAGGTGCAGTGATAAGGTACTCAGGTGCAAGGAAGCACGCTGAAGAGAAGTCTGTGACTAGAGGGTAGGAAGGCACACTAGAAGGTTATAGATGGGGTGCGAAGATGTAACGCGCAGAAAGGATGGAATTGGTAAATTAAGGAGAGAATATTTGGTAGGTGAAGAAGCAATGAATGCATCAAAAATTTGAAAATCTATATAAGGATGGGATGTAAATTCATTTTTACCATTGTAATTAAGAGTATTTGAAAAAGAGCTAAGTGCAAAGAGATGAGTGATCGAATTAAGGTGTGAGAGGTGTGTAACTAGTTGTGATGAAGAGATATGTGTGTAAGAAAGAGATTGTGTCCACTTTGTGGTGAAGGGTTTGAGTGAAGGAAGGAGAAAGAGATGAGTAAGAACACATGATTTCACCTAGGGCATGCTGAGTTGAGATAGGGTTTGATTCACACATTGTAGAATTCAAGAGGTGAGGATCTATAAAGGATTGCAAGGTAAAAATGGCACCCAAGAAAGTAGTTGCAGTAGGAGTGAAGGGAAAGAAGAAGGTGGTCGAAGAAGAAGAGGAGATGGATCCCGAAAGTAATTTTTCTGAAATGCAATATACATAGGGGGTTATCATAGGTGAGGAGTGGGATTATCACATAAGAAAAATCAAGGTGAGTGAGTAAAATCACTATACCACATAGAATAAGGAGCTTGATGCGTTCTTTAAACATAAAGACAAATAAACGCATGACGAAGAAGACATGCATATGTATGACGATGATGCTGCGAGAAGCTCTTGCAGAAGATTGGATTTTACCAGCTATACGAACTCCCTTACTTTGGGAAATATGATCCCTTGTACCAGTGGCTCATGAGTAGAGTGCACGAATATTTTTTCTACTTTGTAGGACGCAGAGATCTGAATTTCAGCCATGCTCATCTCCATGGTAACAGGGTTGAAAGGCACAAGATAAGATTTATGAGATGATTTAACAGATAAGGCTGCAATATTGGAGACCAGAAAGGAGTTGGGGTACATGAAGGGTCTACGTGGCATGGACATTGATAAACTGAAGAAATATCCAGTTGTGCAAGCAGCCGCACATCTCGTTACAAAGCTAAATGACCAGGAAAGGTGGTCACAAGTGAATACCATGTGGCTGCACATTGCTAAAAAGATGTCTAAAGGGGTAGTTTACAAAATTTCACATTACATTGCAGAAACTATCATTGAGGAAGTGTGCACAGGAGGAAGGATCAGCTTTGGAGTTGTTCTATTGTCATTGGTGTTCATGGAGATCGGAGTACCTGATGGACCAAAAGAGAAGATATGGGAGTATCCCATGGAGCACAAGTCACTGTAGAACACTTTAAAAAGTACTTGTGTGAAGGATCCATGATGAAAAACAAGTCAATCAAATGGCTAAGAAGTGGTATGATAGGCTCCACGCGGCCTTTGAAGAAGAATGGCACATTCCTAAGGACTTTCCTTCGGTGGTTGGAAATGTGGTTCAGTTCGTTGTATATCAACATTTTTGCATAGTGCGGTTCGACATGAAGGATGGAACATGGAGCCTTGGTGTAATTTACTATATGCCTTCACATTAAGGTACTTCCAAGTTTCAAACAAAGGTTCTCAGACGCACGTCACCTCACATTCAATGCGGAAAAGGTAGATTGTGACTACCACATGCTAAGGAAGAAATATGTGTATCTAGGGCGTGGTGCATATATTGAAAGGCTCATTTCAGATGTATTGAGCATTAAACCAGTAATTTTGGCTATGGGAGATATTGGGGCAGCATTGGTGTACCTCTAACTAAAGCCCAAGTTGGAGAATAAAAAGTATGTGGAAGATGAGTTCACACTTCCAACACCACCAAAGGGTAAGCACACGATGGAGAACATCCCAGTTCCTAAGCCCATAGAGCCAATTGAAGTGGAGGATGAGGAGGATGAGCACGAGGATAGTGGTGGTTTGGAGCACAGAGGTAGAAGATACCCCTGCAAGCAAGGATGAAGCCAAGCATGCAACTACACCACCTCAGCCACAAGAGAGGGGTGATGAGGACTTGGATGCAGTCCAAGGAGAGCATAGATTTAAGAGATTGTTCAAGAGAACAAGGACCCAAGGTGCTACTCAAAAATAGTATGCAAATCACCGGACTCTCTCCATAGAGGGAGATAACCACGAAAATGAGAAGGAAGCTGAAGTTGAATGAGGAGGTGGAAGAATTAGAGGAAATCACACCTGATTCTCCTACACCTCTAGAGAACGTAGAAGAATAGAAAGATGAAGAAATGAAGCAAGGAGAGGAGGAGGAAAAAGGAACAAATGAGATAGTTATAGAGACTTCTTAGGACATGGAGGCACAAGTCCCAAATTTGGAGGCTCAAGTTCCTAAGTAGCCAAGATCTAGAAGAATAAGTGGAGAGCACATTCCACCAACCATGGGTTATGTAGAGGACACAGGTAAAATTTTTTGTGCCTATTTCCAGAGCACGTTGTCATAAAAGGACTTATATGGCTGGAAATTAATGGATGAAGATATGGCTATAATGTGCATAAGGAAGCAATTATCATGGTCCATGCACACACACATGGATGAGCCAAATTTTGATGTGTGTGAGGAGTCATGCATATCAAGGAGGTTGAAAAAGACACCTCAGGCTAGACACATGACAATAAAGCCTATTGTCATGTCAGATGAATAGGTAAGCAATGCATTGGTGAAAGTCTCAATAGAGGTGGCGAGGCAGAATATGGACAAGGCTGCCACAATTAGGGTGCTCAGGGAAGAGATTAAAACTAAAGATGGAGAAATACCGCACCTAACGTAGGAAAGAGACTTAGTGCAGAAAAATAACGATGTATTTATCAGCATCACAAAGGAAATTGGTGATAATGTTATAAGGGCTAGGCCACACTTGGATCCAAAGGTACCAAAGACATTTCCTTTGGCAATACACTATGTAGGTACATTGGTGGACCTAGTGCTTGAAGATGAACCTCTGCACATGCCAGCACCAAAGGATCTAACACAAGAGGCAGAGTGAGAAAAGGATTTAGTGATGTAGAAGATTACATCATATGAAGGAATGCTTGCAAGCGCTATAAGAAGAACTGAAGAAAGTAGACCAAGCCTTGAACATCTACATAGCTCTAGAGGCACTCATTAACATAAAAACCTTGGAGGAGAACAATGAGGTCCAGAAAGTGATGAAGGATGAAACATTGGGCCACATAGAAATATTATCAATAGTTAAACAGAAGTGTGAGGCCACAACAAGAGCACAAGAGTTGGCTGGAAGAGCTTGGGAAGATCATTGTGTAGAAGATGGATTTACTAGAGGGAAGGATGACTACAATTTCCAACATTATGTTGGTCTTACAAAATGAAAAAGGAAAATTAAAAAGATGAACTAGATTCCATTGTTGTGGACATTCAGAAAAGAGCAAAGCAAGCACTCATTGAGCGGAAGACCTTAGAGGCTGAAATAAAACACTAATATCCCTGAATTAGTTATTTAGACTGCAGAAGAAGAAAGCTGTAGTGTAATTTTTTTTTTTCATTCTTTACTTCAGTTTTGGAGATGGCCATTGTCGGGGCCACAATGAAATTAGTGTGGGGTAATGTTGATCAGAGAACACTTGATAAAAAGCACACAATAAGTCCACATGGGAAAGTGAGTCATATTCAAAGGTGTGAATGGAGAGGGATAACACGCGCGCGGAAAAGAAGTTCATCTTTTCGGGACTTAGCTATTTTTTTCTCTGAGGTTCTAGTTTTAGAGATGGCGTGCTAGATCACACAAATGAGGTAGAGACGTGCACGTCATGCATTGGTTATTCTTGGAGGATCGGATACGAATCACTTTGCATGGGCACATGGCCGGAAATAGATCTGCTACTTACTTGCGGTTAGCTATCAGTAGTCTATTGTTAGCGCACTTACATGTGTGGCTAGTTTTGTAAAGGCACGTGGCTAGTAATAGGATGCGACCTATTTTTGGAGTGGATAAGTGGTGAACGGAAAGTCCCCACCCTTATAAGTAAGTGTTAAACTGTGTAATAGAGAGAGATTGACATAGAGAGATATAGAGATGGATATGCAAAGAGGAGATATATACAAAGATATGTTGTTAAATATATTACGCACATACTATTGTAATTACGGTGAAGCTTTGGTATAATTATGATATTTAATATAATGGAGGATATTGGCTAAATCTGAGTGTATTCTTATGTGTAATTGAATATTGCATGTACTTGATTCCATCATGATTATTGTTTAAAGTATAGTTTCCATTAGTATAGATCTGGTATGATCTATAGAATGATGTGTTAGTAAAGGAACTATATGTACCTCTTAAGTCTTCATCATGCTAACATCCTAAAACAACAACCCTAAAGAGGGACCTATTACCTTTGCAAGCTTTGGATGTGCACTCATTTTAGGCTGAGTGATGTGCCAACGAGTCTAGGGTCTTATTGGATTTGTATCACTAAATTATAGGTTGCATCATGTTTTGAAGTCTTATAGAGTGTGTTAAATTTTTAGGAAGTATAGAGAGCATGTGTGCAAAATTTTAGAGCAAAAACAATTCCAAAAAGAAGAATAAAGAGCAAGCTAGTGGAACGAGGGTTTGAAGAAGATTGTGTGAGCTGAAATTGTGATCTCCATCCATTGTGGCGAAACAAAATTTAGAGATCATCTTCATCAAGTGGATGAGTTGGTACTTAGTCATCATGGGGATTTTATCCTCCTTGTGGAGTGGATGATTCACTAAATTAGGGGTTGGTGCTCCTTAAAGGGTTAGTGCTTTACTAAATTAGGGGTTGGTGCTCCTTGTAGGGTTAGTGCTCTACTAAAATAGGGGTTGTGCTCCTTTTGGGGTTAGTGCCTCAATAAATTTAAAGTGTGGATAAATAAAGTTTATGTTTTAGTGGGTTTTCTTCCCCTTGAGGGTTTCCTACATATATTTGGTGTTCTTGTATACTCTCTTGCTCTTGCTCTTGTGTATGGTTGTTTCTATGCTTAAGTAAACACACATATGGTTCATGGTTAATTAAATGGTTGTATAAATAATAATTAATGATGAATGGTAAATGGAATAAAGGTTTGTGGGACTAATTCACCCCCTTTAGTCCATTATGACTCCAACATCAATAGCATAAGGCCATCTTAGGGTATGATTTCTAGACACACTCATAAGAAGTACATGGAGTCGAGATATAGTGCAACGTTTGGTTGTAAGCTCACTCTATTGGGTGACCATCAGGGTCATTCCAACTCCCCATATTGCATCTTTATTTTTTTGTATTTGATGTGGTCTTGGGGGTTTTACGAGGTAAATATTTTTTTTTCATATTATAGGTACCTCAAAAATCAAGGCACGAAAAACAAGCGATCAAAATCGAATGCTTGTGACACTTCAAAAATCAGGTTTTGACTAGTTTTGCAGTCACTTAAGAACCTAGTAGAGGTAATTAGTGCCCAGATTCCCCTATCTAGCTGTGGGCGCCCGTGTTCATCCATATTTGTGTAGTCTATAATTTATCTTAAGAATTTATGACACTATTCACTTCCTATTCGGTAGTTCTCTTGGCTCGAGTAGTCTCAACCATCACATAAATCAGCTAAGTCCATTCCTCTCTCTCGCACTTAGGGTTTAATATTTTATTAGCTTATTGCTTGTGTCAAATATGTAATTTAGCATTTATTTATCATACATGAATCAACAATTAGTATTTAACATTATGAAATATATTTTTGTTAAATCATTTGGTGAACTCATCGCTCAAATCCTACCTTCTCTCTTTAGGATTTCTTCTTATGCCAATCACTCGTAGTGGTCATTTTGGTTATTTTGAGTAAATTGAGATTACTCCATGTATTTGTCACTCTTCTAGGTCAATGGATGAATCTGAAAACCCCTTTGCTAACTCAAAGAATGTTGATCAAAAGCTATTAAAACCTTTGATAACAAGAAATTATACGATGAAGACACCAATATTGATCAAGAACAATTAGAAAAGCTCACTAATTTTATCCAAGATTTTCGTGCTAATCCTTCTCATATTCCACAATTTTTAGTGCTTTGTTTACTACCCAATTATCTCGAGATGCTCCTTGATTACACTCTCTTCTAGGTTCTTCTTCGACCGCTATGGCTTCCACCCCACCTCTCAACATTCCTATTTCTACCACTCCTCTCCTCCACACCAATGCTTCTAAAGAACAACCCAATTCCTCTTCCAACACCCATGATTTGGATTATTTATATCAATACTTACAAGTTCAAATCCATCGGTTGCAATAAGATACTTCACACTCCTCTCTATCTCTTGACTCCTTGTTTCTTCATACTCCTTTGGAACCTACCTTTTCTCGCTTATGCACTTCCTCTCAACTTCGTCACCCTTAAGTTGACCATTTTCAATGGCCATGGTGACCCTTAGGAGCATCTCCAATATTTTCATGTTGCATGTATATATTATGCAGATGATATTTCATTATTGTCTAAGCTATTTCCTAGGAATCTTCAAAGATTATGCTATGCATTTGTTTTATGGTCTAACCGCTCATTCGGTAACATATTTCACGCATCTAGCCAATTCTTTTCTTGCTCATTTTTCAATCAATATTGTTACTAAAATATCTTATGCTTAACTCGCATAAATCAAAAATGGTCTAATTAACATCTAGTTGAATATGTATTATGCTATAAGAACAACCTAGCTAAGATGAAAAATGTACTTGCTGATTCAGAACTTCAAGATCTATTTGTTCAGAGTCTCTTACCACCACTATAGGAGAGTGTTATCTTTAAAACCTCTCCTTCATTTGATCAACTATGTCATATGCTCAAAATGCATGAAGTCAAACTACTCTCTATGGGAAAGCTCAAATATCAAGATTCTTCTTCTTCATCTTCTTCTACTAGGTTTCAATCTAAGTCAACATTCAAACCTTCTCCTAAACCTACTGAAGCAAAGGAAATTTTCAATTCCATCTCTCCTCCTAAAAGGCTTCAATGACAACCACCAAAGCATACATTTACTAAATTTCCATATGCACCTTGATTTCTACTTCCTCAACTTCTTGAAATAAATCTCATTACTCTTCCACCACCTCTTAATCTTGATCCAGATCGCCCTTATGGCTACAAGTATGATGAAAATACTAAATTTGATTATCATCAATGTATTAGGCATTCTACCAATCATTTTTTAAAACTCGGGTATCTTATATAGGATCTAATTGACAATAATTCACTGGAGCTCCCTCCTCCATCTTCTTCTTCTTCTCAACCAAGTCAATAATAACAACACATTTAAAATCTTTAATGACCCTTTGCCTAAGCATGATACACAAGCTTTGGATACTTCTACTAATCATACATATCATGTTGTGCCCCCTCCTTCATGGGGCCCCTTGATTTTATTTTCACTTCTACTACCACATCTCCACAACTCCTTACATTTTCATATCGTGATTATCACACTTCTTTCACATCGATTCATTACTCATCAATGCTTCTATCGGTTCATAATGTTAACAATACTATGGTCAATCCAGAGACTCTCATTTGTGTATGCTCTCTCGCACTTATTTTGTCTATCAAATGTCCACATTATGCTATTTCATGTACATTTCTTGAATCTTTTGGCTACATTAAGCTTCCCTGTTATAGTTGGGCCTCTCAACATGCATGTGCCATTCTTTGTGACACCTTCAATCAAAGGTTTTGATGCGATCTTAGATCTCTAATGACTCCACACCACTAAATATATTCCCTCCATGAATCATATGTGTCTTAAGTTCATTTAAAAACACACGTTGTTACCATTAAGGGAATTCCACCATGCATACCATTACCGTACCTCCTCTTAATGACATTCTTCCACCACTTACATGTGATCTAAGCCTCCGGGGCCTCTTAAATCCAAGACATATTTAACACCCAATTCTCCTATTCGTACACATACTAATTCACGATGTTGTCATCCTCATAGCTCCCCTAGTCCTTCACATAGGTCGTCATATCCTCCTTCACCTCATAAGTCTTCTTCCCATAGGTTTTCATCACCTATTTCACCACATATGCTTCCTTCACATATACATCATTCTTTCATACACGATCTGATATTAGAGCGTTGTCACACACTTTTATATCCTCAAACATCAAGTGGAGGACCCTTTCCCTTCAATCTAATGGATTACATTTTTTTAATCACACACTTGGGGGACCACACTTTATCCCCCTCCAATCATTACTATTTATTTCTAATCTCTACACATACACATTATGCTCCGTGTTTTCTATTTAATCTCTCTCACACATCCCGATACATACACTTGTATCACTCATTACCCTATGATTCACTCTAGTTCCATGGATCATACTTGAAATCTGAGGGTCTAAATATTAAATGTACCTCACCTCACTCACACTCTTTATGCTCTATGGTTCATTGATCTATCTTTCTAGAGCACATGTTTCAAACCATTTCCGATGACACACTCTTGTTCTATTGTTCATTTTTATTATCAAGGGTATTTTCTAAATGAACATCATATCATACATATCTCATCTACATCTAATAGGGTGCATACCAATCCTATCACATTCACATTGCATACCATTCCATCTCACTCATACACACAACATATTACATATCTTGGTTGCACTTACTCTTGTTTGCCTATACTAGTTACATGTTGCACTTTGCTTACTATGTTAGCTGGATATCCAATATGTCATTATCTTTATCATATACACATGCACATTCACTTGTTCTTTAGTTGTGAATGCAGAATTATTACAAATCTTTACACGCTTCAATGATTCTTGGCTATGTACCTCTTACCAGTCCCACCGAGGCTCTTGGGGAATCTACATTCTCACATACTACAGGTGTTATTGTTTCATTTTATACTACTTCCTATTTCTTACTAGCACACTACTTTACATTGATACATACACACTTTGACATACTCTTTATATTTATAACATGCTAATAGGTGATTCATATACACCATTTACCTTATGGGAACTATTTTCCACCATGGTTGTCTTTTAACATTTGCTTTCCATCATCTTCTATTGTATGTTATTGTTTATGGGCTATGCCCCATGTCTTTTTGATCACTTCTTGTATGATTTTGGCCTCTTTGGCCATGATTTTCTTGTGAAATTGTGAGTGATGTCCCATTTTTTAAACCCAATTTTTGTGGTCTATCTTGTATGCACACTTTCTTATTACATTGTTTTTCTATGACATGTTTTCTAGCTAAATTAGTACTAACACATGCATCTATCCACTTTGTTTACATATGCCTTGGTTTCTACTATGCACATTCCATTCCACTACAAAGATACAATAAAATTTAACATCAAGTCCTCTCTTTGGGCTGCATTCTCCTAGTGACATCACATGCACCCCAAATGAGGGGAGCATACATTGGGTGAATCAATCACTCCATAAGTAGTTCATGGCTACAACACATGTCTACATCAGTACATGAACAACACATTCATATAGTCACAAAATGACCCAAAACCTAACTTGGGTCCTCAAAGACAACATAGTCACCAGCACCTGGACTCGATAAGAGCACCTGGGATCCCTGTGTCCTCCCCGAGTATGAATTTTGTGGGGTCACACACAAAAAATTTCTCAGATTAGCACAAAGTTCACAACATTTTACAAAGTAGTTTCATAGTATAGGAACAATCCTCCAGCAGCATGAATGCATTCTATCTCCATTTTCAATCGAAACAAACATTACATTTGGAACAAATCAGGGATAACATGAACAAAACAAGATCACACCATTTATAGTGGTGTATAATCGGGAAGAGTCATGGAAGGAGAGTAACACTAGACCTCTCTCCCCAACACTTGCTTTGGCGTGAGATTTCCCAAAAAACTTTCTTTGGTGCTAGATTGCTCAAAAAACTCGCTATTGGCATGATATCACCCAAAAAACTCTCTCTTGGCATAAGATCACCCAAAAAAACCACTCTTCTACATCATTTTAGGACATTTTCTATCCTTTTCACTCTTCACAAATTAGGTGCACACTTTCCATTTACTACTTTTACATACTTTCACATGTTTTACATACTTATGAAAAATTTTCATATACACATATTTGACTACTTCACTCTTATTTTACAGGTCCATCCTTAATACGCAACAAGAAACAACCTTTAAAAGCTACAACAGCAATAGGTACAACACGGTGCAACTTATACGCATACACCCCTAGGGTCACTTTCCTTTCCTAGTTTCCACTCTTCATTTTTACATCATTCCATGCTTCACTTGTCCAATCGACACACTTATTGCCATCACTCTACAATGATCAAAGGTACGTAAATAATAACTACTTTATGTTATCAAGTATTCACTCAACAACATAAAGTGGGGAAAATGTAGACACAAAATTATGCATTTGGGTACATTTCTAGGTCCATAAACACATACTTGCATTTACATGATTCCTAAGTGAGAAAACTAGTAATTGACAACTATCTTTGGCCTTTTATCTACGTTTCTTATTTTGTATTTGGTCTTACACACTTGATAACCTAGTCAAAATTTTATTGATTTATCTTAAATGACTTCAAATACCAAGACCCATCCATGATGCTAACGCCCAAGCGCACTCGCCCCCTCGGGCACCCCTTACCTTTTCCACCTTAATCATTCTTTTTGGGATTTTTTTGTCTTTTAGGAATTTTTTTATGGTTCGGCATTCCAATTATCAATTAATAAATTCAAACAAGGGAATCATATAAATATAAAGCTATGTGACCAAAATAAAGGACCAAGCTTTAAGCATCAAGATTATCACCTAAACTTGTATTCAAAAGAAATCTAAGAGCATTAAAGGAATCCATCTAGAATTCATTCAAGGGACAAGGGAATACATTTTCTACATTCACATCATAGGAAGGGAATGTTTCTTTATTCCATCCACACATCTATTTACATTGCCACGTTTAGCTAGCCCGTTATCAAGTGCACTCACACAAGGCCATCCTAGGGAATGATTTCTACACATACTCATAAGAACTACATGGAGTCCGAGATGTAGTGCAATGATTAGTTGTAAGATCACTTTTTCAAGTGATCCATAGGGTCATTCTCGAATCCCCATATTACATCTCTATTTTTTGAATTTGATGTGGTTTTAGAGGTTTTGTAGGTAAATATTTTTTTGTAGGTTATAGGTACCTCAACGATCAAGGTGTGACATGCAAGCAATCAAAAATTAACAATTGCAACACTCCAAAAATAAGGTCTTGACTATTTTAATTGTCATAGGCACCCAATAGATGTCATCGCTGCCCAGCGAACCCCTTTCTAGTCATGGGCACTGTATATATTATGTAATTTATCTTGAGCATTTGTGAAACTATTCACTTCTTGTTCAACAATTCTCCTACCTCAAAGAAGTCCCAAGAAGCACATAAATCAACTAATTCATTCCTCTCTCTCTCTTTCACTAAGGGTTTTATATTTTATTATCTTATTACTTGTGTCAAATTTGTACTTTAGCATTCATTTATCTTACATGATTCTACAATTAAGATTTAGCATTAATAAATCTATTTATGTTAAATAAGTTATAACATTGTAGCGGTGAAACAATCATAACAATTCAAAAATTCTTTCACCACCCCTTGGGGAACATATGTCTATGCTAGGATGCCTTTTGGATTAATGAATGTTGGAGAAAATTTTAAAAGAGCCATGAATGTGGTTTTCTAGTTTTATTAATGATTTCATTGTATTTTATCAAGATGATATAAATGTCTTCTCTAGAAAAAGGGGTGACCATTTGGAGCACCTTGAAAATATATTGATCAGATGTAGATAATATGGGATCTCATTAAATCCAAAGAAATTTCATTTTGGGGTACAAAAGGTAAATTAATGGGATATATGTATCACATGAGGGAGTTATGATAGACCCTAAAAGGTGGAAGAAATTGATAAAGTCTTCATCCCCGCTTTCTAAGAAAGGTCTAATTCTTCTTTGAAAAATTAATTATGTAAGAAGGTTTATCTTTAACTTTGTTAAGATAGCTCTCCCCATCACAAACATGTTAAATAAAGATCATTTCATCAAGGTGGGAGAAGGATCTATCCAAGCACTTGAAGGAATAAAGGAGGCACTCAAGACTGCCCCCATATTAACTAGCCCTGATTATAAAAAGGAGTTTCAGATGTTTTCTTTTACCTCAGAAAATAAAATTACTTTTGTATTATTGCAGAAGGATGAAGAGGGGCATGAGAAACCCATTTCCTTTTTAGTAAAGCCTTGTAGGGTCTGAGTTGAAATACTCTATTATGGAGAAAAAATTTTGCTTGGTAAAAGCTACTAAAATTTTCAAACCCTATATTCTGAGTTCCAAAATCATATCCTATGTGCCTCATATAATGGTAAAGGATATCCTATCCCAAATGGAGATGTAAAACAAGAGGTACAGGTGGGTAAAAAAACTTAAAGAATATGATATGGATATTCAAACTACAAAGCTAGTTAGAGGCTTGGGATTAGCTAGGCTGATGGTAGAAATCAATTTACAGATAGTTGAGATACATAATGTTGATGAGGATGAGCAACACCCTCATGAAAAATTAAGTACCTTAGCTTGGTACAAAGACATAGTGTACTACTTAAGAAGCTTGAATTTTCCTACTCACCTAGAAAAAAATCAAAGGAGGAAACTCAAGTTGGTGTCCCAAAAATATATTTTGACTAATCATGGACTGGCTTGGAAGATCCCGGAAGGAGTCTTGTTGAGATGTGTTACATAGGATGAGGCCCCCAAGATAATTTTGAGTTTCATGGAGGGTTTTTTGGTGGCCATTTTGCTGGAAGAGTTACTACCCATAAAATATTGAGAGAAGGATAATGGTGGCCTTCCCTTTTCAAATATGTAGCAAATGTGAAGTTTGTCGCTGGTTCTCAAGAAGGATGAAATATTCTAGATCTCTTCCCCTACAACATATCTCAATGGAGGATCCATTCAAACAATGGGTATTAGATTTTATAGGTGAAATATTAGATTCTTCAAGTGCTGGCCATAAATGGATATTAGTGGCCATTGATTATTTCACCAAATGGGTTGAAGCTATCACTACCAAGAAGGAAACTCATCAAGTGGTTATGGAATTCATCCTCAATCACATAATTTGTAGATTTGGGGTCCCCACCAAGTTGGTTATTGATAATTCCATGAGTTTCAGAGAAAACCATTGGAAACAATGTGCCATGAGTATGGCATAACCCTATCCTATGTATCAAATTACAATCCCCAAGGAAATTGTGCAAGCATAATCAATAACAACAACCTACTAAAAATCCTCAAGAGAACATTAGAAATGAATAAAATAAAGTGGGGTGAGCAACTCATGTTTTACTAAGGGCAGATAAAGTTACCGCTAAAAGATCTATTGGTAAGATCCCTTTTGAATTAGTCTATGGGGTTCAAGTTCTTTTCCCCTTCACTTACAACTATATGCTTACTATTTCACTTAGCAATTAGAGGATGGGGAAGGAGTAAATCCTTATGAATCCAGAATCAACCAAATTGTGGAGTTAGATGAAGTAAGAAGGGAATCCCATCAAAGGCATGTTAAGTTCAGGGAAAAGCTCAAGAAAATATTTAATAAAAATTTTACTCCAAGAACTTTTCATGTTGGAGACCTAGTTCTATTATGGGATAGCATGCACAAAGACAAGGGAAATCATGGAAAATTTTATGCCCTATGGATGGGACCTTACTCCATTAACATTAGGATCGAGAGCAAACATTTTTCCTACAAGACTTGGAGGTACACATGCTAGAATTTCATATCAATGGTAGGCATATCAAGCACTTATAGGACTAAAATAAACATTTAGGTATGTTTTTGTATAGTTTACAATTTTGTTGATATGCTTTGTTATTTCCTTTTGTGCTCTAGTATAAAGTGATCAAGTATTCGATTGTTTTCATTATACCCATGACATGTTATGTATCCATTTAAAAGGCTATGTGTGTTTTTCCCCATGAATTCCTACTAGACTAGGCACCTAGTTTGTGTTTTGTGAAATTTTGTTTTTGGTTCTTGTGGAAATCGCGGGGTGCCCATCCCTAAGTAGGAGACGATGTTGGTACTTATTCTGAAACAATATCTACAATTGGAGTGAACCATTATTTTGAGAATCCACTTCACAAAGATTCGGTAATACCAGAGACTTCTGTTGTCCAAAGATTTCCCCCTTCCATAATTTTGAAACAAATTGTAAAATGGGCCGAGCCATTATGCTTTGAGAAGGTCATGGTACACTAAGCTAGCCATACGTGGAGTGCAGAACTTAGTGTTTTGTGGGGTTTTTCCAATCCATAGAACAATAGGAATCATCTTAGGACTTAGGTGGAATTTTGGCACAGTTGGCTATCTTGACATCAAATCAGTCTTATAGGCTAAAGAAAGTCTAGGTACTGCAGGCTTTGAGCCCGCGGGATATTTCAAATTCAGCTAAGGATATAATCCATGAAGAAAATAAAGTATGTGGATGGTGCTTTAAGTAAAATTTGCCAAATGGTGAATGATTTGATACCATAGGGTGGCCTTTTGTGAAGGATTAAGAGTGTGGCTATATAACAACGCCACAAGACACCGATTCAATGTTTCATGAGTGTTTCATATGTTACTATTCCATGGAATTCAAAAGTTGTGGGGTACTCAAGGATCCTCCAAGAAAGGAAAAAGGTTGCAGAACATTAGAGAAATTCAAAAGAACGCGAGAAAGAGAGAAATGCAAAGGAAAAGCCAGAACAAGCGATGGATAATTTTAACCTATTACTCTCATTGCGGATAACCCAAGTCATGCAAGATTGATCTTGTTGGAAAGATAATTACTCTACCATCCAGAGGTATGTTCATTTGAAAGAAATAATAGTTAAATCCAAAAGAAAGTGAAAAAGAATATATCTGTATACTAGGAACAAAATGGGGATTTTATAGGGGCCCCAGCCCTTGAAATTCACATAAATTTTGGTATACATATACAAAAAGGATGTTTTTGTAACTAAATACATTGTCAATTTATGATTACAAAATCCTCCAAAAATGCGGGGATACGATCTAACATCTTTTTCATCCTAAACTCAAATTCCTTGTAGTCTAAGTGTCATAAACATATTGAATATCTCCTACTAAACGCGAGACATGCCCTTGTCCATAAGCTCCTTGATACTTGTCCTTGGGCCTTCTAAAATCTTAATCAATTCCAAATTTTTCCCATAAGAAGATTCCCTTTAAAGGATATCAACCCTCATGTGAGATATGCCTTGTAACCTGTCGAGTAATAATTTTGGAGGTTGAGGATGGCCTAGGTACATCAACTAGCATATTAGGAATGACTCAAGTACATCAATCGGATCAAAAAGAGGCTTAGAGGCACCTACTAGATTAACCAGACCCCTTTTACATCTCTTCAATGGAGGTAGTGGCACTTCAGGAGCTTTCTCAAAAGTATATTTCACCGAAGCTCTTTCAAGATTGGTGAGCCTTTGCTCTATTGCGGATATTCTATGGGAAATTGAGGATATGTCCTCTTCAGGATCATCATTAGACACTACATGAAATCGATCAGAATTTATTTTTCATCCAATTCCTAGGTGAAGAATGCAGGGGTAAACAAATGGTGCTCATGTTAATAGCTAGCTTATAATGGATCCAAAACTTCTTTAACTACTTAGGAACTACGTAGTCTTCTGGGTGAAACAAATGGTGAAATAAAATATGGAACACAAAGAAGAAGGGAGTCATTTTGATGAGCTTCCTCATCAAAGCTAGTCAAACTATGTGGGGAGTTAGTGGTCATGTGGGCTCTACTTGGTCTTCAATTGTGAACAACATCCTAACAAAGCTTCATTCGAGCCAAAAAGATTAAAGATCACATGTAAATATTTTGAAGAAAGATCTTTTAAATCATTTCCCAATTCCATCTCTGCCATTTCTAGAAAGGGAAAATTGTGATTTTTTCATAAGATAATTCAATTATAATACCCAAGGGAAGTTGAAAATTCATAAGAAATCAGTGAGAATTTATAAGAAGGTGAATCATGGAGAATTTTGTGTGATTTATCATGTTAGGATTGAATGCGAGATCAATTTTGGATTCTCACATGGATTTAGAAAGGGGGAATGTCGAATGATGTTTTCAAAAAGTGTTCTTTTGGCTTGATTTAAAATTTTGTGTAATGGAAGAATCAAATTCAAATGAATATCTATGGTTATTCATTTTGGAATAATACATCTAAAAGGAACAAACAATTCGTGACATAGAACAAACATGCACATGAGTGATGAAAAGAATGATAACCAGATTGTACCAAGCCAAGAACACAGATGTTAATCAAACACCACGATCAATAAGATGAAAGCAATTCACCAAAATAACTTTACATAAAACCTTTGCAAACAAATGAGCAAAAATATCATATATTATTATGGGACTCAATGTAATACTTTGAGAATGGGCCTTTCTTAAATAGGCAAGGAATAACAATCTAAGAACCAGTCAAGGTCGTAGATCAAGCCATAAATCAAGGAAATAACTAGTCATCAAAGAACTAGTCAAGACCATAGATTTAGGAGAGAACTAGACATCAAGGATCTATTCAATACCATAGATCAAGGAAAGAACTAGTCAATACCATAGATCAAGAAAATAACTATACCTAACAACTAGATAATATCTCCTAATATCTAAATAAGATAAAAGAAATATCCACACACATAAGTGGGTGAGGATAAATACAATAAAGGTAAATAAAGTACCTAAGTGAACATGAGCTAAGGTAAATACCTACTCTAACACCCCCTCAAGTGAAGCTAGGGGCCAAAATAGAAGTGGCATGTCCACATTATGAGTCCCAAAACTAGGCTTGATGAGGTACTCATGTACAATAATTGGGAAAAAGGGACACCACAAGGTACCCAAAACTAGTAACAACAAAGTAAAGAGAGTAAAAACCCACTCCAAGGCATCCCAAGAAGCTCGCTCAAAAACTCCTACGATGCTGAAGAAGTTTAGTGTGCACTGTGGTCTAAATCCACGGCTCAATCATAAAACTCAAAAACAACTGACACTGGGTTTCACCAGAATAGCTCCATACAAGGAGATTGTCAATGGAGTGATGTCGAAAGTGCAAAAAAACACCAAAAAACAATTTGATCAACTCATCGCAAATAGGTGTGCCACGATCTAAGAACAATAACCAAAGCAACAAGGAAAGAACACAAACAAGAGTGTCATGATCCAAGAAAAGCAAGGTAACAAGGAAAGGACACAAAGGATCAAGACCACACCCTCCCAGAGTGTGAATGGGTGAGTGACTTCTACAAATTTGTATGAGTTGTCAAAAACTACTCGAAGACGAAACTAAACCGGGCGGGACCCGAAGAATAGGATCAAGACCACACCCTCCCATACATGCTAAATGGGTGGAATGACACTACAAATTTGTATGAGTTGTCAAAAACCTACTCGAACATGACAAACTAACACTGGGCTCCACCAGAATAGCTTCCCCATAAGAGAGACTTCCAACATGCCAAAAGTGTCAAAAATACAGATACAAAATCTCTCAACAAACAAGAGAGATACACTACACCTACTAAAGAAAAATGCTCAAAACAAGAAGCATCACAATGCATAAGGTATAGAAAGTGGAGTAAGAGGCCGAATGGTGGAGGATCCATGCCTGTAGAGTCCTCTCAACAAATGCCTATGTCACCACCATGAGTGATTAGATATCCACCCCAAATCAACACGGATGGATGAAGAAGATGCTTACATATGACTTGGTGTAAAATGCACAATGGGTGCATGCAAAAGAACATCAGAATGTGTGTCAAGTTGATCATGGATGATAGCTGAAATATTAGGTTTCTCAAGCCTAAGTGAAGGTGCAGAACTCATGTGTTGCTCATAATTCTTAGAAAAATTCAAGCGAACAAAAAAAGAAGCTCACAATGTGTGATCCCAATGAAGTATCTGCTCGAAAACCAATGTCATGATGAGAATTCCACTTAACATGTGGAATAGAGGAAACAATACCATGTGAATGTCTTCCAATGACTCCTCTAATGAGACCCATAGAACGGAGCATGTGAGAATTGAATGTAGTGGTATGCTTCTTTAAAAAGCCATGTGCGGAAAGGTATAGGATACACGACATGTGGTACCGTAATAGGCACGCAGATGTGGAAGAGCATGTAATAACAAGCCTCACACAGTTTAGAAATGTCAAAAGTAAGTTCAGGCTCAAAGACTGGTAGATCAATGTCAATGGGTACAAGAGCAACAACTGCAAGTGGACTAGGAGCATGGATATGGTTGTCCACAATATGATGGTGATGTTGTAGGCTAGCAATTTTGTTCTACAGGGGAGTATTATTGTATCCTTATCATGAATGAGTGATTGTAGAAGAGAATTTCGCTTCTTGAGCGATCTATTTTCTTCCACAAATTTAATATCCTCTTGAATTCCCACTTTAGAGAAAAGCATATCATTCTCAGAATCCATGATAGGTACAAACTATAACTCCCAAAAATTTAGGACGTCGGGCTCAATGGAAATTGAAACCACAATTGATTACAACACTCCTCCATATTTGGAACTTTATAATTATAGTTCAAGCCTCAAAATAAATATTTCAATGGAAAGAGCACAAAAAAACAAGTACTTTTGCAAAAATGCACTTAAAACCGAATTACCGATCAAAAGTTACAAGCTTTTTAATATTTTTCTCTGTTATTTATTGTAGTTACCACTAAAACAAAATAAATTGTTTGCCTTCACCACACAAATAAAATTAAAGGGAGCTGAAGTTAAGCACCTACTAGTAATCACAAGCTTTAAGCCCTCATATGACCATACCATATGACCAACAACTAGTAGGATGTCAATAGCAATCTCCAGCTCTAATAACATGAAAAGAATGATAACCAGATCGTACCAAGCCAAGAACACATATGCTAATCAAACACCATAATCAATAAGATGAAATAAATTCACCATAATAATTTTACATAAAACCTTTGCAAACAAATGAGAAACAATATCATATATTATTATGGAACTCAATGCAATACATTGAGAATGGGTCTTGCTTAAATAGGCAAGGAATAACAATCTAAGAACCAGTCAAGGTCATAGATCAAGCCATAAATCAAGGAAATAACTAGTCATCAAAGAACTAGTCAAGACCATAGATTTAGGAGAGAACTAGACATCAAGGATCTAGTCAATATCATAGATCAAGGAAAGAACTATACCTAACAACTAGATAATATATCCTAATATCTAAATAAGATAAAAGAAATATCCACACACATAAGTGGGTGAGGATAAATACAATAAAGGTAAATAAAGTACCTAGGTGAACATGAGCTAAGGTAAATAACTACTCTAACAAGTGATTGTGAAAAGATAAACAAAACAAAAAGAATTGGAAAATGCAAATGGGATATCTTACACACGTCCACATCTACAACCAAAAATAAAATCAAGTTGATGGCTGATAGAATAATATTTTGATCTATAAACTTCTACTTTGGAACTCTACGAATCACACAACTATGTTGTTCTACTTTCAACTTTGAAAATGACATATTTTCTTGAAAATTAGAGCTTCATGACTGATTATCTAGTGCTATAGAAAGGAAATTACAGAGAAGGAAATAATTCAAACTTCAACACCAAAAATTTTATCCTGGAAACCTCCAATGGAGGAAAACCAATCGAGAAGGGAAACTGATCTTTCTTCCCACTTTTATTGGTCTAGTATAGATAATTATAGATTACAATAAGTATGAAAAGAAGCAACAATGTAAACCTTCTCTCCAATTACTTGCTTAACTTGTTTATACACCTTGCTCCTACAATTCCATTCCAGAACTGAATATATTTCTCACTACTCTCATTAAACTCTTCTTCTTGATCTCTCCAGATCTTCGAATGCCTATTCTCTTGTTCCTTTCATGCATTTATAGGCCTTCACATGTCCTCCCATGCACTGGAGAATGTGAAATGGCATGGAAGGGAAGAGACATAGATGGGTGATTCAAATTCACATCCATTCGCATCCCATTCTTTTTTTTTATTCGAAAGTGTCGAGACCGCCGCCTGAGCAAACCGATGGTCTCAAGACCACCGCTTTAGGCTGGGCGGTTTCGGGACCACCGCCTCCTGCGTAGGTGGTGGTTCCTTTCAGAACCTTTGTTTACCTTATTTTATTTACTTTTCTTGTTTCTCCTTCTTAGTGTTGATGGAACTGATGAAGTGGTATGTTTTTCTAGATCCCTATGGATCATACCTCCCCTACTTATGAGGGTTTTGGTTCCATAAAAGCTTAGTGGGGGAGTGGTAGAGGAATCAACTCCCTCTCATGCTCATTCAAGTACCGTTGGGTCTACCTTGGTATCTTCTCTCATCCAACCTACCAATACTCCGTGGATCTCTCGGTTTGTTGTTCTAGTGCTACATCCTCCTCCTCGAGTTTCCTCGACTACAATCCTCCTTATATCTTTACTTATTTTGTGCATAGATGATGTTAGTGGATGTGAGATATTGTAACTTACTATTACATGCATCTACATGAAGTATGGCCTGAAGATTTCTTCTCCAACCTTCTCAAGTATGGCGAAGGTCCCATATTGTAGTGGTTTAGTCCTTTCCTATCTTTATTTCTTGAGATGGATCGGCTAAATCCTCTCCTAAGTGCACGTTGCTTTAGTCACCACTGTTCCTTGTATCTCCTCTTCTTCTTGCTGCCCCATGGTCAGGTCCAATGAATCCGTAGGTAGATATGGTGACTGCATAGCGGAAGTTTGTTTTTCTCCTTGAATGAGCAGTTCCTGTGGTGGCTTCTTCTACAAACTGACAAGTGCTATCCAAATTCTCCATCCTTTGGTCAAAAATATCCATGCTCTCACGCCCATTTTGTTTTTCTTCCAATGAAAGCAAACAAAACTGATGATTTTCCTGAATAAGTCTTGGTGCTTGGTTGGCACTTACCATAGCTTTCTTTGATTTTCCTTGGTGTGCCCCGATGTTAAAATTGAATCTGTCCTTGATCAATCTATACCAGCTCTCCCTCCTTGTAAACAAAACATCCCTGGCATACAAGTAAGGACTTCCAAAGACAACATCAAATGCATCAAGTGGAATAATATCAGCCTCTAATACATCTATGTATTGGGTATTTATCCCAAACTGAAACTTACACTTCCTTGTAACTTTTATTTCTACACCCTTCTTTACCCATCCTAGTGGTATGGATGTGGTGCGCATAAGTCTCTAGACCAAGTTGTTCTACAACCACATCAGAAATCAAATTTGACTGAGAACTAGAATCTAATAAAGCGTTTACCTTAGTCTTCTTGATTTGGATTCTAATTTGAAATAGCTTACTCATCTCTTCTTCTTCTACTACCCCGTACATGTTAGTGGCCATGCATCCTAGCCTCTCGTCTACATTCAAATCATCCTCAATCTCCACCTCTCTTTCTATCTTCACGGTGGCCATGGATTTCTTGGAATCCTTAGTTCAAGTGCTTTGGGTGCATTACGGATGCAAATTCCAACATGTGGCGTCATTATGTCCATTTACATCACAATTATTAAAGAAATTCTTAGGATATTTACAAGTATGAAAAAGTAGTAGTAGTGTATGTTTACCTTTCCATTTACCTCGCTACTTGTCTTCCTTTTCTTTGTCCTATTGTTCTGTTGAATGGTCTCCTTTGGCTCTATTTCTCCTTGCTTCTTCTCATCATCAATGTATTATGCTTGTACATAAGCTTCATTGGTTTTCTTGGGCTTCATGGAGATTACCTTCCTCCGAAGGTGAGTGTGAAGTCCTCCCAAATACTATGTGAGAATGTCCTTATCCTCAAAGGCCATATTAAGAAACATGGCTTGTCTCCAAAATTACATAGTGTAGTCTTGCATGCTTTGATCATTGCCCTATCTAAAGTACTGCCACTTAATCATCATGTCAATCTTATGGCTAACAGGATAGAATTTATCTCTAATCAATTCTTTAAAACATTTCCAAGTACTGATAATAGGACGTTTCTTCTTCTCACAAGTGGCTAGATGGGTTTCCCACCAAACTAGAGCATGACCTTCCATTTTGAGACGTGCAAAGGTGACCCTTTGTGCCTCAGTGACATTATGCACACTAAATTAGACTTCCAACTATTTTAGCCATTTATCCAGTAATTCTGCATCTACTTTTCCTTCAAAATTCTTTATTTCTACTTTTGTTTCAACTTTAAAAGGTGTATGTGCAGATTTTACCTTCTCACTTACAATTGGTGTCTCTTCATGCTCTTCCCATTCTTCCTCTTCATGACTCTTTTCGATACCAAATTTTTCAGCTAGTGCTCGAACCACCGAGTCCATGGAATATTGTTTAACCAAATCCATCTTTTGAAGATATGAAATCTCTTCTTGTTTTCTATACAATCTATCCATCATGGTCTCTAGCATCTCGACTCTATGGACCAAGTTCTCTTCCTCCATTTGAGCTTGAATTATCTGTTTCCACTTCTTCATAGAAATATCTGGCTCGCAAAGTAAAACTTCTTCACCTTTGGACCTTGTCACTATCATACAAAATCACAAGAAAGATTCGAATACCACAGTCCTAGATATATAATCATCTCTGATACCAAAATGATCTCGTAAACTTCTACTTTGGAACTCTACGAATCACACAACTATGTTGTTCTACTTTCAACTTTGGAAAATGACAAATTTTCTTGAAAATTAGAGCTTCATGACTGATTATCTAGTGTTATAGAAAGGAAATTGTAGAGAAGGAAATAATTCAAACTTCAACACCAACAATTTTATCCTGGAAACCTCTAATGGAGGAAAACCAGTTGAGAAGGGAAACTTCTCTTTCTTCCCACTTTTATTGGTCTAGTATAGAAAATTACATATTACAATAAGTATGAAAAGAAGAAACAATGTAAAACTTCTCTCCAATTACTTGCTTTCTCTATTTCTACACCTTGCTCCTACAATTCCATTCCAACACTGAAGATCTTGCTCACTGCTCTCATTAAACTCTTATTCTCAATCTCTCTAGATCTTCAAATGCCTATTATCTTGTTCCTTTCATGCATTTATAGGCCTTCACATGTCCTCCCATGTATTGGAGAATGTGAAAGGGCATGGAAGGGAAGAGACACGGCTAGGTGCTTCAAATTTGCGTCCATTTGCATCTTGTTCTTCTTTTCTATTCAAAAGTGTCGGGACTATCACCCTAAGCAAACTAGCAATCTCGGGACTACCGCCCTAGTTGGGCGGTGGTTTTCGGATTACGTTTCCACGTAGGGTAGAAGTTTTGAAACCACCGCTCTGCAAAGAGCGACAGTTCCTTCCAAAACCTCTATTTACCTCATTTTATTTACTTTTCTTGTTTCTCCTTCTTGGTGTTAATGGAACTGATGAAGTGGTGTGTTTTCCTGGATCCCTATGGATCATATTTGCATTTGAAATATATTTTCCAAAGATGGAGCTCATTTCCGCACCTTCTCGGGATTTATCGCATATGATTTTGGGGGAAATCATAGGAAGTTTGTAATAAATTTTGTATAAATATGAGGATTTGTCCTCAAATGAAAGGGGAGGTTAGTTTTTATTTTAGAAGTTGAAATAAATTAATATAACTCTGCATGTTTCCATTTCCTTATATGAAATACATATAAAATTTGAGTTTTCAAGTTTTTGTGTCAAGGTGGTTGCACTGTACAACCATTGGTGAGAATTGAGGACATTTAATTCATGTCCCCTTGTCAAGAAATTGAAAGTTTAAATGAAATATGCCTACTTATGATTCTAGTTTTGTGTTTTGGATCTTGTATGTTGAAATTTGATTAATGAGTTACAATTTTTATGTTTATTGATTATGTATGTCATACACTAGATCGATTTCTGGTAAGTTACATCATTTTGGTCACTAAATCAATATTTCTTTGTAGCATTTACTCTACAATATATGAGATGGTTATAAAACTCTATTGCAACATATTGGTTAGATGATTTTTTTCAGCCTTTGAGTGTATCTTTGGTGTATGAGGATAGGAGCAATAAGTACTTCATTAGAACTCTTACATAAAATTTTATGTTAAGTGTTTTAAAGGTTGTCTTGAAAATATTTGCAACAATTGAGTATCAATGAATGCAAATCTTTTTTTGTTTAAATTATTTCTACTTAATCACATGTTCTTTACTTTCTAGGATAACATGTTATCATAGTAGTTGTTGATGCTTTGTTATAGGAAATCAACCATCATTTACTCCCCCTCCTTTATAAATCAAACCTATTCTACTTTTCCCACACCATCACACTTCTAGCTAAAGATCCATTTACCACCTAGTTGTTTTGTTTCCCAACATCATTGAAGACACTTCTTCCCATTCAGATTCCCATCAAAAGTGATGCAAGAACAACTAAAATTTATTGTCTCTAGTAACTGTGTCTGATGCACTAAGTATATATGATATTATTGTGACAAATCTTGCAAGTGAATGTTATATTCATGGCCATACTTAGCTCATATTGACCCACCATTTGAAAAATCAAGAGGAATCAAGTGAAAATTATCCTCTCTCCATTTAGGTTACCCAATGGGTCCTCTCACCCTGGTTTAAGGTAGAACCAAAAGTAGCAGGATCATGCCATCCCCTTTATATGTGCTTTCCAATCATCCTAAGAGCTTGGTTCTAAAGATAATTCCAAAAACCTCCCCAAATGCAAATGACATGTATCACACAAGTATGTCATCCTCTAAGACTTCTTATTCTCTAAAAGCATTGCTAGGCCCTAGGGGGTGTAAAATTGGGAGCCTACACGTGCATTGGTCTTTATTTCTTAGGAAATATTAATATTCCTTTTCCAATCATATGAAGGAGTTGGTAAATATTCTCTTTTCTTAATTTGGTGCATTAGATAGATAATATGTGCTCAAATTTTATAAATCCTCATTTGCATGGTTCTTTTCTAGATGAAGATCAAACAATAATCTAAATATCTTATCTTACTAACAAAAATAAAATTAATCCAACATATTACACTAGATTGAGCTCTCATAATGGGTAGAAAGTAATAATGACTACCCCTTCTACAAATCAAAAGACCATTTTGTGTAAAAATGATTTCTCTTGATAAGAAATGAAATATTTTGATAAGTTTGAGAAAATTAAAACACACAATAAAATAATTCGTTTAATATATTTCATTATTTGAAGTTCAAGAAGGAAACATTACATATAAATATGCCTCATAATAGGCTTAAAAATCAACTAATATATCCCTTCAATAACTCTAATACTCCCACTTTATCTCTCATAGAATCTTGCATATCTCAAACAAAGTGAGTAGTTATAACTCACCACACCCATTACATAATAAATCACTAACTACAAAATATCAAATAAATGTACATGATAACAAAAATTCTAATAGTTTAACAACCTCATAAACCTCCCATAATGTTTTTATAATGAATGATGCTTAAATTTGTATTGGCACAAAGATGATGATAAGGTATGGAGGAAAATGCGTTTTGAGAAAGTTTTACCAGAACCCATAGAAATGCAATACCTTAGAATAATTTTGAATTCCTCATTCCTATTAACATTTTAGTTATCCATTTGTCACATAGTGAGTGGTTTTTCTATAAACATAAGTGTTTCCTCGTACGCACTCAATTTTGCACATGCTACATTGTCGGAATGGTTTTAAATCCCCATTGATGATTAATATATTTTCCAATGGTATTCGAGTCAGATTACCCACTTATAGTATATATTTGTAGTCTCGAATGCTTTCCTTGTTCATTTCCATGCTTTTCTTACTTTCCTTTGGTATTCTCGCAGCTTTTTCCTTAGCCTTTAGCTTTAAGTTACAAAATTTCCATGTCGGTTATAAAACCACCGGTCTTCCTCAATGGTGGCTACGTAACTAAAAGACTTTGTGAGAATCAAATTGGAAATGAGGCACCAAAAAGTAGTTGCACTCCAACGGAATCGTGATAGCTCCAACAATTGCAAGAAAGAATTGATCAATAATGGAAGAACTTGCTCAATAGAAACAAATCTTGCATATAGAGGAAAGATAGCGGAGTGTCTTGGCGTGCTCATAAATGAATAGAAAAGGGGTACATATAGGGTCGAGTAACCCTAGGCATGACACACATGAAACCCTAAACCTAACCCATGTGAGATGACCCTCCAACATGAGAGGAGGACACATAGGATAACTCACACTAACACCCCCCTTCATCGAAGCTGGGGTAGCGGTTGTGATGAGTCAGATGGAAGAGGAAGACACTCCTAAACAACTAAGAAAGATGTGCCAATGGGGCCCGCAACTAAAGGCCTGATAAGGTGCCCATATACAAACACAATCTTCCTAGAAGAAGAAGAAGAAAAGAAGGACTACATAGCCCAAAGAAGATGGGCAGCTGCAGAAGACCTCACCCCAAGAAGAGACCGTAAGTGAAGAAACTTCATCTCAGTGAAGGGCTTGGTGAATAAATTTGTAATCTGATCAACTATTTGAATGTACTAAATGTTGATGATACCATCATGAATAAGCTCCCGTATGAAGTGCATATGGATCTCAATGTGCTTCGTCCATTGATGTTGAACTGGATTTCTACAAATAGAGATTGTGCTCATGTTATCACAGTAGATAATGGTAGGCCACTAAAAGTGGATGCCAAACTCTGTCAGAATACCCTGTAGCCAAATAGCTTATGTGGCAAGCGTTAACTACTCCTCTGTATTCTACCTCTATAGATGATATCGCAATTGCATTCTGCTTCTTGCTAGACCAACTAATAGGACCCAAACCAAGAGAGAAACTATAGAATAGAAGTAGATTTTTGATGATCTAAGTCACCGGCCCAATTAGAATCTGTGAATCCAATCAAGTCAATATCAACCCTCCATGATAGTGAATGCCATCAGCATAAGTGCCACAAACATAATGAAGGATCTGTTTAGCTGCTTTCCAATGCAGCTCATGTGGCTCCTGCATGAATTTGGACATGATCCCAATAGCATATGATAAATTTGGTTGAGTGTGAGTCAAGTAAATCAAGCTCCCCACCAACTATCGATAAAGAGTACCATCAACCAAGGGAGTAGAGCAATCTGAAACCAACTTAACCCTAGAAAGAAAAGGAGTAGGAGAAGACTTGCAATCGGACATCTGAAACCGAGCTAGCAAATCAAGAGCATACTTAGGTTGTGAAATCAAGATTCCCAAGTCAGATTGTGAAATCTAGATCCCAAGGAAGTAATGAAGTAGACCTAAGTTAGTCATGGAAAACTTGTTGGCTAAGGTGATCTTCACATAATCAATAATACGTGATCAACAAGTCATCAACATATAGAACAAGGATGAGTATGGAGTCATCTTGCCATAGAATATAAACATTTGGATCGAGTGACACCTAAGTAAACTCCCGATGTAAGTAAGAAGGAGTCCATCATGGCATACCAAGCCCGGGGGCTTGTTTAAGGCCATAAAGAGACTTCTTTAACTTACAAACGAGGGAGGAATCTTGGACATAACCTAGAGGTTGTTCCATATATATCTCTTCCTCTAGGTCACCATGAAGGAAGGCACTCTTAACATCCATTTGATGGACTTTCCATCTGTTCACTACGGAAATGGCTAGGTCAGTCAATAGAAGTCATCTTCGCAACTGGAGTAAAGTTTTGTATAATTTACTATCCTGGGAGAAACCCTTACTACTAATCACACTTTAAAATTTTCGATATCTCCATATAATCCATACTTTGTTTGGAACACCCACTTACACCGACCATTTTTCTTCCTTTAGGAAGAGGGGTGAGATCCCAAGTATCATTCTTCATGAGAGAGGAATACTCCTCATCCATAGGTAATCGCACTCAGAATACTAGAAGCCTCCCGTAAAGACTGTGGATTAGAAGCAGAGGTGAAGAAAGAGTGGGGTCTAATGAAATCTAAGCGATTATGTCTCATATCCAAAGTATCTCCAACTAAATCTCCAAAGACTTTCAGCAAATTTTTCCGGCCCAAAGGGACCAGAGGATCGTGCCCTCGAGTCGAAGATTCTTCACTGAGTGAGAAGGGACATAATCCTCATCATCACTACATCATCAAAATCAAGACTCAAAGTTCGATGGTTGGGAGGATCCGAAAGAGGAGCACGCCAACAAGTATCATCATCTAATGAGTCGGGAATCCGAATCAGCCTGAGTCAAGAACTTCAATAGGTGGAGAAGTAGAAGTCAAAGAAGACTCATCGAACTTAACACTTCTCTCAATATACAGCTCATGAGAAGTAGGATTCATCAATCAATATCCCTTCACGCCATCAGGATACCCTACAAAGATACAAGGTTTGGATTGTGGTTCCAAAGCCTTGCGTTTCTTCTTGGGAATTCGAGCCATAGCCTTGGATCTAAAGACTCGAAAGTTCTCAACATCAAAGCTTCAAGGCCCAAACCAATCTTCAAAGGGTGTCATCCTCTTATCGCCTTGTGTGGAACACAGTTCTGAATGTAATTTACACAATTCCACCGCTTTGGCCCAATACTACGGAGGAAGAGACTTTGAGTGAATCATATAAGTGGCCATCTTCTTTAGAGTATGGTTCTTTCTTTTCTCGAACTCCATTCTACGAAGGGCTATAAGCAATTGTATGATGCTGCAAAGAGATCCCTTCGTATTACAGTAAATCCATAAACCTATTGTTTACATATTCACCTCCATTGTCATTCAAAGAACCTTGATAGACCTGTTCCACCTGTATCTCAAGAAGAGCCTTAAAGTCCCGAAAATTTTCAAAGACTTCAGACTTAAGCTTAAGAAAATATACCCAAGTATATCGCGAATAGTCATCAATGAAGGTTAGCACATAAAGATCTCTAGTAAACACAGGAGAAGGAAATGGACTAGAAACATCACGTGAACAAGATCCAAAGGATGAGTGGCTCTCCAGATTTTTCTTTGTCAAAGTTCTTTTCAGGATGCTTTCAAGGGTACAACCCTCACAAAGATCCTTAGAAAACTTTACGTGAGGAAACCCATTGACCATTTTATTTTGACTCAATTGTTCAAGGTAGTGATAATTTAGATGTCCAAAATGCTCATGCCATAGCTTACTAACCTCGTTTGCATGAGTGAGCAAGGTAGTGGGCGTAGAATCAGAAGTAAAGTGGGAGAAGGTGTACAACCGTGAATGGTGATCTGCCTTTCCCTCAGCCACTGTGGTGTCATTGTTAAGCTCACGAATAATCACCGAGTTAGGACCAAATTCCACTCACATTCCTTCACCAAGGTGATTAATTTGAGTAACCGATAGATATTGGTAGAGAGATCAGGAACACTCAACACTTGGTTAAATGTTCCTCAATCCATCTCTACCGATCCACTACCGGAAACCAACACTATTGTGTCATTACCCATCATGATTTGGGACATACCACAAGGTTCGATGTTGTAAAAATCAACATGTGAAGAATCCATGTGGTGCGAGGCACCGAAATCTATAATCCATGTCGATGAAGGAGCAACTCTGGCTACAAGGGCATTTCCTTTCTTCTTATCATTTTTAGCACCTTTTGCAGCAATAGACTTGGCCTTTGGAGCACTTTGTTTTATGGATTCAGGAACACTTATTTTATTCTTCTCAAGTAAATGAGATAAGTGATCAATCTATTTCTTAAAATAGTGTTGCTCATTGTGACAAGACTTCTTGTAATAGGAACACAAATACTTGATTTTCTGTGCCTTAGGCTCAGAAGTCGAAGTGTTTGTGTCATTTTTAGGTTTGGCCTTGGTTTCTTTCTTAGGTTGATCCTTTGTTTCTTTCTTCTTTTCAGTCTTCTTTCCCTTACTAGTACTTGCTACAAGGGCATGTGACTTGGACTTAAGAGACCCCATTTGAATGAGTTTGTAATGTTCTCGAATGAGTTGGGATGAAAAGCCGTCAAAGGAGGGCATAGTCTAAGTATTGCCCAAATTTTTGTAGCATAGAAAGTTGACACGAAGAAAAATATTCGGGACCTAGCTTAGAGAGAATCGACAAGATCGATTGAGAATCTTTATTTTCTACTTCACATCCTCAGAACAATAATCTAATGTGGACAAATTTTGAGAAGAAAGCTTATAGGTTTTCAAAGTCACTAGGATTTAACCCTAGTAGTTTTTTTTCCAACTCATGCACTCTCATGTCATATAGTTGTCCAAACATCGCATCCAACATTTTCCACGCAGATTTAGGTGTTTCAAATGCCTCAATGTGGAAGAGCAAGTCAGAGAAACAGACATGTAAAGAAGACCTAAAGCTTCATCACTACGGTTTAACCACTTAGATTTTTCAGGTTCGTCATCTGGTTCAGTCTCAGTTCCCATGGTGATGTGGAATAACCCTTTACCCCTTAGTTTCATTATTATTTTCAATCTCCATTCGAAAAAATTTGAACGACGTAAGCAAAGGAATTGAAAGTGCATCCATAGTGAGAGAGAGAGAGAAAGAAATGCAGAAAAGAAACACAACCACCCAAGACAATAACAACCCCCCTGATTTCGGCACTTTATAGTTTAGTGTGTTGATTACAATCGGGTCCATGCATGCGGTTTGAAACACTTGGTAACTCGTCTTGTAATTAGCGTAATAACGCGCAAGAGAGGAGACCACAATAGTGTTTCATGGAGCGCAACAAAAAAGGACACCGTAAACAAGCACAAGAAAAAAATAGAAAGGAGGTAAAAGCCAACCCTGGTGGTGAGAAAAAAATGTCTCACGTCGTAAAAGGAAACCCCCTTGCTGCAGACTGTGGTGGACGCGCTCACTAGTCGCAAGCAATAATAAGGGTGAAATACAAGGTTTGGGAACTCAAGGAGTTCAAATAGTCTTCAGAACGCCGGAAAGGAGCTCGGAAGGAGAAAGGTGCTCAAAGTGATGTTGCACACTTGAGTGCATGATTAGTGAAAAAAATCGACAAGAATGCCTAAATTTTACCGTTTGGAAACGCCCAATTTTACTATTTTTAGAGCTATTGGAGTTTTTTAAAAATGATAAAAAGATAATTTAGATGCCGATAGTCAATATTTTGCTAATCGTGAATTAGTCGTAAATAAATTGAATTAAGTACAAATAATTAAAACTTAATTAAATATGATTAAGGAATATCTAATTAAATTAAATATGAAAAAAATACTTTCCCTCTTTTGTGTTTAAAAAGATAAATTATTCCAACTAATTTTTTTTTAAAGGTTGAAAAGGAAAATCTATTAAAAAAGGAAAGATTTCTGTTTTTGAAAAAGCTTAAATCTTTTACCAAAAAACGTAGGTTTTTAAATACTTACTAAAAAATGAATGTTTAAAAGAAAGTATTAAAAGAAAGTAATTTAAATACTAAAAAAAACTCCCACGTATTTTTAAAAGGTATATTTAAAACAAAAAACAAACTTATGGTTAATGAAAACAATTTCCACCGTTTGGAAAATGTAAACCACGTGGAAGGCCGAGTTGATTTTTAAAAGCTTTTTGTGAGTTTTAAATTTGAAAGTATTTTAAACAAAACTTACCAAAAAGGCTTACTAAAAAAAGAAAAGGACTTACCATTTTTGAAGTTTGTGAAACAACCACGTATTTTTGTTCAAGTCAACCACGGCCTTGCAAAGATAGGAAATAGTAGAGGGAATAAAGCGAAGCTAAGCGAGTTGAAGCTTAGCGAGTTTAGAAAATAACAGCAGCAGATGGAAAGTCCAAAAAAAAATGGAACATGCAGCCAAGCCAAGCCACGCAGAGCCAAACCAAAAGAAACAAGCCAAAGGAAGGTGAATCCCTCCACGCAAAGCAAGCAAAGAACACAGTAGGCAGAGTACTGAGCACGAGTTGTAGGTAAATGGCAAATCAGAGTACTCAGAAGAAATGGACGATGCGTGTGGAGTGCAAGATCCTTTCGTAGAATAGATTTGAGTGTCCAAGCCAATGCACCAAACAAATGATCCACTAATTACTGAATTTTTTGACCTGAATCTGCAAAACAAATAGCAAAAATAGAGAAAATCCAAAAGACGGAGATCTAAAGAATTTTCATTTTAATAATTTTTTTTAAAAAACTAGAAAATACTCTTTTTGGCTGATCTGTTAAATTAGGATGCAACTAGCTAAATGTAGCTACAAACCCCGATAGCTCGGGGAAAACCTCGCACATGCAAAAAAGGCACAAAAGCGTCACAACTTTCTGAGAAAGCTTGTTAGAGAGATTAGAAAAATAATTCCAGAAAATAGTGATCGAAAAACTTGCATGCAGAGTAAAAGAATGAAACCAAGAAAGAGTAATCGCAACTAAAAATAACAAGTGCACGTTTACCCGATCTCATCTCTGATACCATGAAAAGTGTTTGTGAGAATCGAATCAAAACGAGGCACCATGAAGTAGTTGCACTCCAACGGAATCATGATAGCTCCAGCGATTGTAAGAAAGAATTGATCAGTAATGGAAGAACTTGCTCAACAGAAACAAAGCTTGCATATAGAGAAAAGATAGCGAGTGTCTTGGCATGCTCATAAATGAAAAGAAAAGGGGTACATATAGGGTGTTGAGTAACCCTAGTGCATGACACACATAAAACCCTAAACCTAACCCATGTGAGATGACCCTCCAACATGAGAGGAGGACACATAGGATAACTCACACTAAAGAATCGCCCAATGGTTGCACAACCCGACCCTCTGTATGGATCGGGGTTGTGTGTGGTTTTTCCTAAGCCTTCTCGATGCATTTCAAATGCGTGTCAACTTCTTCAAACATGGTTTTAGAGCATGTTTCTTGGTCAAATTGGTTGTTCTTGGGATCATTTGGATACATACCAAATTCCCCTTCCTCCCTTGCACGATTAATTGGAGTTAATCGCCTATTCTTTAAGAGAGGTGGCATTCCTTGGTTGCTAAATGGATTAGAAAATTTCCATTCTTTTTTCCTATAAGATCCAAGATTCTATCCAGAGAATTAGCTAGATATTTTTGTTGTGAATTACACCGTTATGCTGTCGTAATTTTTCTAGGAAATACACAATCAAGTCAGTTCTCTTGCATTTTTATTCTCCTACCCACATTTCTACTAGATTGCTGTAAGCCACCATTGCTCCAATGCTTCTTCACTATTTCTTATGCATTACCCATCATAGTTCATTAGATTCATCTGAGCACTAAGTTGGAAAAGAAGATGAGGGGGCAACTGAGTAAACCATCACCGGGTTTGTTCTGATTCTAAAAATTCCAGCTTGGGATGTACTTGGTTTTCTTGAAGCTTTCTTGATTTCATTAGTATGCATAATCAGACTAGAGTAGTTAAATCAATTCAATTCAAATTAGTTCAATAGTTAATTCATTACTGTAGCTTATATTTTTGTTTACACAAAGCTTCTGGTGATAGATTTCTTCCCTACCAATCCCTATGGGTTTACAAGGGAAGTTTGTATAGAGGAAAGCAACTACATTTTTTTAAAGCAATTGTAATTCCATTTCAATCTACAATCTTCATTTAGATCCTTGTTTACTTTTATCAGGGAAGTTGTAGGGGAAGAATTGCTTCTAAGAAGCTTTTACTTCTTCCCATGTCTTTGAGTGAAACAAAGGAATTTTTAGATCCACTTTTCATAGGAAAATAATCACACTAGGTTATTTGTTTGTTTAAGTTCCATTACTAGTATTGTAGAAGCAATTTCAACTTCTTCACATTTCTTTTGTAGATTTCTTTATTTGTTTCCAGAAAGCATAAAAATTCAAAAATATTAGATTATTTTAATTAGTTTGTTTTATTTCTTTGCATTTCTATTATTCAATCAAACTTATACAAGGCAAATGCATGACATTTCTCATGCCTTCCACAATCCGTTGCGATCATTTTCTATGAGCTAGATATTAATCTCCATTTATACACTACCACCATCTTAGAGGCATTCCATCTCACCTATGCAGTAAGGAAAGCTTTCACTACCTTATACATGCATATTCCTTTAGTGCTCATACAAGACATTATACTTCCTTGATTTATCATTATCCACATTTATCCCATTCATATTACAAGCTTCCATATAGACATCTATCCATTCCATTGCGGTTGTCCTAACATGAACTCGGGAGTTCAAGTACACCCGAAGGCCACGTGTTGATTTTCAGCGTATAAAATAGGTGAACTTTGATGTGAAGGACTAGTTCCTTTTCATTTCCATTGTTTCTACCTTATTTCATCCATCCTTCTCCTCTCCCATTATTATGCGGGTATTTATATACCCCCCAAATATGTCGGGTCAGGAATACGACCGACCCATTTTGGGTCTCGAGGCGTATTATTACCAAATGGGTATGCAATAATCACCCTCACTATCTAGGTGGGATGATAACTACTCATCTAATCTACCTTCCGTCACACTCCTCCTCCTCCTCAAGGGACCAAAAACAGTTCATTAATCGGGATTAAGGAGATTGATCAAACTAGGTATAGTCCGTAACCTAAGCTCTCTCGCCTGGGCTCAAATAATATGACATTCATAGGAGAGAAAGGGTCCAATCCTCGGGTCTTATTTAGACTGCAAATAAGCATGTAATCTAATTCACTCCCATATTGACTATTTCAAGATGAGGTGCTTCTAGCATGCTTCACTGAAGCAAGAAAATATTTGATGCAATAGACGGTCCTTGGACTAAATGCAACAATACACTGATGTTCTTCTTCAAAACAACTCTGTTACCCCTCCTCTAACAGGAAACATATCCAAAGAGGGGTGGCCTCCCAAGGATCATACAAGCAGGACATCATGTGCCTTTTCTTCCCAACTAGACTCAAAACACACCTAAGCCAAATGCAACATCATCTCGGCAGTGATGTAATTTCAACATTAGTGGATATAGTTAGGAGTTAGAGCTTTCCCCGGTCTCTTGTGCTACACATTTTACAGGAAAGGTAATTTTCCCCACCATGCACCAAACTTTGGTTATACCCTTGGAGGCTTCACCTCCTCTAGTTTACATGGGTGTTCCCAACCTTGGATACCTTCTCACCAAATCGGGCATGTTAGGTATGCCTTCTCATACTTCATATTGGTACCCTCCCATGATGCCAACCGGAAGTGCATTCTCTAATTCTATCCCAATTGGAAATGTGACATTCCCTAGTTTCATACCTACTACTCGTACTCAAAAAAATGTTCCCCTATACATCCACATGTATTCTAAATCACCCAAGGGGACATTTTTTCCTTTCCTTGTTCATATGCTCAGCCTCAAGGGATGCCTTATGCCCTGCAAATGCTTTTGTTGTGTCATATCATCCATTTATGCTTCCTTCACCTCCCCATCAAGGGTCATCCATGGTAGAGTCTTACGCTTTGGGAACATATGATGAATACCTTAAGGATCCCCTTGAATTTACCATGTGAAGCGTAATGCTTACATGACCACTTCCTGAATTACCAAAATTTAAAGGGGATGGGGACCCAAATGCATATATTAAAGCATATGAAACTACCATTAGAGATCTACTCTCAATGACACGTAGTTGTAGATAAAATTTTCCCCAAGACCCTTGAGGGTATTGCTCTCGACTAGTACTATAGGATACTAGAAGCCTCGGTTCATCTATTCAACCATCTCATCTCTAATTTTATAAAGGATTTTGATATGAAAATCTCTTACAAATAGTAATCAAAGAATTCCTCCATATCAAGCAAGAGCATAATGAATCCGCCTCCCATTTCATTCAAAGATGGTGACAAGTCCTCTACTCACCAATGCTCCAAAAAGGACAAAATAGATTTTTGTGACTTGTTCCTTCACTCTCTTAACCAAGAAACCAAGGAGGAGGTCCAAAAGTTTCCTCTTAGAAGTTATGAGGAGGTTTTAGAGGGTGATCTCCACATTGACCAAGCGGTGATTGATAGTGGCCAAAAAATGTACAAATAAAATGGGAGATTGGTCAACCCCTCTCAAGGTAATTCAAATTACCCAAACGGTTCAAACAACAATAATCAAGGACTTAAAGTCCTCAATAAGAATCATGGTGTTACAACAAATGGTATAACTAACCAATCCAAGAATTCGAATGTCATCAACACCAACAATGTAAATAACGATAATAACAATGTGAATTCCAATAATCAAAGGAGTAATAACTTTACTCCTTTCATTAATGTGGTGGACTTTAGTCGTCCTCCTCCCCATCTTAGCAAGTTCAGGCCCAAGTGTCGATTCAATACTCGAGTGGTTATCTAAACCAATACCAGAACCAAGGCCAAAGGCCCTCAAACTTCAATTTTAATAAATAACAACAAAACAAGAGTAGAAACTATGGGCTGCCATAGAACAAAAATTAAAGATCCAAGTGATTATGATTCGACCTATACTATGGTTTCTATAGGGTTAGAGGACATGACACTCGTACATGTCGTGATTGTAAAAAAATATACAACATCTTCTAGAGGACCAAAGGAAAATCTTTATAGAGATGTTCTTGGCTAATCCGATAGTGCCAATGCAAAATGCTCACATGGGGCCCATTTCCCCTCAAAATTCTAACCTTGGGGTTTATAGAGAACCTCTTTCAACGTTTCCTAAGAAAAAAAGATTAATCGCATGGTACCAATAAGGGGATGCCCACATGGATACCTATAGGGATTCCCATAGGGAACAATGATCACGAAGCCTCTACTTCATCAAACCCTTTGGTGACTCCTCCTTTAGATGGTCAGAAGCAAACCAATATTGTGGGTTTAGTAGAGATAGAAACAAAACCTAACATTAATTTAGCAACCCTTACTTGATATTACTCTTCAAAAACTATTCCCATCTGACCTTCTATGTTGGATAATTCACCGGTGGCTCCCAAACCAGTAGGGGCCTATGATCTCATCACGGATTTGACCAAGACCTTCTCTCACATCTCTTTTTTGGATTTGTAAAAGAACTCACTTGTGCATCAAGTGACTTTGTTAGAAGTGTTAGGCCTTGGCCATCTAATTCACATCACCCCTCCTCCAGAGGCCCAAGTAAATCACATAGACTTTAACGTCTATCCTCTGAGACATCCTAAGAGAGACATTGGTTTCGTATTCGACATTAGCAAGATGCCAACTAATGATGAGTTCGTACGAAGAGGTGATCCTACATTGTACCTCTGGGTTTGGATGTATAATAACTATGTTAAGCATGCAATGATAGACGATAGGGTTTCTTTATCATTTCTTTAGAATTTAGGATATGGAGAAAGCAATTATTCTTCAATGTGAAACACGCTGAGAGGCTACGACAACCTCAAGGCAATGTCCATTGGGACTATAGTGCTTTCACTCACCCTTGGAACAAAGAATATATTGATCTGCTTTTACATTATAGATCAGGAAACCAACTATAATATGATCCTCGGTTGACCCTAGATACACAGAATGAAGGTGATCCCTTCTACGTTGTTTCAAGAGGTCATATTCCTACACACGTAATGTTTTAGTAGCATAGGGTGACCCAAGCCATTTGACATCAATTTGGCTAACCTAAAGAAGAAACCTAAGGTTCATACTCGAGTTTTATCTCCCAACTAATCGGGTTGAATGAGCCCCAAGACTCCAAGTTTGAGTCCCATCTTGTTCCAACAACTGAGTTGGAAACCCTTAAGGTAATCGAAGGGGTTGATTCTAGTGAAATTAAATTTTTGTAGTAAAAACTATCTCAAATAAAACTACAAGAGAGGTTGTTAATATTTTTATAATGATCTACTTATTGTTCTCCCGTTCGATTCCCTAGGCATAGGAAATGTTGTTGGGATTGGTTCTCTCTCCATCTAGCATTTTCATCGAGATCTACATGGTTGAGGTTTTATAGGTCAAGGAGGAGGACTATATAAATGATAAAACTTCTATCTTCCCTAATGTTTTTGGTCCCTCAACTATCATGGTGTGAAGTTCCACTTTGGTGTTAGGGTATGTGTGATCCTTACTTCTCTAGAGGATCATTCCTTTTTCCTTTAGGTTAAACTTTGAATGTAAAAATGACACTATAGAATATGAGGCTCTTCTTCTTGGTCTCATTGTAGCAAGAGGATGACCATTAACAACTTCATATTTTTAGGTGACTCCCAACTTGTAAGTAAGAAATTCTTGGAAGTTTACGAGACCAGATCAAAAGCACCTACAACTCTACAAAACCGTCATGCTTGAACTTAGAAAAAAAATTGATTTTATTTCTATCGAAGCCATACCTAGAGAGAAAACCTCTTAGCTGATTCAATGGATACTTTGTCCTCTCACTTTTTCCTTAGTGAGGGCTTGAAGGAAAATGATTTTACGGTCTCAATTCAATCCAAACCCTTAGTTTGAAATTTTCCAACCAACATAATTTAGGTATATGTCAAGCCGTGAATGAGCTTTCCACTATGAACTTCGTGGAGAATGATGAGGTGATCCTAGGATTCCTCAATGCATACACTAATATTCATCTCGAACACCATAAGAGATGCTTTTCTCTTATACCTCACCCTTCCTCCTACTTTGGAGATTGCACATTGTACTCTACCTCATCAAAAAGTCTTAAGATCTATGAGGTAGAGGAAGAGGAGTTAGAAATACCTCCAGCTCCACCTGAGTTCAAAGAGGGTAACGCCTCTTTGATTCAAGGACCATATATATAAATATAGGGACAGAGGAAAAACCAAAGATCTTAAAACTCGTTCTTCTCTTACTCCGAAAAAAATAGAAGCACATACAAAGGTGCTTAAATAGAACTCAAAATCCTTCGTCTTGATTCATAAGGAAATGAAGGGAATTGCTCCCGATATGGTAGTTTAAAACCTCATCATGAATCTTGATGCCAAGATCAGTAAAGTAGAAGTCATCACCCATGAGGCCAAAAGTGGCTTTAATGGTCAAGAAAGAAGTAATGAAGCTTCTTCGGGTAGGTTTCATTAAACCAATGGACTATTCCATGTGGATGTCTAACATCATCTCGATTCTTACAAATAACAAGAATATAAGCATTTGTATTGACTTTAGATAAATCAACAAATATTATCTTAAGGATGAATTCCCATTTCCTTCCATCGATGTCATTGTCAGAGATACAACTACCGGCTATGATTTATCGTCATGTATGGATGGCTTCTCCAACTATAATCAAATAAGGATCTCTGAGGAGGATCAAACAGAGAATACCTTTAATACTCCTTTGGGAACCTTTTTCTACGCAGTCATGCCATTTGTTTTGAAAAATGGCAGAGCCACATACCAATGAGAAATGAAATATATCTTCCATGATGTTATCCATAAGATTGTGGAATCTTACGTAAATGACTTGTTTGCAAGGCGGGAAGCATTATGATCACCTGTGGTGCTCTGCATTATCCTCTCTTGTCTTATCAAATAAAGTGTAACGTTGAATCTGGAAAATTTCGTATTTGGAGTAACGGGAGGAAAATTATTGGGGTATATCATTTCTTCTCAAGGAATTGATGTAGATCAATAAAGATTTGAGCGGTTCTGGAGATGACTCCACCTTTAGATGAATCAAGAATTAGGTCTTTTTTGGGTAAACTTGGGGAAATCTGCAGGTTTATTCTTGATCTAACTTATGCCATCCATCCCATCAACAACTTGATAAATAAATAGTGTAGTAAAGAGTGGACTTTTGAATGTCATGAAGCGTTTGAGTCATTCAAACATTTTCTCATGTCACCACCTACACTCATGTCACCCAAATCTAACCATCCCATAATCTTATACTCTCGAGCCACCGAGGTTTTACTATCTTGCATGTTGGCACAAGAAGACGATGATAATCATGAACATGTTGTTTATTTCATTAGTCACACTTTTCTTGATTACGAGACACATTATACGTAGGAAGAGAAAGAATTCCTAGAAATTGTCTTTGCAACAAAAAGGTTAAGGCATTATATGCTTAACCAAGAAACACGAGTGATTGTCAAGTCTCGAACAATTGTGAACCTTCTTGACTCAAGGTTCCTTATCTAAAAAGGTTGGACGTTTTCTCACATTGATGGGTGAATTTGAACTCACCTTCATCAACTAGAAGTCTGTTAAAGGACAAATTATTGTTGATTGGTTGATGATCAACCCAATAGATTGTGGAGACCTAGTAGACCTAGATTTCCCTGATGAATGTGTATTTTATGTGGAAAGAAATATTCCCATTACATCATGTCCATGGTATTCTTATATCATTAATCACATTGTGGACCATGCATATCTTGAGGGAGAAACCTCACAACAAAGGTGGCGGTTACATGTCATACTTCACAACTATGTAATTATAGAATAAGTTCTCTACCATAGAGCCTTCAACAACATGATTTTTGACGTGTGTATATGAAGAATAATTGGAAAATATCCTCTTCGAATCCCAAAATAGATTATGTGGGGGTCATTTTAGAGGGAATGTTCTACTGCTCAAAAAATTCATTGGATGGGTTATTTCTGGCCCACCTTAAAGCATGATGTTGTAGAATATGTACGCAGGTTCCATAAATGTCAAGAATTCTTGCATGAGATATACATCCCTACTCAGGATCTACAACCGATTGTGACACCCTGGCCCTTCTCTACTTGGGGTTTGGATTTGATAGGGATTTCTCTCCCTCATCAACAGTGGCCACAACTTTATCATTACGGCCACGAAATATTTTACAAAGTGGGTTGAGACCATGTCTCTCACTCACTGTGCCTAGCTTTGATTTGTTAAGTTCATTTTGAATCAAATCATCTAGGTATGGAGTCCCATAGGTCATTATCTCAGATAATGACACGTCATTCAAAAATGAAGAGGTGTGTGAGTTGTGTTCACAATTCAAAATATCGCATCACATAGCCTCTTTATATTATCCTCAGGCCAATGGACAAGATGAGGTGACAAATAAAAATTGAATTCCATTCTCCTCAAAATATTCAAGGAGAATAAGTGTGACTGGAATTTAAAGCTATTTTCGGCCTTGTGGGCTTATAGGATGTCAGTACAAATGCCTACGGGGGAAACCCCTTTTTCTTTAGTCTTTGGATGTGAAGTGGTCTTACCATTGGAAATTAAGCTACCTAGCCTCTGCATATCTTTGCAAGGAATTTTAGATGAAGATGCATATCGAGAGGCATGACTTGTTCAATTGGAAACCCTTGATGAAACTCACTTAATCCTCGAGAAGTGAAACAACGTTTATGTTGACATGATGGCCCGTTAGTATAACAAAAAGGTTTATGAACACAAAATATGCATAGGTGATCTAGTGCTAAGACTAGATAGCTGAATTGACAAAAATACCGGTGAAGGAAGGAAGTTTAGACCAAAGTGGTTAGGTCCATATCAGGTCATGGAGGACTATAAGAATGACGCGTATCATCTATGTACCTTAAAAGGTGAGGATTTTGGTTAATCAGTCAATTAACTTCACCTTAAATATTTCTATGCATGATTCACTTGTATTTCCATATGTACATTGTTGCATCCACTACATATCATTTGCATAATCATATTTGTAACGTTGTGAAACAAGAAATTTATCTTCAAGTAACTTTAAAAAATTTTCGAGAATTGACAAACATTTAATCATATTTCTTAAACTATTCATTATATCATCTCTAGACTATTTGATCTTCTATCATCTTGCTAGATGAAGTTTTGACATTGATCCTACCATGACCTACACACTTAGTTCTATTCAAGGATGCTTCTAGTTTAGTCATTTTTCCCATAGTCCTCTTTAGAAGCTTTCTTGGTATCACATATCTCCTCAAAAATCTCTCTTTTGACAAATCAATCTTAATCATTTCACCCAGATTAATTGTTCACCTGACTCAACCTTTTGTGGTGAGCCCTCACATCCTACTAGTTGCGTGGGGTTGAGGCTAGGGGTGGGTTTTCCCTCCCAAAAGCACTTAAAGAATAATTTAAAAAGGAAATAAACAAATAGTAAATACAAAAACAATTTAATTTTGCAAATAATACTACACTTCCTTTCCCTACCGGTCTTTGGTGATGAGCCCATGCTTCCTACAGGGTAGCGTGAGGCCAATAAAGGAGGAAAGTGTCGAGAAAGGAGGGAAGTGCCCTTACTCACCTATGTCTTTTCCTTGGTGTTGAGCCCATGTTTCTTATTGGGAGTATGGGAAAAGACATAGGAGGTCTTTTGAGATAAATCAATAAGTTATAAACCATTCAAAAAGTAAAAAGGTCTTTAAACCGTTTGAAATCCCAATAAAATGAGTTAGATGTCTATGTATAAGAGAGTTAATACATAAAACCATATTTTTTCAATCAGGAGGCCATCTACGAGTCTAAGTCTAGTTGAAATTGCAAGCAAACTACATTCTAAATTAGATAGTTAGCCTTTTATAGAGTTGAGTTATACTCTCCCAATTGGGTCTTTGTCAAAACCTTATCTTCATATCATTACTTTCATTCATCAAGTCATATAAATCGCATCCTTCTTGACTCTTGGTGTTGAGCCCTCACATCTTACTAGTTGGATGCATGGGGTTAAGAATGGAGTGGGTTCATCTCATCATCATATCACTTTCATCAAGTTTTTAGTAAAATAGAAATACCAAATATTGCTTCAAAACCAAAGTTATAAAGTTTGTAATTTGTCCTCATAAGTATCATATACATAAAAAAAAGAAAAAAAATATTTTTGTACGTGTTTGCATCAACATCATCCATACATACATTCATAAAAGCATATAAAAATCATCGGATATTCTACACATCTAAGAGTACACAAATGAAGCAATTCATGAACAAGTAAACTCTTAACAAGATATTCGAGTAAAAATAAGCATATATGTATGTATATATATATATATAATAATCAAGTTTGTATACAATTCCATCACACTCTAGGTGTGGTCAAAATTCTTGCAATGAGAATAAAATCCCAAAAAAATTGATATATACAATAAAAAGCGATCCTAAGCAATAAAGGCCTATGGCATATCCCTCTCTATGGGATCCATATGAAGGTGCGTGATGGGGATCTTTCTACGACTCCCTGTGATGCGAGTGAGCCTTCGTGCCTAGACCTATGAGAATGACCATGATACGATGAATCGAGTGACCTTTCAGTAGTGGCCTTGCTGCCGAGTGCTCTCACGTGTTGTATCCTCTCGGCCTAACCGATATGCAACAAGATCAGTCCTCATCTTGGTCATAGCTCCCGCTAAAATCCATGCCAGAGAGAAAATATATACATGTGTCATGTTTGGCCATAATCTCGGTTTCCCCGACTCCACAAGCAGCTCGTCTCTAGTCATACCTGTGGGGTATGTGAATGTATCCACAAAAAATTTACAAATAATATATCACCAACCATCTTCCGTAGGCTACAAAAACAAAAAAGAAATGGTGAGTTAGAAAACTATAAAAACAAATATATATATATATATATATATATATATGTGTGTGTGTGTGTGTGTGTGTAATTCACTAACATTTCTAGTATAAGTAGTAGAGTTAAGAGAGTAATGTTCACTTACTTAGATCTCTTGGCTGTCAAGATGGGTCTCTTTGGTGGTGGTGGTGGTAATTCTTCGCAGGCACTTCACTGAAAACTCCTCCAAGGCTACCATGTTGTCCCATAACAAACTGCTCATCACCTCCTCTCTCGTATGAAAGAGGCTCCTCTAAATGAAGAGTCTCATCCTCGACCTCATCCTCGGACCTACCTAATATGGAAGCCTCTCTACTGGCTCTCTACTCTATATAGGTCTCCTCATCCCCCTCCTCCTCATGTACCTCCTCTCTACCTCCTCCTCGATCTCGACCTCTACCTCGGCCTCCTCATCCTCCCCCCTATGTGCAAGAGCGGCCTCTATGTTTAGGATCACCCTTGGCCTAGCTAGATTTGGGACATCATGTGGTGTACCAATCAAGATACCAAGTGTAACTACAATCCATGGGAGCTTCCACTTTGGGAAATTATAGCCTCTCTAATCCCCTTGATACAATCAAAACTGTAGGGAGGGCATCAATGTAAGGTAGCCCAAACTACTAGGGCACCCTCTGAATTGGATGGACCTCACCTGGCTGGTCCTGTCCACTAGCTATGTGATAGTGATGTATGCCACCAAAATAATGACATCCTAACCTCATAGACCATCCATGTCCTAAGTACAAGATTGAAACCATGTCATTTGTAGTGAGAGTGGCAATAAGATGATGACGTCCCTTCAGGGGGGCATAACTATCCATCTAACTGCTCTAATAGCCCCAGGATCAGCTATCCCAACACCCCTCTGATAGGAGATGATGTGCTCATAAATCCAACTCGTCACTAATGTAGGATGACTAAGGGCCTTTCCCTTTAGTTGAAAAACCATGTAAAGATCATGATAGGTGGTACCAAGTATGTCGATGCCCCATACGTAGATGCATCCATGGTCCTCTATACTCCGAATAATCGAGGCCCAACAGAAGAGTAACTTATCTCTACCCTTGTCTCCAACCAAGCGTGGAGCCAATATGCCAATAATGTCCTTGCACAAGGTAGGGATAGAAAAAGAGGTAATAAGCGATAATAGTCTCATGACATGCTTCGCACCAGTATCAGTGGCAATGCATCTCCCATGTAAGAAGCCCAACTATGAGACTACACCACTGATGTAACACTCTCTAGTGTCAACTTCCTGCCTATGACAGGAACCCCCAGAATCTTATAGACATCCTCAAGAGTGATGTTCCACTCTCCTCTAACTCCAGGGAACCATAAATTATTCTCATCTACATCCCAATAACTTAGTAGATCAGCTAATAAGTAACTAGGTGGTACAACCAACGGTGTCTAGGATATCCTCCATATCCTAGCTCTGTGTAAGATATCTCTCTCATCCTGAGTGAGTGAATCCAAGATGGAAGGAATCAATCCCACTCTCTATCCCAGCTCCATCTAATATATGGGGCCTGCATTCACCAAAACACTTAAAAGAGCAAGTAGAAACATTTCATACATAATAAGCTCATCAAAAACATCATAAAAAATACAAAAACCAAAAAAAAATCTTCATACTTGGTCATTTCTATCCTCTACCCCAAAAATTATGTAATCACCCCTATGTGTAGATCAGAAATTGTGCAATGGTTACGCCCCTCACACAGAGGGGTGGTAGTAGAACCAAAAACCACCTACACAGAAGTGTTCAAAAAAGTGACCATTTTTCAAAATCCAAAAACCTAGGAGCCCCCCGTGAACATTTTGACTATTACCAAAAGAAAAAAAAGAATTTTTCAGATTTTTGCATTAAAAGTTTAAAAAAATAAAAATGACCATTTTTGACAAAATAAAATACAAAGACACTCTTTGAGGCATCTCTAGGTGAGTGGGTGGGTAGTGAAAATGATTTCTAACAATAGTGATTTTTGTTATATATAGTGTGTTTTAACTCTATTTTTTGAGTATGTGTGTTTTTCTAAGTTTGGAGCGCGATACAATTATATTTCTATCCCCACGGAAATGGTAATTGCTATTGTCATTTTATTCCAAAGTATATTTTTCGATTCTATATTATATCTACACTTGATTACCATTTTCTCTTATAGGCGGCATGAATCTTAGACCATCACTTCAACACACGGATGCAGTAGGGTATAATTTCTAACTCCCCCATTTTGGGACGCCATACTCGGACTCTACGTTTTACGTCTCTTCATGACTAAAATGCTTCTCAAGGGGCAATATGTACGTACCCAATTTTAACGTGCTACATTTTCGGAACGGTTTTAAATCCCTAGTGATGATTAATATATTTTATAATGGTGTTCAAGTCTAATTCCCCACTTACAGTATATATTTGTAGCCTAAAATTCTTTCGTTGTTCATTTCCATGCTTTTCCTTCTTTCTTTTGGAATTCTACAAGATTTTTCCTTATCCTTTAGCTTTAAGTTACGAAATTTCCATGGTGGTTACACAACCATAGGTCTACTCTTAGCGGATATTTGCACAACCTCCTCCGAGTAGACCGGAGGTTACATGCAGTTTTTCCCGAGCCTTCTCTAGCACATTCTAAACACGTGTCAACTTCTTCAAACATGATTTTAGTGCACATTTCTTGGTCAAATTGGTTGTTCTTGGGCTCATTTGATATGTACCAAATTCCCTTCCTCCCCCTTCGATTAATTGGATTTAACTACCTATTATTTGAGAGAGGTAGCATTTTTGGCTGCCAAATGGCTTAAACCATTTCCCTTCCTTTTTCCTATAAGATTCAAGCTTCTATCCGGAGCATTGGATTGATATTTTTGTTGTGAATTACACCGATTTGTTTCCATAAGCATACTAGGAAATACACAATCAATCCAGTTCTCTTGCATTGTTATTCTCCTACCCACATTGCTACCAGAATTCTTGTAAGCCACCAATACTCCAGTGCTTCTTCACTATTTCTTCTGCATTACCCAACACAGTTCTATGGATTCATTTGAGCACTAAGTTAGAAATGAAGTTGAGTGGGAAACTAAGTAAACCATCATTGGGTTTGTCACAGTTCTACAAATTCTAGGTTGGGGATGTACTTGGTTTTCTTCAAGCTTTCTTGATTTCTTTATTTCATTGGTATGCACAATCTTGCTAGAGTAGTTAAATCAATTCAAATTAGTTTAATAATCAATTCATTACTGTAGCTTTTATTTTTGTCTGCACAAATCTTCTAGTAATAGATTGCTTCCCTGCTTATCCCTGTGGGTTTGCAAGGGAAGTTTTTCTAGAGGAAAGCTCCTACATTTTTTAAAGAAATTGTAATTCCATTTCAATCTACAATCTTCATTTAGATCCTTGTTTACTTCTACCGGGGAAGTTTTAGGGGAAGAAGTGCTTCTAAGAAGCTTTTACTTCTTCTATGTCTTTGAGGTAGAACAGAGGAAGTTTTAGATCCACAAATACAAATTAGAAAATATTTTATTTTGTTAGAGTAGTCTAGATCCACTTTGCATAGGAAAATATTCACACCAGGTTATTTGTTTGTTTAAGTTTCATTACTAGTATTGTAGAAGCAATTTCAACTTCTTCACTATAGATTTCTTTATTTGTTTCTAGAAAGCATAAAAAATTCAAAAATATTAGGTTAGTTTAAATAGTTTTTTTTTATTTGCTGCAATTCTATTATTCAATTGAAAAGAACAAAAACATTAGAATAGATTTATTTTACGTATTAAATTAGTTGTTTCCTTTGTTAATTAGTTATTGGAAACACGTAGGTTTAATTAATTCAAGGAAAGTAATTAAATCATTTTGATTTAAATATTCTTGTTTATATTTTGTTAATTAGGAACATAGTTTAATTAGTGGGAATTAATACATCTCCCCATGCATCCCTAGTTTTCTTAGGATTGACCTTGCCTCCTTATGGTTTCTTTGTGAGATTATTGGTTTCTTTGATTTAATAGTTCACACATCCCACATGACCATTCAAGGTCCTCAACAACCAAGAGACAAAGTATATGATCCCGAGTCCTACAACCAAACTCATTTTATTTGCACACAAACATTGACGTGGGCCTTAGGATCTTGGTTTTTGATCCAAACCACTTCCACCTACCATCATCTCACAACTACATCCATGAACATCCGAGGCCAACAATGTTTACGACTTCTGGTGGAACTAGTCTCAACGAAACTAGTTCCCATAATCCACTCACTTTCCCTATTCACATGTTTTCTCTCTCACTTCCATGACCTTTTCTAGAAATTTCTATGAGGAAAAAGAGGATAGTTCCCATGCCTTCCACAACCTCTTGCGAGAATTTTTCGCAAGCTATATATTGACTTCCATTTATGTAATACCATCATCTCGAGACCATTCCATCTCACATGTGCATGTAAGGAAACATTTTGTTGCTTTAGCCAAGCATATTCCTTTAGTTCCTATACAAGACATTAGATTGCTTTGATCAATCCTTATCAACATATTGCCCATTCACCTTACATAGCTTCCATATAGCCATATATCCATTCCATTGTGGTTTTCCCATCATAAACTCGGGAGGTCGTGCGTGTCCAAAGGTCACATGTTGATTTTCAAGGCGTATAGTTCCCATACCACCTTTTTCTTAAGAGCGGACATAAACATCATTAAAAAATGATGAAATGCCCTAGTTTGTATGGAATTGTCCCAAAGAAAAATATGAAGAAACTTGGCCAATTTTTCATAAGATGTCTTGGAAGGAACCCAAAAAAGGGTAGTATACATAAATAGACACAAGAATATTAGTGTAAACCTTGAATTTGCTTGCTAGAGAGAGAGGTATAGACACCCAAAGGGTGGTTTTCTTCTCAAATCTATTAAGAACTATTGAACCCTAGTGCATTGGTGATGTCATTAATGTTAGGTGGCATTGATTGAAAATGTGTGATTGGTGAAGTGAGGATCACTTAGGGGCATGAAGGTTGATTGGTAGCTCCTTCTCAATGGTGGTTAGTGTTCACAGAGTGGTCTCAGGATGTCTTCTTGAACATTCAAGATGGTTATAGGGTGTTATAGGCTTGGGCAATGAGGTAGGTTGCCATTGGAGGTATAACGAAGTTTTGTGTGATTTTCTCAAGTGTCCCATAGGTTTTAAATGGTGTTTCAAGGATGTGCAAGATCTTCTAAGGTGATCATCAGGTCATGTGTTGCAAGTCATAGTTGGAACTAGATCATTTAGGCCTAGTTCTAGATCCTAATGAGGTGTATGATCTCAAATCATGCCATGAAAATCGTATGTAAGCATGGTAGAAGCCTAGGAACATTTCCTATAGAATTTATCAACAGCTATATGGTATATTTCAACTCTTGGAGGAAAATTTATGGTTTCCACTAGAAGTAGCAGTGGAAGCTTAGACAAATTGAGAAATAGTAGTGGAAGCTTAGACAAATGATATTGGTTTGGATCATACAATATCATTAATGATAAATCAATCCATGGAGTAGGTAGAGGGAGGTGTTGTACTGCTCTAGCTCAATTTTCATGATATTTTAAAGAAGATTGTTGAAGATATTCAAGTTTTACCAAAACTGGGTAAAGTGAGAAGGGATAAAATAGTGACATGTCTTCTTAGCACTCAAAAAAAAATTGAAAATCATTCTTCAGATAAATCATAAGAGTATTTTTGAAGAGAACTCCAAGACTAAACTTTTGCCAAATTTTGAGGACAAATGGTTAAGGAACAAAAAGTTCTATTCATTTTTCTATCAGTGTTCTTACACTCACCAAACCTCCTTCTTAAAGTGATAGGCATAAAATGAGCTTATTTGTCTCCAAATCAATTTTGTAAGTTGATTCAACCACTTAGGGTTGTAGAAGTCTCCTCCTAGGTCAAAATGGTGGCATCCTTGTTCTTCAAGTCTAACTATTCCGTATAGGTTTGACCATGTTTTGCAAATTTATAACCATGAAATCCCAATTTGAATATCCTAAGGTGATTTCTCTATAGTAGAAGGTGATATGTAATTTGTATTTATAGTTCATGAGGTATTTTGGGTTACTTTAGTGCATATCTTGTGAGTTCTCAGTCTCAATTTCCTCTCCTACCGCCAAAAAGACATTCAAACTAAACCAGTCATGGTTCTTGAAGAAGGGTTGTGTGAATAAGCATGATGTTGAGCTGAGAAATGAATGTAAACATATTTTACAGGTCCAATACAACTTTTCGAAGCTCATATTTTCTTTTTGAAGTGGTGTGAAGGCCTAGTTTCCATAGGTTTTCAACTATCCCGTAAGTATAGCAAAAAGGACCTGAGATTTTCATTTGTTCTTGTGAATTTCCCTTAAAAACTCTACATTCAAGGTGTTGAAAGTGGTGCATAGGTTCTCCCTGAAGTGTTCCTTCCTCATATGGTCATGTGATTGAAGATATCATTATAAGGGTCCAAGTTAAGATTGTCTCAAGTTGCCTTACGAAACACTTTGCACACAATCCTCAACCAGTGCATGTTGTTCATGTCAATATTATTTGAGTTGGTGATTTCTCTTGACATGGTGAGTGAATCAAAGAAATTATATTCTCATAAAGGTTACTTAGATGTGTGGAATAGAGGATTTCTTAGGTAGGCCACTCTTTTCTTGAAGACAAGGTTTAATATTTTGTAACAATCAAGTAGAACTATGATTTTTCCCTAAACCATGAAGGTATTTTTTCATTTCATGTAAAATAATGCTTGGAACTTATAGTTAGAACCTCTATTGAAGTGATCTTACAACTACATTTTCATAAAAGTGAAGAATAAGTTTGGGTAGGCTTGCGAATAAAAACTAGGGTTTGAATTGTAAAACCCTAACTACAAAAAGCTTGGAGATTAAGATCAAACTAATCCAGTCTAATGGGAATGATGTAAAACAAAGGATGGAACTGAGGATTTTTATTTATCTTTAACCTTCTTCAAATGTGTCCTTGAAGTTATACCCGACTAAAAATATGTGAGTTTGTTGAATCCTTTAATATGCATCTCCATTTAAGAAAACTTTTTATACCCTGTTCAAGTGCATGTTTGCATGTAGAAGAGTTTTTATACTATGATATTTTGATGGTTGTGATTGATCCAAATCACACAAATAATCTCTCCAATATGTGAAAATAGTCAAACTCTTTCTCCTCATTTCTTGACAATTCTATCTCTATTTGTGTTGAATATTTTCCATGGTAGTGAGATCTTAACTATTGAAAAAGATATATGAATGCTTATATTTACCCTATATTGATAGTGTCCAAGCTCGAGTGTTGATGAAGCCCTTCATGTAGACCTACTCCACCTCTATGAATGATTAAGATGAGTTCATTAGACTCATCATTCTAAATGTGTAAGTTTAGTGTGCTTCCATAAGTTCAAATGAAGCTTGAAATCTCAATGGTGAAGAATGGGGTTGATTAAGGGGTTATAAGGAGTCCATAAAGGCATTTTTAACATTCCTACTTTCACTGTTATCACTTGGAAGATTTGTCTTTAAGCTATAATAAATATTTTATCGGTATAAAATATGGAATATTTTTAGCATACATTACAAATTGGAGAACAAAGGTCGAGGAGAAGTTTGTCAATTGAGGACAATCATACAGAAATTTAGAGATCTCCATGTGTCATTATTGGTCTTCATAGAATCTTGAATGTGTCTCGTAGTTTCAAAGAACATAATTGATCCCTATTAGATTCATTAATGACTTTAGAGGTAGTTTTATTTGAAACCTTTTCATCTCCCTTTACGAGTCATGAAATGAGAAAAGTGAAGATTATTTTGAAGGTAAAGTGAAAAATCATGCTTAGGTGTATATGTTGTCTAAAAATCTATTTCTTATGCTTGTAAATGTGATTGAAGATTTGGAGATATTTTTGATGCATGTTGAAACTAGATGAGCATATTGTTGATATAGGTGTTTTTCAGGGGTGAAGAATGTGATATGAAATTGGCATAAAGAACCATAAGAGTATGAGAGGATCATCCTCATGAAGAATAGAATATGAATCGGTGTGTGTTAAAGAGAAGATAAGTTCCTTAAGAGGAGAATGAATATTTGATCACCATGACTATGAAGAAGCTTAGGGACATATAAAATTAGATGTTATGTCTTCTTGACTGAGTTAGTTGCAACATCATGTACATATGAAAGTGTGAGTGTTTGAGAGAGTGGTTCAATGAGAGTATCATGAAGAGAATGAGAGTGTGAAGGTAGCCTTGTATGAAAGATATTTTATGTTGATTAGGTGATCAGAAGAGAGGTGAATTAGGAGGATAAATGAGATGATTTAGTGGTCATAATCTATTGTGGGGTGTGATACAAAAATTAAAAGTGATAAACACCTTCGAATTATAAATAACAACTTAACATGTGGGGATTTGAATCTTTCTTGTAAGTTAAAGCTTACAAGAATGTTAGGAGGTGCTTGAATGAATTTGGTATTTCAATCTTCCATACAAGTAGAATCTTTCTAAATATCAAGTAGTTACTTGGTTAAATTTTAGAGTTTGACTCCATGTTGAGTTAATGCTCAACTATGAGATCATTGTAATCTTTACAGGACATTTTTTTCCAAGTTAGTGCTTTTATTTCAATGGGTTTTTCTCCCTTAAAGGGTTTCCCACATCAAATCTCTTGTCTCTATGTGTTTTCTCTCATGTTAAATGCTTGTGAATGTTGGTTTGGATTTATTGTCACAATTTAAGTGAATTGAATTACTTCTTAAACTTCAAATGGATAATGATTCACCCCCTCTCAATGTCCTAATTTCTAACAATTGGTATCAGATCATGGTCATCTTTAATCAAGTATAACAACTTTGAGGAGATCCTAGAGGCACAAGCATGGGAACACTAGCTGAATCAATTATGAAAAGGAATTATGTGATTGCTCAATCTCTGATTGATGGAATGAATAAGGAAATCAAGCGCATGGAAGCTGACCATGGAAAATCACTAAAGGAGATGGAATAATTTGTTGAGAATGTTTCAAAATCTCTTAAATACAAGGAATATTCCTACCTTAAACATGAATAATAATTAGGCATCTTGAATGTTGAACTAGAAGAAGAAAACAACAAGACAAAGATGTATGGTAAGATTGAAAATATCTTTGAGGCTCTAGATGGAATTCTAGACAGAAAAGAGCAAAGTAGAAGAAAAACATGTTTAGGATTCAAAAAGAACCTATGAAGAAGTGTGAGGATAATAAGGTTAGTCCAAGCATACAAACAAACATGAATATGACCAAGGAGACAAAAACAAGAAGGCCTAAGTCAAGTTAGGAAACCAAATGCATCCAGGTAAGAAAGGAATTTTAATGGCTATTATTTTTCTTGTCATAGATATGGACATAGGGCTAAGGAATGCAGGAAGTAGGTCATAGATGACCACCCATGGAGATACAATATAAGTGAGAAAGAAAAGAACATAGTTTTCTTCAATTGCCAAGAAAAAGGTCATATTTCCAAGTACTGCTTAGAAGAACCATCAAGTAAATTTTGGGAAGAAAAATACTCAAGAGGCATGAACATGGTAGTGTGCTACAATTGTAACAAGTTTGGACACTATGCTAGGAAATGTCATGATCTCAAGGTTGCCAATTAGATTTGGAATGAGATTCTACACCAAGTCAAAGGTAAGAGTAGTGTCATGTGTTATAATTGTTATGATTTTGGGAATTTTGCAAAGCATTGTTGTCACAATGAACAATCTAAGTACAACAACATGAATCATACTTTCAAAGGAAAAGTTAATAAAGTTTCCAACATGAAGACCAATCCTAGAAATGAGTAAAATTCAGCTATGCCTAAAACAACCTTTGGAAAGAAGGAGGTAAAATGGATATACAAGGTCAAGGAAGCAAACTCAAGAGTTGAAGAAGAAAATAATGACAAGAAAATAACATGGGAAGATGATGAAGAGAAACATCAATCAATGAAAGTCACAGAGATTATAGTACAAACCATACATCTAGAAGTGATGATAAAGCCAAGAAAAAGGAAGAAAAGTCTAGTGCAAGTGATATGAAGAACTTATACCTTAAGTTATCCTAGAGTAGGCATATGAGATGCATCATGAATGCTTGTAAGATATTCAATCAAAAAGTGAGGGCTTAGGAGATGAGGTTGTCACACCAAGGAGTGCATCCAAGAATATTGAAAGATCTTAAGGATAAGAAGGGAAAGAATTGAGTCATCATGTTGATTTGATGACTATATCCTATTTTGAGGTGATATCACAAGGTGTTGTGCCTTATCTAGGCTTCTATAAGGCATATATCAACTAAAAAAAGCAAGGTCTTCTCCCCATTAGCCTACCAACTCTGCAAATAAAAGTATTCTCCATTATGATGTTGAGGAAACAATCCAAAGTATGTTTTTGAAAGAAATTTTCCATTAGTAGTTGTTGATTGGAGTATTCATCATATGGTAAAGGTATGTCAAAGTCAAGGAATATCGTTTTAGCCTTCTATCAAAGTACTAGTGCTTATTGAAGTGCTTGAATGTCCTTCTTGAGTATTCATGCAGAGAGTATGGTCAATAGGTTTCAAGGTCTATATTGTCAAAATTGACTCATCCTTCCTAGATTGTATCCTTGTAAGAATGAAATGCAAATATTATTGAAAATTTTCAAGCGTCTTGTGCCCATGTCTATGTACAAAGTTGATCCTATCTAGCTCATAAATTGTGTCATAAAGAGTGACCACATTCTGCAATAAATTTGATTAAGCCTTGACAAAATGTCCTCGCCAAGGAGTGTGTAAGTAAGTGGCATGTATTCACAAGGATTCAAAATTATGTGTGTCCATGTCCTCCATAATGTTCTCAAGATTTGAGTCATGAGAGAAACATTATTTTCATTCAAGGTTTGTTAATATGTCAAAGCAACAAACTAAACTTGAATCAATTATTGGTCCTAGTGGTGTCCTTGTGTAAAATTTGTAGTATCTTCCAAGAGGGAGTGGTTTATGGTACATAATGTCAAGTGTGTCTTTGTCATTATCTTTAGACATGAATCATGAAAGGGGAAAAAGTAAGTTTTTAAAATTCCTTCTATGAAAAGTTGTTGTAAGTGTTGTCAAGGTCTTCTCTTAAGAAGATTTGCCTAGTCCCCAAGTCTTCAAAGTATAAAAAACTTCAAGTCCCGAGGTATCCTAATACTTTGGAGGTCAATCATTGAGTGGTATTGAAGTTTTCTATGTGAAATAAAAGATAGTTTTTCCCATAGGTTATGAGATCTCCTAATCCTGAAGGTTGAACATGGTTCAAAAATTTGTACACAATAAAGTCCATATGTCACATGTAGATCTATACGCAAAGCCTTCTGTGAATAAAATATTGGCTTTCCAAGAGATAATGAAGGCTATCATTAATAAACTAAGTTGTCTATAATTATTTTAAATAGCTTCATGGAATTCTTAGGGGATGAAAGCTATGCTCAGATCAAAAAGTGAGATAGAATGCTCCAAGGACATAAATGGAAACATTGCCTCAAACAATTTTTTTAGTGGTCAACAAGGTATGTAAGAATGTAAGATGGGAATGAAGAGGTGAATGCAAATGAAATTGTAGTGCACACACTTTACACACACAAATACAACAGTAAAATACCAGGATAAAAAATTTTTTTGGTTTACATTGCTCACTACACACAACACAACGTGAGCTTCAAGTACATAACTCGACTCACATACGACATTCACAAAAATCATCGACTCACATAGACACATGAAAATGATGTAGGCATGCTGACGCTACACTTTTCCCAATGGAAGGTTACTAGTAAAGACCCAACCACAAGAACATGGCTTCAGGAATGGTGAATCCCACAACACATCATTTCTTTAAAACAATTTTTGGTTAAAGTTAACATTCCAAGGACATTATGAGCAAGGATGAATTTTCTTGTTTGTCCACCTACATTTTCTTAAGCTTATTCCGCGGTTGAAAATACAATTCGACCTTCTCAAGTTGGCTTCTTATACTTTATATAAATTTCCATAACTGACATACATATTTGGCCTAAATCAAATTGCATACAAAGTATTTAATCATCTTATTATTATGTTAAAAATATTCTTCTCCAACGATTATTTGAAGTCTACAGTTTTACCCTTACAACTCAAACGAAAGTGACCTGATGTCCAAAATGCAATAAAAGGATTTGACGGAGATTTAGATATAGGGTAGCTTTTCACCAAAATATTTCTCGATTCACACTATATTTATTTCCCTACCATTGTTATTATAATTTGAAAACTTATTAAATTCCTATAAGATTTATATATATTTATATATACATATCTTTTGTTTTCTCAAAGTTTGGTCACACCAAGGAACTTATATTCTTTGCAACGCATGAAAAAGTTTAATTAAGTTATAAAGACTCCAAGATTGACCTTAGTCCTAAACTCCAATCTCGTGTGCAACATTTATATAATATGCTCTTACATCGCACTAAGATCTCATTCTTAGCGTTGTTTTGAAATCAGGAGTTACATAAGTATTTGACTAACATCTTGAAGGGGTACACGACCGGAAGAATTGTAACTATACATGAACCACGTTCAAGAAAATACCAAGATGTTATTTTGATAGAAACCAAGGTAGCACCGCTGAATCGTTCCTTCGAACAATGACTCTTGAGGTGACTTCTAAGGCGGACTTCAACACTCAACCTGGTGTCGGACCTAAAGAGAGGACATTCTTCTCGCGATTACCAAATCTAGAAGGAAACCGCATACTCTGGGTAGGTTGGACCATGACATTCCTAAATATGGGTTCACGACAATGTCGCTAGACAAAAGACTATATGACGGTAAACTCCAACTAGGGGTTTTATTTACCTAACCTAGGAGGTCTCATCGAGTGCAAAGTTTAAGGTCGTCCTACGGTTTAAAATTTATTATATGGTAAAAAGGGATCACACATGCAGGAAGACTATGCATGAATATTTTATTAAGGTTGAGTGTTCCCATTATAACTCTTTATTATGTTTACAAGGTAAGGAGATAACCCAGTAAATTAATTTAATCGTTTATTGAATATTGAGAAAGTGTTACAATGCATTAACTTCAATTTAAAATTTACTATGTATAAATCAAACCCTTTTTGCCATACACAACTAGTAAACAAATCGACCTAGTGATTAGATGCACATTTCCTAAGTATCCCTAAATCTAGCATATCATGCATGTTAACAAATCTCAATTATAACTTTTCTAAGTAACAAGAGACTACATTACACAGCTTATTCATTTTAAAATGACCTATAAGAATTACAATAATAATAATTAAATTTCACATCCTTTTTTCGTCCGTCATTCTTCCATCCTCAAAACCCATGTGAGCATGATATCGTGATAAATCGGCTGGCATGGCATCCACCCTAATCAATCATAATTATCATTTTCATTTCCCATTTACATCTGAAAATAATTACAATTTGCAATCGAAATAAAAAAAAAGTCTAGAAAAACATGTATTCATTGATTTCATTTTTTCTTCATTTTATAAACCTAGAGAGAGAAAGAGAAAGGAAGAGAGAGAAAACATCGTTTTGTCAAAATTATAATACACACAACAAGTTTCATTATAGTGTTTTTAAATGATTATATTTACGTGTGTTAAAATTTTCCAGGGTGATTTGGTAACCCTACGAGGATCCGCAGCTTTCTACTTTTACATTTTCTCACTAGCTACAAAACATACAAAACGGGCTGGAGGCTAAGAAACTACTTCCAAAGGTTATCTTCCGATGAGCACGCACATCATGATTAATTTCTACGTGTTCCCAAAATATACAAGAGTTCATTTCGATGAAATTGAAAAAGAGCGCACGGTTTGCGTTTGGTAGCTAGTTTTCAGGGGCCACCTCACCGGTCATATCGTTCATCCAGTTTAAAATGACAAAAAAGTTAGCTGAGGGCCCAAAAATCACGTCCAAAATGACGTTTGATGGAGGAAACACGTAACGAGACATATCCTACTAGTTCCCCTATATGAAGAGAATTCATCAAAGTCGGATGACTGAAACTAGAGAACCATTCTTAAACGGCAACAAGTTCTCTGGAGCGACAAGACGAAATTGGACCAATTTGACCTCACAAACCGCTATGATCGAAGGCCTACAAAATGGCTTCGCCAAACTATCCTGAAAAGTTCTCTTTCCTATACTGAAAGTTCCATGCATTTGTCTAGTATTAATACTAGAGGTTTGCGAAAATGGAACGTGATTTCTCTTCCGGGTTTCAAATGGTGGTCCAAAACAAAAGCCAACTTTCTATTTTTAACAACTCTCTACTATTGTAAACCGATGTAACAGGCTCCTATAAGAGCATCAAAGGATGTCATATGATCATTTTGGGTCAAACCAAAAATCAAGGTGACTCCTGTATACCAAGGTACACATGAGTGAAACTTCACATCTCGATTCCCAGAGTTGCGAAGGGTGCTTAGTGAGTCTCAAAAGTGCAAAATTTAACTATTTAAAACAGGAAGAAGGTCAACTTAATCAATGGAAAGTCAAATTCATCTAGTCGATAAAATGATATTGAAGCGCGAAAAAGGGTAAGAGTTTTCTAGATCATCTCGAAGGAGGGTGATAGTTCATGGTTTAAAGTAGGTGAGTTATAATGGCTTGAGAGTTGCGACATGACACTTTATTGTTTTGCAATGAGTTGAAGAGACATTTAACTGTATTAAAAAAATCCTACTAATTTAAAATTCTATTTAGTTGCAAAAGAGAACTAAAACACGAGAATTATGAGAGGTAAGGAAAGAAAAACCATGCCTAGAGAACGAAGTCGGTCAAAGCCGCAGGCTTTGGTTCAACATCTTGCTCAAGCACTTCACCAACCGGTTCACGAGCCTGGATCTAACCTCCACCATGTCACACCACTTCCCGATCACTTGAAGTTTTCCAACAGAGTAAGCAGTTTCTTGTGCATTTCCAAAACCTTCTAAATAGATCCATTATGTGCACATCCTTGCATGAAATTTCAGCTATCCACGTGGGCTAATCTGTGTTTATTTCTTGGAGGAACTTTGTCAAATGCTTCATGTGCTTTGTCTCTAATTCCAGGCTTTGCATTCAGGTCTAACCAAGCATTTACAACTACATGCAATGACCATATCCATACGACTTGATTCAAAGCACCCATTTTAACATAGTCTGGGATATACTAGCAATGGAAAATATGTCCATGAAGACACTAGGTGTTTGCATTTGAAGGAACAACCACCGAGCTTCAGGGTGATTATGTGGTCTTCTGGGCTATCATGGACATCCATAACCTACTCCTACATTGCCATTTTGGCACAAACACTAAGGATGTTGGAATTGCATATTGTCAAACAGTTTTGTGCCTTTTCTACACATCCATTTTGTGCATATGCTGCCATCATGGCATTCCATGAGACAACATTTCTTTGAGGCATTAAATCAAACAGTTCCACGCCTTTTAAACAGACCCATTTTTTTTTTGCAAATCCTGTTATCATTGCAGTCCAGGAGGCCACATATCTTTTAGGTATTTTGTCAAACAGCTTGCATGAGTTGTGTATGCCTTCACATTTTACATACGTGCCAAACTGGGCACCTGACAAGACATATATAAAAAAACTATTATCTTCCATGTTGTTTGATGGATGTCCATGCGCTGTTCTAAAGCTCCCACTTTGACAGTGGCTGGGAGGTCTAGCTTACATGTACCACATACATTTGATTGGAAGTTTCCAAGGCCTTTTCAACAAACCCATTTGTGCATATCCTGCCCTCGTGGCATTCCATGAGCCCGCATCTATTTGGGGCATTCAATCACCCAGTTTTGTAGCCTCCTATACGCCTGTTCTGCGCAAACATGTCTACCAGGGCAGTAGCAACTACAACATTTGAAAAATCCCTCCATTAAACCCCTCGACTGAAAATGAGTCCCCACAATAACCGTTGATGAACCTGCCCATTTCTCACCTGCCACGTCTGTGTCACGTGATCAGTTCGCCTCTACCCTTCCTACAGTCAGTGCTAGAGGAGATTTGGCAAGTGCAAAGGTGTCCTCTCCAGCAGGTAACTAGAGCATGCAGAGACAACAAAGGAAACGTCCCAGCCATCAAGGAATGTGCACCAACACTCTTCACGTGGCCAGCATCAGGAGAAATCCTTGTAGGCCGCAATCATGAGCCAGGGAGAGACAAGGAGGGACATTGATCCAAAGAAAATAAGGTGGGTAGTGCATAACACGCAATTTCAGTCTGCACAAAACAAAATGCCACTAACACAGTGAAAATGACCCCCCCCACAAAACACACACCACATGCCACCAAGCATCTTCCAATAGTCGGGTCAGACATTTAATGAGAAGACAGCTAGAAAGGAAAACCAAGGACAAAAAAACGGCCATTAAACTCCACGCACCCACTTTCCGGGAACCAAGGAAACAAAGAATCCCGTATTTCCACGCTAAGCAAAAAGAAAAATTGACCATACATATTTACAAATTTTGGTGGGCGAGAAACGTCAAATAGCCAATAACTTTGAGATAAAAGCATGCGTAGGGGCCTGAGAAGGCTTAATTAATTCAAAATAAAATTTTATTATTATTATACACATATAAAAATATAATTGATACCCATTCATTTATTAATTATTTTTATTATGTTTTAAAATGCCCTCACACCTAAAAGGGATTCGAATAATCCTTTAGGATCTAAATGATAGGGACAAAATGAAATCACTTAATCAAGAGCCCAAGCATAAGAGCGATCAATAGGTAAGCTCGACAAGGCGAAGCCCCTAATGTTTAACAGAAAAGCAACGACATTCGCCACTTAGCAACACGGTCGTCGAAGAAGAAAAAGAGCATGAGGGACGGGGCATGACAAAAATCCCCATAGAACTCACATGTAAGGTTCAAAATCCAAAGGATATGTTATAGACAGGTATAATGTGTCATACATGTAGATGAAATTCAAGGGTCTATTTTTATGATTTTAACAATGTTAAGAGAGTCAACATGCAATGGAATATCACACAAGATCAGTTTGAAGGTCCTAATCATGAAAAATATTCATAAAGATCTTGAAACAAAACATGAAGGTTGGCATAAATGATAAATATGACTATGTTCTGCACCTAGTATAATCTTGAAGGATCTCAAAAGCAATGATATAGGATGAGTTTGAGAAATCACAGTGAAAATTCACACTAATGTATGAAATGGACAATGAGCTACAATTCCTATCAAACCTAAGAGGTGGACACCAAAAGAATTGTAGATCTTATAGGAGAAATATCTTTGACTTTCCTTTGACTAATTAATCTAGGTGACCAAAAAGATAGATTGGTGGGATATACAAGGTAAGCATGGTGAGTTATGGCGATATAAGGAAAATAAGAAGCTTGAACAGTCACAAGTCTATGAGAAAAGATGACAAGGATGTTGTGGTAAAAACCAATGATGAGGTTTTCATGTATTATGAGTTTTTGCAAGTTGTGGTGTGTAAAAAAAACTACCCTACATGCTTAGAATGATCATTGGAACAAGGGAAATGGTTGTGAATGACAAATAGCTGATTTTGAGGTGCCATCGGAATCTAGAAAGCTAAGTAAAACACAAAATAATGATTATATAATGGAACAATTCAAAGGAGAGAAATATATTCTTCTCTATCACTAAATGGACAAGGAAAGGCAATAGAAATCACTAAAAAAGTCCTTTAGGACTGGTTTGATTTGATTGATCAATTCTTATGGCTTAAGTTCAAGATAAGTGCATGACTTCTTGTAGCTTCAGATAAAGGAGGATAAAATGATCCAGTGTGTAGTTGAATTATCTTGTTTCATAATGTACATATGCCTCTATGGATGGGTAAATTTGGGCCAAAATTCTCTAAAAATTTGATTTAGGGATTCAAGCTCCAAATATCACAATCAACTAGCTTAAGGAAGAATTGAGCTTGTTTTTTAGCATGGTGAAGTGATATGTATGATCTTGAAGAGAATATGTTTAGGGAGAGCATTGAGGCTGATTAGTGGAGAAATCCATGCATCTCTTCAAGACATAGCTGACAAGGTAGTAAGTCTAATCAAGGGGGTTTCTTGAGGTAAGGTTATGTTACGTAAATTATTCTTGCATATCTTTTATGTTGTTTGATGTCTGAAACTTTTTCATGGATGTCAAAGGGGGATTTTTTCAGAAACAAGATATGAATGATTTGAATATGTTGGTGTGTTTGTTTTCCATCAAGGTTTCTAAGTTTGTTTCCATCAATGACAAAGGGGGAGATTTTTGAACCCTGGTGCATTGGTGTTATCATTGATGTTAGGTGGAATTGATGGAAAAGGTGTGATTGGTGAAGTGAGGATCAATCATGGGCATGAAGGTTGATTGGTAGTGCCTTCTCAATGGTGGTTGGTGTTCACAAAGTGGTCTCATGATGTCTTCTTGAACATTCAAGATGGTTTTAGGGTGTTACAGGCTTGGTTAGTGAGGTAGGTGCCCACTAGAGGTATGGAGATTCTTGGTGTGATTTTCTCAAGTTTCCCATATGTTTAAAATGGTGTTTCAAGGATGTGTAATAGCTTTTAGGGTGATCATCAGGTCATGTGTTGCAAGTCACAATTGGAACTAGCCCATTTAGGCCTAGTTCTAGAGCCTAATGAGGTGTATGAGCTCAAATCATGCCATGAAAATCCTATGTAAGCATGGTAGGAGCCTAGGAACATTTAATAGAGAATTTATAAGAAGCTACTATAGGGTATAATTCAATTCTTGGAGGCAAATTTTTGGTTTCCACTAGAACTTCCCTATAGAACTAAGTAGGGAAGCTTAGACAAATGAGGTTGGTTTGGACCGTACATGCCCATTTATGAGAAATAAATCCATGAATCATGTATAGGGAGGTGTTTTAGTGCTCTAGGTCAAGTTTCATGAAATTTTGAAGAATATTGTTGAAGATATTCAAGTTTTACCAAAACCGGGTAAAGTGAGAAGGGCTAAAATAGTGACCTATCTTCTTAGCACTAAAAAAATTGACAATCCTTCTTTAGATAAATCATAAGAGGATTTTTTGAAGAGCACTCCAAGACTAAACTTTTGCAAAAATTTTGAGGATAAATGGTTAAGGAACAAAAATTTCTATTCATTTTTCTATAAATGTTCATACACTCACCAAACCTCCTTCTTGAAGTGATAGGCATAAAATGAGCTTATTTGTATCAAATAAAGTTTGTAAGTTGATTCAACCACTCAGGGTTGTAGAGGGCTCCTCTTAGGTCAAAATGGTGGCATCCTTATTCTTCAAGTCTAACTCTTCCATATAGGTTTGACCCTGTTTTGCAATGTTTTAACCATACATTCCCAATTTGAAAGATCCCAAGATGATTTCTTTTAGTAGAAGGTGATATGTAATGTGTTTTTATAGTTCATGAGGTCTATTGGATTACTTTAGTGCATATCTTGTGAGTTCTCAGTCCATTTTCCTCTCCTACCTGCTAAAAAGACATTCAAATTAAACCTATTATGGTGCTTGAAGAAGGGTTGTGTGAATAAGCATGATGTTGAGCTAAGAAATGAATGTAAACATCTTTTATAGGACCAAAAAACTTTTTGAAGCTCAAAGTTGCTTTGGTAAAGTGGCGTGAAGGCCTAGTTTCCATTGTTTTTCAAATTTTCTTGTGGGTATAACAAAGAGGACTGATATTCTTATTTGTGCTTGTGATTTTACCCTTATAAATTATGCATTCAAGGTGTTGAAATTGGTGCATAGTTTCTCCCTGAAGTGTTCCTTCCTCAGATGGTCATGTGAGTGAAGATATTATTATAAGAAGGGTCCAAGTTAAGACTACCCTGATTTATCTATTGAAACACTATACATAGTCACATAATCACATCGTTTTCATGTCAATATTATTTGAGTTAGTGATTTCTCTTGACATGGGGAGTGAATCAAAGAAAGTATATTCTCATAAATGTGCCTTAGATGTTTTTAATAAGAGGACTTCTTAGGTATGCCACTCTTTTCTTGAAGACATGGTTTAGTATTTTGTAATAAGTCAAGTAGGATGATATTTTCCTTAAACCATGAAGTTATCTTTTCATTTCATGAAAAATAATGCTTGGAGCGTATAGTTAGAACCTCTATTGAAGTGAAATTACAGCTGCATTATCATAAAAGTGAAGAATAAATTGTTGTAGGCTTGCAAATAATGAACTAGGGCTTGAATCCTAAAACCATAACTATGAAAGCTTGAAGAGTAAGATCAAACTAATCCATTCTAATGAGAATGATGTCAAATAAAGGATGGACTGAGGAGTTGTATTTTATCTTTAACCTTCTTGAAATGTGTCCTTGAAGTTATACCTAAATGAGAAATATGTGATTTCATTGAATCCTTGAAGATGCATCTCTTTTTAAGAAAACTGGGTATACCTTGTTCAAGTATAGGTTTACATGAAAATAATTGTGATACTATGATCTCTTGATGGTTGTGATTGATCCAAAGCACACAAATATTCTCTCCAAGATATGAAAACAGTCAAACTCTTGCTCCTTGTTTCTTCACAAGTCTATCTATGTCTGTGTTGAATATTTTCCATGACATAGTAATGTCTTAATTGTTAAAGAAGATATATGAATGGTGTACTATACCCTTCCTTAATGGTGTCCAAGCTCTTAGTGCTGATGAAGTCCTTCATATAGACCTAATTCACCTAAATAAATGCTTGAGCGAGTTCATTAGACTCATCACTCTAATTTTTTAAGTTTAGTGTGCTTCCATAAGTTCAAATGAATATTGAAATCTTAATGGCGGTGAATGACGTTGATTAAGGGGTTATAAGGAGTCCTTAGAGGAATTTGTAACATTTCTACTTATCATGTTATCACTTGGAAGAGTTGTATTTAAGCTACAAGAAAAAATTTCTCTATAGAGAATATGGAAGAGTTCTAGAGAATATGTTACAAATCGAGAGAATAGAGGTTAGAAGAGAAGTTTTTAGTTGAGGACAATTATACATGAAGTTTAGAGAAACTCCATGTGTCATTATTGGTCTTCAAAGTATCTTGAATGTGTCTATAGTTTCAAATAAGATAATTGATCCATATCAGATTCATCAATGACTTTAGAGGTAGTTTTATTTGAAACCTTTTCATCTCCTCTTGTATGCGAGTCATAAAGTGATAAAAGTGAAGAGTCTTTTGAAGGTGAATTTAAAAATTCATGCTTAGGTGTCTATTTTGTCTAAAAAATATAATTATTTTTCTTGTAAGTGTGGTTGAAGATTTGGATATCTTTGTTGATGCATGTTGAAAGTAGATGAGCATATTGTTGTTATAGGTGTTTTTCAGGGTGAAGAGTGTGAGGTGAAATTGACATAAACATCCATAAGATTATGAGAGGATCATCATCATGAATAAGATAATATGACTTAGTGTGAGCTTAAGAGAAGATAAGTTCCTTGACATGAGAATGGATATTTATCACCATGATTTGTGAAGGAGCTTAGAGACATGTAAAATCAGATGTTATGTCTTCTTGACTAAGTTAGTTGCAACAACATGTACATATGAAAGTGTGAGTGTTTGAGAGGTTGGTTCAAAGAGAGTATCATAAAGAGAATGAGAGTGTGAAGGAAGAATTATATGACAAAGATTTGATGTTGATTAGTTGATCAGAAGAGAGGTGAATTAGGAGGAGAACGAGAAGAAGAATGAATTGATTTAGTGGTCATAATCTATTATGTGATAAAAAAATTGGAGTGAGAAAAACCTTGCAGAAGTGTAAATAATATTTTAACATGTGGGGAGTTAAAGCTTCCTTGTAAGTTGAAGTTTACAGAAGGTCATTAAGTTCTTGAATAAATTTGGGAGTTGAATCTTCCATGCAAGTAGAAGCTTGTTAAAGATCAAGTAGTTGTTTGGTTAAATTTTAGAGTTGTAGCTCCATGTTGAGTTGATGTTCAACTATGAAATCATTGTAATATTTACAAGACATTCTTGTCCAAGTTAGTGCTTTGATTTCAGTGGTTTTCTCCCTTAAAGGGTTTCCCACATTAAATCCCATCTCTCTGTGTTTTCTCTCATGTTGATTGCTTGTGAATGTTAGTTTGGCTTTATTGTCACAATTTAAGTGAATTAAATTGTTTGTTAAAGTTTGAATAGACATTGATTCACCCCCTCTCAATGTCCTAATTTCAATAAGAACATGATTTTATAAATCAAAATGTGTTTTGAAAAATCAAACAAAATACATATAAATTTTAATTATTATCCTCTCCAAATGCACTTATGAAGATATGTTTAAATCTAATATAACATGGGGAACACACTTTTATGGTAATAAATATTTTATAACCATTGTAGATTAGAACCAAAAGAATTGTACAAATATTAAATACATTGAATAGATTACTTATTAAAGCTTCATTTTTAGTAAGCATAAGATAAGAGTCATCTACAAAGTGATAAATAATGAACTAGATGGAGTGATTTAGAAGGAATATATGTTAGGTTAACCCCTATGAAGTTTTTTGGGAAAGTAAATATCTAAAAATTTTTCACATCCAAAACATAGAGTGTGGTAGCTAATGGATAACCCTATTAGATAGAGAGAAAGTGGCCACATATTTGTGACTATATATAGTAAAAAATTAGAAGCATAAGAGAAGAGAGTTTGTACATTTTGAAAAAAACATCACAAAACATAAGTATAAGAAAGGCATCATCGACATAGAATTGAGTAAAACTTTCTTTATTTGGGGGAAAGGTATAATTTTACTTGAGTTAGAATGTTTTCAAAAAATTCCCCTCCTTATATGAAAAATTATTTAGTTGTCGATATTGAGAACTTGCATCGTTTTTAACCTTCCATGTTATAAAATTAAGATGAAGGGTTGTTTTTATCTTTGATTGAATAACACACTTATGATAATCAAATGGAATTGGAGGAGTATAAGGTGCTGCAAAATAAGTAGAGGAAAACATGTAGAGTACAATAACATTTACTTATTAGGTTAAAGAGACATCTAACAGACAAGAGGCTTAATGATGTTCCATAGAAAATGTGGGGAAGAAATTTCTTCACTTACATAGTTCCTATATATGCTAGTGACTTTAAAGCATCATATTAAGAAACACATTACCAAATATGGATCTAAAGTTCCATTATATTTCCAATTTTTGTAAATAATCCTTGTAAGTCACTATTATCTAAATCATCGGTATATAAAAGTTGCATCAAAAATTAATATAGAGATTATCCATACATCTTTGTATGAAAGAGTTATTGAATTCCATTTCATGATAGATGGTGGGGTTTCTTATATTCATAGTTGGAAGCTATACAACCACTTTGATGGTTGTGTAACTACCTTTATGATCGCATTACCACCCCCGCACTTGCATACCTTCCTATATTTTAAGGTGTTAATGGCACCACTACCCTAGACACTATAGAATAGAATTGGAAGCTTTGTAACCACCCCAATAGTTATATAACTACCAAATCAAATAAAATAGTAGTTTTTTTGATGATATATTAAATATAAGAAGTGAATTATTGTAATAAATATTTATTCTTAACGATGGTTTGGTTGAGATTTTGTGTGAATCATTAAGTTAGATGGAATAGATACATACCTTACACAAGGCATAGGGGATCATATAATTCACTTTAAGTTGTAAAGTTGAAATCACATTGCAACTTTATTAGTTAAGTCGTAGTTCATGTTATATTCATTTTGATAATTCTATGAAGTGTTGTAATAGTTCAAAAATTATGGCCCATTTTTAATAGTGTATTTTTGATATCTCTTTCCATGAAAGGATAAAAATGGAAGTAAGTTCTTATAAATTTTTGAATAACATAGTGAAAAGGAGAGTGAGTTATTAAATTTTTGAATAAATTAAAATGGTATGCAATACATGATACTCCCAATGGATTCAAAATATGGTGTTTTGTATGTTGAAAACATCAAATATCATGAAGATTTAGAGTACATATACAATATTAGGGCTAAAGGATTGGATGATTTTAAGCCAAATCATGATGGAGTTCTACAATGGAATGATGTGTGATAAATCTTGGATACAAAAAGTGCAACATGTGACAACTAGGTGCATGGTTTGTATAAATTGATTGGGATCAATTGTGGTTAGGAAATTCAAGCCTGAATTCATAGATTATTCAAACATCCATCTCAACATAAATGTATGGAGGTAAATTAAGAAAGAAAAAAATATATCTCAAGCCAAGTTACCAACATAGGGGATGTGTCCAAGAGTATCTTAAATATATGGAGATGTACATGCCCCAAGAACAAGTGCACATAAATTTATGGTATATACAATTAGGGGTACAATAACAAGATGGTGGGCCACACATCCACTACACTTAAAGACATGGGAATGAGTATAAGAGGCCATACACTTAATATTTAAATAAGGGAATTATACTGAAGGCTTCTAGTCACATTGGTGTAACATAACTAGAGGAACACATGAGACAATGTGAAGAAGATTGAAGTTTGGGGCGCAAAAGTATCAAATAAGAGTTTTGGGCCCATGTTTTCTACCGTACTTTATGCATTTAGACACACATGTGGTATTTAGATTATGAATTTCACAAGGAAACATCAATTTGGGAGGACTTGAAATATAATTTTATACACATGTACTCCTTTACATCTAAGATGTCTAGACTAAATACCTCATTTTAGAGTAAAAGAATACAATATTTGGGAATGACACCTTAATGGAGAAAATAATGTTAAGACTTAAAAATGAGAAGAGAAATATGTTACCAAAAACATTTTAATAAAAAATAAATGATAGTGATTCTAATGATGGATAAGAGGTTATCTGGATGACATGCAACTATAAAATTAAAGGGAAATAAAAATGGTTTTCCAAATTGATGAAGAAATGGATGTAAACCATTTACATTTTGAAATTTCATATGGATCCAAAGATGTTATTGAAAAAAATGTACAAATAACATGCCACATAGTGAACCATTAAAAAATAATAAGGTAAATACTAGAATAGAAGAAGTGCCATATATTTCCACTATTAGATATTATTTGTTTCGGGTGCCGAAATAGCTAAGATTGTAGAACTTTTGCATGACTATGAAGAATTATTCCCAAGAAGATACCAGAAGATGAAAGGATTGCATACGTAATTGGTAAAGTGCACATAAACCTAGTTTAGGGTGTTAAACCAATACACAAAAAGCCATACCAAATGAATCCAAACTTGTGTGCCAAGGTCTAGGAAGAAATATATGGAATGTTAGTTGTAGGAGTCATTTTACCCATACATGAATTAGATGGGTAATCTTGTTGGTCATATGTAGTAAGATGGATGGAAGCATAAGGATTTGCATTAATTACCACACACTAAATGTTATATGTGTAGTAGATCCATTCCCAACACCTTTACAGAGGATATTCTAGAAAAAGTGGCGGGAAGAGAAATATACATGTTTGTTGATGAGTTTTATGGATATCATCAAGCATAGTTAGATAAATATGATCATGAAAAAATAACCTTTCCAACTAAACGGGGTATTTCACTTATACAATAATGTTTTTGGACTAAGTAATGCATCAATGGTCTTCTCACACATTTTTGTGGTTACATTTGAAGATTTCATCATCAAAGTTTTACAAGTGTATTTACATGATTGGATGGTATACATATTGGTTAAGGACCATTGTGAATATTTGTGCTTTATGTTTGACCATTATTGAAAACTATAAATCTTGTTGAAATTAAATAATTGCATGTTCGTAACTCCTTTTGGGAAATTGTTGGCCACATAATTTGAAAATACGGGTTATTTATTGATTTAATAGAGATAGCAATAATTATACAATTAGAGACCCCAAAAATACAAAGGGACATGCATGTGTTCCTTTTACACTGTATGGATACTATCAAAAAATCATCAAGGGGTATGAAAAAATATCCACACCACGAAATAATCTACTCAAAAATCAAGGTTCGTTTGAGAGGGGCACATATCAATAAAGGGCATTTCATGAGTAAAAAGAGTGACTTTCAAGCACACCTATACTACAATTCTCTAGTTGGAATAAACCATTTCATGTAAATTTGGATGAATCTAGAATAGAAATGAGACAAATACTTTTTCACCCATGGGAAGCAAAGTTAGATCATATGATCTTCTAAACACAAGCAAAAAATTGTCGTGCATAGATCGAAATTACACCACTATAGAGAGAGGTTATTTCAATGTTATATTTTCTCCAAAAATTTAGAGAGAATATTTTGGAAATACCATTTGTCTTTTACACAAATCATATGGTGCTAACAAATATGGTAAATAAAGTGGTATTGCATGGGCACATATGTAGGTAGATAATCTTATTTCAAGAATTCCAATTCTTGGTAGTAGTAAAACCAGGAAAGAACAATGTAGGGTTTGATCATGTCTCATGCATAACTACTAGAGATGAGGAAAATATAATTGAATATGAAATTTATGATGCACAATTGTTTCAAATAAAAACATTCGAGAAGAACTCAATGATATAGTGTTTTTCCTTAAAAAGGGAATTATGTCGGATAACTAGAATACACAACAAATAAAACAATTTGTTGTCAAGGTTTGACCGCATTAGATCATTAGTGGAGTTCTTTAAAAATGGGTTTCACTAAGGTGTTGTGTGCTAGAAAATGAGAAGAAATAAATATTGGTAAGTACACAAGTGAATACGAGGAAGATACTATGTCAATGATGTAACTACACATAAACAATTTATTAGTAGGGTTATGGTGACAAAACCTATTCCATGACACAAAGGAATACACATGCACATGTGATGTTTTACAATTTTTAGTAATCCTAATAAAATGTCTGTAATTCATTTTCATCCATTAATTATACAAGAAGCTTTTGAAAAATGGTCCATAGATTTTTGGGGCCAATAAGTCCTTCCACGCATACAAGTGGTAGGCACTACATCATCGCCACATTAGATTATTTGACAAGATGAGTTGATGTTTTTTTAATAAAATAATATACAATGACCACACCATCAAGGTTTATTTGGGAGAATATCATTAGTAGGTATGGGTGCTCTTTAAGCCTTACTAGTGATAAATGGACCCATTTCCTTAATGAAATAGCGAGCATAATTTTATCAAAATTTAAGGTTGTGCACCATAATACCACTCCATATCATCCACATGTGAATGAGATAGTAGAAGCATTCAATAAGATATTGAGAAATACATTGAAAAATATATGCGACGTGGGTAGGAAGGACAAGGTATTAGCCATTATGTGACATATAAAACCACATATAAACAATTAAATAGGAAACACCTTTTTATTAGTGTTTGGTCAAGAAGCAATGCTTCCTGTTGAGTTCATAATTCCATCACTCAGGATAACATGCATTGAAACTTTGATTAAGAGGCATTATTAACAAATTGACATACTAAACTATTATAGTTGGATGAAAGAAGAGTGCACACAAGATGGATCAAGGGTAGAGAAATCGTACTAGAAAGCATAGCATGATAGACATATAATGAACAAAACATTAACTATAGGTAATAAAGTATTGCTTTACGACTTAAATTTCATGCAAACACCATGGTAAACTTCAAACACATTAGGTAGGGCACTAGGAAATACATGATATCTTGCATACTTGGGCATGTAAGTTGAAGGACTGAAATGGGGAAATCCTACTAAGTCACTTCAATGGGAGTAGGTTTAAACCTTACTTGAGTGAGGCTCCTTTTATAATCAATAAGATGTATGACATAAGGGTAGGTTTTATTTCGTACAATGGGATAGTTTATTTCATGCGCTTATGATAGTTTTATTTTATGTATTCCTTTTTTTTAATAATAGTGCATGCTTCGTGCAAGAATCAATTACTTATGAGATAATCAAGAATTTTGTTCTCCAAAGTGAAGCGCAAATTAAGTTTTTTTAATAAATGATTTTTTCTCTTATAATTACTTGATATATACAAATACATAGAGGATTATGAATACAACTAAATTAAGGAGGATAAAAATGTTTACTCAGTAATCATTAAGAGAGTGTAGAAGAAGATTACATCGATGTGCACCAAATGGAAGGGATTGGTGTAGCGGAGAAACTAAAGATCATACCAAAACGTTAAAAAGGTGCAAAGAATGGAAACACCAATGAAGGTCATGTGTTTATCATCGGTGCTTTCCAAAACACAAATTAGAAAGCCTTTTGGATGATGAAAAAATGATGTTCCACATGTCTCATTCACCGACATATTTCAGAAAGTGGTGAAACCAAATTTCTCCACATGTCACAAATTAACAAAGGGAAGAAAAATAATGGTCTAAGGTTTGGGGTATTTATGAGTGTAGAAATAAGGACTAAGGGTTTTGGTATATGGTCACATGCCAAAAAAATGGAGCATCACTTTAGTGCGAGGCATGCAAGAATATGATAGGAAATAGAAATAGACAAAGTTCTTGGAACTTACAAACTTTTGGGAAAAAGAAAGGTAGTTTATTTGACACACAAGAATTAACAAGGTACGAAATACTAGAGTGAAGTACAAACAAATTAAGAATCAAAATTTTTGACAAGGAATAGTGAATAAAGACAAAGGACGTGGAGCACACTAAAATATGGAAGTGGAAAGGCTAAAGTGTTTGCAAGAAAGCTATGGGAAATTAAATGCATAAGAAATGGAAAGTTCATAGATTAATGCAATGCAACCAACGAACTTAAACTATGAACCACATCTAGAGGTGTTGGGGAAAAAAACACTGGTCCACAAAGTTCACAACGCACATGTGCAAGTGGGTGAGTTATTAAGTAAAATTTAAACTGTAAAAAATGCACAAATACAAGGAGTGGAAAATAATTGTCAACTACATGGTATTCAATAAATTTGATGAAGAAGTGAAAGGTCGTGCATGTGAACGGAGTAAATTTGGCCTTAATTACCAATTTAGAGGGGTATAAAAGGAGGAGAAGTACTCATTTAAAGTTACACTAGATTCAAATGAATGAGAGCTCCATGTTAAAATAGCTATAAATAAGTTTAAAAGAGATTCAAAACACACAAAAGTGAAGACTTTTCCACTATTAGATAATATTTTAAGCTATTAAAGGTGATTAGGAAGATGAAAGAGGCGAAAAGTGGTAATCAGATGTACCCAAAATTGTAAGGTGCTGCATCTTTGTCGAACAACGTAACATGTGCCCCAATGATGATACAGGTCTCCTCACAAGGTGTTCGGGATCCGAAAAATCTCTCCAAGTATGCGTTAACATCCCGCATGCCCCGCTTAGCCCCCGTGTGCTTTTTTTTTCTCTTTTCCTCTCTTTTCTTGGCCTTTTTCTCTTCAGTAACGAAACCGCCGCCCTGCCTAGGCGGCGGTCTCGTGACCGCCGCCCTGAACAGGGCGGCGGTCCTGTAACCGCTGCCCTGCTCAGGGCGGCGGTCCTTTACGCATTTTCCAGAAAGCTCTTTTAACACGACTCACATAATTTCAACATTTTACTAGCTTTCTTTCACCGCCATAAGCTTGCATTTATGATTCTGGTTCCCTGGAATAGTGTTTTGCCATTGTTTATAGTTTAAGAGTTCTATTTGGCTTTTACCTTGGGTAAATGCAAATGCTATAAATAGTTGGCTTGTGCTCAAGCAAATGGCCCCTCAAATTTGCCTCTGATTTCTCTTTGCAATAGATTTAGTTTTCATTTTTCTTAGAGTTCTTAGTTTCTTTCATTGCATGCTTAGTTAGCATTGTTTTACTGTTAGTAAGCCACATATCCATCTTGTGCAAGCACTGCTGTTATTTCATCCAATCCATTGGAGTAGAATAGCTTAGGAAGCCATTAAAGTTACAGGTTTTGTTCTTCAAACAAGATAGTTTCAGGTTCTGGATGCTTTATGTTGCATGACTCGCAATAGATCCCGCTAGGAATTGCATAAGCCAAGCTCTGTACTCTTGCACTATCCCTCTCCTACTCGCATTGTATTCAGTCAGTATTCTGAGCTTCCTTTATCCCAATATCTACTTCTGTTGATGCTAGCATTACACGCTTTTCTGGATCCACGTGAACACAAAGGAACAAGGAGATCACACTGAGGGGACAAGATCACACACACCATCGGATTCGCCACTGTTCTGCAGAATCCAGGTTCTAGCTTTCAAAGTTCTAGTTAGAATCATATCAAATAGAGTAGTTAATTGCTTTATTTCAGTTAATTCTACTCTCGATATTTCCAGGGAAGCTGTGGGGATTGATATTTTCTGAGAAACTATGATTCACTCCTCACTTCTGAGGTAGGATCGAGAGCCTTGCAAATAGATTAGATGAGCTATTTCATTGTTTAGAATAGATCTACAAATTACACAGAAAAATAGCTACACTCGGTTATTTTGTTTGTTTTAAGTTATTATATTAGCTGTCAATTCTAGATATTTTAGATAGCTGCTTTCTTAAATTCATAAAGCTCATCAGAAAACACAAAAAATAGAGAAATCATATATGTTATAGATACACTTCACATAGTTAAATTTCATTTTATTGTAGTTCGTTTTACATTGTTGCTTTTATATGACAATCACGGGACCTAGAGAGCCCAGGGAATATGTATTCGAGCCAATCATGCCTCAGCCCAATCTCATCACAACGATAACTGATATAGACCAAAATCTTAGGATCCAAGTCTTCCGAACAATGGTAAGCTTGCAACAAATCAATTCCCAGTTGAGCGGGTTAAACGTAGAAGACGACCAAGCACACATGTTTTGGTCAAATCAACCAAACTACATATTACCCTAGGCAACATTCATATGACTGTAGAAGGGCTTGAAAGAGAACAAACATTTGGTTTTGATCCTTTGGTCCCACGGCCGCAGCACAGAGACACTCTTACAGATATATAGATACTAGCCTAAGAATTCGGGTTGCGCGTAACGCCCTGTAAGATATTCTGAGAAAATCACACAGTTATTGATCCTAAATATAGAAGCTGAGAAAGCATACGATTACTGGATACTAGGGATTAGGACTTGATTTCACACATGACCATAACAGGTCCACAACAACTAAGAGTCTACAGGTTATGACCCACAAATCCCACACCCAACGAATCCATAGGAAAATCGAGACATAGACAACGGCCTACGCACACTAGTATTCTAGTCTACTCCACTTCCACCTATCATCATCAAACAATTATCCTTGTTAGACACAACAGCTAACAAAGCTAGAGAGTTCTGGACTAGGCCAGAGAATCGTCCATAGAGTCGACTATATTTACCATCTATGTATGACCCTGTCCGGAGAAATACACGAAACTATCCCAGGTCACTTTCCACATATTCCACAACCTATAGATTGAATCACGCCAGAGCTCAATATTGATTGGAGCCTTCGAGCAGTCATCCTTGCTGACCGATCTATCACACCAGTTCAAGTTAGGAGGGCCTTCTTTGCCTTAGACTCACAAATTCCACTAGTGCGTATTGAAGACATTAGATTGCCTAACTAGTTTGTCTGCATCTCACATATATTCCATACCCACCGGCTGTCTCGGCACGACCTCGGGAGGTCGGGTGTGAGGAAGAGTCACTTGTAGATTCCCATGCTCGCATGTCATTTTTCGTCATACAAAATTGGTGAACCCGACGTGAAACTTCCTACTTTCTAGTTCGGAGTCATATTATTACGTGTTCTTCCAAGTTAGTATACTTTTCATCTTTTCCGCCTCATTGGCTTTCACCATCACCTTCACTCCTTCCCATTATTCTGTGGGTATTCATATACCCCCCGAATATGTCAGGATTCGATGCATATGGCAGACCCCTCTTGGGTCTTGAGGCATACTACGCCCAAAAAATAGACAATCATCACCCTCACTCTCAGTATGGGGTGACAACTACTCAACTAACCAGTTGTCAACACAAACTCGAGAATCAGATATAACTCATCATTTCAAACTGAGGAGTTAGATCAGCTCGCTCAAACGCAACAAACAGAGCCTTCAGGCTCGAATAACATGACGTTCACCAGAGAATCTAGTTCATCTCCTCAGATGCTGCTTAGACCACAAATTAGTAGACAATCAGACTCATACCGAGGTTTAGACGATGAATATTCGGTACGTTATGCCAGGAACGACCAATGTTCTCGAAGTATGTATCCACCTGTAGGAGGTTTACAAACACAACCCGAGGTCTCTTTTCAAGAAAATACCTCTATGCCACTGCATATAGGAAATACCCTTGGAGAAACTTGGCAAGATAGCGATTAGTTCATAGCAGGATATCACATGCCTATACAACACCATGGTATACAACAAACGCCACTATGGAAAAACACCGTGACTTCACCAAATGAAGTCATTTCAACTCTAATAGAAAAGGTTAGAGGGTTAGAACTTGCCCAAGCAAGTCAAAATTCGCAATTCATGCAAGCAGGAAGTTCCAATCCTCCACACCATCCTAGCCAAGTAGATCTCCTCATAGGAGTAGGCACGTTAGGCATGACTCCTCAGTATTCACAACAAACGCCAACTAGACACACCATCTCTAACACTGTTCCTCCCGGTCTAGTACAAAACAATCCATTCTGGACAAGTACCTGTCATACTTAAACATGTACTCCAAATCACCACAAGGGGATATGTTCTCCTCTCCCAGCATGTTTTCTCAAACACAGTGTTCCCTTATGCCCCTACCAATGCATACACTGCGCCATATCAACAACCCATCCCACCGCCGCTCCCTCAACAGGCACCATCAATGGTTGAAACATATGCGATAGGGACTTACTCAGAATATTTGAAAGAGCCCTTGGATTTCACCATACGAAGCGTCATGCTTCCAAGACCTCTTCCCAATTTTCCCAAATACAAAGGAGAGGGAGATCAAATGCGCATATCAAAGCTTACGCTACAGACCATTCGAGAACTACTCCCATGGGATGGGGTTGTTGCTAAAATATTCCCAAAAACCTTGGAAGGCATCGCTCTCGATTGGTATTATAGAATACCTGAGGCTTCCATACATTCATTCAAACAACTCGTGTCAGAGTTCATCAAGGCCTTCGACATGAACAAATTATTAAGAACAGGAATCAGAGAGTTCTTACACATCAAACAAGAACACAACAAATATGTTGCCCATTTCATCCAAAGGTGGCGTACAGTTCTTTATTCTTCGGCAAGTGCTCCAAACATGGATCAAATGGAACTATGTGATTTATTCCTTCATTCTCTTAACAGAGAAGTGAAGGAAGAAGTCCAGAAGTTCCCATTAAGAACTTACGATGAAGTCTTGGAGAGTGCTCTTGAATAGATCAAACAACAATTGATAGTGGTCGCATGAAAACATATGGAGCAAATGGGAGGTTAATCACCCCGAGAACACTACAACTTATCCTACTACCACAAACGTCAATCAAGGACCTAAAATCCTTAACAAAAATCGGGGTGTAATGATGGAGTAACCGACTAGCCTAAAAAGGTAAATGTTGTCAATACTCCATCACAAATAAACAACCAACAAAATAACAACTTTACCCCGACAATCAATACAGTGGATTTTAACCATCCACAACAACAAAAACAACAACGGCGAAATCCCATACAGGGTCCAAGCCAAAATTCAACTACCAGTACTAAAACCATAATTAAAACAAAAACAACAAACACAAAATTTTAATAGACAACGGTTTGATCAAAATTTTGGGCCACAATACACATCAAACCAACAAACTAGGAATTACAATCCTAATTCGTATTGTGGTTTCCACAAAATTTGGGGCCATGACACTAGAACATGTCGTGACTACAATAAATTCATGCAACGATTGCGGATGAACAAAGACAACTTTTCATGGATATGGTCTTGGCAGATCCTCGTCACCAACATCAAATACCTTTTCAGGCGTTTCCCCTCAAAAACACACCCCTGAAGATTTTTAATGATCCACTCCCAAATCATGATAACAACAGGCTAAATCTAACTGGGATGAACAAGGGTGTAATGACAGGAAACAATGATCATGAAGCCTCAACCTCGCTAAATCCATTAGTTGTGCCACAACTAGGAAGTCAGCCATGACCTAAGGTAGTCGGTTTAGTGGAGTTAGACTGAACTACCCATCGAAGCTATAACAAGGACGTGAGATTATTTCTCTCAGCCAAGTCCAAGCCACCTGCCAGAGGCAGATGACATCCAACAAATCGTAGTAAAACCTGTGGGTGCCTATGATTTGATTAACGACCTAACAAAAACCTTCTCGCACATTTCATTCTTAGACTTACTAAAGAACTCTCCTACTCATAGGGCTGCTCTTTTAGAAGCATTAGGTTTAGGTCATTTAATTAACATCACTCCACCTCCTGAAACACAGTAAATCTAGTGGAATTTGATTTTCATCCTCCTGAAGGCGGTGGATAGTGACGTCGAATTCATATTCGAGATAAACAAAATGCCGATAGATCTTTGAGATCGCACGTCGAGGTGATCCCACCCTACATTTGCAATTATGGGTTTATAACAACTATGTAAAGCATGCGATAATAGACGATGGGGCAGCGGTTAACATAGTCCCCTTCTCTTTCCTTCAAAAGCTAGGGTATGGAGAAACCAATTGTTCCTGACTCGAAATACACTAAGGGCTATGATAGCCTTAAAGCCACCTCGGTTGGAACTATAATATTACCGGTCACCTTAGGACCCAAAACCATCTTGACTGAGTTTTATATTATAGATCGGGAAACTAACTATAATATGATCCTCGGCCGACCATGGATACACCGCATGAAGGCAATCCCTTCTACACTATTTCAAGAAGTAAGGTTTTTACATTTAGGAAAGATATTTGTGGCCAAAGGTGATCCAAAACCATTTGATGTACACCTAGCTGACTTAAAGAAAAGACCAGGCATGCACTCAGAGTTTGAACTCCCAACAAACCAACTTAATAAACCTACCGATGCAAAAACAAAAGAAAAGTTGGTACCTACGACAGATCTTGAAACTATGAGCCTAGCCAAAGCAACCCCAACCCCCAAAGATGAGGCTAACACTATAGAAAAAGCAGTATCATTAGGAACTACTACAAAAATTGTTGAATTGCTAGAAAATGATCTACCAATATTCTTACCATTCGATTCAGTAGGCATAGGATATTCCCTAGGTGTTGGTTCTCTTCCAGCAGAGGATCTTTGCATGGTGGAAGTAGAATGTGCAAACACAACAAATGTCCCAACATCTATACTCCCAGCTAAATATTGGACACTCCATTTTGATGGAGCTAGATGTCGTTACGGAGCGGGGGCAGGTATAATCTTTACTTCCCCTGAAGGAAAAGTCTTACCTTTTTCCTTTAAACTAAATTTCAAGTGCACAAACAACGGCGCTAAGTACGAAGCCCTCCTCCTTGACCTCATCTTAGCTAAGAGAATTGGTGTTGATAACATCAGGGTCTTAAGAGACTCGTAATTAGTAGCAAACCAAGTCTCTGAGATATATGAAACCAAAGCTAAGCACTTACAACGTTACAAAAAAGTTGTATTAGATTTAAGCAAGGAGTTTGACTTCATATCAATTGAAGCAATCCCACAAGAGAAAAATCTTCTCGCCGATTCAATAGCAACTTTAGCATCACGTTTTACTCCAAGCAATGAGTTAGAGGATACCCATTTCATAGTATCCCTTCGTGATGAACCATTGATAAAAACAATGACGAATTCTCTTTTAAACGGAAATGAATCTACTATCCTAGACCATGTTGATAGTGATATGGCCACTCTAAATTACTTAAACACCTATGCGGCACTACATCTCTCCTATCATATGATAGATTTGTCCTTAATCCCACATTCGTCTTCCTACTTCAGAAATCCCGTGATGGAGCTTCCCTCGAAATAGTACCTAGCATATACACAGTAGAAAATGGGGACGATTTGGATTTACCTCCAGCCCCACCTAAGTTTGAAGAAGGTAACGCCTCTTTGATCAAAGAAACAATTGATATTAACATCGGAACGGAAGATGAACCAAGGATATTGAAACTAGGATCCTCGTTAACCCCAGAGGAAATAGAAATACACACTCGAATTCTCAGAGAACATCAGAAGGCTTTCACATTTAATTATAAGGAAATGATAGGGGTTGCACCCCACATTGTGGTGCACAACCTCATCACTAAATCAGATGCAAAACCAGTTAAACAAAAATCGAGACCCATGAAACCCAAGGTAGCTCTCATGGTGAAAGAGGAGGTAATAAAACTCCTCCAAGTAGGATTCATCAAGCCAGTCAATTACTCCCAATGGGTATCTAATATCGTTCCCGTTCTCAAGAAGAATGGGAAGATACGCATCTACATAGATTTCCGAGACATCAACAAAGCGTGTCCTAAAGACGACTTCCCGTTGCCATCCATTGATGTCATTGTTGATGCAACAACTGGGTTTGAACTTTTGTCTCTCATGGATGGATTCTCGGGATACAATCAAATTAAAATATCTGAACAAGATCAAGCTAAAACCACATTTATAACTCCTTGGGGAACCTATTGCTACGTTGTTATACCATTCTATCTCAAGAACACTGGTGTTACATACCAGCGAGCTATGACGTATATATTCCACGATCTAATTCATAAAATCGTGGAATCCTACGTGATGATGACTTGTAGCTAAAGCCAAAAAGCGTTGTGACCATCAAGGAAGTACTGGCGTCATTCTCTCACGTCGATAGAATACGAGTCACGCTAAATCCGAAAAATACGTCTTTGGTGTAACAGAGGGAGGCTCCTAGGCTACATCATATCGTCACGAGGATAGATGTTGACCCAACCAAAATTTGGGTTGTCCTCAAAATGGTCCCACCTTCGGATGAATTTGGAATCGAGGTCATTTCTCGAAAAGTCGGGTGCAATCGAAGATTCATCCGGACTTAAGTTTTTCCATTCATCCAATCAAATATTTACTCAAGAAAGACTATAGCATTGATTGGAGAAGATTGCAATGAAGCTTTCAACGTGATTAAGTGTTTCTTATTGTCACCACCTACGCTAATGCCACCTAAACTAGACCGCCCGTTGATTTTATATTCACGAGCTACCAAAGGTGTTTCATTAGCTTTGTACATTGGCTCAAGAAGACGATGGCAAGAGAGAACGTGTGATTTATTTCATTAGCGAACATTGCTCGAATATGAAACACGTTATACACAAGCAGAACGAGAATGCCTCGCCATAGTATTTGCAACCAAATGCTTAAGACACTATATGTTGAATCAAGAAACAAGGGTCATGGTAAAAACAGACCATTTGTGAAATTTTCTCATGCAAGGGTCCTTATCTAAGAAATTTGGATGTTTTATAACCTTAATGGGAGAATTCAAATTAACATTTGTAAATCAGAAATCAGTTAAGGGAGAAATCATCGCAAATTGGTTAGCTGATAACCCATTAGATGGAGGCAATCTAGTAGATCTAGATTTTCCAGATGATTGTGTATACTACATCGAAACCCGACCTCTATCTCTGAGTGTCCTTGGTACACTGATATCATTAATTATATCATGGACCATACATATCCAGAAGGGGATACACTGCAACAAAGAAGGCGGTTACGTATTATCATAGCTAAATACATCATTATAGAGCAAGTGCTCTATCGAAAGCGTTCGATGGAATGCTTCTAAGATGTGTTGACATAGAAGAATCCAAGAAGATTCTCCATGAATCTCACAGTGGAATGTGTGGAGGCCACTTCGGTGGCCATGCCACTGCTCGTAAAATACATCGAATGGGCTATTTCTGGCCTACTCTAGAACACGACGCAGTAGAGTTCGTATGCAAGTGTCATAAGTGCCAAGAATTCTCCCATGAGATCCACATGCCGGCACAAGCTCTGCAACCAATCGCTACTCCATGGCCCTTTTCTACATGGGGCCTAGATTTAATAGGGAAATTCTCTCCCTCATCCACAGACGGCCATAATTTTATAATCACGGCCACCGAATATTTTACCAAATGGGTAGAGGCTATGCCTCTTACTACTGTACCTAGTTCTGTAATCGCCAAGTTCATTTTGAACCAAATCATTTGTAGGTACGGTATCCCACAAATCATTATCTCCAATAATGGAACTTCTTTTAAGAATGAAGAGGTTCACGAACTATGCAATAAATTTAAGATAAGCCATCATACGGCTTCCTTGTATTACCCTCAAGCCAACGGATAGGCTGAAGCAATGAATAAAACACTAAAAGCCATTCTCCTTAAAACGGTGAAAGAAAACAAACAAGATTGGCACTTGAAGTTATATCCGGCCTTATGGGCCCACCAAACCTCAATAAGAACACCAACGGGAGCAACTCCTTTCTCACTAGTATTTGGCACAGAGGCAGTTCTCCCGCTTAAGGTTGAAATACCCAGTCTCCACATTTCATTACAAGGGATTCTGGATGAAGACGCTTACGAGAGAAGCACGTCTTTCCCAACTAGAAATCCTAGATGAAGCTAGGTTAGATGCTAAACAACGGCATAAAGTCTATCTTGACCGGATGTCTTGGGCAATATAACAAGAAAGTCTATGAATGCGACATATATGAAGGTGATCAAGTTCTAAGGCTAGGCAACCGGATCGACAAGAAGACCAGAAAGGAAGGAAATTTCGGCCTAAATGGTTGGGCCCATACCGAGTCATGAAGGACTATGGAGATGGTGCATACCTCTTATGTCTTTGGAAGGTGAGGAATTTGGTGAAAAGCAGGTCGATTCCTGCACCTCCTCAGTGGTTACTACGCGTGAGCGGCCTAACACTACTTATATATATATATAAGTAGTGTTAGCTGCTCACGCGTATAACCACTGAGGTGCGAATCGACTGTTTACCAAATTCCTCACCTTCCAGCGCATATAAGAGGTTTCATAAAGCATCTTCATATAGATTAGGATCATATTGTCTACTTGTTTCGTACACAAATTGTGATCAAGGAATCTATTCTCAAAGAAATTCATTACAAACTCATGTTGTTGTTGGCATAAACTTTCTAATCGTACCTCTCCATTTTTCATGATATCATCAAATTATCTCAGAATCATTTTATCAAAAAAGCTAGACATGACAAAGTCTTAACGGTAACCATACCAAGATCTGCAAGTTTATTCTCACTTTTGGTTTCTTCTTAGGGTAGGTGTCTTGCTATGGTGCATTCAGAAGCTTCATGGTGTCACATCTATCCCATATGTATATCTCTTTGGAAATAAACACATACTGACATTTTACTCAAATAAACAAGTCAAACATTGATCAAACAGAAAATTTTAATTTTACACATTTCCTTGCCCCACCAACCTTTGGTGATGAGCTTGCGTCTCTTACTAGTGACGTAGGGTTGGGAAAGGATGGAAATGCCCTTACTCGCCTATGCTTTTCCCATGGTGATAAACCCACGCTTCTTACTAGTAGCATGGGGCAAAGTGTAGGGGGTCCTCTTGACAAATAAATGCAAAAGGTCATACACAAACAATTCAAACCTTGAAGCTTTGAGTCAAAAACAAATGAATCAGATGTTCAAGATCCCAAGAGAGTTAAAATCCTAAAAACCTAGATTTTGTCTACCATGTGGCCATCTAAGGATCTAAGTCTGGATAAACCACAAAGCAAGTTGCATCCAAAACTATGAAGTCACTCGCGTGGAGTGGACTTGTGGTATCCTAATTTGGTTCCACCAAAGCTTTGTCTATCTTCCATCACTATCATTTCACTACATCTCATAACTTGCACCCTTCCCAACTCTTGGTGATAATCCCTCGCATCTTACTAGTTGCATGGAGTTGGGGGTAGGGGCAGGTTTATCTATTCATCGTACCGGTTTATTTTCATCACTTTGCCAAAACAAATATGAAGTATCCAAAATTGCTTACAGAAACTAAGATTCAAAATCACATTATATCTACATCATCATATATCAACATCATGAAATACAAAAAAGGAAAGTAAAACACTTGCATCATTTGTTCACCATTGCATACATTCTAAAAAACATATAAACATACATCATGGTATACACAAGGAAACTGGAAATAGAAAGTGAGCCATGAATGCCAAGGATTTGATCCAGAACAAATATACATATATATAAATGATCAATGTTTATGTACAATGCCATCATGCACTAGGCATGGTCAAAACACTCAAAGAGCCCGGGATATACAAAAGAATGTATCATACAAAAAAACTACGAGAGCCAAGTGGCTTCTCAATCCCTACGAGACCCCTCTGAAGGTGCACACCCACACCTAGGACTCCGGCTACGCCGGTGCTCTGAGTGCACAGAGGGCTCAGGATCTCGAGGCGATCGCGGTCTCACCACGAGAATGGCTCCTCATCAGGCACTCGGTCGTCCTATACCCCGCTAACTCTGTGCGGAGAGTCGATACCATCCTAGCCACATGCCAGACTAGGGCGAAGACATCAGTATGTCTACCAGCTGCTGAAGGCTCCCCCACGTCCACGGACAACTTTACGCATGTCCTCTCCATGGGGATCATTAGGGTATCAGTGCATACCCTGTGAATCAAAGCTCGCCACTCATCGGCGGTCTTTGTAAAAAAGGAGAAAACAAATTAGAAACCAAACAAGAAATTAAAAATACAAGATAGAAACTAAGGAGATCCTAACAAAGAAATGAACATTAAAAGGGAGAGAGGGTAACTTACTCGGATCACTCAGGCCTCAAGATGGATCTACATGGGATCGGCGCTCGCCACGGATGCCATTGTTGCCGGCGAGGGCTGCTTCTATGGCTGGAGCAATGTAGTGCCCTTGTGAGACTCATCCTCCCCATGGCCCTGGGAGAGTGGCTCCTCTGAAACTAGAGTCACCCTCTCTGCACTCTGCTCGGCCCTCTCCACCTGCATGATATCCTGGGTGTCGTGCCACTCAGGATCACTATCCTCGGTCTCCTCCTCTATCTCTCCCCCTGTAAACTCCTCAGACTCGGAGTCTACCTCAATGGGGTCATCGCTGCTATGGGCAGGACCCGCGATGATACAAGCAAAGGTTCCTAAGGCACACCGGCTCTCCCTCTGGCACGTACTATCCTCCTGGCTGCAATAGGAATGCCAGGAGTAACCACTGTCCAACCCCGGCCTCTAGGCCCCCCTCTGGCCTCTCGGACTGATCTGTATACTGGCGCCACTGGGGGAAGCATACCCATGTATGGTAAGCCAAACTGCTGAGGAACTCGGCCAAAGGGGTGCATCTCCACTCGCCCCACTCTATCAATAAGTTGCCCTATGGTGGAGCAGGAGATCAAGGTAAGAGCCTCCTCACCCCATATACCTACCATAGTCTGGTATGGTGTGGCCTCCATGTCGGCAGTAGTCAGGGAGGCAACTGGCTGATGAGGTGCTCTAAGCACCGACATGTCTATCCATCTGGCTGCCCTCATAGCTCCGGGGTCTGTCACCTCTACACCTCTGCCGTAGGGGATGAAGTGCTCATAGACCCAACTCATAACTAGGGTCGGGTGGCTCAAGGACTGCCCCTGTAAACGGACTACCCTGTATAAGTCATGGTAGGTGGTCCCAAGAATGTCTGCTCCCCAGGCATATATCTGACCGTGTCCCTCTATCTGTGCAATAATGGGGGACCAGCAGTATAATAATGTATCTCCTCCCTTGTCCCCGATCAGTCTCGAGGCAAGGATCCCCATGATGGCCTGGCGAAGTAAGGGGATGGGCAAAGAAGGAATGGATCAAACTCTAACCCCCTTCTTCGACCTCGTGGAGATGACTACATCTCCCATATATGTAGCCCACTATGCAATCTGTGCCCGTGAACCTGCTGTCTCTAGGGTGAGTCGTCTCCCGATGATCGGGACCCCCAGAATGCGATAGACATCCTCCAATGTAATAGTCCACTCACCGCGGACCCCTGGCAATCGGAAGGTGTTCCGATCTACATCCCAGTATGAGAACAAGTCACAAAGGATGTGACTAGATGGTGTAACATGGGGCACACGTGAAATGCGTAGTATCCCAGCCCACTGAAGAGTGTCCTCCTCATCCTGTGAGAGGGCATCTAGTACCCCTGGGAGCCAATCACACTCCCTCTCTCTACTCCACTAGATATACTCCTCTCTCACTGCATACACCCAAAAACACACAAAACAGAGCAAGTTAGCATCCGAGTAACACTGGAAAAGTCACGAAAACATGTAGAAATGCTAGAAAAGTAAAAACAATTTCAAAAAGATGATCCTTTTGCATTCTGTGCAAAACCGCCGCCCTGAGCAGAGAGGTGGTTTTGTAACCACCACCTTAAGGGCGGCGGTCGTGGTCTGAAAACCCATGCGGGTTTTTAAACTTAAAAAGCCTAAAAAGTGCAAAAAATGACCATTTTACCTAAAAACAAAGCCTACCCAGTAGGCGCCCCCCCTAGGTGGACCTTTTAACACTAACATTTTCAAAAATTACCCCCCATGACAAAGTATTTAGCATTTCAAATTTAAGGGGGTAAAAAGGATAAACTGAAGAAAACTAACCTGTGATCTCACGGGTCGATGTTCCGCACGTGGAGGCATGATCGCTATCTCGTCACGGACGTTTTGACTCTACTCACGCAAGAAACCATCACCGTGGGTCCCAGAGCTCAAAATCAATCAAATCGACTCACACAAATGAATAGGAAAATGGGCCCACTTTCATATATATAGCGCCCTGATTCATTTTAAATGACTTTTCACAGGTTTGGAGCGCTGACGGAGGTAAGTTCCTATCCCCGCACAAATGGTACATTCTCATTCCCTATTATTTTAGCGTTTATTTTTCAAACTATTGTGTCTATCTGCACTTGAGTTCTCTTTTCATTTTGCAGGTAGCGGGAATTTTGGACGGCATCATTTCAACACACGGATGTATCAGGTATAACTTCTAACTTCCCATTTCGGGACCGCCATACTCGGACCCACCGTTTTACACCTCTTCATGGCTAAAACACTTCTCAGGGCAATATGTACGTACCCAAAATTGTAAGGTATCTTGATCTTTGTCGAACAACATAACACGTGCCTCAATGATGGTACAAGTCTCCTCGCATGAGGTGTTCGGGATCCGGAAAATATCTCCAAGTATGCATTACCATCCCACATGCCCCGCTTAGCCCCGCGTGCTTTGTTTTCTCTTTTCCTCTCTTTTCTTGGCCTTTTTCTCTTGATAGAACTAAATCAGCGCCTTTGCACGGCGGCGGTCCTTTACGCATTTTCCGTAAAGCTCTTATAACATAAATCACTTAATTTCAATGTTTTACCGACTTTCTTTCACCGCCATAAGCTTGCATTTATGTTTCGGTTCCCTGGAATAGTGTTTTGCCATTGTTTATAGTTTAAGAGTTCTATTTGGCTTTTACCTTGGGTAAATGCAAATGCTATAAATAGTTGGCTTGTGCTCAAGCATATGGCCCCTCAAATTTGCCTCGATTTCTCTTTCTGATAGATTTAGTTTTCATTTTTCTTAAAGTTCTTAGTTTCTTTCATTGCATGCTTAGTTAGCATTGTTTCTTTTGTTAGTAAGCCACATATCCATCTTTGTGCAAGCATCGATGTTATTTCATCCAGGTCCATTGGAGTAGAATAGCTTAGGAAGCCATTAAAGTTACGGGTTTTGTTCTTCAAATAGGATAGTTTCAGGAGTACGGACGCTTTATGTTGCATGACTCGCAATAGATCCCACTAGGAATTGCATAAGCCAAGCTCTGTACTCTTGCGCTATCCCTCTCCTACTCACATTGTATTTAGTCAGTATTCTGAGCTGCCTTTATCCCAATATCTACTTCTATTGATGCTAGCATTACATGCTTTTCTGGATCCACGTGAACACAAAAGAACGAGGAGATCACACTGAGGGGACAAGATCACACACACCATCGGATTCGCCACTGTTCTGCAGAATCCAGGTTCTAGCTTTCAAAGTTCTAGTTAGAATCATATCAAATAGAGTAGTTAATTGCTTTATTTCAGTTAATTCTACTCTCGATATTGCCAGGGAAGCTGTGGGGATTGATAGTTTCTGAGAAACTATGATTCACTCCTCACTTCTGAGGTAGGATCGAGAGCCTTGCAAATAGATTAGATAAGCTATTTCATTGTTTAGAATAGATCTACAAATTACACAGACAAATAGCTACACTCGGTTATTTTGTTTGTTTTAAGTTATTATATTAGCTATCAATTCTAGATATTTTAGATAGCTGCTTTCTTAAATTCATAAAGCTCATCAGAAAACACAAAAAAATAGAGAAATCATATATGCTATAGATACACTTCACATAGTTAAATTTCATTTTACTGTAGTTCGTTTTACATTGTTGCTTTTGTATGACAATCACGGGACCTAGAGAGCCCAGGGAATACGTATTCGAGCCAATCGTGCCTCAGCCCAATCTCATCACAGCGATAACTGATATAGACCAAAATATTAGGATCCAAGTCTTCCGAACAACGGTAAGCTTGCAACAAATCAATTCCCAGTTGAGCGGGTTAAACGTAGAAGACGACCAAGCACACACGTTTTGGTCAAATCAACCAAACTACAGATTACCCTAGGCAACATTCATATGACTGTAGAAGGGCTTGAAAGAGAACAAACATTTGGTTGTGATCCTTTGGTCCCATAACCAGCAGGAGACACTCTTACAGATATAGATACTAGCCTAAGAATTAGGTTGCAAGAACACCTGTAAGATATTATGAGAAAATCACACAGTTATTGATCCTAAATATAGAAGCTGAGAAATCATATGATTACTAGATACTAGGGATTAGGACTTGATTTCACGCATAACCATAACAGTCCACAACAACTAAGAGTCTACGGTTGTGACCCACAAATCCCATGAGCCCAACGAATCCATAGGAGAATTAGACATAGACACTGGCCTACACACACTAGTATTCCGGTCTACTCCACTTCCACCTATCATCATCGAAAAATTATCCTTGTTAGACATAGCAGCTAACAAAGCTAGAGAGTTCTGGACTAGGCCAGAGAATCATCCATAGAGTCGACTATATTTACCATCCACCATATGACCCTATCCGGAGAAATACACGAAACTATCCTGGGTCACTTTCCACGTATTCCACAACCTATAGATCGAATCATGCCAGAGCTCGATATTGATTGGAGCCTTCGAGCAGTCATCCTTGCTGACCGATCTATCACACCAGTTCAAGTTAGGAGGGCCTTCTTTGCCTTAGACTCATAAATTCTGCTAGTGCGTATTGAAGACATTAGATTGCCTAACTAGTTTGTCTGCATCTCACATATATTCCATACCCACCGGTTGTCTCAGCATGACCTCGGGAGGTCGGGTTAGAGGAAGAGTCACTTACAGATTCCCATGCTCACATGTCACTTTTCCGTCGACAATAACATCAACAAGTTATGGTTTAGGAAATAGGCTATTAAAGCTCGCAAAAGACTCTTGATTTGCCATTAATGTGGAGGTTGAAGCTTTCCCATTATAAATGAGAAACGTTGGGGCTTTAAAATACCCTATAGTGAATCAAGGATGGTTCTAAATGAGGCATGTGAGAAGTATGAGATGGGAGGTGTGTGAGATTATGGTCATCCAACGGTGAAGTTCTTCAAGCAAAGCTAGTTCAAGTTGTTCGGAAGAATCAATGTTTGGAGAAGGACATGATTGTACCATTATCAAGGAACTTGAAGAAGAAGAACAAGAAGATTGATAGATATTAGGAAACTCAAGGAAGTGAAGCTAGATCTGAAGCCATCTCTTCTACACAATAACAAAACAAGGATGTAAAAACCCGACATTCAACAGAGAGGGAAGTCTAAGAATGAAATTTATGCGCCAATGTCACCCTTAAACTCAAAGATGTAATACCTAGAAAATGTTTTGGAAGGAGAAATTCAGAAGACCAAGGTGAGCATGTGTAAGATAACATATTTCAATCATCACATGCTAGGTTTTGAAGGTACTTTTAGTAAGATCGTCTTTAATAAAAGAAATAATAAGACTAAAAGAGGCATATTTTTATGATATTGTGAATTAGATGCTAGAAAAATTTGATATCTTAAAGCTCTATGAACTTCCCCATTTTAGCAATCCAATAGAGTTGATACAATATTTAATCTCACATATGCATGAAAGGTATTTCTACTTATGTTGAAGGCACATTAGAATAATTGTCATGCTCGTGCCACCGAGGTGACCAAGATGGTTAATAGTGGGGATGAATTGGGGCTAGAGTTGTGCAATGATGATGAGATAGAGAAAATTGGTGATATCCTAAAATATAAGAAATTAGGGTGCACCTTTACGATCACTAACATCAAGACACAAGGACAAGGGTTATAGTGTGCCATTTAACTTCTAATCTAGTTGTCATGGAAAGATAGGCAGAGATTATTAAGAAAATTTTGTCTATTTCCTACAAAAATGGTGAAGGGAATGCATTATAACCTCTCCCAATATATAGCAAAGAACTATGAGCAAGACGCAGAGAACGTGCATAAAAACAAAGAAAAATCATTTGGGTGTGATCCTCCTATATTAGTCTCGACAAAATAGGTGTGCCAAAAGGGAGTGAGAAACCAAGTTGACGTATATCCTGTGGAGAAGAAATTATCAACTAAGAAATATAAAGAGTTTTTATCCCCCACAACTTTAAAAATTACATATAATGTTAGACTCAATAACTGGATAAGGAATTTAAGAGTTTTCTTTGAAGAAGACTGGTGAGTACCTCAATTGCTTCTGAAAGCACTAGAAGGGGAATCATAATTTGATGTAATGCAACATTATTCTTTGAAGTGATTTAAAATGAAAACGAAGAGTTGTCCTTGGGCCATGTTTTCCTTTTCCTTTTATAAAAAAATATTTAGTGTGATCCGTAAATCAAATTAGGGATGTGAAAAATTGAACATTGATCCGCTAAAGATTAATACAAAAATCTACACCCTTCACACCAAATATAAGTACATAGGTAAGAGTGTATACATAGAGATGCAGGAAATAATCATCTACGTGATTAACCCTCTAGAGATAATAGTTGTATTCAATCGAGAAGTAAGGTTGTTCTACTATTTATAGCCAAAGGAAAAAAGAATAGTCAAGCGTAGGAACTTGAGGAGGTAGATGAAGAGATGCGCAAAACACAAAGGAAAAAGAAAATAATGCCTAAGATAGGGAAGAGAACAATCCTAAAGATTCCTCCAAAAATTCTAGAACATCATACAAATGGTGATGAGGAAGAGGAGGAACATGACTATGATAATTTTATTTTAGAAAGAAGAATATCTATATCTACCACAGAGTCAATTAGCAAAGACACGGGGGTTGGAGGAGGGCCTAACATAAAAAAATCACTCCCTCATTTATTGATATTGATGCTAAAGTCAATCATAAAGGTGCACATACCACTAAAAAGGGAGATAATACAAGCATAGGAATGCCCGCAATAACTAATCCTCGAAGGGATTACTATCCTATCAAAATTTATGTATGCACAAAAGTTAGTACTAGAAGAAGCCAAGAACCTAAGGACTTTGGTGTTGAAACAATCTGCGCCTTCAAATACATCTCTAGAAATAATCAATGTCAAAGATGAAGGTGAAAAACAAAAATATGGAAAGGAAGAGGGGGAAATAGGGACAATGAGGAGGAAAAACATAATGAAGAAGAAGACAACTAAGAAGATACACAAAAGTGAAGAAGAAGATACATGTAAATGCATGGAAATGGGGGCCAAAAAGGGGTTAAAAGTGGCCACTTTTTCCGATTCAATTATAATTTGGCATGCATATGCTCATAATTTGATAATGTGATAAGAAAAGAATCGTAGTGCTCGAATATAGTTTCGATCTACTTTTTTTTTTAAATGGTGGAGATTGAGAAGGTCAAATGTGGTGCACACACCAAGTGTTCCTATTTTTGTGTCAAAAATATAATATATCGTTGTGTGTATGCCCCGCCCGCCCCGTTCCCTCCCCCTCCCTTCCGCCCCCATTTTCTAAGTTTTGTAAACTATTTTACAAATCCCTTGATAGAAAGTTAGCTAAGACCATGTATGAGGTCCCACTAATTTTCATAGTTTTGGATGATGAATATATATATATATATATATATATACACTAATTTTAAAAATGAATACATCCCAGGAAATGAAATATTTATGTGTACAACCCCTAATTTTGAGAAAAATAGTTGAAAATCATTTTTTTAGTGTGTAGAATGGAGTTTAGATCGAGCCTCTTTTTTTAAAAAAATTGGATGAGAAAATCATAAATGATACACATGTTTTAGTAATAAATTAAGGATGAAAATATTAAACTAATCAGATTTTAGAAATAAATACGTTAAAACAAACGTGAAACATAGATTGATGTCATAGTCATTTTTTTGGAATATTGTCTTATAACACATGAAAAATTGGATGTACACTTGAGATTGTGATGTTTTTCTAAAACACATATTTTTCACATATGACACAATCCAAACCTTAGGCTTAGATATCCAAATAAAATGTTGGGTGGTTTCAAGCCAAAGATTACTATGATCATGATCACGACCACAATCATTATCATTAGAGATAGAGACAGAACTTGTATGAGAGATATGATTAGCTTATGAATATAGAGTGTAGTGTTATGGAGTTATTGTTCACATGAGTATATGTTTATTGCTTATGTTTTAATTTTATTATATAGGGAAACCACTTCATAACAACATGCCAAAATGACGGGTACTAGAACTCTCGTGTGTCTTAGGTGAGAGCACTAAGGTTTTTGTCTTAGTGTTACTTTGTGCACACCAAAGTGATAAAGGTTTGTCCGCATATTAGTATGGGTTAGTGGTGAAACTAGACACACAACATCCAAACTTTTAACTTTTAATAATAGATATAAATCTAGAGGTATTGTGCACTAGGCTAAAAATAGGCTAGCGGTTAAACCTTATATTAAATGTACTATTGTCTTTGTATGGGTACATGCATACCATGTTCAAACAAATTCAAACTTGTGTGTAATTTTTAATAAAATAAATCAAATATAATAGCTACATGGTTGTTGTGAATAGGATTGGTAGGTGGGTGCACCACTAAAACATAGCAAATCACATGTTCAAATCATACAATAAGTTTAAAAATACAATATAATCCTCATGTTCAATAAATTTATCTTTTTATTATTCACAAAATGGAAAACAAAGTGTGGTTTTTGGACTATAGTCATTATTGCACAAATCTTGGAATTTTGTTTATCTATGACACCCTTGATTCTATAGTAAGGCCGACGAGGAAAAAATAAATTAGCCTATCATGTGCCACCTATACTTCATTTTATTATTTAAACAATTGGTACCCGACATGGTGATTTACTTTTTCGTATCAACCTTACTATAACACCAAAGGTGTGGTAGCTAGTGGTACATGCCTATGTGTGAAATTTTGTTAATATGGTTTCATTTTTAAATTATTAAACCTCAATTTATAATTTATAGAATATAAAATAAACTTAGTAATATTATAACTTAAATTAAAAACTAAAGATTAAAAATTTATGATTTTGAAAAATCTAATTGATAATGATGTCCTTAAAATATTTAAATTTAAAATAAAATATGGTTCTTCTATTGTATTAGTTTTAATGACTATGAAGATTCAACAAAAAGGATCAAAATCCAGATATAACAGTGTTTCCAAAAGTAACCAAGAGCAAGTTACAACTAGAAGCAAAAAAAGGACACAGACCACAACAAAACCACAAAAAAAATAGCAACGTCACAACAAAAAGATCACAAAAGAACAACATCTATAATGAAATCCCACCAACCCAAGTGAGTCTATTTCTTGATGCTCTTTCAATTCTGGACTGGATCATCTATAGTGAGGTAAACAATGCCAGAGTGGTTGTGTGTTGAGTCCAAGCATCCACCTATTGTGAAAAGGCCATGGTCATACTCCTCTCTTTCTCATTCCCCAAATAGTTGTAGGGATCCCACTTAGCATAGCAATGCTCTGAACTTTCTGCTCTAAAAAGTCACTTATGGCTTTAAAGATAGCCATGTTGTGATCATGTCTATCTTTAGCTCTCCCTAGTCTGGTATCTAGAGAGTTCAACTTCTTATATATATCAGTAAACTGATCCTTGCCATTGTCATTCTCTTCATCAAAATTTCTTTTCCCTTTCTACTTCTCCATATGCTGAAGGTCCTTCTTCATCTGTTTCATCTCTTTCTCTAGGGCTTCCAGTCTATTAGGCACTTGAGACTCCTCCTGATGCAGGGCCTTTTCAATACCAACATTGCTGATATGAAGCAAGTTTTGAGCAACCTCCATCTCTTTGGAGCTTCTGAGAATCCTACCAGTGAGAGGGGTGTTTATTTTCATGGGGTTCTTGGATTTGGACTTGGAAGGGGTGGAAGTGGGAGTGGGAGCAGAGGAGGTGGTAGCGAGCGGCTCACTAGGAGAAATCGGGAAGCCAGGGAACTTGGCAACACAAAGCTTGTGCAACAGAAAGATAAGGCCTTGATGTAAAGGAATAGCATGGGAGTGCTTTTGAAAATCTAGAAAGAAAGCATTGAAGGGAGTTGAGAAGGTAATGTGGGAAATAGACCGTGAAATTCCTTCTAAAATGGTTTAGAAAAACAAGGTGTTTAACAGGGACCATTTTATAATGCCCTTCAGAGAAATATATCTGACCATCATATTCATCACTTCATCATATGGTGTGGGAATAGAACTTACCCTTATGCCCGCAACAACAAACTCTAGCTCTTCGCCCTCGTCGGAGAATTTCTTGGCCTCAGTGACCCTATCAATCCTCTTACTAAAAAATGGTAGCCCTCTAGTTCCAAGCATGTTGCCTCAAGCAATCAGCTCCTCGTTGACTATAACCTGTGCCCACCATACTTGACCCTCCTATCCTTCCAATCCATAGCAAAGTGAACCGAAATGTTCAGGTCATGACCCTGAATTCATTCAATGAAATTTGAAATGCCTCCTTTGTGCAGGAGGTTCCAAAGTACCTCGTTATTCTTCCAGTTGGTCGCAACTGGCTCCAATTGACACGGCGCCCCTCCCATTTTCTCCTTCTTCCTACAAATTCTACAAATATCCTACTCAAAACCCTCATAAGAGTCTGCTATTTTCTTATGACTGTCCTATTTTTGAAATACCTCCCACCTGTGAGGTTTGATGGCTTTAATGTGGATGTAAAAGGAGGATAAATCACACAAATGAGATCTTTCACCTCCATTAAGACCCACTCCATGTCATAATTAAAATTACTCCACGTATGTAATTCCATTATTATCCACATTAATGCTAGTTTGAACCTCCTTAGGGATGTTGTTTGCATTATCCCATATGGTAAGATTAATATTGATGCCCATATTGGCCAAAGTGTCTACAACCTTATTCCCCTCCCTATAGGTATGTCTAATGATGATATTCTTGATATTTTGACAAATATTTCTTGCTTCCATAATGAAGTCCTTGATGGTCTAGCTAGGAGGAGAAGTTTGGTTTAAATGATTGATGATATTAAGAGAGTCCCCTTCCAAAATTAAGTTTGGATATCAAAATATTTGGCAATCCTTAGCCCCCAAAGAGCAGCAAGGGCTTCAGCATAATGATTCATCTGAATCCCCATTTTACTAGCAAAAGCAGCAACTAAATAGCCTTTGTGATCCTTGATAACTCCTCCCCAATAGCAAGACCAGGGTTACCCTTGGAAGCTGCCATCAAAGTTGAGTTTATACCAGTTTCTCTCAGGAGGAATCCAATGGACCAAAGACCTATCAATGTTTGAGGTATTCCTAATCTGCAAACTAGTAGTTCCAATCTTCCAATTGGAAAGAATGTACTCTTCATCAACAGGATACTTCTTATTTTTGGGGGGTTTGAATCTCCCAATATCATCTTTAACAACATGCCCAATCTTAGCAAAGTTGAGCTTGCAGTGCTTGCTTGTTATTTTGAAGATGATATCATTCCTATCTTTCCATATTCTCCTAGATAATATGGGGCATGATCAGTTTCCAAAGTCTTCTCACAACACAATGTTTAAAAGGAGGATTCCATTGGGTCTAGAATTGGATGAAGTCCTTAGGTACCATCTCCAGAGAACATTGAACTTGGATAGGGCATAGCTCCAAATCATGGTAGCATAATCACAGTGGATAAAAAGGTGTTTAATATCTTCATAATATTTTTTGCATAGATGACACCTATTAGGCATAATGAATCCTTTCTTTATCAGGTTATCATTAGTAAGAATTCTACCTCTGAGCACAAGCCAAAAGAAAAAGTTAATTTTAGGGGTTAACTCAGTCATCCATATTTTCTCCAATTAAATTCATTCTAGGTATTCTCAAAGTAAGAATTATACCCAGATTTAACCATATAGTCCCCATCTCTAGAATTTGTGCCAAACAATTTCATCTTTGACATCCACCTGATTCAAGGGGATGAGGTCCAGCTGCTCCTAAAGAGAGGACAACATAGAGTTCAAATCCAAGCCATCCACAGAGAGAGTTGTTTCCATCTCTTTTGATTTCCATCAATTTCCATGTAATCTATGACCTTAGTACCATATTTCTATTCCAAGACTCTCCTTAGCTGCACCAAATCTATCATTGAGGCTAAAATTAGACCAATTATCACTCCAAAAATTGATGTCTCTACCATTTCCCACTTTCCATCTACAACCTTGCTTAATAAAATTCCTGGTAAGAATCAAGTTGTTCAGAAAATGGAGCCATGGGGAAGCAGTTCAAAATGTAGGAAGGAGGAAGTTGTTTGTTGCTCTAGATATTTAGCCTTAATGAGATCTATCCAAGGTTGTTCCTCCGAAAGCAATCTCCAACCCATTTTTGCAATTAAGGCCATATTCATTTTTCTAATGTCTTTTATGCCCAAGCCCCCAATCCTTTTAGGAGTGCACACTTGATCCCAGGAAACTAGGTGATATTTAAATTTTTCCTCCATTCCCTACCATAAAAAGTGTTTCTGAATCCTTTCAATTTTTTCTCTGAAAGTAGAGGGAATGTTGTACAAAGACATAATGTAGATAGGTAGATTTTGAAGAGTGCTTTTGATAAGTAGACATTTCCCAGCACTGGAAAGAATGGCTCCTTTCCATCCTACCAATTTCTTTTGGAATCTTTCCAGTAAGTCATTCCAAACTTTGTTTGAAACTTTTTAGTACCCAGGGGAAGCCCCAAATAAGTAGTGGGAAGCACATTGATTTTGCAACCCAATACTTTAGCAATTTTATTCTGCCTTTCCAAAGGAGTATTGAAAAAGAAGATGGAGCTTTTGTCAAAGTTGATCTCTTGTCCAGAAGTAGCCTCATAAAATTTCAAAATGGACTTGATCACCTTAGCTTCTAGAATAGATGCCACTAAGAGCAGGATAGTGTCATCCAAAATTGCTGATGAGAAGTTGTTTGATTCATAGATGTAGGTTTAGTGCCTTTTAGAAGACCATCTTTAACAGCTTTGGTAATTGTTCTGTTGAGGCTATCGACCAATAAAATAAAGAGAAGAGGGGATATAGGATCCCCCTGCCTTAGTCCCCTACTGCTGGTGAAGTACCCCATAGGTTCACCATTGACCACCATAGAGAATCTAGTTGTTGAAATGCAAGCTTTAATAACTCTTCTAAATTTGTCAAGAAATCCAAATTTGGCCAAAACTTTGTCAAGAAAAGCCCAGGAAACTTTATCGAAGGCTTTATTCATGTCAAGTTTAAGGACCATGCTAGCCTTTTTATTATTATCCATAGAGTGAATAATCTCATGAACCATGATCACACCATCTTGAATAATCCTCCCTCTGATGAACCCACTTTGTTGTTTTGAGATTAAATCATTCAAAATGACTGCTGCCATTTGGTGGCAATAATCTTAGTAAAAATTCTATAGACAACATTAACCAAGCTAATGGGTCTAAAATATTTGAAATATTTAGCATCCATTTTTTTGGAGCCAGCACTATGTGGGTATTATTAAGCTCTTTCAATAAATCTCTAGTTCTAAGAAATTCATTTACAACCCTTAGGAGATCGTCGAGAAAATTTCCCAAAAATTTTTGAAAAAAATTGACAGAGAAGCCATCAGGTCCTGGAGCCTTATCTCCTTCTAGAAAAAACACTTTCTAAAGCTCCTCCACAAGTAATAACTTTGGTAATATCTTTAAATCCCTGCTCCTCAATTTTATCATGGGATAGCTTCAAGCATAAAAGAGTCAGCCACATCATTAGTAGCACTCTTCTCATTCAACAATTTTTCATAGAATCTGAGAGCCTCTTCCTTGATGATCCATGGATATTTTATGATATTTCCATTGCCTTTGGATACTTGTAATCCTATTACATGCTCTATGCTTCAAAGTGGTCATATGAAATAATTTTGTTTTCTTTGCCCTCTTTCAGCCATATAGCCCTAGATTTAAGTCTCCATAGGGATTCTTCCCTGCTACAAACCATGTGCAACTCAAAGAGGATGTTTTTCTCACCAAATGATCCTCCCTAGATCTCCCCTGTAAGTTTATTTTGTTTTCCAGATCTTGGAGTCTCTATTTTAGCTCCTTTTTTTCACAAAAACATTCCAAAGACTTCTTTATTCCAGATTTTAACCTATTTTTAACATTTTTAAGCTTTTGAATGAGCCTATACTTGAGCAGTTCCTCCTCCCCCAAATCCACCAATCCTTGATCCTATCAAAGATGTCATCATGCTCCATCCACATCTTTTCAAATTTAAAGGAGCTTCTGGTAGGTTTAACCCAATTAACAAAATTTAAAATGATTGGATTGTGATCAGACCGATTTTGGGAAAAGATGTGAGATGAAAATCTTGATGAAGGATCCAACTAGCTGAGATAAGGGCTCGATCTAGTCTGACTTGAATCATATCCCTTCCCAACCCTCTTGGTTTTTCAAGTGTATTGATTTCCATGAAGGTCCACATCCATGAGATTTAGATCAGCCACAAAGTCAACAAAATCATCCATACCCTTAGAGAAAGAAGAGTTTCCCCCTTGTTTTTCTCTAGGATTTAAGGGGAATTGAAGTCCCCCATAATGAGCCAACTATCATTACTATGTTGAATTCTAAAAACCTTTAGATCTCTCCAGAGCTTCCTTCTTTCACTAACCGTATTGGGCGCGTAGATATTGGAAAGGATCCAAGTATTGTTATTATCAATGGCATGGAATTTAACAACAAGATGATTACTAGTTTCAGAGAGAATCATTACCAAGTGAAATGCTTCTTGTCCCAAAAGGTAGCCATACCACCTGAAGCTCCCTGAGAGTCCACGCATAACCATGTCGAATTTTCCCAAAAATTGCTTTTACAATTAGCAAGTATCTTAGAATTCATCTTTGTTTCTACAGAAGCAGAATGCCCGGTCTACTAGAAACTCTTAACTCTTTGATTATTCTTTGTTTAGAATTTCCATTCAGACCTCGAATGTTCCAAGAGATGATCTTCATCAAAAAGATAGAGGTAATGTAATTTCCTGATGTCTCAGTTGGCTTTGAGTACCATCAGCAATATCTTCTTCTGTTCTTTTGGTTCTTAGAGTCTTCTTAGAAGGTCTACCTCTTTTAGAGTTGCTTCCAAAATCCACTACTCTTCTAGTAGAAGATCTTGTAGTTTTGGATGTTGAAGCTCCCAGTTATCAATTTTCTTTTTCTTCTCATTATACAATGAATCTGGGATCTTCTCAAACCCCTTCAGTCTTTTCTTTTTTTCTAGATTTAACTTCTAGAAAACCATTGGGATCTGGATCTTCATCCTCCATCCTTTTTTCTTTGAGTGGCGTAACTTCCCCCTCCTCTTTCTCTCCCTTCTCATTGTCCAAGAGTTGTGAAGATGCTGAGTTAGAAAGGAAAAGGGGTTTCCATTTTTAGGAGAGCAGCTCTTTAATAGTGAAGAGTCCTCTTAAGTGAAGATTCGTAAATAGCCATTTCTTTTTCCTCATTTAGAACTTCCTCAATGGTACTTAGAGGATCAGGAAAGGCATTATCCATAGCTAATACTCTGGCACAGCTGTAATGTCCTTAACCCAAATCTCTTTCTGATCAACCTCCTTGGAAAGAAGATTTACTGTCATTATTTCAGCTAGTTCATCAACCTCCAGAAACACCTTCACAGATTTTGAGGATCTAAATTCTTCTGTGGAGGTTGGAAGACTCTATGAAGCACCCACCGTTGGGGTTTTGGGATGCCATAGCTTTCTACAAATCAGCGGTTTCCTGATTGGAGTTCTAAAACTCTTTTTTCCTTTCTTGTATTTCAGCTCTGGAAGGTGGAGGGGTAGCCCTTCCCCTACCCTTGGTCTTCATTCTTTCCTCCTCCTTGTTATCCAGCCAAGTTTCCTTCTTCTTTAGAGTCTCTCCACTAGGCTTATCAAGTTTTCCTATTTTTTCCTCTTGAGAGATCTCTTTATTAGGACATCTATTGGTAAAATGTCCTATTTTATGGCATTTTTACATCTCAGATGAAAAGTTTCATATTCAATATTTTGAGACCAACTACCATACTTGGAATGTAGAATGATTAGATTCGGTAGCTCCTGCTCCAATTCAGAAGAGATACAGAATCTAGCAAAAGCTAGTCTGGATCTATTCCTCGTAGGCCCATCCAGCCCAATCGGAGAACCGAGAGATTTGGCAATATTTAAAAGAATCTCATCATCCCAGAATTACAGGGGTAGCCCTAGAAGCCTACACCATATTGGAATGGTATGTATATTCTCAGTGCTAGGATCAAACCCAGGATACCATCATTTTAGAAAGAGACCCATATTACCCAACCACCATGGGCCTCCTAGAAGCACTGATTCCAAATCAGCCCCTTTGATTGAATTTGGCCAGGAAAAATCCCCTTGACATAGTGGTGATGCTCAGATCCCCTTTTGGTTGCCACTTTCTATAGGCCCATTTTCTAATGACATCGATATTAGGTCTAGAGCCGAGAAACTTACCTACAAGGGAAAGATTCGCTTTGTCCAAAGCCCGATGAAGACATCCATCTAGCACCTTCAGAGTAGGTCACACCTTCCTTGTCCTTCTCCCACATGAACTTGCCCCTTAGCTGGAGATTGTGGACCCACATTCTTGATCGGAGGGTTTTGCTGTAGCAATATCGTTTTCCAAGCTAAAGGTGTGGATTCCCACGTGGACTATGCTTGCGGCTTATCAACCGTCTGATCCAAGTCAGTATGCAACCCCTTCATAGTCAGATCTGAGTGAAAAAGTAGACATTCTGCAGCCAAAATAGTAGAAACAACGCTAATTGTTCCTCCATCGCTCGCTTCCTCCATCAACATAACTTTTGATGGGCATGTTGATCATCTAAAAAAATCAAGTTTTGGGATATAATTAGTGTTGAATGAGAATAATTGTGAGTTTTACCAAATAATCACTTGTTTGATTGGGGTATATGATTGGAGATGGAGAATTAAGATTGATCCCAAAAAGTAGAGGTCATCATGAATTGGCCAAGGCCTTCTAATGTGACTAAAATAATGAGCTTTGATAGTGTAGTTTAGTATTTGAGAAATATCATCAAGGATTTCTCTTATATAATCATAACTTTGCTTGCCATTGAATATTACAGTGACAATACTTCTACTTGTGGTAAAAAAAAAATGCATTTGATATGTGTTAGAGAAGCCAATGCTTCTCATCCCAGGATCACTCTAGCAGAATAAACATTACCACAACCATGAAGAGTACACAAAAATAAACTCAAAGCTACATAATAGAATGATGCAAGTGGTGTACATATAGGAGGAGGAAAGTGCAACTACCACCTAGATCAGTGGTGAATAACTCTCACTAACTAATACTAGAAGTAGAGATGACTCCACACAACTAGTAAGTTAACTCAACACAATTGGTAAGCTAACTCAACACAACTAGTACACCTAAGCAAGCTAACACAACAAGTGTAGAGCTAACATAAGTGTAATAATTATCCTAATAAACAAATAAAAGGATAAATAATAACCTACACTAACACCCCCATAAGCATAGCTTAGGTTTACGAGTAAAAGAAGGTGGGTCCCGACAACAAGGCTTGATTAGGTACCCACGTACAATAACTAGGAAAAAAGGACACCACAAGGTACCAAAATCCAGTAATAACAAAGTAGAGAGAGACAAAACCCACGCAAGGCATCTCGAGAAGCTTAGCTCAAATAAATTCATACAATGCTAAAGAATTTTGGTGTGCATTGTGGTCTAAATCCATTTCTCGATCACAAAACTCAAAAAAAAAATGACACTGGGCTTCACTAGAATAGCTCCATACAAGGAGAATGTCAATGGAGTGATGTCGAAAAGCGTAAAAAAACACCAAACATAATTTGATCAATTGTTACAAATAGGTGTGCCACGATCCAAGAACAATAACCAAGGCAAGGACACAAGATCCAAATAAATATGATTACCATGATCCAAGAACAATCAAGGCAATAAGGAAAAGACACAAGACCCAAAGAAGAAGGATCAACACAACACCCTCTCATACTATTGAATGGGTAGAATGATGCTACAAATCTGTATGAGTTTTCAAACAAATACTTGAACACCGACAAACTAACACTAGGCTTCACGAGAATATATCCCTCACAAGAGAGATTGCCAACATGTCTAAAAGTGTCGAAAATACATATACAAAATCTCTTAATGACAAGAAAGATAAACTACACTTGTTAAAGAAGAAAGGCTGAAAATATAGAGAATTACAATGTAGATGGTATAGAAAGTGGAGAAAAAGGCCCATTGGTGGAGGAGGAGCCACACGTGTAGAGTCCTCTCAACGAATGCCTATGTCGTCGCCACGAGTGATTAGAAATCCACCCAAAATTAACATATATGGATGAAGAATATGTTTGTATATGATTCGGTGTGAAATGCACAACATGGTTATACAAAGGAACATAATAGTATGTGTCGTCCATCATGTCTAATATCTTAAATCTTAGGTTTCTCAAGCTCAAATGAAGGTGTAAAACTCATGTGTAGCTCACGATCCTCGAAAAGAGTCAAGCGAACAAAAATAGGATCTTTTCAATGTGTGATCCCAATGAAATACATACTTGAAAACCAATATCATGGTGAGAATTCCACTTAACAGGCGGAATAGGGGAACGCAATACCCTTTGTGAATGTCCGCACAATACCTCCACTATTGAAACTCATAGAACGGTGCTTTGCGAGAACCAAATTCAGTGGTATGCTTCTTAAAAGATCCGGGTAAAGTGAGTAGAATGAGTTGATGTGGGATACATAGAAGTGTGTAACTTCAATAGGAACATATGTGGAAGAATATGCAATACTTGATCCTAATAGGCTTAGGAGCATCAGGAGCAGGAGAAAACTCAAGAACTGACAGATCAAGGTCAATGGGTACAAGAGCATCAACTATTAATGGAAAAATAACATGGGTATGAGACTCCAAAATATGAGGGTGATGTTGCAGGCTAGCAAGTTTTTGTTGTAGGGAGTGTATGAGATCATCTTTGCCATGAATGAGGGCTTGTAAAAGATAATTTTGCTTCTTGAGCAGTGATCTATTTTCTTCCACAAATTTTACTAGGTCCTCTTGAATGGAACAAACTTCAGTGAACAACATCTCATTCTCAGAATGCAAAGAAAATATGTCAAAGCAAGAATCCATGATACCCACAAAATACATAAAAATATTGGACATCGAGCTCTCACCGAAAATGTGTCCAAAACACAATGGGGTATTTTTTTCTTATATCCTAGCTCTAGATCAATACTATGCGAGAAATAAAGAAGAAAATTTATTTCTTGTGAGGGGGTTTTACCACCTAGCAATATGAGCCTCACCCTTGAGTCTTGACACTTGAGAACAAAAGAGCACTAGGAATATACTATGCGTGAGACAGACTGACAATGGACAAAAGAGAACACTTTTAAACGACTATCGAAAACATTACCACAATCTTGAAGAGTGCATATCAACTCAAAGCTACATAATAGAATGATGCTAAGTGGTGGACATATAGGAGGATAAAGTGCAACTACCACCTAGACCAGTGGTGAATAACTCTCACTAATCGATACTAGAAGTAGAGTTAACTCCACACAACGAGTAAGTTAACTCAACACAACGAGTAAGTTAACTCAATACAACTAGTACACCTAAGAAATATTTAAAAATAAGTATATAGCTAACATAAGTGTAATAATTATCCTAATAAACAAATAAAAGGGTAAATAATAATCTATACTAACAATATGTTTAGACATAATATTTTTATGCTACAATTTTATCTTTACCTAACTTTCACATTCCTTTTGACATGGAGAAAAATGTTGGTAGGTATGATATGGTGGTTGTCCTCCTCCAATAAGGCGGGCCTATATGTTACCATTCAAATTTATTTTACAGTGAAACCCTAAATTAATGTACATATAGTAAGGAATTGTATGGTTTTGTTCAAATGGTCTATAAATGGTAACATTATCTCTTGGGAAATAAAACTATTAACAATATGAATCACAAACCTCTCCAATATTTACAATAAAAAATCAAGCTTTATCAAGCTAGACTATATAAGTGGATGGATTTTTTTCTACAATTTCATCTAATTATCAAATATAAGAAAGGTGTGACTAAAGAACTAGTTAATATGTTATACATACCTCCATTATTTTTAGCCATGGGAGCCATAACTCTTCTTTATCCTTTTACGTGTGAGTCATAAATAGGAGGATATGATCATGATGTAGATTTTTTAGAGCCATTTATTTAAGAAAAAAAGACCCAAAATTATTGATTTGATTCAAGGGGGAATATTGACCTTTAAGATGGGTTGCTCTATAAGTTGGGTAAGTTTTTTGTGCATAAGGAGGTAATATTTTAACTAATGAGGAAGCACATACTTCAAAAGTTTCATAACATTTTTGTATTATAAATACTTCCCACATTTCCAAAGGTATTTTAATTATCCTTATTTGTAGGTTGAAGTTAGCAAGTTCATGAGAGATGTGTTGTATGTAGTCCAACTAAGCCTAGTAATATGAAAATAGGTTTATATATATAATTACCAGTTACTCCTAATCCATGGGAAAACATTTTCATGGACTTTTTAGACGATTTTCTTGTCAAGGAAGAGGCATGACTATCTCTTTGTGTTTTTGACCTATTTAATAAAATGAATATTCTTATTCCTAGTAAAAAGACCCTCAAAGGTTGTGATGCAACTGAGTTATTTTTTCTAATGTGGGTTCATTTAGGTTTGCCTTGTTCTACAAAGTTGGATTGGGAACAAATATTTGTTGGTATGTTTTTGGCCACATCATGGTAAAATTTTCATACCAAGTTCAAATGATCTACCCCTTTTCACCCACGAACCAATGGGAAGACATAATTTGTGAATAAAACCTTGGCATAACTCTTGAGAAGGTACACTAAAAGCATCTCAAGACATGGGATAAAAATTGGTGTATATTCAACATTCTTATAATAATCTAATGCTTATTTGTACTAGAAAAGCTTATTTTGAAACTTGTTTGGCTAATTATCTCTGTGTGTATTTGATTTTATTTCAAAGTGGTCACATGAATATAATTGGAAAGTTGATCTTGAGGTCCACAAAGCTAAAATGTTCATTGATAAAATTTAATATTCTACCTCCGTGAGAAAAAAAGAGGTTGGAAGAGTCTCAAGATAAGAAAAAAAGAAAGGCATTATTGACATAGGACTGAGCAAAATTTCCTTATTGGGGATAAGTTATGGTTGTACTTATGTAGAGAGAGACTCTTAGGTAAGTCTAAGAAGTTGAATCATTTTAGATATGGTCCATTTGAAATTCTAGAACTAGTTAGCAAGAATGAAATTTTAGATTTGATTTGCCTCCTTTAAGAAGATTTTTTTATTTGTTCAAATCATATCAAGTACGTGGCCAAAAATATTTTAAAAATTGATTGCTAAATAAATCCTACAAAATATTTTATATTTTTAGGTAAGTTACAAATTCACTCTGTCTTTATATAATTAACCTCTTAAAAATACATGTTTGGTCATTTTATATGTGATTTAGTTAAGTTTTTATAGGGAATATTTTACTAGTAGAAAAAAATGGAAAAATGTGGGATAGGATTATATGTTATGACAATATTCAATTATCAATTTTGAGAACCTAGATATTTCTGACCTTCCATGTTGGACAATGAAGATGAATGGTTGTTTCTACATTCAATTGAATACCTCACTTCTAGTAGTTAAATGAAATTGAAGGAAGATGTGGTTCCTCAAAATGATGAGATGGAAACACATAGAAGAGTGAAAAAACATTGAAATTTGGGTTAAAGGGACAACTACCCTTCGGTGCCAAATGGTATTCCAGAGAAGATGCGAGGAATAAATTTGTGCATATAGTTCCTAAAGCCTTTAGGGATGTAAACAACTCAAATTGGAAAGCTATTCAATCCACAATATGGATTGATGTTTCCACTATATTCCCTATTGTTGTAAATCATTCTTGAAATACACTCTCATCCTAATCATCCATACATAAATAATTTAAAGTAGAAATTTCAATATGGAAATAATCTAGACATCTCGTAGTATGATGATTTACTTAATTCTAGATCTCGTAATAAAGGTGTTTGTCATATATCGTGGGACTTTCATTATTCATAGGTGGCACTTATAAAACTATCCTAATGGTTGCATTACTACATGTATTTGCAAGATTAATGGCACAACCACCATGACAGCTATGGAACTACCCTAGTGGTTATGTAACCACCCCAATAGTTACATAGCCTTTGGTCTACATATAGTGGAACAATTTTTCCCCAATACATTAAATATGAGAATTGAATGATTACAAATTTTTTCACTTCCTAATGATGGCTTGGTTGAGATTTTGGGAGAATTATTGAGGGTATCATTACAAACTATGTAGAAGGTATATTGGATTAGAGAAGTAGTGAGAAGTTGTGAAATTAGATTCATATTATAGCTTTGTAAGTTTGAGTCTTTATTCATGCTTCTAAGGAGTGTTGTAATAGTTCAAGTAATTGTGTGCAAGATTAGTGTAGTATTTGATAGATCTATCCATGAAAGGTCATAAGCGGTAGTAAGTTGTACATTTGTGAACAACATAGTTGAAAGGGATTACATTTGACTCACCCAATGAGGATTTTATTGTATTGGGTTTTACAACATAAATATTTTGTGTTTGTTGTGTTTGTTCTTATGTATTGTTCTCAACGTTTAGAACTCAATACATTTTAATTCCAACAAAATAAATTTGTGTTTTAACAAGTAAACTGTTTAGAAAAATAATTTATTGATCATGTGTTAAGTTAGGGATTAATATAGGTTCTTCATTGATGAAACTTAATGTGGAATATCTACCTATTTTATGGATCATCAAGGCGTTGAAATATTTTCTCCACTTTTTATGTTTGAATGATATTTTTTATTAAAATTATAACTTAGCGTCATTTACAAGTTTATCCATAATCCACTACTAGGTGGTGTGTGGCATTTAGTAGTGTTTTTATGAAATACATTTTTATATAGTATTTAGTAGTGTTTATGAATGAGGGTTTTTGGAATAGTATAATCATTTCAAGATGGATTTAAGAGGCATATATAGAAATCATAATTTTACCAATAGAAATCAACCATTATGTTAGGAAGAGGTCTATTATGGTGTCACCCTTATTTGCACAAGGATCATGGTCTATTGGGGTTTATGTTTTATTTTAGATTAACACAATCAACCAATGTGGGATTATTTTTTGATGAATGAATATTTTTGTGTCATAGAGGTAATTTCAAGATGCACTAAAGAGTATATCCAAATTTAAATTTTGAGGCATGTATTTAGAGGTAATCGTATGTGCTTTTTTGAATTATAAAACTACAAAGGAGAAGAGAATAAGGTTGTACAAATATATGGGAAAGTCATTTTACATTAAAGTAAAATACATTTACCTATAGAGATATAATGTATAATTATGATTACACTTTAAAAACTAAAATGACATTTAATTAATAAATTATTTGCAGTTTGATAATTAATAGGATAAATTTTAGTCAACCATTATGAACATACATCGAGAATCAAAGGTTTTTTACTTACATATAATGAGAACCTAAATTGGTTGTAGAGACTTGAGAACTTTTCAATATCCATCAAAATCCTCTTTAAAATGTTGATTTACCTTGTTTGGAATATCAATTCGTACTTATGGTTCCACCAAATAACATTTATGGAAAACATCATATAGGAAAATTTTGATCTAATGAATTTATATTCTCTTAGGTTTAAGCCTTTGAAAACCTCGCTCGCTTTTTTAGAATTCAAGGTGTGCATCTCTAAAAATTTGATTTTTTCACAAAACCTTAATAGAGAAACTAGATTTGTGAAATGATGAGGAAAAGGATTTGTATTAACTCCCATGGTATACCTTATTTGTTATTTTGAAAGCGTGATAGATAGATAAATATAGAAATCCAAGTTTTCCTCATCTTTAATTACCCGAGGCAATCTTCAATATTCTAAGCTAAGCCACTTGGATTTTGATTGTGTTGAATTTGTTTGCCTCATGTTTCTCTTGTATGTTTGTATGAATAAAAATTATAGCTCTTACATTTGTAAGAGATCGGCTGGCTAGATAGCAATTAAGCCACTTTATCCTTCATTGCCAAATATATGAAGCATTTTGGTGACACCGCAATCAATTAAAGACTCTAAAACTGAGATTGAATTGAGTTTTTTTGAAATTAATGAATCTATGAATAAGTAGGGAAACAAATATTGTGTTTGGATACTTCCTCATGTAATGTGTGCAGTGGAGAAGATACATTCAAGTTATTGATCACCTTAAAGCTTAAATATGACTTAGATCCGGAAGAATCATTGTACTGTTTATTAAAATATCCTTAATTCTTTGGAGCACCGCACTATATATAAAACAAAGCGCCCATTAACATCACAAGAAATTGTCATATACGATTATGTGTCAACCCATAGTAGTAAAAGACATTAATATTATCTCGAAGAAATTCATTTACAAGTAAATTGGAACTAGATCAAGTATATCATTAGCATCTTTCAATTATAAAAGAATTCAACATTGATACAAATGTACAATTACTAGTCCATAAAACTATATAGCTTGATTAATAAAATGCATATTAACCAACCATAACACTTAGTAATCATGACATCGCTAGTATTTTATTATTTGATTCGTAAAGAGGCCCCCACTTTTTTTTCTTTTTGTTTTCTACACCCTTAAAAATAGATGTGTAGAATCAAAGGGCCCTTGATTCATTGGTAAAGTTGATTTGCTTTGAATAACTCCACCAGGGATCAAGTCTTGTTGAGTACAAAGCCTAGAGATACCCAACTTTTAAAGTCAAAACAGTTGAGGCCAGGATTGTGCCTTGGAATGGCGTGGATGCCCCTTACATGTAGTTGCTTGATTTCAACAATCTATGTAATCTAGTGCCCAGTTGAGTGCACTTCTCAATAATAAGTCATTTATAATTTTATTTTTGGTTAATGAGAGGAAGTCAAAATTAGTTTAATATTTGGAAATTGTGAAGTTCTAATACAAGGTGAACCCCTTATAATTTTTAAAAATTCGAATCAAGTCCTCAATACAAACAAAGGTAGTTAATATAGATAATCCAAAAATGAGTAAGAGATTGTGTCTGTACATCAAACCGCCAAGATTGGAGAATAATTAGAACTTATGTTATTGTTACTCACAATAACCTGTGCCTTTCATTTTATGATTTTTAGTTTGGTTGATCTTGTAGAAAAGAACCTTTAAATTGCAAATTGCAAAGTGATAGTTGGCTGATTTTTATTTATTTTTCACAATTGAATAATTAGCGAAATTAGATGTGCGTTTGCATGTAGAGTTATTACAGACCCGAAAATTAGATAATGCAAGTTTTACCTCAATATTTCATTCTGCAACCTTTGCTAATGTGCTCCCAGTGTTTACTGTAATCCATAATAGACATCTACACAAAATGTCAAAGCATAATCCTACTGTTATTACTAGAATGGTAGTTCTTGAATAGGATATGTCGATCCATTACAAAAACAATTAGAGGCAGATTTTTATTATATAGCGTAATTGATAATAGACATTTACGCAAAATGTTGATGGTAGCTCTTAAATATTATAATGGAGATCCATCAAAAAAATCAATCAAGATAGATTTTTATTATATTTCGTAGTCTATAATAGACATCTACACAAAATGTTGAAGCATACTCTTAATACTTATTAGAATGGTACATTGGTAACTCTTGAATATAATATGGAGATCCATTTTTTTTTAAACAATTGAAGGCAAATTTTTACTATATAGTATAATCTATAATAGACATCTACACTAAATGTTGAAGCATACTCTCAGTGTTTACTAGAATGGTAGCTCTTAAATAAAGTGTGGAGATCTATCAAAAAAACATCTAAGCTAAAGTTAAAGGAGATTGGATTAAATGCAAACTTTCAAAAAAAAAAAATTACAAAAATGAAAATCTAATAAAAATATTATCAAATTAAACGTTAACATCCCTCTCACAATTGCTAGTGTAAAGGAAAACTGCTTTACACAAGAGTCTCCAATATATTTATTTATTTTTAGTTTACATACCAACTCACTCTTTTACATTTTTCTCTTTTTACGCTCAAATTATTTTTAGGGAACTAAAATAAATAACACTAATAATTATCAATTGAATTGTAGTTTAATGATGAAGATGATCATGTAAAAAGTGTTACGCGAGACAAATTTAACTTAATAGATACCCCCTCAATCCTTCATACCAAACCAAACAAACAATTTGTACACCAATTCAATCAAAAAATAACACAATCCTTAGAAAAAAGCAAAGCAAAACTCACACCACTTCAAATCTTCATCTTCGAAGGTTCAACATTACCAAAGTAATTGCAGCACAAGAAACGGCCTGAAAAGATGGATTCCTTTTTCTGGTTTTGGAGGATCAAGGAAACGCCTGATGATTCTACAGAGAGATGCAAAGAAAGATGCACAGATAAAATAAACAGCTTTCATTGAACATCCGCAGAGACAATTCCAGAGAGCGTTTAAGAAGACTTCCATGAGAGGGATGCCCTTCCTGAAATCATCGAAAAAACCATTGAAGACGGGAGGAGATCCTTAATGAGGCAATCAACAAAATTCTTCATGGCTATGGGAAGAATTTCCCTCATATTATCAACAGGATCATTTTTCATTGTACACGGTGTTTCTTGGAAATCTTCAGGTGGGTCTCTTTCCCTCTGATTTTCATAGGGATAAAAAGCTTTGGCATCAGGAATCTCGCAGAGGCCATCGATAACACCATTTACAGCTGGAAATGAAAATTTCTGGAAGCTGTTATAAGGATTTTCTGCTGTTTTAAGCTGATCAGGTCAACACCAACCTGCCGGCTCTTTGATTATTATTTTTTAGGGGAGTGGCGACCTCTAATTTTACTCATACAAATCATTTTTTTCTTAAATAATAAATAAGTGTTTGTGTGGGGGCAAAGAGTTTGTGTATAGTTGACCTATAAGATGCTACTCAAAAACATTAGAATTTTTCTCGTGGGAAGTAGGTTGAGAAATTAAATTCATGTTCTTTTACTAGAACATCTAACTAGAATTGCACTCGAAGAGTGTAATGGAAACACTAAAGGAGATGTGTTAAAGAAGTTAAATTTGGGGAGAGTAACATTGTAGGAGGAAGAGAGGCAATGAAGAAAGGGTTTGATAGAGGAGAAGTTTCGGGGTGGAGGAAATGTTGAGGGGGACCAATGTGAAACTCTTCTTTCTTATGACGAGGCACATATGGACCAAGCTGTCATGTTTATCAATAGATTGAAGGAGAAAGGGGATGCAGACAATTAGTTATTTGCATTGTCGCGATGTCAAGTCTTATGATTTGTGGGTAGTTAGAATAAACATCAGTTTGAGGTTAATTCGTTTGTGCATGTCCCAGGGACACTTTAATGTAGGAATATGTGGAGTAGACTCATCATCCATTGTCGAGTCAATGAAATAGTTGAATTTGATAACCACTAAACATGGTCGGTCAGTGGTTTTGTACAATCTTTCAGAGACAATTATCTTATGGCATTCCCACACTTGCCCAAGCAACAAAAATAATACCCATAAGAGTTTTCATTTTGCATGTGTAGTTGACACCGCCTCCTCAAAACTCAAGGTTCTTAAAACTCATTAAATTTGAAACATTTTAATGTGTATCTATATCGGGGAAGGTTTTCACGACCACCACTCTTTCGCCGAATTTTCCACTACTAAAAATGTTATTGTCAAGGTTTGAACACCTAACCCGACACCGTGTCATCATTTCCCAACTCAAATGTCCACTTCCCTGACCTATGTTAGACACAACCATCGAGACTTAATGAGAAATTAATTTCAGCTGCAAATAAGAAATTAATGGCAGCCATAAAAATAAGAAAACCATATACCATACTACAACACCACTTGAACCTGGGGCTACGATTAACACTCATTACCATATGTAGTTAGCAAAGTGATGGCGACTTGATTTTCAAGGCGTGGTGTGAGATTGTGGATGATTTTTTCATATGCCCATGTACCCATATAAATATTTCATGTGTCCAAACCCACCCAAAACCAAAAACACCATGCAAAACACATAGGTACTTAATTAAAAGGGGAGGCGGAAAAATCAACAAAAATATATTTTTAGGTGATGTTATTTGTCATTTGTCATGGAGTTGAGCTTTGAGACAACAACGAGAAGCAATGAAGTTTTTACTTTTACAAATTTGGATACAACATAGAACACATGTTTCAACATTTATCAATTACACAAAAGAAAAATAGCCTTTGAAAATGATTAGTAGGGTCAACGGGATCAAGAAAGGAATGTGATAATTAGATTCAAATTTATTCAAAATAAATTAATGTGTGGAGTATATTTGGTTATTGGAAGCAAGTCCATCATGATGCAGATAACTTGCATGCACGGTGGAACTAAGGTGGCATTAGCAGCATGAACCTAATGAGTAAAATGTCAAAAGAAAAGCCAACCAAAATAGAGCAGAGCATGAGTATCATTTTTTTATGGAGATTAATGGAGCTTCATTCATGATGATATTGGCATTATCTCTCAATATTATTGTGATGGTGAAAAAGGCAGATGATCCTAATATCCTCTCTAACTTTGTGCCTAGTTTGGGAATGTAGATTTGAATGGAAATTTTTTCACGTTCAAAGGATTCGACATGTTAGGAATAACAATTTAACGAGGTAGGCGACAACAAAAGTGACAAAGGTTATTATGGTAGAGATTTTGGCTTTAACAAGACTCGGTGTATCAATGGTGGTGTTACAGACCCTGGCAGACAGTAAACCCTCCTCACACTCATCCACATGGATGGCTACAATGTGGACATGCATCAACATCCAAATGCATCGTATATTTCCACATCTTGAAAAGCATCGAATTATGCCCCCTATGATTCTAATGTGGAAAACATCTTTGGCGTAATAAAGGATGTCACAATTGACGCCTCATTCTTTGAAGAGTGGCTAGTAAAAGTGGTTTTATTCAATCAACTTCATGAGATGTCAATCATGATGAATTGTTTTTAAGTAGATAGTGGAAGAGTATTCTCTTTATTTTTCAACAAGTATTAGAGAGTTTCAAGGCAATAGGTAGAGGGTTTACGGACATCAAAACTTCGCAAGAAACAACTTTGTTGGGCCTTCCCTCCTTCCACTAGTCTTATAATTTTGGTCATTCACATGTTTCACATGTTTTAATCTGAAAGATACTTATAAAATTCTAAGATATTTGTCCTCTCCAATTGTTGGAGTGTGTGTTCACATTGTCTAGTGGTTTGGGATATTTCCCAACCAACTTGATTCTAGCCATGTTCACACCCACTTCTAGATTTAAGCTTGATTAGGGAGTTGTTATAGTTTGTTAGTTGTTGGGACGAATATCTTAATTTGCACACACATTGTTAGAGTTCAAATATTGTGTCCAACATTTTAAGGGTTTCATGCAACAAATTATTTTTGCATGAAATTAACCCAATTGCTTATCTTTTAGGCATTCTCATTGGCATAAAATAAGGGGGTTTTAGAGAGAGAATAATATGGCTTCTATATTCTCTTTGAGTCTACATAGCCTTTTTCTTTTTTGCTTTGAACATCAATAAAGATTATAAAGACCTTCTTCCATCTTTTCTTCTCGCATATGAGTGAGTGGTGCATCGGTTAAGACGTGTAGTCAAGATGTGCAAAGTCACGGGTTGGAAGCCTTTGAATCTTTATTCCAAACAACATATTTCCTAACTTGGCTTTCCCTCCATCTCGTGGGGTTTGGTTTCCTTTTACCTTGTAGAGCTAATTTTTCAAAAGGAGGTATTGTTAAAAGTTTTTATTTAATTTGGAGGAAATTTTTTTGTTAAAAAGGTTCATTTTTATAGGATTTTAAATAGGTTTGGACAAGTTTTTTTAAAGAAGAATATTGTAATTTTCTCTTAGGTAACATTTTTAAGGAGCCAAATTATTTTTAAAAATAAAATTCTAAAGGGGGTGGATTTTTCATCAAAAAGTAATTATTTGGTGATTTCAAATGGGTGATTTTTCTTGGCCGAGGTGCTACCCTCAACCCCACCAAATATCACGATAGGGAGAGCACCTAAGGAATTGCTGGACCCACAAGGGGCATTATCCTTCACCCCCGGGAGTTACTTCCTCAGAACCTCTACTTCCCGACCCATTTATATAGTACTTCTAGGTGTACCTCCTTCTAGCTATAATTATTCCTTTGTGTGTCAAAGACAAGAGGGTGATGTCCGTTCAGCAATAGGTCAAACCCCCTCATGTACAAACTTACTATTAACTGTGGTTTTTCAAAATTATGGCTTCCATCTTCACATTTTAGGAAGAAAACATGAAATCATTGAAACAAAATGCTCTTTTTTTTCTCTCTGCGTTTTGAGAAAAGATGTCCTCATTCACTCCTTGTAGTAAAAATTTTCTAGTTTGCAACATCACCCTCATATTGTGGACCTTCATACCCCTATCCCTTGTCCACTTACAGTTATTGCTCCCACATTCACTAACCTTTATTTGTCACAGTACTTAGCCTTCTTCTATTACTACCGATATTCCTATTTCATCATTTGTTAATATTCCATCCTAAGTGTCTCGGTTCTTTTGAGGAACATACTACTGTATTTGGTTCTCACATGCTCCATTTTATGGGATTTTCTAACGGAGGTATTGACAAACATTTACATAGTATTACTTCCTCAATTCAACCTATTAAGTGGCATGTTTACCATGACATTAATTATAAAGAAAGTAATTCATTGGGATCACTTGTTGATAGAGCTCCTATTTTTGTTTTCTCAACCTTTAGTGAGGATCGTGAGCTACACATGAGTTCCATCAAACCTTCACTCAGGCTTGAGGAACTTGAGATTACAATTCTCGAGACATTATCAACCTAGAACATATTTTGATGTTTCCTTCGCATGATCCAGATGTGCACTTTACACCAAATCAAATTGTAGAAATCCTCCTCAACCATCTATTTTCATTTAGGTGGATCTCTAATCACTTGTGGTGGAAATGTAAGCATTCATTTTGAGGGAACCATAGGTGTGGCACCTCCACCATTTAGCTTCTTCATTTGGATATTTCTCCTCCTACATTTTGATGCTCCTTTAGTGATTGAGCTACTTAGGAAGACATTTTTTTAGAGCATGAATATGTCATTTCACATATGGCATCTTTCATAGATTGACAACATTCTTGAATTCCATGTGTCACTTGGTGAGTTTTTTGATATATGGGATCATTTTGTAGTCACACTAAGAGCCATGGAGTTTTACTTCATGCCTATGTGCTCCATGATGATAACTTTCTAATTTTATTAGTTGCATGACTATCTCATTTCCACCATGTCCATCCTATTGAGATATTTTATGTTTTTATTATTTCGACACTTTTTGTAGGAATTTTGACAAGATCCTTTAGCTTTTTGTGAAGCATGTTCTCCTTCTAAAGAGTAGCTAGTCTGGTGAAGCCTATTGTCAACTTATTAGTGTTTGAGTAGTTGGAATTCTCCACTCATATATATTTGTAGCGTCTCTCCACCCATTAAATAGTATGGGAGAATGGTGTTGATCATTACTATATAGGTGTCTTGTCCTCGCTAGCCCTGGCACACCACATCTTCTAACAATACATCAAATTTAATTTGATGAACTATCGCACTATCGACACCATTGGAAATCTCCTTCGAGGGAACTATTCTTTTGAATTATAGTGTTAGTTATTTTTTATGTTTGATGAGTCAATCCACATCACAAAGTGCAAACCAAACATCTTCTTCAGTAAAGTGTATGAGTTATGATTCATGCTTCTTGGGATGCCTTGTAACATGATATTTTTTTCTCTAATTTGTTGCATTTAATAGTTTTTGGTGCCTTTTGGTGATACATTTCATCCATGGTAACTCTTTTTTCCTAGTTCTTTTGATCAATTTTTTTTTCTAAGTAAGCCTTATATAGAGTACCAGTTTCTCTTTGACTTGGCAGTACAATGACTTGACATTCGTGTTGATTAGCCTTTAAGAAATCCATATTCCATGCCCCATTTTTGCTATTATTCCCATCTTACTTTGTATTGAACTAATAGTAGTTTTATTATAAATAAAACTCTTATATGACTTAAAGATATGTTTTAGCATGTGTCTTGGTTATTTTCTATCTTATATATGCTTTCTTTAATCGTTCATATAAATTGGTTTTTGGTGTTAACATATGTAAATAAAATGAATCACATAGCCAAGCACAAGTTTCACATAGCCAAGCGTGGACTCACATAGCTAAGTGCAAGTCTCACCCAATCGAACAGGATCCACAAAATTCATGGAACTTCCTAGTCAAAGATCAATTCCATAACGGAACCCGATCTCGCTTAGGTGGCAACCAATTATTTTTTCATAAAGATCACTTAAGTTGACATGATTCATGAAATGCATTAAAGATCCAACCTGAAATAAATAGTCCTTATTTTATGGGATCCTCATTTTATGCGAGAATGTGATTACTTAAGTTTGTCTAAACTTTTAAAGATTTCCACATCCAGTCAAATACTATTTACATAACTCCTCCATCAAGAACACAAGTTCAATGGGAAATCTGCATGCACATATGTACATCGACTTGGCATTACTAGTTATATGATTTTTCTACTATAAACCGGTTTAGTTAACTTCTGCATATAATTCAAAATAATAAGTTCTATTAAAAAGGAAACTGAACTCCGCGTAATATATAAGGAGAGATCATTATAGAATAAATGTTTTTATTTTTAAAAAAAAATAGGAAGTGCATTATAAGACAAACCATTGATAAATAAAGAACATAATTCTAGAATCAACTATGTTTTCTTGAGTAAGACATTGCAACTGAAGCATGAGGGAAGGAGCAAGGGCCACTCCTCCCCAATGTGAAGGGAAGTTTTGTTCATTTATTTTTAATCTATTTTAGTTTATTTTCTTACCAACATTACTATGTTTCAATTATTCAAACTATAATTTCATTTATGTATGTTTCAATTCTTCATAGTCATAGAATTATAAGCATTTTCCTCTATTTTCTTTTATCAATTCCAATAATTTCAAGTTATATTCTTTAGTTATATCATTTTTTATTTTTCATTTAATTAAGTTACATGCTCAATACGTTCTAAACCGTACACTCTCATCCTAATCATCAATACAAATAATTTAAAATAGAAAAGTCAATATGGAAATAATATGGACATCTCGTAGTATGATGGATTTACTAAATTTTAGATCTCATAATAAAGGTATGTCATAGATCATGGCACCATCATTATTCATAGGCGAACTTGCAAAACTATCATAACAGCTTGCATTAATACATGTATTTATAATATTTAATGGCACAACCACTATGGCAACTATGGAACTACCCCGAATTGTGCAACCACCCTAATGGTTACATAATCTTTGGTCTACATACACCAACACTTTTTCCCCAATATGAGAAGTGAATGGTTACAATTTTTTCAATTCCTAATAATGGCTTGGTTGAGCTTTTGGGAGAATTCTTAAGTGAGGGCATAATTACAAACCATGTAGAAGGTATATTAGATTAGAGAAGTTGGTGAGAAGTTGTGAAGTTGGATTCACATTGCAACTTTGTAAATTTGAATCGTGTTCATGTTATCTTCATTGTTTCTTAATTTGTTAGTTTTTTTTAGTGTTGGATGGTTCTAAGGAGTGTTGTAATAGTTCAAGAAATTGTGTGCAAGATTAGTGTAGTATTTTTAGGTCTATCCATGAAAGGGCATAAGTTGCATTAAGTTTTATTTGTGAACATCATAGTGGAAAGGGGATTACATTTGAATCACCCATTGACAATTTTATTGTATTGGGTTTTACAACATAAATATAATGTGTTTATTGTGTTGGTTATATTGCTCTTATATTGTTTTCAATGTTTAGAACTCTATACATTTTAATTCCAAGAAAATAAATCTTTGTTTTAACAAATAAATTGGTTTACAAAAATAATTTATTAATCACTTATTGAGTTAGAAATTAATATAGGATTTGTGTTGATGAAACTTAATGTGGAATATCTACTTGGTTTATTGATCATCAAGCCATTGAAACATTTGTCTCTAGATTGTTCTATTTGAATGATATTTTTATAAAAATTAGAATTTAGTATCATTTACAAGTTTATCCAAAATGCACTACTAAGTGGTGTGTGGCATTTAGTAGTGTTTTATGAAAGATAATTTTTATAGTATTTAGTAATTTTTATGAATGAAATTTTTGGAATAGTATAAACATTTCCAAGATGGATTGAAGAGGCATATCTAGAAGTCATACTTTTACTAATAGAAATCAACTATTATGTTAGGAAGAGGGTCGCTTCTATTATGGTGTCACCCTTCTTTTTAGCACAAATATCATGGTATATTGGGGTTTATATGTATTTTTAAATTACACTATAAAGCAATGTGGGATATATTTTTGATTGAATGAATATTTTTAGTGTCATAGAGGCAATTTCAATCCAAAATTGAGTTTTAAGGCCCGTATTTCTAGGTAATTGTATGTGATTTTTGAATTATAAAACTACAAAGGAGAAGAGAGGAAGGTCAAGTAAGAAAACATATTCATCCGCAACTATTCAACCATTAAGTTAATAAGAGCTCCACTTCATTGTGATGTCACCCATATTCGTATAAGAATCATTGTACAAATATATGGGAAAGTCAGTTTACATTAAAATACAATACATTCACCCATAGACATATAATGTATAATTATGATTACACTTTAAAAAGTAAAATGAGATTTAATTGCTAAATTATTTGCAGCTTAGTAATTGATAGGATAATTTGTATTCAACCATGTGAACATACATTAGAATCAAGGTTATTTTACTTACATATAATGAGAACCTAAATAAATACCAAAGACTTGAGAACTTTTCTATATCTGTCAATACCCTCTCAAAATATTAATGCACCTTGTTTGGAATGCCAATTCATTCTTATGGGTCCACCAAGTAACATATATGGAAAACATCATATAGGAAAATTATGATCTTGAGAAACTATAGTGTGTTAGGTTTAAGACTTTAAAAACCTCACTAGATTTTTTTAGAATTCAATGTGCATCTCTAAGAATTTGATCTTCTTCCTCAAAACCTTAGTACAAAAATTAGGTTTGCGAAATGATGAGGAGAAGGATTTTGTTAACTCCCATGGTATACCTTATTTTTATTTTTGAAAGTGCGATAGATAGACAAATATAGAAATCCAAGTTTTCCTCATCTCTTACTACATGAGGCAATCTTCAATCTTCTAAGCTAAGCCACTTGGATTTTGATTGTGTTGTGTGTGTTTGCCTCATGTTTCTCTTGTATGTATGTATGAATAAAAATTATAGATTATCTCTTACACTTGTAAGAGATCCAACACTAGATAGCATTTAAGCCACATTATCCTTCATTGCCAACTATATGATGCATTTTTTTGCGGCACCACAATCAATTAAATAATTTGAAACTAAGATTGAATTGATGAATCTATGAATAAAAAGGAAACAAATATTGCGTTTGGATACTTGACTCGTGTGATGTGTGCAAAGTGGAGAAGGTCACCGTAAAGCTTAAATATGACTTAGATCCGGAAGAATCATTGTATTGTTTCTTAAAATATTTTTCACTCTTTAGAGCACTACACTATATGTAAAACATATTGCCCATTAACATCATAAAAAATTATGTAGGATTATGTGTCAACCCATGGTAATGCAAGACATTAATATTATACCTAAAGAAACTCATTTACAAATAAATTGAAACTAGATCAAATAAATAGATCATTGGCATTTTTCAATTATAAAAGAATTCAACATCGACACAAATGTACAATTGCTAGTCCATAAAACTATATAGCTTACTTAATAAAATGCATATCCACCAACCATGACACTTAGTAATCGTGTCATCACTAGTACTTTATTACTTGACACTAAAGAGGCCCTCTCTCTCTTCTCTGTTTTTTTGGTCTAATACACCCTTCAAGATAGATGTGTGTAACTAATTATTACACTGTAATTCATTTATTAAAAAAATTGGTTGATGAGAGGAATTCAAAAGTTAGTTTAGTATTTTGAAATTGCGAAGTTCTAATACAGAATGAACTTCCTATATTTTCTATAAAAAAATTGGAATCATGTCCTCAATACAAATAAAAGTAATTAATATAATTAATATAGATAATTGTCAAATGATTAGGAGATTGTGTCAAACCACCAAGATGGAGAACAATTAAAACTTATGTTATCGTTTCTCACAATAACCAAGCCTTTCATTTTACGATTTTTAGGTTGGTTGATGTTGTAGAAAAGAACCTAGTTATTGCAAATTGCAAAGTGATAGTTGGCTGATTTTAATCTATATTTAATAATTGAATAATTAGTTGAATTAGATGTGTATTTGAATTTAGAAGTATTCAACAGTCTTAAAATTTAGATAATGCAAGTTTTATTTCTTTTAGGATTTCTACACCCTCAATATTTCATTCGGTAACAAGGATCAAATTTGAAGTCGTCAATGCCCTTCAAACGTATTTTAGCTTGTCATAGAAGGTGATTAAAAATTTACACTTAAAAAAATGAATTTTAAAATTACACTTCAATACTAAAAGGCATTAAAATATTATAAATTTTCATTAGAAGGGCCAACTAAAAATAACTTGTCATGTAATTTGTTTAGTAAATTAAGTTTTATAATTTGCTAAATTGATTTTAATAAATAAAATATTATATAATAATTAGAGCAACAAACTTCATGCTTGCTAGCTTTCTATTTTCTATATTAAAAAAATCTTCACTCATTTCAAACAAATTATTCACAAAATCACTAGGAAAAAGGATAAATATCTAGAATATAAGAAATTACCTTGCTCTTTCTATTTTAAAAAAAAAAACCATGTTTTGTTTTAGCTTTTGCTAGCTTGTAAATCTTGTTTGGAATTCCTTCTTTCTATTTTCAACATAGCGATATTTTGCTATAGCTTTTGCTATCTTGTAAATCATGTTTGGAATTCCCTTATTTATTTTGTAAATTGGTCATTTAAATTATTTACCTTGATTATTTAGTTTAAATAACTTTCAAAATTATTATTAGATGTTATATACTTAATAATTTTGGCAATTTTCATATTTATTTTATTTAAATTAATCGGAGATATATCGAAAGGAAATTAAAGTTTTCATTTTTCTATCAAGGTAACGTATTGTTTAATTTGTCATTTACAAAGGGTAAAGCTTAATCTAGATTGTCAAATCAAAATATGGGGAGCCCTTCAAATTTGTTCGGCAACCTCGCTAACGTGCTCCACTATTTATCAGAATCCATAATAGACATGTACACAAAATGTCAAAGCATAATCCCATTGTTACTAGAATGGTAGTTCTTGTCACTTGAATAGGATATGGAGATCCATTAAAAACAATTGAAGGCGTTTTTATTATATATAGTGTAGTTGATAATGGACATTTACGCAAAATGTTGATGGTAGCTCTTAAACATTATATGGAGATCTATCAAAAACAATCGAAGGTATATTTTTATTATATATCGTAGTCTAATCTACACAAAATGTCAAAGCATACTCTTAATGCTTATTAGAATGGTAATTCTTGAATATGATATGAAGATCCATAAAAAAGAGATTGAAGGCAGGTTTTTACTATATATCAGTAATCTGTAATCAACATCTACGCTAAATTTTGAAGCATACTTTGAGTGCTTACTAGAATGGTAGTTCTTAAGTAAGATGTGGAGATCCATAAAAAAACATTTAGAGGTAGATTTTTACTATATATGTAGTTCATAATAGACACCTATGTAAAATGTCAAAGTATATACATGGCTTCATGAAAAGAAGAATAAGTATTTGGCATGTTTGAAATTGAATTCTAAAATTTTAATAAGATATCATTGGAAATGCTTTTATTAACATAACAAAAATCACAACACATCTAAAAAAACTAACATATTAGAAACAAAACCGAAAAAATAAAAAATAACAACCGCTTATAGTGTTAATGTGCTAAATAGTGGGTTCTCTTTACAAGTATTATTATTACTAACAATTTGTAAGGAAAATGTCGTGATTATTTATAAAAATAATTTGAGTAATGACTAAAATCACACAAGTGAAATTATATTATCTTCGAAATAAGAAGCAAAACTATAAACTTAGTATTGGTAAAATTTATAATGGTATCAAAGAAAACATTGCTAGATTTAAACCCCAAGAACAAGAGATATTCAAAGAATGAAGAATACATCTTATCCAATCGCGATTGAAACTATCAACAATCGGAGCAATCTTGGGAATAGATTGATAGATCTTCGATCAAATGGCATCCTCCCGATTTTAATTGGTATAAGTTGAACTTTGATGGGGCCTCTAAGGGAAACCCCGGGATAAAGCGGGCAGAGGAGGAGCGATACAGATCATAAAGGTAATATGATTGTCAGTGTATGCTAGAAAATGGGAATTCAAACTAATCATTTTACCGAAGCATTATCTCGCACTATGGGGCCTCGAGAATGCCCAGGACTTAAAATATTCGTAACCTCATTATTAAAGGGGACTCCTTGAATATCATCAATCTTCTTAAATGTGCTCATCTCCTAGTTGGAGCATTAAGGATTTTATCTCAGAGTCCATAAGTATTAGTCATACTTTCAATAACATCAGGATCATGCATACTTACAGGGAGGGTAATAAATTGGTGGATGCGCTGGCTAATTATGGCATTAATGTTAACCTCACTATTTGGGATAATAATAGCATCCCTAAGCAGCTCCACAACAGCATTCATGCGGATTTCTATACGCAAGCAATATCTAGAGCTGAGTCATGATCTTTGGGTGTGGATCAGATCAATAATACTCCCACACGTGTTGACTTAAAGAATATGATGATGCAAATCATGTCAAATAAACATGTTAGTGTGAAATATATGGGGAACTCCAAGTGGAGTTACATTGATTTGAAAATCGCGCATGCGGCTGCATGCATGCATCAAGCTAAAACTGGATACAAAGCTCCACGGAAACCGAAGACGCAGAGTAATGTGATTGATGACAGTGAGCAAAGCTATTCCACATGCAATTTTCCACAGCTCGATCAGCGAGACACGTAGCCGTTCGTGGGAAAAGCAATGGCTCTCATTTCCAATCTTGTGCGGATTACAATAGCAAGAAGCGGACGGGTTTCAGCGCTCACAAGAATTTGGGAATTTGTTGCAATCAGTTAAGCATGAGAAGATGGGGGGACCTCCCTGCCAAATTGAGCCAAGTGCGGACCCGGACTGGAAGGATAATATTGAGCTATGGAGCATTCTCAGCAAGGGTGGCATCACCAACTTCATGGAGAAGGTTCAGGGGCATGATCAAAGCATTTCTGTGCGTTTTGCAAAGGAATGGAAGGAGCGGACTGTTGATTATGGGGGGTAGAAGATCTTGGTCAATGAAGAACTTATTGCTGAAGCGACCGGCCTTAGTTTGGAGGGCTACCATTTCTTTAACAAAAGGGTTGACAGAGATGTTGAAGAGAGGAGATTTGTGGAAGGATCTGAGAAGCTAATCTATGTTACAGCGGGCCTGCTTGTTAGCTCGATTCCTCCGCCCTATGATGAGGTTACTCGCATGATGATACGGTTCATCTCCTTGGAAGGTAGGTTTGTCACTATTCCTGCTAAGCATCTTATCTTTCTTAACCACTTCCGTAGGAATCGCTTGGTTTGTTTTCCCCATTACTTGTTGAACTCTCTTGAACGCTCCATTTTGGAGTTTCAGAAGCATACCTAGGTGGTTCCCTTACACCAAGGGCTTATTTTGTTGCTTCATAAATGTTGTCTTCTTAAGTACCCTGGTCTTCCATCCTCTCCTAGCTCGGTTCCCCCTCGCCGAGTTCCGCTCGTCAGCCCCGCTTCTCCATCCGCCCCGCCACCACCGCAGCCACCCCGCCGGTAGTCCAAGCTTCTCCTTCCATTCCCCCTACTGCTGCTCCCACCACCCACCTCGCCTCCACCTCAAAAAGACCAGTTACCAGGGCTTCTAGAAAGCTTAACCTTGAGACTCTTGCTGTGGAGAAGGGGCCTCATGAAATTGAAATTGCACATGACCTTCTGAATATTAGCAGTGCCAGTCCCCGGGATGTGCATATGGAAAGTTCTTCAAAAAGGTTGGATGCCTTAGAGGCTGATATGAAACTGCTGAAGGATGAGGTTAAGAACTTGGCTAAACAGAAAGGCAAGAGAAAAAAGGAGGAGGAGGGGGATATTGATAGCAGCCAGATTGATGATATCTACAAGAAGCTGAACTCCTTAGACTCCCATTTAGGGAAGGCCAAAACTCGACATGATTACAACATGGCCATCTTTAGGGTGATTGAGGAGTTCATTGAGCAACATGTCAAAAGTGTCTCCAACCTCAGCGGTGTTCCGGCTACACTTTGGGGTAACGAAAAGGAAAGCAAAAGGACCATTGAGCAGCTGGATAATACTGATGCTGCCCACATGACAACTTTGGGTATGTTCCACTCCCGGGAAGAATATCAAGACCAAAGATTGACAAAGTCGCCAAAAAGTAGTGTAGATGCGCACGCTGCTTGTATGTTTTTATGCTTTTTTAGCGGTCTCTCTACTACTTTTTGCAAGTATTTTTGTTGTTTTGTCTCATTTGGGTAGTCAAGTTTCAGGGGCTACTTGAGCTTCATTGTAACATTTGGATTTTGATCCTTCTCTCTCTCGGTTCACTTTCCTATCTCGGCTCCTAGGCCATCTTTGTACTCAAGGGTATAGTCCCTTTCAAAAAACTATTTGCCAATAATTAAAAAAAAAAAAAAAAATCACACAAGTGAAAATCCAATAAAAACATTAACATCCCTCTCACAATTGCTAGTGTAAAAGGAAATTGCTTTACACACGAGAGTCCAATATATTTGTTACATTCAAACTATTTTCACTAAAATAAAATAACGCTAGTAATTATCAAGTGGGTTGTAGTCTAATGGTGAGAATGATCATGTAAAAGGTGTTGCGCTCCTTATTGTCCACTACTAAATACAAATCTCATAATCGTTACATAAACAAATTTAACTTAATAGATACCCTCAATCCTTAATACCAAAACAAACAATCAATACAAAGACAAGAAACAACGGCCATAATTGCACCGAAGGTATGGGTTCATTTTTTCATGTTTGGAGGAGCTTAAAAATGAAGAATACCAAAATATGGTGAAAATGGAAGGCTTTTTAAGGTGACCAGTCAACACCAACTTGCCATCTCTTGGAGTCACACTAATAGATTATTATTTTTGGGGAAGTGGGGACATCTAATTTTACTCATTCAAATCATTTTTCCTTAAATAGTAAATAAATGTTTGTATGGGGGCAAAGAGTTTGTGTATAGTTGACCTATAAGATGTTACACCAAAAACATTAGACTTTTTCTTGTTGGCAAGTAGGTTGAGAAATTGAATTCATGTTCTTTTACTAGAACATATAACTAGCAATCACACCCGATCAAAGTGTAATGGAGACGGTAGAAAGGGGATGCATTATAAAAGTTAAACTTGATGGAGAGAAACATTGTAGGAGGAAGAGGGTTGATGAAGAAGGGTTTTGATAGAGGGGAAGTTCGGATGGGAGAAATTTTGGGGGAACCAATACGAAACTCTTCATTCTTATGACTAGGCACATATGGACCAACTTTCATTTTTTATCAATAGTTTGAAGGAGAAAGGGGGTGTGGTGCAATTTGTTGTTTTTATTGTTGTAATGTCGATATTATGATTTTGGGTAGTTAGAATAAACGTCAATTTTAGGGATTTCATTTGCACGTGTCCCAAAATAGTTTAGAGGTAGGGATATGTGGAGTATAAATGACATCCCATGTCGAGTTAATGTAATAGTTGAATTTGATAACCAAAAACATGGTCGGTCGAGTGGTTTTGTGCAATATTTGTAGACAAGTATCTTAGGTCATTCCCCATGTTTGCCTAGGCAACAACAAATATTACTCATAAGAGTTTCTATCATTGCGGATGTGTAGTTAAACCGCCTCCTCAAAACTCAAGGTTCTTAACACTCATTAAATTTGAAGCATTTTAATGTGCATCTATGTCATGGAAGGTTTTCACAACCACCACTCTTTCGCCGAATTTTTCACTACTAAAAATGTTATCGTCAATGTTTGAACACCTAACTCAACACTATGTCATCCATTTCCTCGACTCAACTATCCACTTCTCCGATGTATGTTAGACACAACCATCAAGACTTAAGAGAAAGTGATTTCAGCTACAAATAATAAATTAATGGCAATCACAAAAATAACAAAACCCTATACCATACTACAACACACTTAAACCCCTATGATTAACACTCATTACCATAGTTTGTAGTGATGACTTGATTTTCCAAGAAGGTGAGATTGTGGTTGTTTTTTTCATATGCACATGTACCTGTATAAATATTTCCCTTGTCTAAAACCCACCCAAAACCAAAACTCCATGCAAAACACATAGGTACTTAATCATAAGTGGAGGCAGAAAAATCAATAAAGATATTTTTGTTTTAGGTGATGTTATTTGTCACTTGTCATGGTGTTGAGCTTTGAGATGACAATGAGAAGAAATGAATTTTTTACATTTACAAATTGGAATACAACATAGAACACATGTTCAATCATTTATCAATCGCATACCAACAAAATAATTTTGAAAAATATTAGTAGGGTCAACAGGATCATGAAAGGAATTTTCTAATTAGATTCTAATTTATTCAAAATAAATCAATGTGTGGATTATATTTGGTGTAGGAAGCAAGCTCATCATGATGCAGATAACCCGCATGCACAAAGTGGGACTCTTGTGGCACCGACAACAATGAACCCAATGAGTAAAATGTCAAAAGAAAAGGTGACAAAAATAGAGCAAAGCATGAGTATAAATACATTTTATAAAGATTAATGGAGTGTGGTTCATGATGATATGACATTGTCTCTCTTTATTATTGCGATGGTAAAAAGGGTAGTTGAACCTAATATGCTCTCTAAATTTGTGCCTAGCTTGGGGAATGCAAATTGGATGGAAATTTCTTCACATTTAAAGGATTATGAAGGTTAGGAACAATAATTTTATGAGGTAGGTGAAAATAAAAGTGACAAAGGCCGTTATGGTAGAGATTTTGGCTCTAACACGAATTGGTGTATCGATGGTAGTGTTATATTCTTGGAAGATAATAAACCCTCATCACACTCATCCACCTAGATGACTATAATGTGGCCATACATCGACAACCAAATGCATCACATATTTCCACATTTTGAAAAGCATCATAATTATGTCCCCGTGATTCTAATGTGGAAAACATCTTTGGTGTAATAAAGGATGTCACAATTGATGCCTCACACTTCTTTGAATAGTAGCTGGTAAAAGTGGTTTTATTCAATCAACTTCATGAGATGTCAATCACAATGATTTTTTCAAGTAGATAGTGGAAGAGTATTATTTTTATTTTAAAAAAAGCATTATAGGTTTCAGGACATCAAAACTTGTAAGAAATCACTTTTGGGCCTTCCTCCTTCCACCAGCCTTATAATTTGACTATCATTCACATGTTTTTCATGTTTTAATCTAAAAGATACTTATAAAATTATCATATATTTGTCCTCTCCAACTATTGGAGTGTTTTTCACATTATTTATTGGTTTGAGATATTTCCCAACCAACTTGATTCTAGCCATGTTCACACCCACTTCTATATTAAAGCTTAATTAGGGAGTTGTTATAGTTTGTTAGTTATTGAACGAATATCTTAATTTGTACACACATTGTTAGTGTTCAAATATTGTGTCCAACGCATTATTGGTTTCATGCGACAAATTATTTTTGCATGAAGTTCTCTCCTGCCTATCTCGTAGCACTTTCATTGGCATCAAATAAGGGGGTCAGTAAAAAGACAAGACTAGGGCTTGATATTCACTTTGAGTCTACATAGTTTTTTTCTTTTTTTCTTTTTGCTTTGAACATCAATAAAGGTTATAAATACTTTCTTCCATCCTTTCTCGCATATGAGTGAGTGGTGCATCGGTTAAGACATGTAGTTGACGTGTGCAAAGTCACGGGTTGGAAAACCTTTGAATCTTTATTCCACAAAACATGTCTCCTAACTTGGCTTGCCCTCCATCTCATGGAGGTCGGTTTCCTTTTAGCTCATAGAGTTATTTTTTAAAATAGGTATTGTTATAAGTTTTTTTAATTTATTTTGGAGGAATGTTTTTGTTAAAAAGGTTAATTTTTACAGGATTTTAAAAAGGATTTTGACAAGTTTTATTTTTAAAAGAAGAATATTGTAATTTTCTCCAAAGCAACATTTTTAAGGAGCCAAATTATTGTCAAAAGAGCTAAGTGTAGCATGTAAAATTCAAAAAAATTGTCATGACAACCTAATCCTCATTTGAAAATCCCTCTCCTAGTTAATGTAAACTTGTCCTCCAAAAAACTCAATTATTGTGTTATCCCTATAATGTCTAGGAGGAATTTTATAATGTGGTTTTAAAGTGTGTTTCATGTGTAGGGGATGTTATTCAAGTTTATTCATGAATATTTGGAGATCCATGAGAAGATAAGTACTTTCGGAGGCTCCAAAAGGGTTATTTTTATCCTTTTGCACTAGGTGAGCACCCTCTGAGAACAAACAAGGAAATGTTAAAGCATCCCAGAAGTTTTTGGCAGAGGTACGCAATCATCCAAGGTATTTTATGAAATTTCTGCAAGAAAAATCAAGTATAAGAACAATTTATGTAATACCAATCTATTTATAGTAAGGTATAAGGAAATGAAAATAATGAAAAAGCTACTTGGCTTGTTTCGGACATATCAGAGCCTCGAAATGAATTGGAAATAAATCAGATACTCATTGGAAATATATTGATGTCTACTTTATTGTGTAAAATTTTCAAGGGATTTCGAGGAGCATATTTTCAGATATGGGCCCGGTGAGTGTGAACAAAGACCTTCGATCTTGGGTGGGATTCAACTAAAGATTATGGGAGTTACAAGGAGATTTATAAGATAATTCAAATTACAAATTAAATAAAATATGACCCTCTACATTTTTCATAGGTTTAGCTAGACAATAAAATATATTCTTCATTAGTGGCAGCTTGAACCTTCCGGGAATCGCCCATGACCAAAATTGAAAATGGGCCTAAATTTTTAAAAAGAAGCATATTCAAGGTATTATAATGGTGTAAATGTATTTCTTAGGTGTTTTCCACTCAAAATGATTAAATTTTGTGGAAGTTCAATGAGATAAGTTATTTTATGTAGGTGATCATGTGCAACAAGATCCAAACAACAATATGTAGAATTAAAAATATGCTTTGGAGTACAATTCTATTTCCAATTCAAATGTGCATGATTCTTCCCCATGTATTTGCACTAGGGGAAATGTTAGAAAATAATTGGTCAAGTGCTCACATTATTTTAGTATTGGAAATTATATTATCTTGGTTAATATAATAGTATGTGTTTGAAGTAATAATTTACGTAACATTAAATGTAATTGAAGTAATTGATTATGTAACTAAATTGTTTAATAAACAACTCATATTAATAATGGTGGTGGTTAAAACCACTCACGTATAATAATTATGAGTTTTTATAATAGGAAAATAGGAGACCTAATTTCTAGGTGACTCTCTACCTCTATATTTGTAACCTCCATTTAATTCTAATCATATCTAGTTAACTACATGTATATTGTGTGTTAAATCTGATCCAAAACTATAGTGTATGTGTTACAACCCTTTCATGGGAGAGATATCTAGAGGAAAAAAATTTCTCTCTTGAATGGAAATTTTTGCTCTACCACTATTGAACTCATTATCCGTATGAAGATGGAGAGTATGTCCAAGAAAAACAATGACCTTTCTAGGTGTTGTATTTTATGCCTCCCTTTCAATAGAAATTTGCTAATAATAATAACTTTATTTCCCTCAAATATCTTGATGATGAGGGATCCATGCACCTTAATGTTTCCCAATGATTTTCTACACTTGGAATGTATGTGACCTCACTAAATTGACCCACCGGTATATGGTAAGGAAAATTTGTCTTAAATTTTGCAATATGGAAGTTTTGTGCATGCAAGAAGTTAATTTTTTTTGGTTTCTTTTCCACTCTACTACTCACACTATTTGGAAAAATGTTATTTTATAGATGTCCAATTGTGAGCCTAGCCATGGAGGGGTCATCACATTGCTTGCATGAGATATTTATCATAATATCATCTCGTGGGGCTTTGATACCACCCATCGAATGATATGGACCCTATTTGATTTTGATAGGCCTATCCTTGGGTTAGAAAAGCTATATGCCTCCAATGACACTATTTAATGGTAGATTTTTTGGCATTTTCATGTACACTCCTCCCGATGCCCATTGTATTATATGCAAGTATTTTAATATGGTTGAGTCTAATGAAGGTATGGAAGGTCTCATGCAATAAAGTGGTGTGTACAAGAGACCAAGAATCCTTGTTCAATATGTGGCACAAGCTTGGACTTTATGATCTAAATAACCATCAAAGGTAAGACTCCAATTTTGTTTGGCTCACTTGATACAACTTTAGGTAGAGTCAAACAAGGTAGTTAAGAGATTAGATTGTGCTCTTTATCTTCCAATGTTGGTAGGCCTATTTTGGTGTTTGATAATGTTATACTTTCATATCATCGGCCTATATACTTTTTTATTTCATAGAATTCTCCTTGCCTCAAAAGAAAAAAATCTTAATTTTAGTTGAATATTGTCCATATTTTTCATGAGAGAACCTTGGTCCATATTACATGGGTGTGTGATGCACAAACATAACGGGAGAGTAAAGACCACAAAATCTCAATTTTGGCTAAATTTTGGAGTACGCACAAGGTTTAACAGGACCAACAAGGTAAAAGAGGCACAATAGAGTGTGTTGCTAATCTATGAGCATGTGTGGGAGTTTTGTGCAATGTTATGGATTTTGAAGTGCATAGTAGAAATGACATATGATAAGATTTTAAGGAAGGGGAACATGCAATAGTGTGCAAATTGTTTTCTCAAAAGTATGGGTATGTAGGAGTTATGTGGAAGTGAAAAGGTGGAGTGCAAGGATTGCATAATAGAGAAAATGGGGATTGCACAAATCTTCTTAGGAGGAGTGCATAATAGTTAAATAAGCAAGGCACTAAGGAATAGAGTTAGAAATGAAAAAGAAAGGTAGATGGAGACTAATAGGTGGCTTATATGGTAGAAAAAGGGAACAAACCATTGATTAAACATGTGACATGGATATTTTATAAGATCTTCTCAACTACCACATCCAAGTGGTTAGACACCATTAATGCACATTATGAATGGGAAAGTTCAGAAGGAATTTTAAAATGCGGAAAGAATAGAACAAGTGATTATAAGAGGTAGATCAAATACAATATTTATTACTACTAAAGGTTGTGAGTTAATATGAAGGATGTGGAGCATTGAGCGCTAATATTAATCCAGAGCTTGAGAGGATCCCTTAGTACATATAGACACCACCCTTATAGTAGATTAAACATATTGAAAGCTTGTAACATCTTGTTAGTGGGAATTTATTGTAGATGTTGTTAAGGATTTCAAATAAATAGAAAGTATTTTACTTGGAGTTCATTTTCCATTGGGTTTTACTCTACAAACAATGTAATATCATTTTGGTCTAAATGTCTTATCACCAATTAGTATCGAGCATAGATACACACCTTAGAGAAGGTTAAGGAGTGCAAAGATTGGTAGAGCACCAACCTGTGAAGCAACTAGTCAAGAAGCAAGATGTATCCGAGAAGGGTTATCAACGGGGTGTAATAAATTGAGAGAACACAAATATTATGGGAACAATAGAATAGGTTATGACATAGTCGAGGAGTGTATTGATTATGCTTGAAGTGATTGAAGAAGTGGTTTACTTGTATAATATTATCGAGTGATGATGAAGGAGAAGCAAGAAGTGAACAAAATCGAGAGAAAGAGAATGAAGCAAATGAGGAAGAATAAGAATCCATAGATGTTGGAGAGGTAAAAATCTTGATAGTTTTCTAAAGAATGAGTCAAGGACTATGGATGGATGTCCCATCATCCTCCTGGAAGAGTAGAGCTGGAATAAATTATAGATTGGCTCAAAAGTATGGAATAATACTTTAAGTTTGAAAAGATTAAAAACCCACAACACATCAAGGTGGCACAAAATAATTTAAAAGAGCACGTGACACTACGGTGGAATGAGATTAAAAATGAGTACCAAAGAAGAGATAAATACAAGATAGTGCAGTAGGACCCAATGGGCACAAATATGAAAAGTAAGTTCTTACCTTTTGATTATCATATGTGTTTATTTAATAAATTACAAAATTTAAAGCAAAAAGAAAATTTTGGATAGAGAATACACCAAGGAGTTTCATTGGATCATTATCGATCTAGATATACCGAAGTTGACTAGGAGAAGGTTGCAAGATATATCAATGGTTTAAGATTTGGGATCTATGAGGAGATAAGTTTGATGCACATAAAAAAATGGAGGCTTATCAACTAGCCTTAAAGGTGGAGGAAACGTTAGTGTGTAAAAGTCAAAGCATATCCCGAAGTGTAAGTTTTAATGTGCATAGTAGAGGTGGAATTAGTCGTGGATACAAAAATCCACAAGAAGATGAGTGCAACAATGTGTAAATGTTCTCATAGAGTAGTGTGTGGGACAATAGAGTGTTGTACTCCATTGAGGGGTATATACGATTTGGATGAGGCATGGGAAGAAGATTCTCTTATATGTATTTCAAGTGTGGAACTATTTTTCATTACAAATTCAAATGTCAAAATGCACAAGGTGAAGTCATAATCATACATACATAAGTTGTCATGCATATAACACATGGAGATGTGGAATCGGTAGGATCCATAGAACATTTTGAAGGCCCAAAGTGTGGAGAGGATCTCATGATTAGAAATTTTTGTTGAATACCGTGCAAAAGGAAAATGAGCTTACACAAAGGAAAAGTTTGTTTAAAACTATATGCAAGTTAGAGGGAAATTTTTCAAGGTAATTTTTGATAATAGTAGACGACGAACAACCTTGTTTCTAATGAAATGGTGGAAAATATAGGGATAAAGAGGATTATGCATAATAACCCTTACAAGTTTTCATGGATGCAAAAGGGACGCCAAGTTTTGGTAAGCAAGAGAAGCCTTCTCAAGTTCCTATCAAAGTTATCGTTATAATCTATCGATAACAAGGAATGCACAATCATTTTTATCGAAATCACTAACAAGTGGATGAAAAATGACAATAATCAATGTGGTGTGTACATAAGAGAGAAATAAGTAACTCCTCCTTGAGAATATTGATCAAGAGTCCAAGAATAGGAAGGGGAGTTATATTCCCAAAATAACTAGTCAAATGTAACTCTTATGAAACACTATGAAAGTCTATGACATGTATGACAACCTATGACAAGTCATGTAACTTCACAACATATAGAACACTTAAACAAGATGAGTCACCATATGTCTAGGGAATATTCTAAGTAATAAATAAATACAACAAAAATATATACCTACATAGATAACTCCTTGAAGCATAGCTTAGGTGGGAAAAAGGTGTGTCCCAACAAAAATCATGATGAGGTACTTAAAGTAACATGTAACCATCAAAAATGGAGAAAAGGAGAAAATCCAGTGGGAAGAACTCCCCCAAAAGAAATAAAATAAGAGATGAGGAATAAAATCCCACCTTAGACTATGTTGTTGATGTAGTCTATACCCCAAGAAGATCTTGCAAGTGAAGAATCTTTCTCTGGTGAATGGATTGGTGAAAATGTTAGAAATCTTCTTTGATGTCTAGAAATATTTGAGATCAATGACCTATCCATGGATCAACTCCTTGATGAAATGCATGTGAGTATTGATGTGCTTGGTCCATTGATGTTGAAATAGATTCCTATAAATTTGAATGGTGATCAAGTTTTCATGTAAGATGATTGTGAGCCACCTACTAAATACAAAACTCATCAAAATCCCCTAACGTCATATGGCCCCCATGGCAACATTTATAACTCCTCTATATTTGACTTTAGTAGATGATAAATAACTAGTATTATACTTCTTTCTTGACCAACTAATTGGACCAGAACCAAGCGAGAAAATGTAACTTAAAGTGGAATTTTAATTCGAACATCACCAATGCGGTTTGAATATGTGTATCCAACCAAGTTAGCATCAATATGGGCTCCATAGTGAACCCTAAATTTGTGTGTACCTTGAATGTAGTGAATAATCCTCTTAGTTGATTTCTAGTGTAACTCATGAGGTTCCTCCATGAACCTATAGACACGACCTACTACATACAAAATGTTAGGTATAATGCGAGTCAAATTTATAAGGCTTCTTACAAGTTTTCGATATGAGGTAACTATACGTACCAAAATTGTGGGGTACCGCACCGTCGTAACAACGTAACACGTACTCCCAATGATGACAGGTCTCTCTCGCAAGATGTTCGAGATCCAAAAAATCTCTCCAAGTATGTGTTATCATCCCACATGCCCCACTTAGCCCCCGCATGCTTTGTTTTTCCCTTTTCCCTCTTTTCTTTGCCTTTTTCTCTTCAGTTACAAAACCGCGCCCGCCTGCTGGCTGGTGGCGGTCCTTACGCGTTTTCCAAAATGCTCTTTTAACACGACTCACGTAAATTTCAATGTTTACCATCTTTTTTTCACCGCCATGAGCTTGCATTAATGATTCTGGTTCCCTGGAATAGTGTTTTGCCATTGTTTATAGTTTAAGAGATCAAATTGGTTTTTACCTTGGGTAAATGCAAATGTTATAAATAGTTGGCTTGTGCTCAAGCTAATGGCCCCTCAAATTTTCTCTCCGAATTTCTACCGTAATAGATTAGTCTTTCATTTTGCTTAGAATTCTTAGTTTTTTCATCGCATGCTTTAGTTAGTGTTGTTTTGCTGTTAGGAAGCCACATATCCATCTTGTGCAAGTGTTGTTGATATTACATCCAATCCATTGGAGTAGAGTAGTTTGTTTTCAATAAGAAGCCATTAAAGTTCAGGTTTTGTTCTTCAAACAGGGATAGTTTTAGGTTCGGACATTTTATGTTGCATGACTCGCAATAAATCCTACTAGGAATTACATAAGCCAAGCTCTGTACTCTTGCGCTATCTCTCTCCTACTCGCATTGTATTCAGTCTGTATCCTAAGCTGCCTTTGTCCCAATATCTACTTCTGTTGATGCTAGCATTACATGCTTTTTTGGATCCACGTGAACACGAAGGAGCGAGGAGGTCACACTGAGGGGACAAGATCACACACATCATCGGATTCGCCACTGTTCTGCAGAATCCAGGTTTTAGCTTTCAAAGTTCTAAGTTAAAAGCATATCAAATAGAGTAGCCAATCACTTTATTTCAGTCAATTTTACTTTCGATATTGCCAGGGAAGCTGTGAGGATTGATAGTTTCTGAGAGACTATGATTCTTTCCTCACTTCTGAGGTAGGATCGAGAGTCTTTCAAATAGATTAGATCAGTTATTTCATTGTTTAGAATAGATTTACAACTGCATAGGCAAGTAGCTATACTCGGTTACTTTGTTTGTTTTAAAATTTGACATTAGGTTAATTGTCAATTTCTAGATATATTAAAATAGTTGCTCCTTCAAATTCATTTATAAAATTCATCAGAAAATAACAAAAATATAGAAGTTATATATGTTATAGATATACTTCACATAGTTAATTTTATTTTGCTACATTTAGTTTACATTATTGCTTTTGTATGACAATCATGGGACCTAGAGAGCCCAGGGAATACGTATTCGAGCCAATCATGCCCCAACCCAATCTCGTCACAGCCATAACTGATATAGATCAGAATCTTAGGATCCAAGTCTTCCAAACAATGGTAAACTTACAACAAATCAGTTTCCAACTGCACGGGTTAAACATAGAAGACGACCAAGCACACACGTTTTGGTCAAATCAACCAAACTATAGATTACCCTAGATACATATCCGCATGACTGTGGAAGGGTTTGAAAGAGAGCAGACATTTGGTTGTGATCCTTTGGTCCCACAAAAGACGTAGGAGACACTCTCACAGATATAGATACCAGCTTGAGAATTCAGGTTGCACAAACGCCTGTAAGATATTCTGAGAAGATCGCACAATTATTAATTCTAAATATAGAAGCTGAGAAAGCATACGATTACTGGATACTAGGGGTTAGAGACTGAATCCGCACATGACCATAGCAGGACCACAACAAATATGAATCTACGGTTGTGACCCACAAGTCTCACAGCCTAACGAGTCTATAGGTGAATCAGACATAGATGCTGGCCTACGTACACTAGTATTCAGATCTACTCCACTTCCACCTATCATCATCGAACAGTTATCCTTGCTAGACACAGCAGCTAACAAAGCTAAGGAGTTTGGACTAGGCCGAGAATCACCCATAGAGTTAATTATATTTACCATCCGCCCTATGACCTTATCTGGAGATATACATGAAACTATCCCAGGTCATTTTCCACGTATTCCACAACCCATAGACCGAATCACGCCAGAGCTTGATATTGATTGGAGCCTTCGAGAAGTCATCCTTGCTGATTGATCTATCACACCAGTTCAAGTTAGGAGGGCCTTCTTTGCCTTAGATTCGTAATTTCCACTAGTGCGCGTCGAATACATCAAATTACCTAATTAGCTTGTCTGCATCCCACACAATATTTAATCCCCACCGGTTGTCTCGGCACGACCTCGGGAGGTCGGGTGTGAGGAAAAGTTACTTGTAAATTCCCATACTCGCTTGTCACTTTTCCATCATACAAAATTGGTGAACCCGACGTGAACCTTTCTACTTTCTGATTTGGAGTCAGATTTCTACTAGTTCTTTTAAATTAAATCACCTTTACTACCTCATCAACTTTCACCATCACCTTCACTCCTTCCCATTATTCTGTGGGTATTCATATACCCCCCGAATATGTCAGGATTTGATGTGTATGGTAGGCCTCTCTTAGGACTTGAGGCATATTACGCTCAACTGAATAGACAATCATCACCCTCGCTCTCAGTATGGGGTGACAACTACGCAACTAACCAGTTGTCAACACAAACTCCAAGGGTCAGATATAGCCCATCTTTCCAAACAGAGGAGTTGGATCAAATCACTCAAACACAACAAACAGAGCCTTCAGGCTCGAACAATATGACGCTCACAGGAGAATCTAGTTCATCTCCTTAGGTACTACTTAGACCACAAATTAGTAGACAAGTTGACCCATACCTGGTTTTAGATAATGAACATTTGACACGTTATGCCAGGAATGAACAACGTTCCCAAGGTATGTACCCACCTATAGGGAATCTACAATTACAACCCGAGGTCTCTTTTCAAGGAAATACCTCCATGCCATTACATATAGGAAATGCCCTCGGGGAAACTTGGCAGGGCAGTGATCAGTTCATAGCAGGATATCACATGCCTATACAACACCATGATATACAACAAACACCGCTAAGGCAAACGCCGTGGCTTCACCAAATGAAGTCATTTCAACGTTAGTAGAAAAAGTGAGGGGGTTAGAACTTGCTCAGGAAAATCACCATTCTCAACTCATGCAGGTAGGAAATTTCAAACCTAGCCAAATAGACCTCCTCACAGGAATAGGTACGTTAGGTGTGACCCCTCAGTATTCACAAAAACGCCGACTAGAACCGTCATTTCTAACACCAATCTGACACCTCCCGGTCTAGTACAAAATAATCCATTCTTGGACAATACCCCTTCATACTTAAACATGTACTCCAAATCACCACAAGGGGATATGTTCTCCTCTCCCAGCATGATTTCTCAAACACAAGGGTTTCCTTACGCCCGCTAACACGTACGCTACGCCATATCAACAACCCATTCCACCTCCACTCCCTCAACAGGCACCATCAATGGTCGAAACCTATGCGATAGGGACATATTCAGAATACTTGAAAGAGCCCTTATATTTCACCATACGAAGTGTCATGCTTCCAAGACCTGTTCCCGATTTGCCCAAGTACAAAGGTGAGGGAGATCCGAATGCACATATCAAAGCTTATGCAACAGCCATCCGAGAACTACTCCCATGGGATGGGGTTGTTGCTAAAATATTTCCCAAAACCTTGGAAGGTATCACTCGATTGGTATTATAGAATACCTGAGGCTTCCATCCATTCGCTCAAGCAACTCGCTTCGCAGTTCATCAAGGCCTTTGACATGAACAAACTATTAAGGACAGGAATCGGGAATTCATGCACATTAAACAAGAACACAATGAATCATGCCGCCCATTTCATCCAAAGGTGGCGTACGTTCTTCTTTATTCTTCTACAAGTGCTCCAAATATGGATCGATGGAACTATGTGATTTATTCCTTCATTCACTCAAGCAGAGAGGTGAAGGAAGAAGTCCGTAAGTTCCCACTAAGAACTTACGATGAAGTACTTGAGAGCGCTCTCGAATAGATCAAGTGGCAATTGATAGTGGTCGCAAAACATATGGAGCAAACGGAGGTTAATCACCTCCAACCAAAACACTACAATTTATCCTACTATCACGAATGTCAATCAAGGACCTAAAATCCTTAATAAAAATCATGGAGTGACAACAGATGGAGTAATCGATCAAAGCTAGAAAGGTAAATGTTGTGAATACTCCACCACAAATAAACAATCAATGAAACAATAACTTTACTCCAACAATTAATACAATGGATTTTAATCATCCACAACAACAACAACGGCAAAGCCCTACACGGGATCCAAATCAAAATTCAACTAGGTATCAAAACCAATTCAAACCAAAAACAATAAACGTAAAAATTTAATAGGCAACGGTTTGATCAAAGTTTTAGGCCACAATATACACCGAGCCAACAAACTAGGAATTACAATCCTAACTCGTATTGTGGTTTTCACAAAATCTGAGGCCATGACACTAGAACGTGTCATGACTACAATAAATTTATGCAACGTTTTCCAGAGGAACAAAGACAACTTTTTATAGATATGTTCTTGGCAGATCCTACGTCACCAGCACCAAATACTTTTACAGGGGCAGTTTCCCCTCAAAATGCACCCTCCAGATCAACAATGATCCGCTTCCAAATCACAACAATAACAAGATAAATCCAAATGGGACAAACAAGGGTGTAATTACAGGAAACAATGATCATGAAGCCTCAACTTCACTGAATCCGTTAGTTGCGCCACAACTAGGAAGTCAGCCACGACCTAAGATAGTCGGTTTAGTGGAGTTAGATGCCGAACTACCCATAGAAGCTGTAACAAGGACACGAGAGTATTCCTCTCAGCTAAGTCCAAGCTACCCGCTAGAAACAGACAATATCCAATGAGTATTAATAAAACCCGTGGGTGCTTACGACTTAATTAATGATCTAACAAAAACCTTCTCACACATCTCCTTTTGGATTTGTTCAAGAACTCCCCGCTCATAAGGCTGCTCTTTTAAAAGCATTAGGTTTAGGTCATCTAATTAGCATCACTTCACCTCCCAAAACACGGGTAAACCATATAGACTTTGATATCCACCCTCCGGTGGCATCTAGATAGGGATGTAAAATTCATATTCAAAATAATAAAATGCCAACAGACGCTAAGATTGCACGCCGAGGTGATCCGGCCTTACACTTGCAAGTGTGGGTTTATAACAATTATGTGAAATGCGCGATGGTTGATGATGGGGCAGCAGTTAACATAGTCCCTTTTTCTTTCCTTCAAAAGCTAGGGTACGAAGAAACGAATTGTTCCACAACCCGAAATACGCTAAGAGGCTATGACAGCCTTAAAGCCACTTCAATTGGAACTATAATACTACCGGTCACCTTAGGACCCAAAACAATCCTGACTGAGTTTTATATTATAGATCGGGAAACTAACTATAATATGATCCTCGACCGACCATGGATACACCATATGAAGGCAATCCCTTCTACGCTATTTCAAGAAGTAAGATTCTTGCATTTAGGAAAGGTGTTCATAGCCAAAGGTGATCCAAAACCATTCGATGTACACCTGGCTGACCTAAAGAAAAGACCGTGCATGCGGTTGGAGTTTGAACTCCCATCGAACCAACTTAATAAACCTACCGACGCGAAACCGTAAGAAAAGTTGGTACCTACAACAGATCATTAAACTATGAACCTAGCTAAGGCAACCCCAAATTTCCCAAAGATGAGGCTAACACCGTAGAAACAAGATCATTAGGAACTACCGCAAAAATTGTTGAATTACTAGAATAGATCTACCAATGTTCGTACCATTTGATTCTCAGTAAGCATGGGGTGCACCCTAGGTGTCGGTTCTCTCCAAAGTAGATCTCGCATGGTAGAGGTAGAAGATGTTAACACAACAAATATCCCAGCGCCCATATTCCCAGCTAAGTATTGGACTCTCCATTTCGATGGAGCTAAATGTCGTTACGGAGCTGGGGCAGGAGTAATCCTTACTTCTCCCGAAGGAAAATTCCTACCATTTTCCTTTAAACTAAATTTTGAATGCACAAACAACGGTGCTGAGTACGAAGCCCTCCTCCTTGGCCTCATCTTAGCTAAGAGAATCGGTGTTGATAACATCAGAGTGTTAGGAGACTCGCAATTGGTAGCAAATCAAGTTGTTGAGATGTATGAAACCAAAGCCGAGCACTTACAACTCTACAAAATACAGTTGTACTGAATTTAAGCAAAAAGTTTGACTTCATATCAATCAAGCAATCCCACGAGAACAAAATCTTCTCACCAATTCAATAAAGAACCTCAAAGATCGCTCTTTACTCCAAATAGTAAGTTAGAGGATACCCGTTTCATGGTATCCCTTCGTGATGAACCATTGATAAAAACAATGTCAAATCCTCTTTTAAATAGAAATGAAAACAAATCTACTATCCTAGACCACATCGATAGTGATACAACCACTCTTGATTTCTTAAATGCCTATGCAGCATTACATCTCGCCCATCACGTGATAGATTTGTCTTTAATTCCACATTCATCTTCTTACTGGGAATCCCATGACAGAGCTTCCCCCACAAAAGGAACTCTAGCATATACACAGTCGAGAACAGAGATGATCTGGAACTACCTCAGCCCCGCCTAAGTTTGAAGAAGGTAACGCTTCTTTAATCAAAGAAACAATTGATATTAACATCGGAATGGAAGATGAACCAAGGATATTGAAGTTAGGATCCTCGTTAACTCCATTAGAAGTAGAAATACACACTCGGATCCTCAAGGAACATCAGAAGGCTTTTTCATTTAATTATAAAGAAATGACAGGGTTGCACACACATTCAGTGCACAACTTCGTCACTAAATCTGATGCAAGACCAATTAAACAAAAATCAAGACCAATGAAACCCAAGGTAGCTCTTATGGTGAAAGACGAGGTAATGAAACTCCTTCAAGTAGGATTCATCAAACCAATGATTACTCTCAGTGGGTATCTAGTATCGTTCCTGTTCTCAAAAAGAATGGGAAGATACGTATCTATGTAGACTTCGAGACATTAACAAGGCATGTCCTAAAGACGACTTCCCATTACCATCTATAGATGTCATCGTTGACGCAATAGCTGGATTTGAGCTTTTATCTCTCATGGATGGATTCTCGGGATACAATCAAATCAGAATATCCGAACAAGATCAAGCTAAAACCACATTTATAACTCCTTGGGGAACCTATTGCTATGCTGTTATGCCATTCGGTCTCAAGAACGCCGGTGCTACATACCAGGGCTATGACATATATATTTCATGATCTTATTCATAAAATTGTGGAATCCTACGTAGATGACTTGTTGGCTAAAGCCAAGAAATGTTGTGACCATCCGGAAGTGCTTTGTGTCATTCTTTCACGTCTGATAGAATACGGAGTCACGCTAAACCCTGAAAAATGTGTTTTTGGTGTGACAAGAGGGAAGCTCCTAGGTTACATTATATCATCATGCGAGATCGATGTTGACCCAACCAAAATTAAGGGTGTTCTTGAAATGGTCCCACCTTTCGATGAATCTGGAATCGATCATTTCTCGTAAAACTTGGTGCGATCCAGAGATTCATCCAGACTTAAGTTTCGTCATTCATCCAATCAACAATCTACTCAAGAAATATTATAGCATTGATTGGACCGAAGACTGCAATGAAGCTTTCGACGCAGTTAAGTGTTTCTTGTTATCACCACCTACGCTAATGCCACCTAAGCCAGATCACCGTTAATTTTATATTCGCGAGCCACCAATGTCTCGCTAGCCTGTATGCTGGCTCAAGAAGATGATGACAATAGAGAACATGCGATCTATTTCATTAGCCGGACATTGCTCGACTATGAAACATGCTATACGCAAGCAGAACGAGAATGCCTCGCCATAGTCTTTGCAACAAAATGCTTAAGACATTACATGTTAAATCAAGAAACAAAGGTCATCATAAAGAAAGAAAATTTACGAACTTTCCTCACGCAAGGGTCCTTGTCTAAAAAAGTTGGACGCTTTATAACCTTAATGGGTGAATTTGAATTAAAATTCATAAATCAGAAGTCGGTTAAAGGACACATCATCGTGGATTGGTTAGCTGATAATCCATTAGTCGGAGGCGATCTAGTAGATTTGTACTTTTCATATGAGTGTGTATACTACATCAAAACTCGACCTTCTATCTCTGAGTGTCCTTAGTACACTGATATCATTAATTATATCATGGACCGTACATATCCAGAAGGTGCTACACCACAACGAAGAAGGTGGTTATGCATTATTGTAGCTAAATACGTCATCATAGAACAAGTGCTCTATCGAAAAGCGTTCGATGGAATGCTTCTAAGATGCATCGACATAGAAGAATCCAAGAGGATTCTCCACGAATCTCACAGTGGAATGTGTGGAGGCCACTTCGGTGGCCATGCCACCGCTCGAAAAATACATCGAATGGGCTATTTCTGGCCTACTCTAGAACACGACGCAGTAGAATTTGTACGAAGGTGTCATAAGTGCCAAGAATTCTCTCATGAGATTCACATGCCGGCACAAGCTCTACAACCAATCGCTACTCCATGGCCCTTTTCTACGTGGGGCCTAGATTTAATAGGGAAATTCTCTCCCTCGTCTACAGATGGCCATAATTTCATAATCACGGCCACCGAATATTTTACTAAGTGGGTAGAGGCTATGCCTCTACTCTGTGTTGGGTTCTCAGAATCGCCAAGTTCATTTTAACCAAATCATTTACTGGGTATGGTATCCCGCAAGTCATTATCTCGTATAATGGGACTTCTTTTAAGAATGACGAAGTTCGCGAATTATGAAATAAATTTAAAATAAGCCATCATACTGCACCTCCTCAGTATTACCCTCAAGCCAATGGATAGGCTGAGGTGACAAACAAAACATTAAAAGCCATTCTCCTTAAAATGGTGAAAGAAAACAAACGAGATTGGCATGTAGTTATACCCAGCCTTATGGGCCCACCGAACCTCAATAAGGACACCGAGTGACTCCTTTCTCACTAGTATTTGGGGCAGAAGTAGTTCTCCCGCTGGAGGTTGAAATACCCAGTCTCTGTATTTCATTACAAGGGATCCTGGATGAAGACGCTTATAGAGAAGCACGTCTCTCCCAACTATAAAGCCTAGATGAAGCTAGGTTAGATTGAAACAGTGGCACGTAATCTATGCTGACTAGATGTGTCGGCAAGTATAACAAGAAGGTCTATGAATGTGATATATATGAAGGTGATCTAGTTCTAAGGCTGGACAGCTGGATCGACAAGAAGACCGGCGAAGGAAGTTTCGCCCAAATGGTTGGGCCCATATCGAGTCATGAAGGACTATGGAAATGGTGCATATCTCCTATGTATTTGGAAGGTGAGGAATTTGGTGAAATAGTCAATTCCCACACCTCAAATGATTATACATGTAAGCAACTAGTACTACTTGTATAATTATATCTACATTGCATCTTCATATAGATTAGGATCATTTTGTCCGCTTGTTTCGTACAAATTTGTGATCAAGGAATTTATTCTCAAAGCAATTCATTACAAACTCATGATGTTGTTGGCATAAACACTCTAATCATACTTCTCTATTTCCATGATATCATCAAACTATTTCGGAATCATTTCATCAAATAAAGCTAGATATGACAAGGTCTTAACGGTAACCATGCCAAGATCTCATGGGTTTATTCTCACTTTTGGTTTCTTCTTAGGATGGGTGTCTTGCCTATGGTCTATTCTTGAAGCTTCATGGTGTCACATCTATCCCGTATGTATATCTCTTTGGAAATAAGAACACACTGACATTTTGCTCAAATAAACAAGTCAAGTATAGATCAAACAGAAAATTTTAAATTTACACATTTCCTTGCCCCACCAACCTTTGGTGATGAGCTTGCATCTCTTACTAGTGACGTAGGGTTGGGAAAGGATGGAAATTCCTATTACTCGCCTATGCTTCTTACTAGTAGCATAGGGCAAGGTGTGGGGGGTCCTCTTGATAAGCAAACGCAAAAGGTCATAAACAAACAATTCAAATCTTGAAGTCTTGAGTCAAAAGCAAATGAATCGGATGTCCAAAATCCCAAGAGAATTAAGAATCCTAAAACCCAGATTTTGTCTACCATATGGCCATCTACGGATCTAAGTCTAGATAAACCACAAAGCAAGTTGCATCCCAAAACTATGAAGTCACTCGAGTGGAGTAAGCTTGTAGCATCCTAATTTGATTCCGTCAAAGCTTTGTCTATCTTTCATCAATATCATTTCAACACATTTCATAACTTGTGCCCTTTTCAGCTCTCAGTGATGAGCCCTCGCATCTTACTAGTTGCGTGGGGTTAGGAGAGGGGCAGGTTTATCTGCTTATCATACCAGCTTATCTTCACCACTTTGCCAAAGTAAATATGAAGTATCCAAAATTGCTTACAGAAACTAAGATTCAAAATCACATTGTATCTACATTATCATATATCAGCATCATGAAATACAAAAAAAGTAAACACTTGCATCATTTGTTCTCCATTGCATACATTCTAAAGAGCATATAAGCATAATATCATAGTTCACATGAGGAAACGGAAATGCAAGTAAGCCATAAATGCCAAAAGTCTGATCCAAAAAGAATATATATATATATATATATCAAAATTCCTGTACAATGCCATCATGCACTAAGCATGGTCAAAACGCTCAAAGAGCCCGAGATATACAAAAATATCATGCAAAAATCTAGGGGAGCCAAGTGGCTTCTCAACCCCTATGAGACCCCTCTGAAGGTGCACGCCCACGCCTAGGGCTCCGGCTACGCTAGCGCTCTGAGTGCATGAAGGGCTCAGGATCCCGAGGGGTAGCTGCAGTCTCGCCACGAGAATGACTCCTCATTAGGCGCTCGGCTGTCCTATACCCCGCTAACTTGGTACGAAGAGTCGATACCATCCCGACCATGTGCCGATAGGGACAAAGACGCGCATGTCTTCCAGCTTGTTGAGGGCTCCCGCATCCACAGATAGCTCCCACGGGTCCCCTCCATGGGAATCATTAGGTGCATACTCGTGACCGCGGCCTCCGATTCCGCCACTCATCGGCGGTCTCTGCAAACAAAGGAGAAAACAAATTAGAAATGAAACAAGAGATAAAACACAAGTGTAAACAAAAGGAGAGATAGCAACTAAGGAAATCCTAACTAAAAACAAACATTAAAAGGAAGGGTGGTAACTTACTCGGATCACTGTGCCTCAGAATGGATCTCAGGGTCAACACCGCCACAGATGCCACCGCGACCGAGGTGCTCCCCCGTGGCCGAGCAACGTATCTTCCTACAATGGACTCATCCTCCCCACCATGGCCCTGGGAGAGTGGCTCCTCTGAAACCAGAGTAACTCTCTCTGCACTTTACTCGGCCCTCTCTGTCTGCATGATATCCCGAGTGTCGCGCCACTCAAGATCACCGTCCTCCTCGGCCTCCTCCTCTGTCTCTCCCCCGTAAACTCCTCGACTCAAGTCTATGTCGATGGGGTCATCGCCGCATGGGCAAGACCCGCGGCAATCCGAAGCAAGGGTGCCCGAGGCACACCGGCTCTCCTCGGCATGTACTACCCTCCCGGCCGTAATAGGAATGCCATGAGTAACAATTGTCCAACCCCGCCTCAGGACCCCCCGGCCTCTCGAACTAACGTATATACTGGAACTACTGTGGGGAAGCATGCCCATGTAGGGAAGGCCAAACCGCCGAGGAACTCGGCCAAAGGGGTGTATCTCCACTCACCCCACCCCACTCACAATAAGCTGCCCTATGGTGGAGCAGAGATCAAAGTAAGAGCCTCCTCACCCCATATACCTATCATGGTCGATATGGTGTGGCCTCCATGTCATCGAAGTGGTCGAGAAGCAATCGGGTGATGAGGTGCTCTAAGCACCGACATTCTCGTCCATCTGGCTGCCCTTACAACTCCAAGATCTGTCACCTCTACATCTCTACCATAAGGAATGAAGTGCTCATAAACCCAACTCATGACTAGGGTCGGGTGGCTCAAAGATTGCCCTTGTAAATGGACTACCTTGTACAAGTCATGGTAGGTAGTCCCAAGTATGTCTACTCCCTAGGCGTAAATCCGGCCATGGCCCTTGATCTGTGCAATGATGGGGGACCAGCAATATAGTAATGTGTCTCCTCCCTTGTCCCCGATCAATCTCGAGGCAAGGATCCCCATAATAGCCTGGCAAAGCAAGGGGATGGGAAAACTAGGAATAGATCGAACTCTGACCCCCTTCTTCGAACCCGTGGAGATAACTGCATCTCCCATGTAGGAAGCCCACTATGCTATCTCGGGGCCCGTGAACTCGGCTGCCTCGAGGTGAGTTGTCTCGGATGATCGGGACCCCCAGGATATGGTAAACATCCTCTAGTGTGATAGTCCACTCACCTCGGACCCCTAGTAATCAAAAGGTGTTCCGATCAAGCATCACAAGAGGAAAATAAGTCACGAGTATGTGACTAGATGTTATAACATGGGGGACTGCGATATACGTAGTATACCACCCTCTCCGGAGAATATCCCGCTCATCCCGTGAAAGGGCGTCTAACACTACCGGGAGAGCCCACACTCCCTCTCTCGGCTCCACTGAATGTACTCCTCTCTCGCCTGCATACACCCAAAAACACACAAAACAAAGCAAGTTAGCATCCAAGTGACATTAGAAAAATCATGAAAACACATAGAAATGCTAAAAATGCAAAAACAATCTCAAACAGGTGTTCTTTTGACATTCGTGAAAACCGCCGCCTCGAGAAGGGCAAATGTTTCATAACTACCGCCTTAAGGGCGGTGGTCTTCAGAACCACCACCCTGAATAGGGCAGTGGTCGTGTAACCGCCGCCCTGGGCAGGGCGGTGGTCGTGTCCCGAAAACCCACGCAGGTTTTATAGCTTAAAAAGCCTAAAAACCAAAAAGGACCGTTTAGCTAAAAACAAAGCCTACCAAAGAGGTGCCCCACCTAGATGGACCATTTGAACCTAACATTTTTTAAAATAACCCCCCACGACAAAGGTCTTAACATTTTAAAATTTTTGGGGTAAAAACAATAAATGGAGGAGAACTAACTCGTGATCACGCAGTCGATGATCTCGCATGTAGAGGCATGATCGCTATCTAGCCATGAACGTTTTGACTCTACTCTCGTAAGAAACCATCACCGTGGGTCCCAGAGCTCTTAATCAATCAAATCAACACACGTAAATGAATAGGAAAATGGGCCCACTTTCATATATATAAGAACCTCGACTTGTTTTGAATTTTTTTTTCGCAGAGTTTGGAGTGCTAACAGAGGTAAGTTCTTACCCCGCACAAATGTTACATCCTCGTTTCCCATTATTTTAGCGTTTATTTTCGATCTATCTTGTCTATCTCGCACTTGAGTTCTCTTTTCATTTTGCGCAGGAGCAGAATTTTGGATGGCGTCATTTCGACACACGGATGTATCAAGTATGACTTACAACTTCCCATTTCGGGACCGCCATACTTGGACCCACCATTTTACGCCTCTTCATGGCTAAAATGCTTCTTCGAGGGGGAAATATGTACGTACTCAAAATCAGTAGGGTACCGCAATGTCGAACAACGTAACACGTACCCAATGATGATATAGGTCTCCTCGCAAGGTGTTCGGGATCCGGAAAAGCTCTCCAAGTATGCGTTATCATCCCGCATGCCCCGCTTAGCCCCCGCGTGCTTTGTTTTTCCCTTTTCCCCTCTTTTCTTTTCCTTTTGCTCTTCAAGTTATGAAACCGCCGCCTCGCGCTCGGGCGGCGGTTCGGTGACCGCCGCCCTAAGCAGCGGGCAGCCTCAGTAACCGCCACCTCGCTCGGGCGGTGGTCCTTACACGTTTTCCAGAATGCTCTTTTAACACGAATCACGTAAATTTCAATGTTTACTAGCTTTTTTCACCGCCATGGGCTTGCATTAATGATTCTGGTTCCTGGAATAGTGTTTTGCCATTGTTTATAGTTTAAGAGATCAATTTGGTTTTTACCTTGGGTAAATGCAAATGTTATAAATAGTTGGCTTGTGCTCAAGCAAATGGCCCTCAAATTTTCCTCCGAATTTCTCATTCTGAATAGATTAGTCTTTCATTTTGCTTAGAATTCTTAGTTTCTTTCATTGCATGCTTAGTTAGTGTTGTTTTGTTGTTAGGAAGCCACATATCCATCTTGTGCAAGTGTTATTGATATTACATCCAATCCATTGGAGTAGAGTAGTTTGTTTTCAATAGAAGCCATTAAAGTTGCGCAGTTTTTTTCTTCAAACAGATAGATAGTTTCAGTTCCGGACATTTTATGTTACATGACTCGCAATAAATCCCGCTAGGAATTACATAAGCCAAGCTTTGTACTCTTGTGTCATCTCTCCTACTCGCATTGTATTCAGTCTGTATCCTAAGCTGCCTTTGTCCCAATATCTACTTCTGTTGATGCTAGCATTACATGCTTTTCTAGATCCACATGAACACGAAGGAGCGAGGAGGTCACACTGAGGGGACAAGATCACACACATCATCAGATTTGCCACTGTTTTGTAGAATCCAGGTTTTAGCTTTCAAAGTTCTAAGTTAAAAGCATATCAAATAGAGTAGCCAATCACTTTATTTCAGTCAATTTTACTTTCGATATTGCCAGGGAAGCTGTGAGGATTGATAGTTTCTGAGAGACTATGATTCTTTCCTCACTTCTGAGGTAGGATCGAGAGTCTTTCAAATAGATTAGATCAGTTATTTCATTGTTTAGAATAGATTTACAACTGCACAGGCAAGTAGCTATACTCGGTTACTTTGTTTGTTTTAAAATTCGACACTAGGTTAATTGTCAATTTCTAGATATATTAAAATAGCTGCTCCTTCAAATTCATTTATAAAATTCATCAAAAAATAACAAAAATATAGAAGTTATATATGTTATAGATATACTTCACATAGTTAATTTTATTTTGCTGCATTTAGTTTACATTATTGCTTTTGTATGACAATCACGGGACCTAGAGAGCCCAGGGAATACGTATTCGAGCCAATCGTGCCCCAACCCAATCTCATCACAGCCATAACTGATATAGATCAGAATCTTAGGATCCAAGTCTTCCGAACAATGGTAAACTTACAACAAATCAGTTTCCAACTGCACGGGTTAAACATAGAAGATGACCAAGCACACACATTTTGGTCAAATCAACCAAACTACAGATTACCCTAGATTCATATCCGCATGACTGTGGAAGGGTTTGAAAGAGAGAAGACCTTTGGTTGTGATCCTTTGGTCCCACAGCCAGACACAGGAGACACTCTCACATAGATATAGATACCAGCTTGAGAATTCAGGTTGCACAAACGCCTGTAAGATATTCTGAGAAGATCGCACAATTATTAATTCTGAATATAGAAGCTGAGAAAGCATATGATTACTTGGATACTAGGGGTTAGAGACTGAATCCGCACATGACCATAGCAGGACCACAACAAATACGAATCTACGGTTGTGACCCACAAGTCTCACAGCCTAACGAGTCTATAGGTGAATCAGACATAGATCTTTGGCCTACGTACACTAGTATTCGATCTACTCCACTTCCACCTATCATCATCAAACAGTTATCCTTGCAAAGACACAAAGCAGCTTAAAAAGCTAAGGAGTTGGACTAGCCAAAGAATCGCCCAGAGTCAATTATACTTACCATCCATCCTATGACCTTATCCTGGAGATATACATGAAACTATCCAGTCATTTTCCACGTATTCCACAACCTATAGATCGAATCACGCCAGAGCTTGATATTGATTGGAGCCTTCGAGTAGTCATCCTCGCGATCGATCTATCACACCAGCTCGAGTTAGGACTGCCTTCTTTGCGTTAGATTCATAATTTCCAGTAGTGCGTGTCAAAGACATCGATTGCCTAATTAGCTTGTCCTGTATCCCACACAATATTTAATCCCCACCATTTGTCTCAAGCACGACCTCGTGGAGGTCAAAGTAGAAAAGGTTACTGTAGATTCCCATGCTCGCTTGTCACTTACTTTTCCATCGCATAAAGAATATCGACCAATGATGAAGTACAATAAATGTCAATCTTGAGTCCATGTAAGAAGGGATTCAAAGTTGGCTTGTAGTTAGCCATGTGAAACCAAAAAAGTAAATTAATGTATACTTAGGTTATGAAATGAATATCCCCAAGTTAGACTGTGAAACATGAATCCCAAGGAAGTAATGCAAAAACCTAATTCAATCATGGAAAATTTATTTTGTAGAGATTCTTTCATTGTTGTAATGGACGATGAAGAGCTCCTATGATCAAAAAGTAATCAACATAAATAATTAGAATTATAAGTGAATCATCATTCTATAAAATGTAGATATTCATATTAAAATGGCATTGAGTGAACCCTACGGTGAGAGAGGAAAGGAATCCATCTTGGCATACCAAGCTCGAGGGGCCTATTTAAGGCCATAAATAGATTTTCTAAGTCTACATACTAAGGAAGAATCCTAAACAAAACCTTGTGGATGCTCCATGTAGATTTCCTCCTCTAGATCACTATGAAGAAAGAAACTCTTCACATTCATTTGATGAACATCCCAATGATGAGTTGTGGTAATGGAAAGAGTGAGTTTGATAGAGTTCAATTTGACAATGGTGAAAACATCTCGGTGTAGTCAATGTTAGGAACTTGTTTTTTTTTTTCCTAGTAATGGTTCTTTGAACTTATCAGTGGACCCATCTATTGCATACTTGGTTTGATATATCCACATACATCAAATAATATTCCTTCCCTTAGAAGGTGTCTCAACTCCAAGTGTTTTTCCTAATCAAAGAACTATATTCCTCCTATATAACTATGTCTCATGTAGGTTTTCCAGTTGCCTCTTGAAAATATTTTGGATTGGACGAAAAGGAAAATAAAGCATGTGGCCCATCCTTAAACTCGAATGTGTTTGTATGGCATCTTGTTGGTGAAATAATATGTCATGTTGCAAATTAAGTGTTTCCACCAATGGTCACGGGGCTAAGCCCCTCCTTCTTAGGTATGGGGAGGCTCCCTTTATTGAATGTAAACTATCCTAATTCTATGGGGTGGCCACATAGGCTGTAAATCACATAGGAACACATCACTAAGCCTTCGGAAAAGTGCTTCTATGGAGTACAAGGGAGGGATTTACAACAATGAGGGATCAAGGAGAGTTGGGTAAATTAGAAAGAGGAGGTTTATTAATGTGGGTAGCACTAGCAAAGATCACACTCAATAATCAGAGTAGGTCCACATTAAAGTAGATGAAAACAACAATGTAAGCAATTAACAAGACTAAAAAACCATAAACACATAGTTCTTTATATTCATCAATTAAGGGCACAATGTTCCTTCTTGGTTATTCAAGATCATTATGATTGCAAAGTGCGTAAATAGAGAGAGAATATAGGAAAACATAAACAAAGGAAATGGAAGAAAATAAATCTTATTTCTTTTGTAGTGGTGATATAAAGCTCAACAACCTACAATGATCCATAGTTTCTAAAGAAAAACTAACTTTCAAGCTCCTCTTGGAATGGATAAGCCATTCCAATTCATAAAGCATCGCAAATTGTCCTTTCATCTACCCCAAACGACCTTTCAAGTTCTTGATCCACTTATAACTTTACATCCTCCTAGGAAATGAGGAAATAAGTTCCCTTTTATAAATCAAAAGGACTTTTACAATGCAACATTAGAGAGTCACTTAAGTAAATAAGACAAAATAAGCATGATCATACACAATGAAGGATTAAAAGGGAAAGAAGAAAAAGGGAGAAGAAGAAGAAGAAGGGAGTTGACTAACTACTTGATGAAGAAGCTTCTTCTGATGAAGATTCAACTCCATCTACCTTCCATAGAAGATCTCCAATTATGAACTTTGTTCCCTTGACCTCTTAGTTGTACCAAGCCACTACAAATGCTACCTTCTCAGAATGCGGGATGTGAACATGTTCCAAAGTAATGAGAAAAGTCTCGAAGAATGCTACTAATCCTTCTACACTATGTGAACCAATTCTCATGATATTTTATAGTATGAATAATAGAGCCCCTAATCTCGTGAGAGATTCCAAAGTATTTTCATTGAATAAAGAGAGTTCTCCCGCCTATCCTGGACCAACTCTTGAAAGGAAATCTAAAGTCTTTCTAAGGATGTGTTCTTATTGAGTGAAGGTGTTCCTAGCTCTTGCACACTTTTGAAAATCTCATCTGAGATCCTAGATACATTTTCCTCATATGCCTCAAGCACGGAAATGACATCATTCAACACATCACACCTTGTAATCATTGTGTGAGACAAAATGAGGGACAAGTTCTCAACAATGGATGAAAACAAATTATGATTCATTAAGGAGTAAGAATCGAGAAAGGAAATCTCAGAGACCAATGGGAGAAAACTTTCTCAAATGTTTGTTTCCTTATTAATATTTCTCCCATTATATTTTATCTTTGACATATTATCTAAGACATATTGAAATAACGTAAACACATCAGGCACCAAAGTCTTCCTCTTTTCAATAATCATGTCCACCCATTTATCATTAGCTCTTCCTTGCATGGTGAATAACTGATCTCTCTTGATTTTTGGGAGTTGAAGCTAAAAATGGGAGACATTGCCTCAATCAAAAGAAATGATTAATAACTCAATTCAATAAATGGTTTGCACCTCTAATTGATCAATGGTTTTCTTGTATTCCTCATTCCGTGCAAGGATTTGAGTTGAAGAATCCTTGAATAAGTGAGCATCACCCTTGCGGATATCTTGACCCAAAGATAATTTATCATTACATAATCATCAGGTATCATTTCTTTCATGGGATTATTTACCTTTGGATGTGTCACCTCCACATATTGAGTTCCAGAATCCTTGATGTAGAAACAAGATGTTGTTTGTGCATTCTTACCCTTCTTAGTCCTTATATACTTCGACATGGCCTCAAAGTTAGGTTTCATAGCTTGTTTCACTATTATTGACTCCTCCCCAAGTAAGTCATTGATCTATGAGAAGGACTTAGGAGGAGTGGATAGAAGACTAGGAATCTCAGGTGCTTGGTGATAGACTCAAAGTATGACATAGATGAGATTATTCAAGTGCTTCAACAAGAACACCTAGATCTACCATATGATTAGGAGACTGAGAAGGATCAATCTAACCTAGTTCAAGTTATTTTTGTAGGGTGTTATCTAACCTAATAACTCTTACAGACCTCCATAGAAGGAGATACTTCAACATCATCAACTTCAGTCCTATTTCTATTGAGATAAACCTACACTCTCATCGAGAGACCTTGTGAGATGAAGTGAGAGGAGATTACCTAGGCAATGTAATTATTTCACCACATTCAATGCTTGAAACCTTATTATATTCATACCATTTATTGGTCCTATGAATTATGGTTCTTTTATCATCCTTGTCTTGAAATCATTTAGGTCCGGATGTGCCACATCATTATCCCCAACATTGATTCTCGACTAGAGTAGAAATTGTCTCAAGCCGTATACTTGATCTTTATGATGGATAGAGATAGTGAGGGAATGGGGAGATGGAGGTGTGTGTGAAGTTTGGATGTGATCAGGATACTTAATATTTTTAATAAGTCACACCTCACCCTCAATTACTATTTTTAGACAAATTTTCCCAATTTTAGATTTTGTAATTTGCCTATTTACGGACTTGGAGAAATGCACAAAGGTTTCAAAATTATTGTTTTTGGTTTTCACCACTTAATATTTTTAGAATGGCTTTAGTGCCAACTTAATAAAAATATAAGTGTGCCTTCGATTGTCAAATTAAGCTAAAATTTTCTTTGTTAGATAAGGTTTTTTAACATGGTTTCGCTCCAAATTTCAAGTGTTTTTATCACGAGAACTCCAGGATTTGAAAAGGAAAATTTTTACTGGAATATTCAAGTGGGTACTATAAAAAGATCAGGGTATCAATGGAAATGAGGTTTGTTTCATCTCCAAGGTGTTCGGAATGTAAGCTACATGCAAAGTTTCAAGGTAAACGAAGTTAGAATATGAGAGATATGAGAAAAAATGTGGTTTTAGCAATGGAGGCTTCTTGAAAATTTTGGCAGCATAACAACACACCAAAAACAATGGAGGGAGGGAAAACATGAAAAATGACTTGAAAATGAGTAATTATTCATTTTAAAGTCACCTCCCATCACTAACATAGCTAACTCACACCTTGAATAACCTTTGACCAACCCTATTTAACCCGAGTTATGTGACATGAGAGAGTGAGGTTAAGACTTGCTAAATGGGTCTCAGATGTCCCCATGAGCATTACCATATTTAGTAAGGGACATCATAACCCATGTAAAAATGCATCAAGCGTCTGATCATTATGAAAGAGGGAATGGGGATTTGAGTTTATGAGGTTGAGAAAACTTTCCTAGTGCACAAGTGATGAGTCTTAAGCGATGAAAACTTGAATTCATCATGTGGTGGCACACTTTTGTGTGCCCCATGTCCCTTTGGAAAGGGGAAAATGGACATTATCCCCTCATAAGGGCACATAGGGTCTTCTCATCATGAGGAAGGGGCCATAACTTAAAGTGAGTGGAAAACACTTTTCTAACCACCTATGTTGTGTTTTAAGTGACACAACCTTCCTTTCCATGTGGTGGTGCATTGTAGTGTCCTCCATTTTCCTCCGAATTTTTAAAATGGGAAAAGGGACATCGGGGTATCTAAGTGCGCATTTTCCACTTTTGGAAGTTGGGTGTCACCATTGCAATGCTAAAAATAACATGTCGGAGTGCCTTCTTCATTGTCTAACCATCTTCCAACAAAGTACAATAGTCATAGGATCTCTACAATTTGTTTTCCTCCTATACAACTATTTACACCATCTATGATATGCACATTCTCTCTTTTTAATATTATCTAGGAATGATTATAATGTTTTATTTTCACACACACAAAACAACTAAAATACTAGAAATAATGGAAATTTGAGGACCATGTCTTCATTCTGTTTCAGAACCACTATTGGTGATCACTGCCACACTGATCACAAAAAAATGGGATGGTTACCGCTACCACCTAGGAACCGATCCTATATTTAGCCATTTTGGTATAAATGTGGTGCCACTAATGTAGTTTCACATCCTTGTTGCTAGTAGTGAGTCGAGAGGTCATTGATCAACCTTCTTCCTTTGTTTCCTCCATCCTATGGTGTATGCTACTTAGAAATTTTTTCATTAAGGCTCAAATTTGCAATCCATACCAAATGTTAACGACATAAAAATACTATTAACACAAGATAATTTCAACTCTAATGATGAAAAAATGATGTACAATAATTTCTCTTGACTTTAGACATGATTCACAAAAATGCATTAGCTTTTAAACATGCACAACTTCAACCATAGGCCTAGAAACAAATATTACTAAACATTATATATTACAATTTATTTAAAACAATACTCATTATTAAATAAAAGACAATCTAACCAAATTTTAATGGCTATAAAATATATTAACAAATCTTGACATTATAACCATTAAAAATAAGACTTTTAAATATAATGCAAAACTCTAAAATGAAAAATTATATTAATCACATTAAATTCTAAAGAAAAAAAAATTCTAATAAAATGACCTCCACAAAACTATATCTTTTTTTTTTGTTATAAACTTATAAAACTAATAAAAAAACTTATTAAAACAAATTTTAAAACTAAAACATATTATATGACGAATAAATCACACCAAGAAATTTATCAGGAGCAAGAGACCATCAACGGTGCAAGATTTTTCTTGAAACACGGCCTATGGATATGTGAGTAATTTTTGTAGGATGCGGTCTAGAGTTTCAATACTGAGCAAAGAGAATACATGCATAGTAGAAAAATCTATATATTCAACATTTACACATCTCGCATTAGACGCAATTACATCTTTCCTTCCCTATCCCGATAAGACAAGTCCAATTGAAGAATGGTTGTCTCCTTCCAATTCGTTATAAGATAAATTTCTTACAAAAATGGCTATAGATAGTTCTGCTACATGTTCATGGTCAAGCACTAGAACTACCCCAAATACCGTAATAAGAAACACCGAGTCATTGATAAATAAGTTTTATATTCTCCACTGTTAAAGTAGACAAGAATCATCACATCCATAATATATGCTCAAATTGTCAGTAATCTATAGATGTTCTTTTGTGGGATTCTAAAATTCCAATTTTTTATATGCTCCCATGCTTTGGTTGAGTAGATTATTTTAACACAACAATTATCCTAATCCTTTAGGATGATGATTATTCTTCGTTGAGTCACTTTCTCCAAAGAAAGATGGCATCAAGAATTGAAAAATCAATTTGGATTGGATTGAACATTCATAGGTCTATTAAAGGAAAAGTTAAAATCCTTGATAAAATCAAGTAAACTAGACTAAATACTCCTTTAAAATATTAATGAATCTCATATACGAGGAAAAAAACATATAGCATATCTACCCTCAAACAATCTATTCTTCCATCAAAGGAACTAGAGTGACCCTACTTATGCAGAGGAGGGTGGTGGACCAATTCCAAGCAACAACAAATGTTAGTTTCAAGTCAAGTTCATCCAAACATTCCAAATATCAATAACTCTCAAATGCATACAAGTGTTAGAAAAATAATGGACTAAGAGGGGGGTGAATCAGTCCTTCAAAACCCTTAACCAATTTAAATTAACTGGTATAAACCATTTATAATTTAACCATGCATTAGTTTGTGATTTACAACATACAATAATCATTCACATGATCATATCCATGAAATCATACACAAGAACATAAAATGCAATTTGTAAACCCACTAATTTTTTTATTATATTACTCAAACCAAAATACTTGCATGAATATGACTCATCACACAAGATTTGTTTAGTGAGGCACCAACCCCACAAGGAGCACCAACCCCTAGAAACCCTTATTGATATTACTCACAACAAAGGACTTATGTGAATATGAATCATCACATAATTTTTAATAATAAGACCACTGAATAAATTATGCCAACACACATAGCTGATAGTGATCAAAGATTCAGCTCATACACCTTCAAACCCTCTTCAAACACACCTTCTCCTAACTCACTCAAACTTGATCTTTCATGGACTAATTTGGATGAAAACCCTTAAAAACCAGATCTTAAAACTCTTCATACTTTCACTCACTCTCTTATCTATTTCACGATTCCTTAAATCACTTGCACTCTCTCACCTAGCTCGCATTTTCCCTTTCACTTAACTAGTTCAAATTTGAACCAAAACATGCATTGTATATAAATATCAACTCAAAAACATAACATAGCTCATTCCTGACCCAAGATATCAACCATACCAACATAAAACCATAGCATCACTCTTATAAAAACTTATATCAATGACCCATTTAGGTCATCCATGCACCAAGACACAAGACAAGCCCAAAAAGGCCTAAAACCCCATCACCAAGCTCATTAAAGACCTCCAAACACTTCACCATGATTTTTCAAGCCTCCAAAGGAATAAAATATGTCAAACACATCATAAAAAAATCATCCATGCTCACAAAAATCTCTTCACTAATCATTTTCTTCATAACACCACTTAATAGGATTATTTCCTACTCAAAACAGATGCTTCTAAGAACCAGTCTTCATTTATGAAGATCAAAATCACACAAGAACACCTCAACTATGCCATGTAAACACTCATTGGAAAGATAATGAATTTTAGAACACATATATGCTTACTAGACATCATGAAACATATAACAAATAAAATCACACCTCTTTTCCTCTTCAGAAAATTTAAATTCCCATAAAGCACTTTTGGAAACTCAACTGGTTTGTACCCTTTCTATCACTTCCAAGACATCTTAAAGCATTTAATAGGAACAAAATTCATCCCTCTTCACTCTCAAGTGGATAGAAAACATCAAAAATCCAAATCACGTGTCTTCTATATCAATATTCTAGTCAAAGTAGTTTATGTCTGAATCAATCAAACTAGGTCAACTTGTGACCTCAACCATGCCACCTCATCACACTTTCAAAGCTCAACCAAAACATGAAACATGTCACATTGGATGTGTACAACACCCATAATTCCATTATACTCCTTTACCATGCCCACAAGTTTTCAAGAACTTTCATTTTTCCAACACTATTAAACTATCCTTTTAGGCCCAAAAACTGGTTTTCAAAGATAGGGCACACTTTGCACTCTAGGACCTCAAACATGACATGAAACTATCATGGACATGTATTACAACTCCTAGAATTCCATAAATGGTGATTTAGTGATGCAAGTGCATTAGGTAATGAGAAGCATCAAGATGTCAATTTTCATTCTAGTCATGATTTTGAGTTGTTGGAAAGCTTTAGAGGTCTTAATAGGACAATAAGAGTCATTTCAAGCAATTGAGAAGGTGTAGAAATTTGAATTTCTCCATGTTGTAACTTTCCCTCCAAAATGGGATTCAAATTTGTAAAGATTGAGAAGGTGGAATTTGGATTGTAAAGTGGAATAGAGGAGGTTTTAATGTTTGTAGAAGGGAGTATATAGATATCTAAGTGTATGGTCATATGTCCTAGGTTGAATGGAAGTCAATAAATACTTAAAACTTGTAAAATTACCTCATTATGTGAGTGGTGGCATATGAAGGGTAATATGATGAGTTATTAGAAGTCAGTTAGGGATGAGTATAGTGTGAGGGAAAGAGATAAATTTTAAGAAAAGGGTAGTTATGGGCATTCCTCGAGGGAGGTGAGAAGGAAAGGAAGAAGGAGACCTATTTTTTAATAAGAAAACAATCAATTAATAAAAATACTATGTTTTTTTATAGTATCTTGTTTCCTTCATTGAAATATCTGTGTTTTGAGCTTATATGATTTAGAGCTAATAAGTAATTGGTATAAGTATTGAGAGCTTATTGATTTAGATCCATAAGTATTGAGATTATTTCAGTAGGCCCAAGGCCCAAAAGGAAATTGAGGATTATAGTGTTAGAGGACCACCCATTCATTGATTTGCATAATATAGTTAATATTGTGATTTGTAGGGTTTCTTTAGGAGTTATGTTGATCTTATGAATGGTGTAATTGATGAGAATCACATGGTAAGAGGCATGTGAAAATTTGTTGCATGGCCTAATATTTGTATTCTTGTTATCTCGATGTCGCATGTTTGACAAACTTAGAAGCGAGACTGTCATAGTGTCCTTTGAGTTAGAACCAACCTATAAATCTTTCATGGAAAATGTTGTGAGTATTTTCTAATAATGTGTGAGAAATCATGTTGAATTATTCCTGAAGAAAATAGTGAAGTCCTTTTCGAATGAAACTCTAGATATATATACAAAGTGAGGGTTTATATTCCATGCTTTTATGTGAATGCACAAAGTTGATCCTTAGTAAAATAAGATTTTATCTCTACTTTTGTTCTTCATTGACAACCCAGGGACCGTGGGGAAGAGTAAGATAGACCTTGAGGCCAAAAATCAAGCCTTGAAAATGAGATTATTTCATTATATAAGGAAATTATCCTTCTCGGGCTACACATGGGTTACTGTTAGGGTTTCAAGAGAAAGTAGGATTTAAGCACCTTAAACTCACCCTCAAGATCTAAAAACATGAAAAACCATCTTCATAGACCCCTTAGCAGAATCAAAATATTTTTACAAATTAATGGCTCGGTCTAAAGATATGGATGGCAATCCTCAAGAGGGTTGCATGCGTAGTTGAAAGACCTAATTAGAAGGTTAGTTTCTAAAGGAAGTAGGTTTTAGAATGTGATTCCAATCTTGAAAGTTTACCCTACAGCTAAAATAATGAAATGGGTGCTCAAAAATTTGTACAAAGTCACTTGAAAACCCCAACGTAAAAAGATAGAGATCCAAAACCATCAAGCGGGGCTAGTAGGGATTACTAAGCCAAGGTAGAGGAAAGTAAGATTGGGGAAGGAGGAGTGGAAATTGAACCCTAAAATTTCTCACACACCTTCATAGAAAAAAGGGTATTAGAAAATACTATCACCTAGATGTAGGTATACACAAAGTTAGTCTAATCATGAAATCATCTAAGAACTTGTTTTAGGAGCACAAGTGGAAAGTTAGAGGGAAGTGAGGGATAAGTTAAAATTTTAACATTCTACATTCACTTAGATGGTTGATTTGACATTGCATGAGCTCATGAAATAGGTTCAAAGTTAGAAGTTTCCACTACATCGAATGCTAACAAGACAAATTTTGCTAAATTGGCTTAAGACCATTAGTGGACTAGTGAATGACAACAAAGGTAAGAAGAAAAGTTTTGGTTGAATTTATTGTTTCCATTAGGATGATGATTATGAAGGCATGGAATGGCATGAATGTTGGAGGAATTTCACAATGCAAGGAGTTCAAAGATTAAGAGTTTCACCTCGGAGCTTTCATCAACAAATCACTCAGGAATGACAACACTTGTTGAAATATCGACTATAAGAGAAGAAGGAGTTTCGCCCGCTATTGACCAAGGGATTTCATGACACTTTGTTTCTCAGTTTCAAGTTAAGATGAAGGTTGGGCAATGTATGGAGTCAAAATTACATATTAGAGTCTAATAGACTAATAGATAAATTTTTGAAACATTTCAAAGGGGGTATTTAATGAATAAATTTATTTATAACTTGTTGAATTTTTAATGCACATCAATGTCTTTAGGCCTCTACATCATTTAGTCAAGAGGTTCAATTGACAACATTTGCATAAACTGGAAAACTCCATAAACTTACCTTTTTGAGTGGGGTCCAATATTGTTGACTTACCTTTAAAATACCTCTTTGGAAAGTTAGAGGAGTCTTATACAACCGACAATCATCACATTTTCATAAAAGAATCCATTATGGGCACCTACCAAGAAGATATTCTCCATCGCTGTAAAATTAGGTTTTAAGACCATATAAAGTAGTATTGGAGGTGGAAAGGACCAAGAGGGGGTGAATTAGTCCCCAATAAAAATTTCTCACTTATACTTCAAAACACTAAAAACACAATCTCAAGAAGCACACATCAAAACATATATTCTTCAAAATGAAATAAAATTAATGCAAGGATCACAAGATAAACACATAAACCACTTTAGTTGATGTTCAAATAAGGTTATTACACTTTATAGATACTCAAATCAAATTACAAGGGATTGATGTGTTTAACACTAGCAATCAAGATGCAATGAAATGTATCAAGATAAACAATCTTGTCTCATGAGTATCCAAGAAGGTATACTTCCTTCCAAATGATTTAAAACTCAATATAATATCTTAATAAGATTTAGAAAACTGTGAACGACATCAATATGATATGAAAGTAGCATCCAAACACAAATCTCCAAATGTCCTCTCCTTCTTCAACTTGATCTCAAATAAACATCACCAACTTTACTTTGCTCAAATTCTCTACATGAATATTCAACCAGATACATTCATAGAATGAAATTATGGGGGTTTTGGCTAGGCCCAAAGGGTTTTTCTTTGAAAAAAAGGGTTCTTCAAAAGAAGATAAAAGGGGTTCCAAAATATTAGCACCATTGTACCCAAAACATCATCTTTATAGCCTCTCCTTGATTCAAATTCAAAAGAGGTCGGTTTCCCTCCATTTTCATGACCACACCAACCTAAAAACATCCCATAAGAATCACTAGAACATTCACAATTGACCCATATAGGTTGGCCTAGAAAAACACTTCATCCATGCACCAAAAATCCCAAAACCCTTGCATTGGGATGACAAAAATCTCCTCATTCCAAAACCATGCTTATTCATGACCCATAAATCACAACACATGTTTAAATTAATATTTAAACATCATACATGGTCATAATTTATCTTAACCAATCAAATTATTTTGTTTAATGGGCACAGTACTCTTTGTTCATCTCAAAATTGTTGTTTCCTACACCCTTCAAGACCCTGAAACTTCATTATTCCACAAAATCACTTTGAATCAACCAAACCATGCCATGTAAAAACTTGATGGAAATTCTAGAACTTTTAGAACACTTCAAAATAGTTATAATTCTTGAAACAATCACTTGATCAAACCACAACCACTTTTGTGCCATGCAAAATACTCATCATGGAAACATGAAATTTTTCCCACATAATCATGACACACCCTACTAACATCTCAAATCATCAACATGTCACAAGTATCTCTCAATATTTCCAAAGAATCGGTACTTGCATAAGCTAGCTCTTAAGGTTTTGCACTACAAAGGCTAGAGTTAACTGAAACAACCTCAAAACATCATCATAGAAACACTCCAAATGGTCCTAACATACCTAATACATCATGATACAACTGAATATATGCATCCATGAGCTCATATAGCTCCAAAACTCAATCTCACACCTCCTACATCCATACTTGCTCCAAATGAACACCTAAAACATGGCCAATCACCTGTATTTGCACCATGCCACTGATGTGAGTGCCCAAGAACTCTCCAAAAATATTATCCATCATGCCAACATGCTTCTCAAGCATCCAAGAAGCTCATACCATCATGCAACATCACCTAGGCACCTGAATGGGCTTGCAAGAACAAGCAATCCTCACTTAATCTCCTTGTAGCATCATGTACTTGGAACCATCATGGAAACATCATCCATAGCATCATTTAACCCTAATCCATCATCCACTTTTTCATTAATGTGGTTTTTCATCAATGAAAACACCTATAGGACCACATGCCAACAATCTCCCCCTTTGTCATTGATGGAAAACTACCTAAAATTCTCCCCCTTTTACATTAATGACAAAGGCATACCTGTAGCAACATAATATTTACCTTCCTCAACTTCATAGCATCATGCTTTGGTTAGAAACATCAACCAAATATCTCATTCTCATAAAAATTTGCACTCAAACCTTTTTTTCCTTCTTTACAAGCATGCAATCACCATGCTCCCCCTGATCTAAGAATATACTACATCTAAACATCATCAATAAATCATGAATAAGCATTATCATACCTTTCTTGGAGCCAAGAACACCATATTTAACCTTCTAGGCATGAAAAAGTTGTAATTTTCACCTTAACCCTTTTGTCCTTCATGGAAACACTATAGCAAACCAATATCTGAAGCATACACTATGATAACATGCCAACAAAGTCAAAACTAAGCATATCAAACCATCGTACCATCTTTCTTAAGCATTCATCATCTTGTATAGGCATAAGACTAGCTTTACAATGCACTTTCTTGCTCTTCATACCATACTTAAGACTAAGAGCCCTAATTAGTCTTCTCAGTGCTTTTAGCATCAACTTTGTCATGTTACAACATGTTATTCATACTTTGACTCATCAAAACAACACTCCCCCTAGACTCAAGACCACTGTATCTAGCAATCAAGCCCAAATTTAAGCAACTTACCTTGGATTCTTGGCATGAAATCAGCTTGAGTCACTTTGGCCATGTCCTAAACCATCTTCTCAGTGATTGACAGTCATAATGAATAAAATAGTGCAATCAAGGACCAAAACCAACTGATTGATGAAGTAAACACCCAAAACATACCTTATTTTCCTTGAAACCATCCATCTCACCTTCTAAAACACACATTCAAGCTCCCCTTGACTTTAGTAGGAACTTATACACTTCATCCACCTGTAGGAGCAACGTTTCTCATCACAGTGGCACTGACATCCTCAACAATCAACTCGTCACCAAGCCAATCTTCAACAAGTTAAGAAAGTAACTTTCAAACACATGAACTCACTTAGAGTGCCTTGAAGAGGCACACATAAATACTCCCCTTGTTATAAATACTCACTTCATACCTATCTCTTGAGAAAAACATCATAGCATATCATTGTAGCATTGTACTTATCACTATAACATTGTCTTTGAGCAACAAGCATTAGGCATTTTCTTCATAAACAATTTGACTAAGACCTTCTTCTATCCAAATCATCATAGGATCAAGTTAGAGATAATTTTAGCATTTCAAAGTGGACTCATCGTACACAATTTTACATGTAAATATCCTTATACTTTTCCCCTTCATATATTCGTACACTGAGGTTACTATAACAACAATTTAGACAAAGTTTGACATGCAAGAATCCATGCACATATTTGGAGCCCTACACCTCATAGAATCCTTGTTCTTGATATCAAGACTCACTCACAGTCCTAAGAAAAATAATTAGGATCCTTACATTCCTCACACACGTAACTAGATGATTTGATACATACCTTAGCCTCTATTACCTATACAAATAAGTTATTTTAGACTCCTAGACCCTTAACTAACTTTATAAGGTCTTCTCATTCCATTTTGATCAACTGTGGAAATTTGAGTTTCCTTAGCCCTTGAACCAAAATCAACATAATCTCCTCTACCTTTGGAGACATCCATAGACCTTTCTCAAATCACACTATGTCAACATATCATGAAACAACCTTTGAAAATGAAGGATATTGTTGCATATGCACTAAATATCATAGATAGTCCTTGAACCCTTCATACATTAGACTCGAGACGAACTTAGAAATCAAAGCTCACTTTCAAACTTCAAGAGAAGACTCACCAACTTGTAGCTTCACTTGTGAGATTCACACCACTTCTAAACAAATTTTGAAAGTTCAACACCATTCTCTACAAACCGTGAATCGACATTGCACTCGTAATATCTGATAATTTAAGGTCAAAGGTAGCTTTTTCAAACTTACAAGTGAGCCTTGATAGCCCTAATTGTAATTTACATACAACTTCTTATGCTTTGCAACATTTTTATGACCTGTAGCATCCTATTTAATAACCAAATGCAAAATTTGATCTTCCTTGACCATATTTACTTCATATATGACTTAAGTTGATCTTGAGATCTCATGAAGCCTCGATGAAGATTTTATTTGATGCCCGGTGATATATTAATTGAAGGTCTTCATAATCATGATCTCGGGACCTTTAACTTACACAAATTTCAACACATATTTTTCTACCTTGATGATTCACAAACAAGGATTAATTAGTAAAACTTTCATACCCATATTGGAGCATCACAGAGCCCTTAATGGCTTCACATTGATTTGAAACCTTTTTCAAACTTTTTCTTATTAGCTTCAATGCAATTTAGAGCTTAGCAACATTAGTACTTCATCTGAATCCTTATTTATGACACACTCCATGAATTTATAAGGACAATCAACCCATTTTATTCACTAGTACCCTGTAGGACTTGTTTTCTCACAACTAGATCATCCTTTTTCTCCATGGACTTAATATCCTCTACTTATGTCATCACTAAAACAACCTTCATGAAGAACTCAGTGGCTTCACATAGATTTGTAGTCTTATGAAACCAGAGGATGCATTTCACTAGTCTTTGACCCTTTACAACATCAAATCAGAGAAAACTGAGGCCTTGATAGTCCTCACAGAACATAAAGACTCCTTACCATCATAACACTCAAAGTTCTTAAGTTATGACACAAATTTTGATGACAATATCCGACCCTTCACACTTTTCATTTTACCATCATGTCAATCTCTATTACACACATGATAAACATTATATGCCCTCTGTGGACCCGAGACACTTATCCTCTTGAGTAGCCAATACTTATTCACACCGAAAATTTATATCTTCTTCTCTTTCTCCAAGGCATCTTTGAAACATCCATACAAGCCTGTTGAGTCATCGTAAATATCCATCAATATGGTTAACATCTGTATCATAACAAATTTTCCCTTACAATGATACACTTGTATAACCTTCAAGGTCTTAACCTTATATTCCATGATTAAACACTTTGCCAAACATGTAGCCATCCTTCACATGTAACCTCAAAGAGTTCATACCATCAAAAGTACATACCATCAAAAGTACATATACAATCTACAAGCCCATGTAATAAATATATCCACTCATAACTTTGATGTACATACCTTCATGAAGATGTCAAGACTGATTTATATACCCATTTGAGCATATAGTTACTACCTCAATCCTTGAAGACTCACACCGAAGGAAACATACCTGTAATGTAAGATTTACCTTTCTAATTAGGTCATTTTGTGCTTTCATTGTCAATCTTAAACACTATAAGAGATTCTAAAGAAATTTGGCATTTGCATGGTTTGAAACCACTTGAATCATGATACACACATAGTCTAAATGATTAGTTCCAGTTTTTAACTTTCAACTACTCCATTTGCACCTTCAAACTCACATTTTCTTCCATATCGATCCTTATACTCCTTTAGAACCCAGTTAGAGTAGTGAAGCATCCAAATTGCATGCATTTTGACTTTTAAGATCTTAATATTGACCATCAATTATATAATAACCTCTTTTAACCTCTTAAGCATATATTTATATGATTTGGAAGCTTGACTCATTATTTTTCATGTTTGGAACCTCCTATTTTTACTCTTAAACATACATGGCTTAACATCATCACTATCACAAACCACCTTTTAAGTGAAGGCCTAATCAAATCATCATCTTGATGATACCATTCCCTTTCAATTATTATTTTCAAGACATTAAGACACTTGATAGCATGATGAATACTTATACAAGAAGCATTTGGACTCAAATAATACACATGAGACCATGGCATACTTCACAAGACAAGTGAATCTTCGATAAATTTTGACCATCTTCAACAAGAATATGAAGCACTTTTATAGCATTACTCACATTATGCATGTTTGGAAACACATGAATGGTGCTCTTAAAGCTCATGAAAATATTTTAACTCACTTTTGACTCATAATAGACATTCATGATATGTCACATACTTCTATTCAAAACAACCATTACTTCAACATATATCCTAACAACATTAGGACTCTTGACATGGACACTAAGGCACAAGAAGCTACCCAAGAGAACCTAACCAAACTCATACACTTTATAAGACATCTTTGACATATTATTTGACTCATAAAGGACTTTATTTTAGACATCACAGACCATAGACACTTGATAATTGTGTTATACACACACTCAACCTACTCAAAATACTCTTTTCATGAATTTTATGACACTACAAACCCCAAATGAGACACCAATATGACTCTTGAACACACTGAGTCATCTCATACTGATAATACACCTTGGTAATGAAAATATTGATTTGTAAACACATTCATGCACCCATGAAGACACCAAGACTTAGAAACATGACTCATACAACAAGATCAATTACTTAGATCCAAAAAATTTGCAAAATGACTTAGGAACTCATACCTTGAAAACATGGAGGATAGAAACACACTTTGACTTAGACAACTCCCCCTCACTCCAAAGCTTCATTAGAATCAATACACCTCTAACAAGCCTAGTAGAGGCATATCCCATCATACAAGGCTAGATGAGAGACCTAAGAAGGTATCAAGCCCTCTTCTTTCTCCTTGACTGATCCATTCTTTTTTGATTCTAAATTTTCATAATAGACTCCTCCTTTTGATCAGTCACACTCTTAGAATCCTCTTGAGTACTTTGACTAGCCTCATCCTTCTTTTTGTACACTTGAGCTTGTGGCTTGGATCTTTGAGTCTCTTTCTTCAACTTTCCTACATCACAAAACCTTGTAATGTGCCCTACCTTGTGGCACCTAAAGCATTCCACTTGTCTTCTCTTGCACTCAAAATCCCTATGTCCATAACCATTGCAAGCATAGAAATAACCATTGAACTTTCTTACATACCTTTTAGTGTTTGATGGCCCATTTTTGCAATACTTTGCAAGATGTCCTTTCTCATGACAAAGATAACATTCAGCTCCATATCTTTGACCTATATTTTTTTCTTTCTTTCCTTGACATTCCTCTTCCTTCTTTCCTTCACAATGATGTTCCGAACCTTTCCTTTGCAATCATCCTTCTTTTCAACCTTAGGACTACACATGCTAGCTCTATGTCCATAAACACCACACTTATATAATTTCCATGAAAACACCATACCTATATGCATTTGGTTTCTGATAGATGATCTTCCATGAGATGGAAGCCTTGAACTCTCTCCCTTGCTTGGTTCTTTCTTTCATTAGATCCTTGACTTGATTCTTCTTCATTCTTCTCTTGATTTTGATGAACCCTCATTAAATCCTAGGCATGTTCTATCACCATAAACCTTTTGTTTTTCCAACATCTTACTCAAATTTTCTGAACTCTCTTAAAAATATAATACCTTTCTTGTCATGGTGCTTAACTCTTTCTTCAGTTCCTCTTTCTCACCCTCATGTTTGATACATTCTTATTTCTTAATATTCTCATCTTGAGCCTCCTTAAGTTGATACTTTAAAAATTTGATTATTTCCTCATGAGATGCAACCATACTATAAATCTTGTCACCATGCTCACCTACCATACTCCTTATCATGTAGGTATTAATTTGAATTGTCTCAAATGACATCTTGCACCAAATATCTCCCTCTATCTTGCTAGGATACTTCCAAGGGTCTTCTTTGATACCAATTGTTGGAGGTGATAAGGACTGAGAGAGGGGTGAATCGTCCCAATAAAACTTTCTCACTTATACTTCAAAACCCTAAACACACAATCTCAAGAAGCACACATATCAAAACATATATTCTTCACAGTGTAAGGATCAAAAGATAAACACATAAACCACTTTATTTAATGTTTAAATCATATTATCACACTTTATAGATATTCAAATCAAATTACAAGGGATTGATGTCTTTAATACTAGCAATCAAGATGTAATGAAGATGTATCAAGATAAACAATCTTGTCTCATGAGTATCCAAGAAGGTATACTTCCTTCCAAATTATTTACAACTCAATATCAGATCTGAAGATGCTTGAGAAACCTGCAAATGACATCAATATGATATGAATGTAGCATCCAAACAAAAATATCCAAATCTTCTCTCCTTCTTCAACTCACTCTCAAAGAAACATCACCAAATTTTCTTTGCTCAAATCCTCCACGTGAATACTCAACTAGATATATCCCTATAATGAAATTCCATGGGTTTTAGGCTAGGTCTAATGGTTTTTTTTTTGCAGCAAAGGGTTCTTCAAAAGAAGATAAAAAGGGTTCCAAAATATTAGCACCATTGTACCCAAAAATCATCTTTATAGCCTCTCCTTGATTCAAATTCAAAAAGGTTAGTTTCCCTCCATTTGAATGATCACACCAGCCTAAAACATCCCATAAGAATCATTAAAACATTCACAATTGACCCAAATAGGTCGGCCTAGAAAAAATAATTCATCCATGCACTAAAAATCCAAAAACCCATGCATTAGGATGAAAATCACCACACATGTTTAAATTAATAATTAAACATCATACATGGTCACAATTCAGCTTAACCAATCAAATTATTTCATTTAATGGGCCCAATACTCTTTGTTCATATCAAGATTGTTGTTTCCTACACCCTTCAGGACCTTGGAAACTTCATTATGCCACAAAATCACTTAAAATAAACCAAAATATTCCATGTAACCACTTGATGGAAATTATAGAACCTTTATAACACTTCTAAGCAAGTTAGAAGCCTTGAAACAATCACATGCTCAAACCACAACCACTTTTGTCTTCACAAAATCAACCTTCCCAAAAAGTTATTTTCAAAGATCAATTGGTAAAAACAATTCTAGGAACATTCAAGAAATATAAAATGATTTAATCCTCTTCACATTCCAGGTGATATAAATCATCACCTAATCCATCTCATGCTTCAAACAACTCAAAACTTTCAAAGCAGATCATGTCCTATCCTACACTAGTAAAACTCTTCTTATCCAAAATTGACTTATAAACCATATCATATTTCATTATCATGTGAAAAACATTATATCACTAGAAATATCTCTTAATCCTCTTTCCAACACATTTTAATCATCTCAAAATTCCACTTGTAGCTCCAATTATGCCCATTTTACTAAACACTTATTTTTATGGCCTCAAAATTGCCCTTTGACCAGTCAACCTGAATGGAGCTCATTTGACCATGAAATTGCATCAAAATTTCCTAAAACCTCTTTTTACATCAATAAAAACTCACATAAATCATACAAAAATAATTTAGTTCATACCTCATTTGGCAACTTTCTCCTCAAACTAAAATTCTCCATAAAGAATCCTTTTCAGGTGGGGCCCACATATCACCACATGCTCTATCATACATTTTTGAAAACCTTGAAGAGTCTTATAAAACATCCAATCATCAATTTTTATGAACTAATCAAAACTGGGATGGTATACACACTTTTCTGTAAATTGTTCTAGGGTTTTACTAGGGTTTCAAACCATTTTATCTTCTTAACGATCGTCCATAAAAACCAGATAATAAAACTACCTCATTATTTTTTTGAAACCTTATAAACTCAATATATAAACATCTATGAAATCTAAAAGGTCCATACAAAGCACATAATTCAGGGTGAGCATCAGAAGGTCCAAATTGAGCTAGAAAACACACTACCAAGTACCTTGTTTCACCAAAACTAATGTATCATGCAAAATACTCATCATGGAAACCTGAAATTTTTCCCACAACATCATGAACACCCTACTAACATATCCAATCATAAACATGTCACAAATATCTCTCAATATTTCCATCCACTGAGACTTGCATAGCTAGCTCTTAAGGTTTTACACTGTAAAGGCTAGAGTTAACTGAAACAACCTCAAAACACATCATATAAACACTCCAAATGGTCCTAACATACCTGATACATCATGATACAACTGAATATATGCATCCATGAGCTCATATAGCTCCAAAACTCAATCTCACACCTCCTAGCATCCATACCTGCTCTAAATGAGCACTTGAAACATGGCCTATCACTTGTATCTACATCATACCACTAATGTGAGTGCCCAAGAACTCTATAAACCTATCATCCATCATGAAAACATGCTTCTCAAGCATCCAATAAGCTCATACCATCATGCAACATCACATGGGCTAGCTAGAACACCTGAATGGGCTTGCAAGAACAAACAATCCTCATTGAATCTCCTTGTAGCATCATGTACTCACCTAAACCATCATGAAAATACCATCCACAAAACATCATTTGTCCCTAATCCATTATGCACTTTTTCCTTAATTTGGTTTTGCATCAATGACAACACCTATGGGACCACATGCCACAGGAAGTTTAACTTCTTAACATTCGTACATATAATTATGACGATGAAACCACTCCATTATTTTTTCAAAATTATCTTAGCTCAATTTAAAAACATCCTTGAAAGTAACAAGTTCCCATGAAAATTTTGTGAGAGCAAGTGAGCAAATGAAGTTACCTATCGAGCTGGAAATCATGCTTTCTTGGACCCTATTTTCCTAAAACATCATAACTTGCAAATTTCTCTTCATAATGACCTGAAATTTTTCTCACACCTCTAGGACACCCCTATTCATCATCTCTAATCATCATATTTCCTCAAATATATATGTATCTTTTCACCACCATGACTTGTATGACTAGGTCTTAGGGTTTTGCATGTTCTAGGCTAAAACTAAGTATAAGAACACTATACCTGGCATGAAACCTCTAAAAAGGCCTTAAAAACATTGATACATCATTTCTCACTTACCTACATGCTCTCATGAGCTCACATGGCTCTATACCTCACTCTCACGCTTTATTTGGCTTCAAAGAACCTAGACTAATTCTAGATGAACACCTACGACCGAGTAAATGGCTTGTACCTACACTCTAAAGCACATGTGAGTGCCTCAACACACTCATATCATGCTCTCCATGCCTCTACCATGCTCCTTAAGTCACCATGCAACTCAAACCACCATGCTCTATCACCTAGGCTAGTTAGGTCACCTGATTAGGCCTATTAGGCCAAGCCATTCTCATTGTTTCCACTCTTGCAACCATGAATCAACCTGAATTTCCATGTCATCATCATGTTAAGCATCTTCTAGCACTCCTCCATCATCCTCTTTTTCATTAATGAGCTTTTACATCAATGAAAACACACAATACTCACTCATGCCAAAAACAAGTACCAAATACATGACTCTAATGATTCAAGGATTGTATTCAATTGTTACCTACTTAAATTCACCAAAAACATTATCATAACCTTCTTAAAAGATCAATACATGATGACATCTCATTTACATGTTTGACCTTGCTATATTAGTATCCCTTCTTAACTACAACATTTATTTTCTAAAACATTACACAAGTACTTAGAAAGTTTTGTTAACCTTTTCAAATACCCTTTATGGGTCTCCAACTACCCAAAATTTTGGAACCCAACTCTATGTTTAACTCCCTCAATCTTCACTTTACCATTTCCTATTAGGCCTTCTTACTACCTTGTTTACCTACAAACCTTATATTTTAGGAACACTGACACTATCTCATGAGGAAAAAAATAAATATTTGAGTACTCTTTATCCTTTTCTATCTTTTCACCAATTTTTACAAACCAACTCCTCTAGTAAGTCCTTCAACCATTTGTCACCTCTCTCAATTAACCCTTCTAGGCCTCTATTAGGTCTCCAATTCCAAATGCATCATTTACCAAGGTTGTATTCCCTCACCTATTTCTTAACCCTCTTAATTGATTTTATTAGTTTGATCCCTTTCTTATAAACTCCAACTCTAGTTTGTTAGGTTCTTAAGTCTCATACTTTCCCAAAACACAAGTATGCACAGCTTTCTTACTTGTAGGATTTAGTTCTCACCTCACTCTTTAATTGTAGCTTTTCTTATTGTATGGTATTTCCATCCACTTTATAATATATATTTTTTTTATAGGCTTACTTATATAACACCTTGCTTATGATTAAATGCTCTCATAAAATGACTAGTCACAAAAAAACCTTAGTTCTCACTAGTTAGAATGATGCAAAAAGATAAATCTATAGAAAACTGTAAACTAGCATCACAGGATCCCTCAAAAAAAAAAATTATCCTTAACACATCTTCATCATACTCCTTCATATGTTCATCTTTCTTTTATATGTTTCTTACCTTCCATAGTTGGATGAATTTATTCTCTTAAACTTACTCTTGATTGTGATAGGGCACAAGACCGTAATCTATTATTTCTCTCCTTCTTAAATTAATAATATTCTTACCAATTTTTCACCTTCATAAAACATCTTTCCATCATCTATATAAGTTTCACTAGGATTAAAACAAAGGTCATGATTATTTCATCAAATCTCTTGTCCAAACACTCAAAATTGGGTTTACATTCACTCATACAGGACTCTAAGTTTTTATCTTTAGGCCTATCTCTTTATTCCATTGTCCTTGAAACTTCATAAAAACTTTTATTAACCCTAACACTCTTTTTCCTCCAAATTATATCAATATTCATTTATTGTACTACAAGTTATGCATGTTTCTCTATTCATAAACCATAGGTAGGGTTCTACAGCCGAGAGGACATATTTTGAGATTATGTTTGCTTTATTTTTTATTAAAACTTATCAAGACTCATAAATTCCTATAAAAACTTCTCATAATCTCTCCCACATTCTTTCAAAGGTATTAGACTTTGTAACTTTGTTAGATCCTTTAAATCCCTTGGTTTATAGTATATGCACAGATTGTACAAAATAGTATTCCAGATTTTAAGTTCTTTTCCAATTATCTATATGGATATGCACTTGGTTTTCTTCCTGACTGTGCTAACACATTCCCCTATAGTCTTAAGTCCTTATAGAATCTCCACATTCATTCATTAGCTTACAATAATACAAACACTTGCCTCATTTATCACTTTGGCCTCTATTCCTTGTATGAAATCAGACTTTACAGATGTTCTATTACCTTCAACACCTCCTTTCACACTCTCCTTGAACCAATAAAGTCTTATTAAACCTATAATAACACTCATTAACCTATGAATGACTAACATCAAACATCTTTCATCCATTATACAGATTCTCATTACACAGTACTCATCACATTTCACAAGGCTAAACTCAATAAATCCTTTTATTTAGATAACTCCCGATACATTCTTGGACTCTTGAGCTCTTAAATCTGTAAAACCTATCTTATTATCCTAAAACACCTATTCTACCAACTAACTCCTCCTTCCATTTGAATTCTTCTCTCAATAATTATAAAAAGAAGGTAGCTAGGTCACTACTTTTCTTAACCCAACTATGGCGAGAGTGACCATAGTTGGAGAAACCAAGCTAAAACGATGTCAAAACATAAATTAAACCTTTTAATGCTCCTTGACATCCATTTGTACCATTTATTCAACCTAACCTATCACTTAGACCCCTAGACACAACATTAGGAAATTCAAATATTCAAATGGTGGTTTTGGAGGGAAACTCCAAAATCACATTATTACATACCAAAAGAGGTCCAAATGGACTAGAATCCATCCCTAAACACCTAAGAGGACCTCCAACACCTAACATACTTATGAAAACCAAAAATTTGATTATTTACAAGAAATGATGCTCGAACATCACCTTCTCTAATACCAAATGTAGTTTTGGATTAGATTGAACACACAATATACACACAATAAAATCTATATGATTAAACTCAAAGGGAGATTACAAATACATAGGAGAGATTCAGCTATAAAATAGGGCTCCTTATTTTCTCCTACAACAACTCATACCTATTCTATGTGAGTGGTTTTAACTATTACTATTATTAATCTAAGTTGTTTATTAAACAACTTAGTTATATAACCAATTACTCACAATTACATTTACCACTCCATAAATTATTACTTCACACACATACTATTATATTATCCAAGATAATATAATTACCCATACTCAAATAATGTGAGCACTAACCAATTATTTCCTAACATACAAATTGAGAATGGAGGGAATGATAGAAGAAACAACTAGTAGGGTATGAGAGAGTGGCTATGGAACTTTAATAGAAGGCAACACAACCTTTTTGGTACCCATGACACAGGGGTTGGTTCCATGGGTATTGATAGGGTGGTAAGAGGTTAGTGAAGGTCAAGTGGTATTGCGGGAAGTATTTTTTTGTCATAGTAGTCTATCCTTCAGATACATTCGTAGGGGATTTGGATTTTGTCGAGTCTCTTTTCCTTTGGAGGTTAATGTGAAACAGCCATTAGAGGGATTTACCAAATCATGTGGTTAGGATATTGGCATCAAAATCTTGTATTCATGATGTTAATGTAAAGAGCACACCGAGAGAAATGAGTATCACCAATATAGATATCTATAGTTTCATTTAGGTCTTTATCCATGTACAGAGGCATGTGTGGTTTGGTTCCATGGGTATTGATAGGGTGGTAAGAGGTTAGTGAAGGTCAAGTGGTACTACAAGAAGTATTTTTTTGTCACAACATTCCATCCTTCAGACACATTCGTGGGTGATTTGAATTTTTTCAAGCTCTTTTCCTTTGGATGTTAATATGAAAGCGGCCATTAGAGGGAATTACCAAATCATATGGTTAGGATCTTGGCATCAAAATATTGTATTTTAATGTAAAGAATACACTAAGAGAAATGAGTATCACCAATCTAGATATCTATGGTTTCATTTAGGCCTTTATCCAAATCAATTTTGACATAGATGCATTTTTTAGGACATGATGCTTAGAAATTTGGTTATTATAGGAAAATGAAGTGCCCTAGGGTTTTATGAGTTGTTCAACAAATCCCTAAAGGGTGAGAAGTAGACCAGGAAATCTACCCAAACTAAGATTTTGAGTTTATCTTGTTTAGACACTTGGAAATGTTTGGTCAGTGGGAAAAAAACTAGAGTGTTGTGAATAAACCATGAGCCATGATTGAAAATGGCTTTACAATGTTGAGCTTTTGTTAAAACAAAACAAAAAACCTTTGGTTAGATTTTGGAACCCCTCAAGCTTGATACCATGGGATTGCTATTGGTTATGGACCATTTTTAAGAAAACTCTTCGGGGAGTTGGCTAAAAAATAACCAACTAGGATAAAATATTCAATCCAATTACATACTTTATCAAATTATGGTAAATCAAGAACAACATCAGGAAAAGGGGTATCCGGTTCAAAATAGTACCTCGTGGAATACCTTTGGGATGAATTTCCTTTCCTTCTTTATTCCTATTGTTGTCCAAAGCTCTACTAAAAATACGTGCATCAAATAATGTAAGAGCTAAAGTGATGGCTATTAATAAAGGATTTTATGTCACCTAAAGGGAAGAGAGATGGATTGTTTAGCACAATAAATGCATAGAGCTATAAAAAAATTCCTCGATCACTAAAGGATCAACGGTGTGATATTAGGGTCACAAGTCATACAGAGACTAAAACATTAAATGCATGCAAATCAACAACTAGATTTTTTAAGAAAACTCTTTTACATGGGTCAATTTTCAAATCTATACCAAAACACCAAACTTATTTTACATTTATTTTTATTTTAACTATATTATTTAATTTAGAGTTATTTTTTATTTTGTATTGATTTTCTATAAAAAAATATGATTATGGTTGATTTAAAATGTGTAAATTATGTTGCCCTTTGCTAACTTTAGGTTGTGTATACCATCTTAAAATGGAAAAAAATATTAGTGGCATTATGGATAGGAGAGGAGGGCCTTAGGGTATTAATGAAAATATTTTTAAATATGGATTATGTACTTTAATAATAACCAAAGCATATATAACATGGATTTTTAAAAGATTGAATTATTTTTTACGAGAAATGATTTTAAATTGATTTGAGATATGCCCAATTCATGTAATTTGCATTGTAAACACTTTAAAAATAAATTTATTGTAAAATCACAATATAACATATATGTTTTGATGAAATATTTGGATTCCTCTATGTAAATACATACTTTTAAACAAATGGCACCCAATTTTGATTTTGTATGCAAAATTTATGGCCTCTAGAAGATTAAGGGCATTTTTGGTGACAAAATTGCCCCTATAGACAAAGTGGCAGTTGTGTAATCATCAATGGAGGTTACGTAGCTTCCATGGATATTACATAACTTACACAATGTTTTCACAACTATCATTCTATAGAAGGTGGTGGTTGTGTCATGTGATAAACTAAAATTCCTAAAACATAACGAATGAAAATCATTTAACTTCCAAAATGGTTTCTTGGTAGTTTCTCATGGGAAAGGGAATATTTGCAGGACTACTAGGTATCACTTATCATGAAATATTGTAATAAGAATTATGTAATTTGGATTCTCTTTTCTTTTATAAGCAAGTTGGAGTCTTTGTCTATGGATGGTGACTTCCTAGCGGTGAGAGGTTGGTTCTTGTGAGTTATTATTAGAGAAGTGTTGGAAAGGTGTAAAGCATTTTGTTGTGCTAATTTGGAGAAAGAGAGAGTGAAATTTCATCTCCATGAATTCCATTAATGGTTGTAACTTGTAGATTTTAGTGAATTACTTTCTAAAACTTTCCACAAATTTGTGTTAATTTTTGTTCCAATGTGGTTTGGTGACTTCAGACTGCAATTTATGCCCATTATCCAAGCACGAAGTGTTTTTGGGAAAGGTGACTTATTTCATTGAAATAATATATCTCCACCAAGAAGTGGAAGAAATAAATTAGAATCATGGCACACATTGATGATAAGAAGACCTATAAATCTAAAGAATGGTTTTCAAGTTCGATGAGGAAGTTACAAGTATTTATCTTTCATTGAAGAAGTTAGATATGTTAGGTTCCATCATGGACAAGCTTGGTGTTTCAATAAAGGAAATAGAAGCAAATGAGTATGATGCACCCAAATGTGAGAGGATCTCATAACTGCCCTATGCCAACTAACCTCCACCTCCATTCAAGGCTAAAGAAAATATTAAAGTTCAACAATATGAGGAGAGGTGAATGTAGAGATACTTAGACCATTAGCCATCTTAGCTTGAGGTATACCTTGGTTTATATCAAATTAATGAATATAAGAAAATCTCATTTTCAATGTTAAAGTTATCTAAACATGCATTACCTTAGTTTGAGAGTTATGTTCATTCTTTTGGTTATGAAGAAGCTAACACCCCTTAATAAGTGGGAGGAATTTTTAATTTTGATTAAGAAATAATTATATCATATTTTTTATGAAAAGGAAAGATATATTGTTTGGAAATATCTTATTCAATAACAAGGACAAAGTTTGTAGGAATATAGTAGCATCTTCCAAATTATGGCAAGATACAAATGGGTCAAGAAACTCTTGATCATGATAGCTTGAGAAAGTATGTTAGAGGGCTCATAGTCACTTGAGGATACCAATATTGTTAGTTAATACCAAGGAGATTGATTAGGGTTGATCTCAAGATCATTACCTTGAGATGGATGAGGAAAAGGGTTCATTTATCTCTTGTGATTATGATAAGGAAGGTGATTTTAATTCTACTTCTATTTCTTAGAAATAATGTATACAACATTATGGGAATTGTGATGTGGATGGTCATATAGAGGAGACTTGTTGGAAGTTGCATCCAGAATTACATCCTTTTAGGAACAAAAATAATAATAAAATTATGGCCATGGTTATAGAACAAGAGGATGGGTACAACCAAGATGGAGAAGAGAGAAATTGCTTCACTTCTCTTTAAGGGAATGTATGTTTAGGCAGTTCCAATGATAAGGCTACTCCACAAAAAGGTGATCTTTATAAGATTTTCCATATCAAAGTTCAAATTAAGAAGACAAAGGTAGATGTTATCTTTGATTCATGTTCTTGAGAAAATTTAATTAGTATAAACCTATTAGATAAGCTTGGGTTGGAAGTGGAAAATCATCCTAATCCTTATACATTAGGTTGGGTGAAACAAGGAGCAGAGATTAAGGTTTCTAAGCAATGTAATGTCAAGTTTTCTATAAATGAACATTTCATTGACAATATTGTTTTGGATGTAGTACCTATGGATGTTTATGGCATAGTATTTGGTAGCCCCTACATGTATGAGCATGATGCAATCTTCATGTGGAGGGAAAATTAGTATCGGTTGGTCAAGGATGGGAAGAGCTATATTATCCATTCCTATGAAGGGAAATATCATATCTCCTTGGTAAGTTCATCTCAAGGTAACAATTTGTTTAATGCTAGTGGAAATATGTATTTTATCCTTTTAAATTTAGGGGATTTATTCATCTAGACCACTTCATGACATATCTACTAACAAGGGGAAAGTTTCTACCTAGGTGTTTTCTATTTGGTTGTAGTCTTCAACCTTATTTGATGGAAGGAAATTGGCCACGTAAGATGGAGCAAAGAGGTGAATGTTGGAGTTCACAAGATGCACCTCCAAGAGAGGGCAAAGATGTGGGGAGGAAATTTCCTCACTTAATCAGTTCCTAAATATTTTAGGGACTTAAAAGCCTCAAATTGGGGAGGTGTGATCCAAAATGAAAAGATATTTTCTATAAAATACAAATATAACATATATGTTTTGATAACATATTTTATTCCTCTCTTAAAAATACACACTTTAAAATAAATGGAACCTAATTTTGAGTTTGTTTGCAAAAGTTATTATCTCCGGAAGATTGAGGACATTTTGGTGATGAAACTACCCCTATAGAAAGAGTGGTGGTTGCACAATCCTCAATGGATATTGTGAAACCTTAATGGTAGTTTCATAACTGCCATAGTGGTTGTGCAACTATCATTTTATGGAAGGTGGTAGTTTTATCATGTGATAAAGTAAAATTCTTGAAACATAACAGATGAGAATCAACATCCAAGTTTCTTATAAAATGGTGTTAGTTATCATGAAAGTTTATAATAGGAGTTATGTAATTTGATTCCCATTATTTTTATAATTAATTTGGAATATTTTTCCATGGACACTGATTTCTCAACAGTGAGAGGTTGGTTCTTGTGAGTTGTTGTTAGAGAAGTATTGGAAAGGTATTAAGTATTTTTTGTGTAAGTTTTGGAGACATGGAGTGAAATTTCATCTCCATGAAGGCCATTAATGGTAGTAACTTGTACATTTGAGTGAATTACATAGTTAAAGGGGAGTGCATTTTCCTCACCCACTAGAGTTTTCTCCCATTTTAGGTTTCTTCAGATAAAATTTGTGTTCACATGTGTTTGCAACTTTCCATACTTCTCATATGTGTGTGTTTAATATTTTGCACATTCATTTATAGCTCTTCATAACTTTGTTTGATATATAAATGAGTTATTTTTCAATATCTTTTTAAGCTAGGAATCTCAAGGTCTATGTTGGTGAATTCTAGTATGGAACATTCTCTTGGCTTACGAGATCAAGAAATCCCATAATGTTGTTAAGTGGATCATATGATACACATATCCTTTTTTTAAAAACTAATAATTTACATACTCATTTTCACCAATGTAAATACTAAACACAAGGTCCCAATGTAATAATATTTTATGATAATTTTTGTGTTGGTAAGGGCAAGGGGGTTTCATTGGAAAAAATTGAAGCAAATTTGGGGACATTGATGGGACGTTGATTGAAGAGGTCATGCAACATGTTTCAAAAATGATAATTAAGGGATTCCTAACCATATAGGTTTCATGAAGGAATTATGAAGTACCTATTACACATTTCTCAAGAGCCTTGTCATCATAGTGTTAGATTCCATGAGGGTTTTTCCCTGACTATATTCTTCATGCATGAATATGGATTCTTCAATCAATATCTTCTTCCCATCCAAACTAATTATAACCAAAGATACATAGTAAAAGGAATTTTATTTGTTTTTCTTCAACAAAGGTTCCAAAATTGACCCTTGTGGAACCAATTTTGGGATTAATTGTAGCTTACTAGAGCATTGGGAATTTGATTAATAAGGTAGTAGGAAAACATGTTATCATTATAACCCGCTAACTACAAAGGAAATGATAACACATCATGATTGAATTTGAGATTCCCTACATGGACAATAAATAGCCTTTAATTTTCATGCCACATGCTTTATGGCCATGTTCTACAATTGATTTGTCTAAGGAATAGAACTCAACTCACCGAGATGGATCACCAAGATGGATAGGTATGTTGGCATTTTAGTAAGTAGTGAGTTTGTGTATGAGTTGGAAATTAATACTTATCCATGCATCAAGGTTCTTGAGAAATATTTGATTTAGGGTATACCATTTAGGTTTTCCATAAGTTTTAGATTATTTCTTGTTGATTTGGGTCTTTATACACCGCCAATGGAGTAAGGAGTAATTTGGTTTCTATCATAGTGAGGAAGGATTGAATTTTCTCTGCCATGATATGAGTGAGAGTTAAGTGAGATCACATTATAGAGTAGTTTGAGATAATAAGGAATATCCAAGATGTAATGATTCAAGTTTATTATTTTTCATAGGGTCATATGAATGTCTTACTTGGCTATGTTACACTAAACAAGTCATGATTTTAGGTCTATCCAAATATGATCCAAAGAATATGGACACATGGATAAATAGATAAATAAATATCAATCAAGAAGGGCTAGAAAAATCATACATTTCACAATATCTAACTAAGGTGGAGAAATATTAAAGCATGCAAAAGTATATGGTTTTAAAATAATTATTTTGATGGGACTTCTATTGCAATTAAATCTCACTTCTTTTTCTTAACAATTTTTTAGATCTCGGGGTCATATTCATCAATATCATGTTGATGTCTCATGAAATCCTTCATACTTTGTAATCGAAGGGAAAGTGTTATATGTTTGTTAAATTGGATATTGCAAAATCTTATGATAGAGTGTGTTGATCCTTCTTGGAGAAGGTCTTACTTGCCTTTAATTTTTAGGAAGATTGGGTGGCTTGGGTTTTGGGTTGTGTGACTATTACTTTTAGTTCTAATAAATGGAAGCCCTAAGATTTTTTTTTCATAATTCTAGGGAGATTTAGCACAGGCATCCCCTTTCATTTATCTCTTCATTTATTATGGCTAATATGTTGGGTTGAGTGCTAGGAAGGCTAATGTGTGTGTTGACATTATGGGTCTAAGCATGTGAGGATTTAGATTCTTCAATCCATCTATAATTTATGGATGAAAAAATATTTTTGTTGTTGTATATAACCGCATGAAGATTTGGGTTTCAAAATAATTCGAATGATTATGAGGAGGGTTCAAGACATAAAATAAGTTTAGAGAAATCTTAAAATTTCTTCGTTAATGTGCCTTGGATAGGGAAGCAAGTATGGATTGTTATGCAATGGGTATTCCCATTGGGAGGTTTATGTGTAAATACATGAGCATTCCTTTGTTTTATGGGAAGGTAAAGGAAATAATTTTGGATGATTTGATTTACAAAATTCGGGGAAGGATAGAATTTTGGAAGACCAATTGTTTTAGCCTTACCGCAAGAATTATTCTAATCAAAGTAGTGATTCTAGTAATCCCAATTTATATGTTCTCTATTTATTGGTTCTAATTGGGTATTTGATAGAATAAAAATAATATTTTCCACTTCCTTTGGCATGGGAAGGAAATCAAAAGTAAATTTAACTTAATGAATTGGAAAAAATCATGTTATCCTAAATCATTGGATGGCACGGGGATAAGGAACCTACATATTCAAAAATTGGCTCCTAGGGCTAAGTTGGCATGGTGCATTTATGGGGAATATGAAAATTTGGATTATAATGGTGAGAAGGAAATACCTAGATTAGGATTTCCTTGAGCAAATTTTTACCGTTGGACATCTTACTAAGGACTCTTCCATTTGGAATTTCATATCACACTCCATAAAAATAATTTGTGATAATCTCACTGGGATGTTGGAAATAGTGAAATGTAAAAACATTGGTTGGAATCTTGGTTGGTTCTCCCGCACTTATCTCTAGATTTGATCCACATCATATCCGAGTGGCCTTAGAATGTCTTTGGGGTGTAAAGGTGTGAGACTACTAGCTACATTGAGAGGTGGGATGGGTAGTTTTAGGCAAAGGAAAGAGGAAAATTCAGTGGACTATCTAAAGGAGAAAAATTAATTATTCATGGATATTATTAAGTCTCAGCTTAATCATATCTACTTTTGAAGAGGATGAGTTCTCCGCTAGGGGATGTTTAATATTCTTATAAGGTTTTTCCTTGTATAAATTTCTTACTAAGGGAATGAGTGCGGAGGATGATTGGCTTAACTAAAATCCTCTAAAATATGGTGACAACCACTAAGAGGAATGAATTTGCATGGACGACCTCGCTTGGGAAAATTATTTCATAGGATAAATTGTGTAAAATGGGGTGTTTTATTGGTCCTTGTTATATCCTCTACAAGGAAGAAGGGGAATTGGTGGAATATATTCTTTTCAATTGTAAGTGTGTTGTTTGCATTTGATCACAATTATTTTCTAAGTTAAAGTTATTATAGGTGTGCCCTCGGACTATGAAAGAGCCTCTTAGTGCTTGGTCGGTTGGCCCAAAGAACCTCAAACTTATTAGCACAAGATGGAGAGACTAAATTTTAATGAATAAATTAAATACTAATTATAATGATCATTGGATTATATTAAGCTATATGTAGATATACAAAGCACCATAAATTATTAATTTATAAAAAGTAAAAAAATACACCACACGTTAAAAAAGGATTTAAGGTGGGGAAAACCTAAAGGTAAAATACCCCACTATAGTAAAAAAACCTTCCTTATTAATTGAGGAATAACACAAATTTACCCAGCAATATGTAAATATTCACTTCTCACAATCGGGTCCCACGAGGCTTCATGTCACAAAAGATGCAACAAAAAATAAAATATTTTTCTTCTCTTATCGATCTCAAAATGAGATCACCCTATTAAATAGGGAGGGTGATGCAATTGCATCATGAGGGTTTCATTACTTCACTCTTGTATTAATTCATAACAAGTAATTAAATCTCCACACTAATGTTGGATGGGACCCGAATTTGTATAACAAAACTTATATTATGGATGTAAATATGTGGTGATCCCCTAAAGGTGACCCCACTTTATATTACACTCTAACACTCCACCTTAGTGTTAAGTGGGGAAGCCTACCAAGGTTACATTTTTATACAAAAGGATTTATAATCCATAAATCATCTACTATGATTCAGGCTAGCATGTCAACAAGGATAAAAATCATATGCCAATGTGAAGCTCATGTATTCTAGACTACATGGTAAACAACTTTTCATAATTTAGATCCCAAATTCCTCAAGAACAAGTGTATTACATGAAGTCTTATATGAGTTCATGGAGCCATTTATAAACAAAAATCTTCCATAACTAATGCTTCACTGGGTATTACAAGTAAACTCGCGCAATGTGATCATTTACATAAGTTTCACATTATAGTGAACTTTTATAATGATTTTTACCATAGAAAAAGAATAGAAGATATACAAAAATTCTTTAGGAGTTTATTTTCATGTACACTTTCCCTCAATGTCAATTCTGAAATGCCTAGTATTATACTAACTTGTAAAACTCTACAACACAAATCAGCTTCGTGAAAACATTTGTAACTTGATCATATATAGGACAAAATTGTAGACCAATATCACTATTGATGATTTTATCACAAATAAAATACATATGAATCTCAATACGATTTGTGCATTGATGGTGAACTATATTATTTGCATAGGTGCGTGATGGAGCTAGGATTTTTTTTTAAAAATGGGCATGCAAATCTGATCTGGATTTCTAGATGATGGAAAGGGATCTAATGATTGATCCTCTAGTTGGTAAGGGCTTGAATGAAGAAGATAAAGTTGGAATAGCTACGTCCTCCTTGGATGGAATATAACAAAAGGTATTTTTGGAGGTTCTTGGATAGATATTTTTAAAAATAATAAAATATAGGTTGATGGGGATATCTGCCTCCAAGAATTTTTGATTCATCACATTGAAGATAATGGGTATCATTTTAAAATCCTAGATTCTTTGATTAACATATATGTGCAATGAAATTTATTTTCCCTCATTGGAATTTTTTTAGGGACCCATTTGAATATTGATTTCTTCTAGAAATGGGTTGTTAGAAATATACACTCTCTAGATCTAGACACTTACTTAAAATTTGACTAAGCATGGAACGACTACATTTGATTGACCATGATGTGTTGCATAGGGAATTTGAAATTTTCTTGTGTGATAACTAGTATTTAGATGTTATAATGTACCATCTAGCATTAGGAAGTTATATCACCTCACATTATACAGCTTATGTCACCATCTATCATTTTTTTTTTATGTTGCCAATGTATTAGTCATGGATCCATGCTAATATAAGTTGAATAAATGTCATAGGTATGACTGAATATGTAAGTTGATATTGTACCAAGTCCTTTAAAATATGTTATAAAATCCTAATATTTAATGATGAACCATCTCAAGTATGTGAAAATATAATAAATATCATGAGTGAACATATAGTCTAAAATGATGAACCACCCCAAATCCATGTAAATATGATAGATGTTTATAATGTGTACTAAATACATGTATCTAACTAGTGTGAAATGTTATCACCGATCTACCATGTGGCACTTTAGCCATAATCTATGTGAGATTATGGAAGGTCCCAAAATATGTCCCCTTCTTTAGATGAGGGATGTTCCATATATCACTTAACACAAAAGGGAAATTGTTAGCTATAAAAGTATATAGTTAAAACATCCGTGATGTGAACCATATAAATCATATACTAAATATGGTGATATAAGAATTGTGTGTGACGTATGATAATTAAAGGACAAGTAAAATATCACATTCTATGGGCAATAAAAATAGTAAGCAAGTTTGATAAACTATAGAGATCAATAAATAAGAGTGTAAAAGTGACTGGTAGAGATATATGTTAGTATACACATGAATCAACACCAATAGACCGATTGGGACTCAAAACATGACATGATGACATATGACATAGTGGACACACCATAAGCCATACAAAACTAACAATACATCATGATGACAACTTGAACATGTTTTGTAGGAGTTAATTATGTATATTAAGTAAGTATGTGTAAAACAATATATGTCAACAATAAAAAATATGCATCTCGCAATGTTTCGTAAGAAATATACCCAAAAAATCAGTGTATCAAGAAATTTTATATGAGAAATGTCTCTAATCAATAGATGCATCGATCAATATGTTATGAGAAATTAATCTAGGAAGAAATATGGGTGACAAACACCAAGTGTAACCAAATAAGCATAGAGTAAACACGACATATAATAGACTCTACATGTACCAAATAGTGCATAGAGAAAATAATGCATATAGAAAATAAGAGCATAGAATAAAAATTTATAACAAATAATTCATAGGAAAATTATGCATCAACTAGTGAGAAAACAAGTGCATATAGCCAAGAATGAATCATACAATATGCATCGAGAAAATAGTGTGTAGAAGAAACAATGGATAGAGAAAATAATTCATGAATAAAGAAATGCATAAATACAATAATGAATAGAGAAAATAATGCATGGAGAAAATAAACACATAGAAAAACAATGCATAGAGAAAGTAGTGCATATAACAACACAAGGCATAGAGAAAACAAATGCATAAGGAGAAAAAGTGTATAGAGAGAGGCGTGAATCATATGGTGTGAAAATATAAAATGTTGCATGTATAAAAAAGGCATCGAGAAAACAAGTGCATATAACAAGTGATGTAAAAATAATGTACCTAAGGAAAACAAGGCATAGAGAAAATAGGTGCATAGAACAAGTGATATAATATATAATATTCTTAGAGAAAGCAACAAATTAGTCAATGTGTCAAACATCGTGTGAGATTAAAATAGGAGGCAAATACTAGCAGAGACTCAAACAAGCACAAAGCATTATGAAGTAAAAACTAGTAAAGCAATGATCAATAACAAATAATCATGGAACATGTCAAATGAATACCTAGAAATAAAATTGTGATTATAAGATGAAGCGCAATATATCACATAACATAAGATATAAGGCAATGCAAGATTAAAAAAACCCATTTTTGTCACCAATGGAATAGTGTGTAAATATATGATCTATGTAAGATTAGTATGTGAGATACCCCTAGTGTAGGTATGCCCCCAATGTGGTTGGCATCCCTTAAGGTATGAGGGGTAGGAGTTGCTGTAAAGGGTTGTGTATGTAAGATTCCCCATGTAGGTATGCCCCCAATTCGGTAGGTATCCCATAGGGTTTAAGGGTTTAATAATTCATAAAGTACATGTATAAATGTCCATGGATTGAGGTTATCTACAACCATGTTATGTATATTATAAGGGGACAATGCACAAGGATATATGGTGTGTAAAGTGATCAAAACAAAAAATAAAATTATTAATCTATGTAATGAGTAAGCCAATCACGTGCAAGTCTTGGTTTTGTATTCTTACCGATACATTGCTTTTGTATTTTTATCATAAGATGAACTCCCAACATGTAATGTACTAAGGGCCTTGGGCCATAGGCTATAATAAATAGAATGACATGGACGAGGTGCTTGTTAATGATTAATACCTCAACAATCACATCAAATACCTAAAATGTGATACATCATTGGGTTATACCCTAGTCATGGACTAGATAGTGAGTGTCATAAGAATGAGTAGCGTACATTGAGAAAATGTTGATGGAGGTTGAGTAAAGTAAGCATGCAAGTGTTTAAGAAGTTGTGTACAAGTCCTTGTGCTTAAGAAACAAGAGTACTAATGAATATGCCACTTATGTGAGGGTCTTGTATTGATGATGGGTGTAAGACATATCATATCAAGGAGTAGTAGGAGGTGAATGATTGTCAATATTAGAGAAGTATTTGTATGTTTTATAGTAATGGGAATCACCAATTATTAGATTAGTGATCTAGGTAAGTTATGGGTTATGAGAAACATAAACAATAAATTTTCCACCGGTGGTCAAGGGGAGTGCATTGGTGTCCTACATGGGTCATACTCACATGACTTTTTCATGTCCATTACATATCATGCACAAATAGATAACATTTTTGTAGACGCACATGGAAATGAAGCGAGAATAAGTAGTGTCACTTCTTATTGAGCTATCACACTGGGAATGAGGTCTCCTAGTTTTTTTATTTGGTATATAATAGGATGTATAAAGTGCTCATATGGGTTAGGAAGTAAAAAGAGGATGGAACACTAATTGTTAAATTTTTGGTTCCCAAGAATATCTATAGGATGTGATAGAAACAATAAATATATTGTAACCATTAATGGACTTCAACCACTTATACAAGGTGCATTGAATATCATACATCTTGCATCATCATGTATGTTTAGTGAGCTCATATGGAACAAGGGTTAGGAACCACGAGACTACCACACATCTAATTTTTACATATACGTGGCTATCAAATAACTAGTTTAGATGTCGGCTAGGAAGAAACCTCACTAAAGATGTAAGATGAAGTTGTTTGTGTATTTCAAAAATGGGAATAATAAAGTGGATTATGGTTCTTATGTTCTTGGTTGGTGTAACACTAAGTAGTACACCTTATATGGCATATACATCATGTGGAATATCAATAGATTTGTTGTAAACAATAATGTTTAGTTGTATATGCATATTTGGGACAATATCATGTGGTGTAATATATCATTCATAGAGAGTTGAGGTCCCATTGGGTGTATGATTAGTTAATGTATGATCTTCTTAATTTATTTGTTTGAGAATAGTTGTGGATATATGCGTTGGGTTATTAGTTGTGGCATGTTGAAAGGGATCCTCATTAGGTGTATTCATAAGATTTGGAGTGGGAATGATATTAGTTTGTAAATTAATAGTATCAATCAAATCAATGGGATGTATGTGGGTGTACTAGATAGTAAATAATTAAAATTTTGTTTCTCATTAAGAGGTGTATCAAGGTCTAAAATAGCCAAAAATCAATTAGATCTTGTATTTTAGGGTGTAATGTGAAACACTTATTAGTTGAGTATCCAGGAATCTATGGTAATCACAATGCAATTTGTTATCAAAATTTGAGTTTTTTTCACCTAGAGGTGTCATCAACTATGGGAGAATTTAGAGCAATAATATTGAGTGTAATGTATTACTAAGTATCACCGTAGGGGATTGTGGAAAATGGGTCCATTTTCATCTTTTAGATTGTGGAGAGAGTGTTGAGGGTGTGATACCTTGAGATATTTTTGTTGTACAATTGTGACCAAGATTAATGAAATCCTTTGGAGGTCAATGACATAATTCCAATCTAGTAAATAAATGGCATAATGGTATGGAATATTGATAGGTTTAGTGAGGATAACTTCTTTCAATTCCTTTTTCAATTTTTCTATAAGCCTAAAAGGGGTAAAGCTTGTTATGGTAATTATAGAGCACAAAATAAATGTTTTAAGAAAATCCCTCAAATCGATTATGATGTTAAATATCATATTTGAAAATATGAAATCTTAGGGGTAAGGAAAGAAGTTGTACGTTGGTGTAGATATATAGATAAAGCGGGTTCACCAAAATGTGATATAAAATATTGGGTTTATTTTATTTAAGATACTATAAATGTTGTATAAGAATAATCTAGAACCACTAATGTTAAAATCACAATCATAAATTATTTAAGGATGATATATCACTCAACACACTTCTAGAAAGGAGGCTATATAAAATTAGCGATATGGTTTAGAAAATATTCACCGTAGTTTGGCCTTAGATAATGTGATAGTGCATTGTAAATGGATGCAAATGTTGTATAGTGTTTGTAAATCATTTGATAAATTTAATGATAATGGATTGTATTAGGCTCATCCATAGGTACATATTCATGGGGTGAATGTGTTTGTGTATTGATGAATGTGTCCTATAGGTTTGGATCTGCAATCTTCCTCTAGAACCTTCTTTTCCTATGTCTTGGGAACTTCTTCCTATATCTAAATCTATACAATGATGTTTAAGTTCTTATGTCTTCTCCTTGGTTTCAATCCCTATCTCTCCTCCATTTGAACTAAAAAGGGATTAGTAATCATTTATCTATATTGACTTCACCATACCACCACTAATTTGATGATCCATAAATTACATACCAAAGTATGATGAATTGGAATCAAGCCTCATATAGATCCCCATATCTTGTGACAATATGGAAGTTAGAAAATTTAAAAATATAGATCCCTTAATTCAAACCTTAACATTGTCGGTGTATTCCATGTTCACACTTGATGTGAAGTCCACCTTAGGTATTTGTATTATTTAGGTGAGACATATTTATGTGCACTATGTTGTTAATATGCACTAATTAATGTGGTAGTTATTATCTCACGCGATCGAGAAGGGTTAGGTAAAGTTAGATTCCCTTAATCAATTCCTCCACCTTTTACTCAACCAATAATCATCTCCTACCTACTTCTTAATTTTTTATATAAGGAACCATTGGGTATTTATGTGTCGAGGGGAGATTAGAGATAGTATCCGTAGTTTGATGAGTTGTAGTGTCTAAGGAGACCTCCTTTTTCGGTTGCACATTTTTCCTTGGTTAATTCCATTGTTAGATAAATATAGTGTGTTTATTGGGGTTAACACTTTTTCTAGATATCCACAATGGAAATGCACCACCCCCATATATGATTCAAAATAATATTTAATACCAATAAAGACTTTGTGTTAATCTAACAATGGAATAGACAATGCAAAATGTGTAACCAACAAAAAGAGGTTGCACTAAAATAAGGTCTCCTTAGAGACTACATCTCATCCAAACAAAGGATGTGTTTGAAACATAAAATTTTAGAGGTGGATTAAAACCCATAATTTAGGATTAGAATATTAAAACTATGTATACTAAAAAAATTAAATTAAGCATTCACATATAAATCAACATACAATAAAAAATATTGAGAATGATTTAATCAATTAGGCACATGTTAAATATGGTAAAACATTAAAGAAGAGTTTCACTTAGCATTTATTATGCTTTGTAGGTTTATATGAATCTAAATCTAGGTAAAATAAGCTATAATAGGGTTGGAGATGCTTCGTATTTGAAATAGACTGCCAAAACCCTTAGAGATATTAGCGACGAGTTTAAACATTAAAGTAAAATGTTATTATCTAATCTGTATGGTTTTTCCTATATTGGTTTGCACCTCTATGATGACCTCGATCACTTTAACTACTTATGTGTAATACATTCATTTAGTCTCACTTGTTATGTAATGCCCATGTGTACCCCTACAATGATCAAACCTAATTTCCTACACTAACACTCAATTACACATTAGAAAAAAAAAGTTTTGTGATGATTGAATTAGAATGCCCTTGGAAGCCAATTCCTTGTTGATTCAAGCTAAGTGCCACACTACATAGCCCAAATGAGGGACTCAAATTCCATGTAGTTCTCCTAGTGCATGTGCATGAGTGAGTGCAAGTCTAGAGTCTCCTCTCTTGTGGTTGTATTTTTCTTTGACACCAATAATGGGCTAGCTAAAAATATTTTAGATATACCCTCTTGGATGTTAAATAGAATTCTGAATAGAATGCTAAGTAGAAATGTTTATAGATATTTTCTTAAGTATCCCTTTGTATTTATTTTGGAAGTAGTGTTTGTGTATAGATGTTTGATAGTTCTATTCAATTGAATTGAGAGGCTCTTGATTTGGTTTGGTATACTCTTAACTTTGTTTTGAGTTCTTAAAACTTACATAGAGTCTTCTCCAAACGCCTACTCTTGAATTAGTGAAGATTAGGGTAAATTTTCTTGAGATTCAATAGATATTGCTAGAGGAGCTCTTGAGAATGATAAGTAAGTTCCAAGTGAGTAAATTTGTATTCTTAACTTGTATGTACACCATTCCATGGGATATAATTTCATAATAAGGCCAACCTAGGAGAGGAACAAAGATAAGCATAAGAAGATTTGACCAATGGTCCACATAAGGTAAAATCACATAATAAGGGACACAATTGTACTATTTTTTATCTAGCATGTATGGTACTATCTAGGAGGATAGACTACGACAAGTGGAAATATGGAAAATCCTGACATGGGGTATAAGAAATTTGTCGGTGAAGAGGTTATTCATGTAGGGGTCTAGAAGTAAATAGGAAGTGTTTGAAGCAAGCCTTATAAGGGAGTAAAATAATGTTTTAAGATTTTCTTGTTCACAATAGCCATGACTAAGGGATATGATCTAAATTACCAATATAAAATGTCGATTATCAAATTTGTTGGGAATGATGTCAAGTTTGGAATTTGAATTTTTCTAGATTTAGATCATTTATATTTTTAGAAATACTATAAAAATAGACTTTTAGTATATTTTAGATCTTATTTATATGTTTTTTTAGTCATGTAGGACCAAATAAGTGATTTTACGTTATTTCCGAAAAAATCTAAAAAGCTAAAAAAATAAATTGTCAACTATTAATTTTTCGATAAGTACAAATTCTTGTGTAGTAATCCCCAAAGAAGTGGGAGACACTTTCTAAGTCAAGATAATTGCAAATAAACTCATCAACCGCAAGTTTTTGGATAAGCACAAATTCTTGTGTAGTCATCCCCGAAGAGGTTAGAGACACTTTCTAAGTTAAGATAGCTACAAATATGCAAATTTTATGACAATCCATAAATTTTAGGGACCCTGGGGTGCACTCTCTAGAAGAGAGACATAATTAGCTTTGAATGCATGCCTAACTTACATAATTCTACTCCAAGAAAATTTTCTTGCATGTTGACTTTGTCCATGGATTGCATGAGTCTATTTTTGAGTTAACTGGAAGTCCAAAATTAGTTTAGGAGTATTTTAATATTATTAGAGGTTCTATTATGAGTTTAACTTGCTTTGCAAGTTGAGTTGTAATTGGAAATTTTAGCCTTTTGAGTTAATAAAAGCATGGCCCAAAGCATGGTGCCATAGTAATCTATTATTGCAATTAGTGCAAGTGTTTCTTAATATTTTTACTACAAGAAAATAGAATTAGTAACTAGTAAGCTTATATAACTTATTGTGAAGTTCAATGGTGTAATGCTGCGGTGCATAGTTTGATCATCAAATATGTAATAATTACACTAGCTTAATCACTAGTTTTTTTGGACTTGTTTGGATGATATAGAGATTATTTATAGGTTATTAAAGGTTATATCAGAGGTTGATCAACACTCTAAGTTTCTGGTATTTTTCCCCTTCCAATCACATTTCTTTCATTTAGTATCAAAGTCGGGTTCTATATATATGAATTATGCTTCTATGAATATCCTTTTTAAAGGAGACAACTTTGAGTATTAGAGGGATCATTGAAGAGAATTATTGTTTGGAAGGGAGTTTGGGACAATATTGTCAATGAGTATCAACCACCTACTGATTGGAATGTTCTCTCTCAAGATCAAAAGAGAGTAAAAAGGGATGAAGAGAAGGTAGATGTTCAAGCCTTCTTTTATCTTCAAAGTGTTATAGATCCTAGCATCTACCCAAGAATTGTTGGCTGCAAAAATATTCATGAAGCATGGGTTACCTTAGAGACTTCATATCAAGGCTCTATTAAGGTAATGAAGAAAAACTCCAAACCCTCAAAATGAATTTTAAAAATTTAAGAATGTTAGAAAGTGAAGGTGTAGGATATTTTTGCATAAGGGTAAATGATATGGTTCATAGAATGAGATTTTATGGAGAAACCATTGAAGATAAAATGATTGTTAGAAATATTTTGAGATATTTGACACAAATATGGTTGCATATTGTGATCACTCTTGAAGAGTGTAAGGACATGAACACTACAAGTGTTGATGAATTAGTAGGTTCTCTTTTCCCATGAGGATAAGATGAATATATATGCAGGAAATCTAGAGCATGCACTTGAAACCAAGGCTAGAATTTCAAATCCAAGGAAAAAAACAAAAACAACAATCAAAAATTCAAAAAAATAATTCAAAGGGGAAAGAAACAATAAAATTTCACAAGGAAGAGTAAGAAATCATTTATTTGTCATTATTGCAAAAACCTAGACACTTTATAAAAGATTGTAGGAAATTGGCAACAAAGAATCAAGTTAATCAAGAGGGTGAGAAGAAGGAATTCCAAGCTAAACAAAGTGAGATGAAAGAGGACTCAAATTATTGTCTCACATGCAATGTGGGAAAAGAGGATGCCAATAATATGTGGTTTCTTGATTCAAGTTGCTCAAATCACATGACAAGTCAAAAAGAGGGTTTTAGCATGCTAGATGACACCTTCAAAAGTCAAGTGCAATTAGGGGATGAAAAATCCATTCAAATTGAAGGCAAAGGAAGCATGCAAATCACCTCAAGTAGAGGTAAGGGTGAAATTAATTATGTGTATTTTTCTCCAAGTTTGAATCATAATTTGATTAGTGTTGGATAATTAGTTAAAAAGGGGTTCAAATTGTTTTCTGAAGATGGAATTTGTTCAATTTTTTATAAGAAATTTAAAATAGATTGATTGGAAAATCCTACATGGAAAATAATATGATATTTCCACTAAGGATCAATTTGATTAATGGAGGTACTGTATCTCTACCATTCATGATGTTAACATATTGTGGCATTCAAGATATGGTCATATCAGTTTCAAATTTTACATATCCTTGATGTAAAGGATATGGTAAGAGGTATTCCCAAGATCCTAGGTTCAAAGAAGCATGATGCATTCAAGTAATCTATTTTTTTGGAAATAGGGTAAAAGTGGGGGTTTTGAAATGACCCTCATCCTTTTACAAATAGACCCATAAGGCCAAATGTGACAATGAACCAAAGAGAGAAAAAATCTCATAGGCATCAATACACAAAAAGTGACAAAGGCACAAACTAAATAGAGAAAAAAATAAAAGTGAATATTAAAAAGGAAATATGATGATTTCATAGTTACATCCATAGTTGCAAAGTAGCGGTGGAGCCACTTGCGTTAAAGCCCAAAGTAATAACTCCCAAGATGAAGCAGGGTTGAAACCAAGAAATGCATCAATGGAGAACCAAGACCCAAACCAGAAAGATTAAGGCTCGTTTTTTGAGATTACAAGAGTATGACTTCGTGTCATTGAAAACGGGCCAAACCAATTTGTGTTTTTTAACCTAAATCTAATCCCCCATTAGCATCGGGATTAGGTAATGCCCCCGATCGTTGTTACGTGACCCATCTTCCACGAGCCTCACTTCTAAACTACCCGCATGGTCAACTACTATCCCCAACCCCCTTCCGCACCTATCAAGGTCCCATGATGGGCACAGTCGCTCAATGTAGTTAATGCAAGTTTAAAATTTTGAAATTTGAATCCATTCCTTACTCTCCAAGATCCCACCCAACCTATCACCAAAATATTAATCTCAAATAGTGCACAAAGCCACCTCCTCCAATATGATGCCATTTCTCACCAAGTCACCATACTTGAATCGGACATCTCCGACAAGGATACAATAAGAAAAGAACCAACCAAAGATACCTTTAGCCTCCTCCTCTATGTGTACATCAAATGAGTCCTCATCATCAAACTTGGGACACAAGGACCATGAGGTTTTGCAACCCTCCACATTCACCAACAAAGATGGCGATCGTTGTACATTTATTTGTGTCATAGCTGGCCATTTTACATTTACCACAGATGATCGTCAAACTCTCTATTTCTATTGTTGTTCCCATTTGACAAAATAAGATTCTAAAAAAATTTTGGTACCATGGATCCTACTAGCACATTGATGCGTAGGCAAGAAAAAACCAACCTAGATCGATCTTTTGTAGTCATATCAACAACGATCAACACCCCCATAGATCTAGCAATCCCCAAAAAAACTTTGGGTTCCCAAAATTCCAAAGGGATTGTTAGGAGATGGATCTAGATGAGGAGTGCTTGGAATTTAAACTCTTGAAACACCCTAGGTTGCCAACGATGATGGAGGTAAGGGCTGATTTCCCATAAAACCATGACGCACCCTGTAGAACCTTTTACAAATCCCATTCTTCAAGGAAACAGAACATAAACCCATCCTTGCAAGAAATCATACCTCTACCTTATAGGACCATTTTTCTCCGCACCAATATCTTAAAAATCAATGTTAGGTCTAATACCAACAAAGCATCCAACCACCATAAATTAAATCTCTCCTTGGCCCTATCAACAACCAACCTCAGAATCTCCAGATGTGGATCTTCATCTCTCCAGATGGAGAGAGATTTAAGGGTTCCTTATGATCGACACAAAAATCTTAGCAACCCACATCTCATAAGTCACATGGGGGATCAAAGACCTGCCTCTAAAACCTTCATGTTTGCCCTTATAATCATCCTCTTTCATCGTAAATTTTATCTAAATCCAACAACAACTTTTTCTTCAATCTTCTTTTATAAAAACTTTGGATGGTAAACACTTTTATTATACCAAAGATATGAACTGGAGTGGTGGAGCACTTTCTCTAAGTGGGACATGGTGGTGGGCTTGGTCCTTAATTTCCACTGAGTGATCCACATTCAAATCACCCTATTATGTTCCGCTTAGTCCATATGGAGAAGTTCTACCTCTACCTCAAGGTGTACCCATGACCACTTATTGAAAGCATTCAATGAATTCAATGGGAATGGAACTTGGGTTGATGATTATAAACTACTTGTAACTCACCAATAGCCCGAGACCTTGAGCTCGCATTCGAGTAATGTATTATTAGGAAACATCATAGGGATTATTTCCCTATCAAAAATGGAGAGAAAGAAAACCTTTGGAGTTAATCCATTCAGATTTGTGTGGACTAATGTCTTCTGAAGTATTGGTAAGAATTTGTATTTCATTTCTTTCATTAATGATGCTACAAGGTTTATGTGGTTTTTTCTGTTAAAAGAGAAGAGTGGAGATTTTTCAATTTTTAGAAATTTTGAAGATTTTACTTGAAAAGAAAGTGGACATTCCATCAAAACCCTAAGAACAAATAGAGGTGGAGAATTTTTCTCTAATGAATTTTCTGAGTTTTGTTCTTCACAAGGCATCAAGAGGCAGTTAATAACTCCTTACACACCACAACAAAATTTCATGGCTGAAAGAAATATTGTCCATCATGGAATTAGAAAGGATCGTGTTGGAAAATAATCACATCAAAATATGTTTTTCGGTTGAAGTAGTAAAGACTACATTTTCATCATAAATAGGAGTCCTACAATGGAAATCAAAGACAAGACACCTTATGAGGCTTGGTATGGTTCAAAACCAGATGTAGCTCATTTAAAGGTATTTGGTTGTTTAGTTTTTGTTCATGTTCCTGATAAAAAGAGAAAAAAATTGGATCCTAAGAGTGTATCTCATATTTTCATTAGTTATAGTGATGAAAACAAAGCATACAAGTTGTATAATCCTACTAGTAAAACTTCAGTTGTTTCAAGGGATTGTAATTTTTTTAGAATGAGATGTATGTTGATATTGATCATGTATCTAATATGGTCATAAGAAATTGGGTATCCCCTTGAAGAATATTTTGAGGACTTACAAAGTCTTACACAGGTTTCCAATGCTACAGAAATAATACTAACTCTTTATAAGAGACTAGTAATCCATTTGCAACAAATCCAAGTAAGCATAAACAATTTTTAAATCCAAATCTAACATATAAAATTTTGGATCATAATTATGAGAGAAGGATTACAAGACTAAAATCTCAACAAGGTAATTTATTTGATGATGCATATGATGAAAATACTATGTTTACATTATCTTTTATGGCTAGTGAACCTAGAATTTTTGAATAAGCTAGTCAAAGGAAAGAGTGGGTTGATGCTATGAAACTTGAGATGGATTTCATTGAGAAAATGATACTTGGAAACTTATTTAGAATCCTGCTATTAAGGATGTCATTGGTACCAAGTGGTTCTACAAGACCAAAGTAAAATTGTGATGGTATAATTGATAAGCTAAAAGTTAGACTTATTACAAAAGGCTTTGTACAAACTTTTGGTGTTGATTATGAGGATATTTATACTCATATTGTAAGGAAAGATACTATAAGACTAATTATTTACATTTTTTCTCATAAAGGTTGGAAAATATATCAAATGGATGTAAAGAGTGCATTCCTAAATGGAGTGATTGAAGAAGAAGTGTATGTGGTGCAGCCACAAGGTTTTGAGGTAAAGGATAAATAAATTTGGGTATATATGTTGAATAAGGATCTTTATGGGCTTCAAAAATTTCTAAGAGCTTGGTATTCAAGAATTTATCATTGGGTTTTGGCATAAATTTTATAAGAAGTCAAAATGAGCCAAGCCTTTACATAAAAATATCAAGTTCTAATGTTTTCTATATTTTCCTCTATGTAGATGATTTGATCTTCATAGATAGATCTATCGAGATGTTTTATAACTTTAAGGAATCTATGAAATGAGGATTTGAGATGAGTGATCTTGGAATTATGAATTAATTTATTGGTATGGAGTTCCATCAAAAGAAAGAGGAATTATTTATTTTTCAAACAAATTATGTCCAAGATATGTTGTTGAAGTTCAATCTTCAAGATTCTAAGGTTACGGATACAACAAGATTTCACTCTCTTATTCACTTGCTTCATCAAATTTAGGACACATTTTGTCTTTGTCTTCTTTGAGATTATATGTCAGTTCACTAGGTTTAGTTTTCACTTCCTTTTTCTTCACTTCATCATCACCTTCTCTCATCTTTTAACTTCCTCTTCTTGAATCTCATTCACATGTTCTTCATCATGCATGTTAGTGTTCAAAATCAACTCATTTTCACCTTAAAATGCCTCATTCTTTGCTTGTTTAACCAAAACATTCAAATCAACATGTTTACCTTGTTATTCTCTTGTAGTATTATCTTGCCAAGCTCTTGTTAGGCTTCCCTTTATTCTCTTTTCTCTTTGACTCTCCCCACTTGTTTTCTTGTCTCTTTATGTTGATATACACTTGTAGTTTGTCTTCCCTTTCAATTCTTAGGTCTTTTTGTGTTTAGAAACTCTTTCTTCATTCTTCATTCCTTGGTCACCTTCATTGCATGCTTGTCTCCTATTGAAATATGATCTTAAATTTTCATTTTCCTCTTGTTTTCCATGGCATGTTACAACCTCATTAGCCTCTTTCTTTCACTTCATCTCTTGTTCACAAACAACTGACTTTTTAAGCCATTTAGGCATGACATAACCATTTAATCTCATATTTTGAAGAACTAACCTCACCTTTTGTTGTGTTATATTGTATATCAAAAAGTTCACTAACATATGCATGAAGAAATTCATAATTTTCATCTTCCCATACCTGATTATAAGCCATATTTGTGATCATGTCCTTTGCCTTTTCCTTTTTGTCATCCATCTTCTTGTTTTTGCTCTCTTTCTTGTCTTCTCTCACTTGAATGCTTTCCAAAGCATCATAAAACTCTGCATTTTCCTCTTCTTCTTCATTATCATGCTGGAAGATATCATTTTTCTTCTCATAAAATTTTATAACCTGATACTTTCTCTCAACACTTGCATTTGATTCAAATGAGTCTCTTTTCGACTCTTTTCTTGCAAATTCCATTGTCTTCTTCTTGATCTTATTCACAAAAGTCTTCATACTTGTATATACACATGCAAACACAACATTAGACCATAAAATCAGAGACCAAATTGTCTCAATGAGTGTCTCTCTCTTGGACACTTTCCTCCTTATCCATCCTTCTTCTCTAAGTGCTTATTTTTGCACTTTTCTTCTCTTCCATTATTCTTCATCTTTCACTATGTTCTCCACAATGAGAACTCTCTTCTCTTCCTCTTTCTCATTTTTCTCACATGGAAAATATCTCTTCCTTAAGCCTCCATAGGCTCTCACTTCTTTGCTTCCTTCACTTCTTTTAGCATACTTCTTTTGTCTTCTTACATTCTTCACAAGTGACTTGATTGGCCACTTCACTCTCTTTTTCAAACTCCATCCATCCAGCTGACTTCTTGTTTGACTTCTTATCTGATTGCTTACTTGTAACCACATACTTTCCAAGGATTCCAACCTCTACAAATCACTCCTCAACTTTGATATTTCCTTCTCCATTTCTGGCCCTTGCTTCACACTCTTTGTCTTCATGACTTTAGTCATTCCTTTGTAGCTAACCTATAAAACCAAGAAATGTATCCCTACACCAAACCTTGTTAAGCTTTTATTTTCTCTATTTTTCCCACTTTGATACCAAATGATACAAAGCCCTACATACATTTATCAATCACCATTAAGGAGTCATTAATTCACTTGTACAAATATTAGATTCAAGGAACTCAATCTTTCCTCAAGAAGGCAATTTTTGTTCAAGTGCATTGAATTTCATAAACTACTAAAACAAACCCCACAATAATCTTAAACATGCTTAAATACTCCTAAGTAAATTTTACATGCACTTTAGCAAGTTTCATACAACCAAATTTACCTACTTCCTTTGTAATCCAAGCAAACTCCTTATAGCCCTACTAAAATTGATTTTTTTGACATAAATCATGAAATATTCTCCACTAATCTTGACCAAGTAAACTTTATGGGTACCCATTTGACCCATTAAGAGGCTTGTTAAATTTCAAGGTTCATTTATTTACCAATAAAAGCTTATATTCCTTTTTGTAATTTTGTTGTAGGTCTCAATTATCCCTCCTTTTGCACAAATCTCCATGTGTGGGGTAAACTACCTATAACCAATCCAAATGGCTTAGCTTTTTAGATACCCATTATCTTGTTTGAGTTTTCTATTAATTTTCATTCTCCATCTACTTGTCTATCACTCAAACACCAAATTTCATCTTTTAGGCTTATTAAGTAACCATAAGGCTAGGGATTAGTAGCAATAACTGGGGTTTGGTTATTGTGTCATTGTCTCAACTCCTTTAACACCTCTACCCACCTTAGTCCATCATGTTCATGTCCAATTTTCATACTAGTTCACCTTTTGATTCCATTTATGTCATTTTTGCAACTTTGGGCTATTTGGTTTCTTATCCTCTCAACTAGCTTCTTATCCCTAAATATGTAATTTTATGACAATCCCTAGATTTTACAAACCCTATGCTATATTCTCTATAAGAGATTCATAATTAGGCTTTGAATGCATGCCTAACTTGCATAATCCTATCTCAGGAAAAACTTATTAGATGTTGACTTTGTCCAAGGATTGTATAAGTTTATTTTTTAGTTAAGCTGGAAGTCGAAAATATTTTATGAGTATTTTAACATTATTAGAGGTTATTATGAGTTTAACTTGTTTTCCAAGTTACGTTGTAATTGACAATTTTAGTCTCTTGAGTTAATAAAAGGATGGCCCAAAGCATGGCACCATAGTATTCTATTATCGCAATTAGCGTAAGTGTTTCTTACTATTTTTATTGCATTTAAATAGAATTAATAACTAGCGAGATTACAAAGATTATTTTGAATTTTAATGGTTCATACAGTGCACAATTTGATCATCAAGTATACAAGCAATTACACTAGCTTAATCACTAGTTTTTAGGGACTTGTTTGGATGATATAGAGCTTCTTTCTGGTTTATTATACAAGTTATATCAGAGGTTGATCAACACTTCAAGTTGTTAGTTTTTTTCAGCCTTTAATCCCATTTATTTCAAAATTTAGGTTTCTACATTTCTCCCCAAAGATGGATATTGTAGAAGTAACCACTAAGAATGGGGGCGATCGAATCCAAATTCAAAGAGTTAGAATAAGGTTGGGAGTGTAGTAAGTTTGACCAAAAACAAAAAGAGAGTTAGGGGATGCAAAAACCCAACACACAAATTTATACTAGTAACAATAAAGTAAATTGGGAGGTTGGGGCTTAGTAAATCCAACACTTAAATAAAGAACAACAATAACTAAATAAGTCGAGAGGCCGAGGCATAAGTAAGTATAACACTAAAGAATGGTGAAACCATTAGGTCTCGCAAATATGGATGCGAGGACCATTAGGTGCCATTAGACCAAATGACCCTACTCTAGTGAACCACACTGTTGCAAATAAATCTAGGATCATAAATTATTAAACATCTCAAACTTGAAAAATCGAAATAACATATGTGAATGTGAGAATTTGTAACCTATATTATAAATAGTAATTATGTCCCATGCAATTATAATAAATATAGTGCTTATATACTATAACATGTATTTTTGTATGTGGTTTTTCTGTTTAAACCATTGTAAAATCTATGTTTTTCTAAGAAATTGTAATTTTCAACGTAACAATTGAGAAGAACAAAACCATCAATGTTTAGGAAAATGTCATAACATGGTTCTATCTAAATGTACGATATTGTCCCTATATAGAAATTTTACACATTCCTATTTGTAACGCTAAAATTTTTTTCGTGTAACATGTTTGTGTATTCTATCATTTTGTAATTTTGTTTGTATATTTGATTTACATTGATATATTTATAATAACCCCACTAAATCTGATGCAGAGCTCTACATATTCATCAATCACTAAAAAAAATTCTTAAGGAGTCATTCATTCACTTATACAACCATCAAATTCAATGAACTAAATCTTTCCTCAAGAAGGCAATTCTTGCTCAAGTGCATTGAATTGCATAAACTACCAAAAAAACCCACAATCATCTTAAACATGCTTAAATACTCCTAAGTAACTTGTCCATGTACTTTAACAAGTTTTATACAACCAAATTTACCTACTTCCTTTGTAATCCAAGCGAACTCCTTGTAGACCTACTAAGATTAATTTTTTGCATAACTCATGAAATATTATCCTCTAATCTTGACCAATAAACTTTATGGGTAACCATTTGGTCCATTAAGAGGCTTGTCAAATTTCAAGGTTTGGTTCCTCACCAATAAAAGTTATCTTCCTTTTTGTAATTTTTCTTTAGGTCTCACTTAGCCCTCCTTTTAAACAAATCTCCATATCTAGGGTAAACTTCTACAACCAATCCAAGTGTCTTATTTTTAGATACCCATTATCTTTCTTGATATTTCTACCAATTTTCATTCTCCATCTCCTTGTTTATCACTCCCAACACCAAATTTCATCTTTTTGGCTTATTAAGTAACCCTAAGGTAGGGCTTAGTAGAATAACTAGGGTTTCATTCTTTATCACTTTGTCTCTCCTCCTTTAACACCTTTACCCACCTTATTCCATCATGTTCATGTCCAATTTTCATACTAGTTCACCTTTTGATTCCATTTATGTCATTTTTGTAACTTTGGGCTACTTGGTTTTTTATCCTCTCAATTAGGCTTCTTATCCCTAAACACCACAACTTCATTATACTCTATTTTTTTCACTTTCTTTTGAATTCCTTATCTCCTCACTTTCTCAAATTTCATTCTAACCATAATCCTATCTCTTAAGATTCTCTTTCCTAATCCCTTGAATTCCTACTTCACCAATATGTATCTTACTAGACTTCTTAGTAAATTATACTAGGATGGGTATGTGGATGCTATGGATAATACTAATTTCACAATCTCCTTCATACTTGAACAAAATTTCCCTCTTCTCATTATCAAAATTCTCCTCTTACTTCTTGGTTTACCTTTCTTCACTTGTGCATTCCTCTTCACTCTCCTTTCTAGGATTGTATCACTAATGCTTGAATGTACTTTCTTTTATTTGAATAAGCATTGACCTTCCAATGACCTTTATTTTCCTCAGACTTCTTAATCAGATTATAACTCTTCTTTAGACCATTCCTCTGCCTCACATTGGGTTAGGCTCTATAGTAGTTCCACAAATTCTGACTTAATTGTTTTAAGAGAAGGAATTCTTGATTGCACCCAACTATATTTAAAGGATTCTCATCAACTTATTAAATTCCTATGCATTGAATCCCTTTAACTTGTGATGATTTTATGCACTCTCTCTAGGATTTAGTTTCACTTAAACAAAGTTTCCTTAAAACAATTCTTCTTAAGGTTTTCTCATGATCATGTTTTGCATAGTTTACTCAAGACCGAATCTCACAATCGATAAGAATTACCTCTAGTTCTCAAGGAGTTAGAGCTTATTTTCTTGGCTTAGAGGATCTTAAACTTATTTCGTGTGGTCATAATTCCCATGTTACACCATAGTCTTAAGGGTTTATTCCTTATTAGACAGCTCTTCTTGATTTGAAATATGATTGTGTGTAGAATCAAACCTGGTTTCCTAACCTCCTTAACCCTTCGTTTTCAATTCTTGAACTCTCTTTATGCTTGGAGCATCACCTTGACCTTATATCGAGACAATGGAAATATATAGTAAGGAATGGTTTATATGTATATGTGAATAAACTTGGACCTTAAACCCTCCAAATTGGGTTTTAGACTATATAAGATAATGTGACAACTAAATGTTGTTCTCCTTCCCTTTAACAATTTTATTCTTAGCTTGAAATTTATTTGTCACCTCATATTTTTAACACCTTCTCATCCATGTACAATACCATTCAGGGTCTCAAAGGTAACAATGACTCTAAACAAATATCATCTTACGTATAACCCCCAAAATAGAGTATAAAGTCATAGAGAAGGATTGAAAATTGATCTTGAACCTATTATACCTTATGTAAGTGAGTCAAAACTTCTAATCATGACTTAAAACACCTATACCAAGCTTTATTCCAAATCTAGTTAGGTTTGATGAAGAAATCATAAGATATGGCTCTTTTTCTTGGGTAACAAATCCTAAGGTCTGTGTTTAACCCGAGAGCTTATGTTTTGCATTTGTTATTCATTAAACACTTCTACCATCTTTATCAAACACCTAAACCTTCTAGAGCATCCATGATAAGCATATTTATCTTCTTCAAGCTAAACAAAGCCCGGAGTTAATAAACATGTCATCAAACCCTTCCATTGTCCAAGGTGTATTGTCAAATCTCTGTATGTGAGTAGGCTATATTGAAGAATCCTTTACTAAAATAACACTCCTAGCTTTAAAATCACTTGTATACTCATAACATCATTCATTCCATATAATACATTTGGAATCAAATACAAAATAACATAGAAAGCATAATCATCAATCAAGAATAATAAAGAAAACACACACACCATTGAAGAATTATGAAGGAAATCTTATTTTTATTCATCTTGCAACCAATCCTACAAACTCCTTGAGCCCTCATAGGCTCTTCACACATACTCCACCTAAAAACCTTCTTTTATCAGCTCATAACTACCTCCACAATTTGAATATCACCTTAAATGTTCTTGACCAAAGGTGGTTACATGACATAGTCTTAACTCATTGAGGTTAAAGCATGAATTTGTCTCATGAGCTCAATCACCAAGGATGATAACTCACTATTCATCTCTTATAAGGCCTCAAAATAACCTCTACAAATTTTCATGAATTTTTTTAAACATTACCACTCTCAAACTAAACCTTATCAAATTTAAATTTCAAACCTTCCTTTTTGGAGGGAAACTCAAGATAACTCACCTAACACACAAAAGAGGGTCTTAAAAGACCATGGAGGAGTTATAAGACACCTACTAAGTCCTCTAAGCTGTAAAATACCCCTTAATTACTCAAAATAAAAAAATTGATGCCTTTACGTTGATGTTCATGTATCATACTACCCTACTAAGTAAAAAAAACGTAAACCCCCGTGGAGGTTTTTATCTTCTTTCTCTTCTTCCAATATTTCTCTCATTTCACATAGTCTTCATCCTTTCTTTTCTTGCATTCATCTTGAGCTCTCCCACTCTTTTCTTTGTTTGAATTTTCTATTCTTGCTTTGAATTTTATTTCTATGTCATCATCTTCCTTAAAATCTTCTCCTTTATCTTCATTCTTTTTTTCTTCATGACACAATTGTAATTTTTCTCTATATTCTTGCCTTTTTCCATTTCTCATGTTCATTCTTTGACTATTTCCTACACAAACACAACTAAGAGCAACATTAGTTATAAAAAGATAAGACAAACTTGTCTCATTTTGATCTTCCTTTTTGCCTTCCTTGTGTCCTCTCTTGTAAATATCCATGATTTAATCAAATAAAAACAAAACATTGCACAATAAAATAATAAAGCTAGAGATATTATAATTCATTTGGAGACAAATTCCCAATGGAGAGATTACATATAAATAACTCAATGAACTCCTATAAGTAAGGAGTCAAGGCTAATCTCTAAGTCCTCTCAATATCCCAAATATCTCTCAACTATGAGTTGTGCATTACAATTGTTTTGCACACTCATATATTATTTTATAAATATTAAAAACTATTACTACCAAATAACCCAAACCACTCCTAAGTGTTCACACTATGAACAATATTTCTGTAATAGTCACCCCCTTAGTGTGAACATGGGGAAAGCTATCTCATGTACCTACTCATGATCTATAAAGAAATGAAGGTTTTCAATGAGTACCAACAACTCAAACAATATGAGGTTTTCAAAGAGAACCTCCAACTCAGAAAATGGTTTTCTAGTGGAACCAACCACTACATAACATCGTACATTATTTTGCTCACATCATTGTTTCTAACTTAGAGGGATTACAAAACAAAAATTATGCTCATGCAAGAGCTTTAAACAGGAATGTTACTTGTTCATTATTACAACATAAAGTAAACACACCACACAACAAAAATAAAAGGTCACCAATACCATGAAGCAATCTCTTTGTTGGTGACTAACAAGAGATGCCAATTTTCCTCCATCCTCCTATGCCTCCATCCTCCATCAGGCACTACTTAGTATAGGTAGTCATCTTCATCCTCCTTTCTGCTCATTCAGTTCATATTCTTCTTCATTTTTTGACTCTTCTATAACAACTGCATTAGCTTCATCCATTTTCAGCTTTCCTTTTATGATGTCCTTGGCACGAGTAATACATAAAGAATATTTATGTCCTTTTTTCTTACAATAAAAGCATTCTAATTCCTCTTTGTTTTTGAAAAAATTAGTATGCTTCCTTTTAATATAAAGAGCAGTTTCTTCCTCAATATCTTCTTTTGTTCTTTTTTCTTTAGCTAGTAATGCGAAATCATACCTTCAAGTGAATGAGAAGGCATTTGAACAAGAGTAAAACTACATTACTTTGTATTTTGGAGGTAAACTATTTAATAAAATAGCTTTTGCATCTTCATCATCTACCTGAGCACTTACTTCCGTCATTTGTCTTAGAAGAGATCTAAGATCATTAATATGATTTGACATAGTTACACCCTCATTCATTTTCAACTTGAATAACTATAACTTAAGTGAGAATTTAGCATTCACAACCTTTGCACCAAATGTTTGACTTAGCAAATCCCATATATCTTTAGACTTTTTTCTAAGTCTATATAATGCAACTCAATATCTGATAAAGCAAGCCCAATAATGGATTTTTCTTTGTCATCCTTGGTTTTCCATTTAAGCAATTTTGCAACATCTATTGGTTCTGGTTCTTTTCCACTCACAATTCCCAAAGGTTCTTGTTCATTAATTGCATTTGTATTTTCACCTTCCATGTGTGAAAATTTAATCCATTGAATTTATCTAATGGAATTTCCATAATAGGTGTCGAACTCAGTCGAAAATGCACCCTTACAATAAACTTTAAACACTGAAAGTAAAATTTTTTGACATATTTGCCAAAAATGGAAAAAATAATTTTTTGTCTAAGCAACAAAAACATAGGATCAATGTGTAGAGATTGAAAAAATACACATTTTAAAAAAATGGCACATTAATCTAAGTTACCAACTGAAAGTTATGGCAATTTTAAGTTATAACTCCAACATCTTCTGGACCCTTTCCAAATTTGGAAAAAACAAATTACGCTGAGTGAAGCGTCACCGTTGTTGGTAGATAAACACGTAGGTTGTAGATTTGATTCCAATGAAACACATAGGTCACATATTTGATTCCAATGAAACAAATTTGTTCCAGATCTAAATGCCTCACAAACTCCTACAAGTTATCATTGCAGTCTAACCCGCTCTGATACCAAATCTTGTAAATATCCATGATTTAATCAAATAAAAAACAAAACATTACACAATAAAATAATAAAACCAGAGATATTGTAATTCATTCGGGACAAATTCCCAATGGAGAGATTACATATAAATAGCTCAATGAACTCCTATAAGTAAGGAGTCAAGGCTAATCTCTAAGTCCTCTCAATATCCCAAATATCTCTCAACTATGAGTTGTGCATTACAACTATTTTTCACACTCATATATTATTTTATAAATATTAAAAACTATTACTACCAAATAACCCAAACCACTCCTAAGTGTTCACATTATGAACACTATTTCTGTAACATCCTCCATGCCATTTCTTATTTATCCTTGTTATTCTTAACTTATTTCCATCATATTTCTCTTCTTGTGTTTTCTCTTGAACCTGTAGTTCACCTTCTTCTTCATTAGGTTCCTCTTTGTCCAAAATTGCCAATGATTTTCTTGCATTTCCACTCCATTTTCTTGTTTGTTAATGCATTCCCTTAACTGATTTGAACATGTACCTATCATGAATAGCTCTTCAATCCTTTGCATTTCCTCATACAACAAGAGTTCACTCTCTTCTTCACTTGCTTCATCAAATTTAGGACACATTTGGTCTTTTTCTTCTTTGAAATCACATGCTAGTTCACTAGGTTCAATTTTCACTTCCTTTTTCTTCACTTCAAATTACTTCTCTCATTTTTCTAACTTCCTCTTCTTTAATCTCATTCACATGTTCTTCATCATGCATGTTAGTGTTCAAAATCAACTCATTCTCACCTTCAAATGCCTCATTCTTTGCTTGCTTAACCAAAACATTCAAATCAACATGCTTACCTTGTTATTCACTTGTAGTATTATCTTGCCAAGCTCTTGTTAGGCTTCCCTTCTATTCTCTTTTCTCTTTGACTCTCCACACTTGTTTTCTTGTCTCTTTATGTTGATATACACTTGTAGTTTCAGTCTTCCCTCTTAATTCATAGGTTGGTTTGTGCTTAGAAACTCTTTCTTCATTCTTCATTCCTTGGTCACCTTCATTGCATGCTTGTCTCATACTGAAATATGATCTTAAATTTTCATTTTCCTCTTGTTTTCCATTGCATGTTACAACCTCATTAGCCTTTTTCTTGCACTTTATCTCTTGTTCACAAACAATTGAATTTTAAAGCCATTTAGGCATGACATAACCATGTTTGAACTCATATTTTGAAGAACTATTCTCACCTTTTGTTGTGTTATATTGTATATCAAAAATTTCACTAACATATGCATGAAGGAATTCATAATTTTCATCTTCCCATACTGATTATAAGCCATCTTTGTGACCATGTCCTTTGCCTTTTCCTTTTTGCCATCCATCTTCTTTTTTTTCTCTCTTTCTTGTCTTCTCTCACTTGAATGCTTTCCAACTTTGGGCTACTTGGTTTCTTATCCTCTCAATCAAGCTTCTTATTCCTAAACACCGCAAATTCTTTTGTACTCTATTTTTTTACTTTTGTTTGACTTCCTTTTCTACCGAATTTCAACTTTCACACTAACCATAATCCTCTCTCTTAAGATTCTCTTTCCTAATCCCTTGAATTCCTACTTCACCAATCCTTATCTTACTAGACTTCTTAGTAGACTATACTAGGACGGTCGTGTGGATGTTAGGAACAATACCGATTTCACAGGTCTCCGTCATACTTGAATTTTTTTCCCTATTCTCATTATCACAACTCTCCTCTCACTTATTGGTTTACCTTTCTTCACTTTCTCATTCCCCTTCACTCTCCTTTCTAGGAATGTATCACTAATGCTTATTGTACTTTCTTTTATTTGAATAAGTATTGACCTTGCAATGACCTCTATTTGCCTCTCATAATTCTTAATTAGAGTATAAATATTCTTTATAACCTTCCGTTGTATCACATTGGGTTAGGCTCTATAGTAGTTCCACAAATCTTAACTTAAATGTTTTAAGAGAAGGAATTCTTGATTGCACCCAACTGTATTTCAAGGATTCTCGTCAAGTGATTAACTTCCTATACATTGACTCCCTTTAAGCGACTTGTGATGACTTTATGCACTCTCTTTAGGATTTATTTTCACTTAAACAAATTTTACTTACCACAGTTCTTCTTAAGGTTTTCTCATGATCACATTTTACATAGTTCACTCCAAGACTTAATCTCACAACCGAGAAAAACTACCTATGATTATCAAGGACTAAGGGATTCTTTTCCTAGATTAGATGTTACATTCATGGTCTTCAACTTATTTCTTCATGGTCAGCATTCCCTATTACACGATAGTCTTAAGGGTTTATGCCTTATTAGGATAGTCTTGATTGAAATATGATTATGTGTAGAATCGAAATCTGGTTTCATAACCTCCTTGATCCTTCTCTTTCAAGTCATGAAATCTCTTTATGCTTTGAGCATAACCTTAACAAACTATCAAGCTAGTGGAAATATATAATAAGGAATGGCTTATATGTATATGTGAATCAACTTGGACCTCAAACCCTCATAATGGGTTTTAGACTATGATAAGATAATGTGACAACTAAATGTTGTTCTCCTTCCCTTTAATCTTTTATTCTTAGCTTGACCTTTCTCTATCACCTCATATTTTTTAACACCTTCTCATCCATGTACAAGACCATTTATGGTCTCAAAGGTAACAACGACTCTAATCAAAGATCATCTTGAGTATAACCCCAAAACAAGGTATATAGTCACAAAGAAGGACCTGAAATTCGATCTTGAACCTAATATACCTTATGCAAATGAGTCAAAACTTCTACTCATGAATTAAAACACCTATACCAAGTTCTATTCCAAATCTAGTTAGTTTGATGGTGAAATCATAAGATATGGCTCTTTTTCCTAAGTAACAAAACCCGAGGTCTGTGTTTAACCCGAGAGCTTTTATTTTGCATCTATTATTCATTAAACACTTCTTCCTTTTGTGTCAAGCACGTAAACCTTCTAGAACATCCATGACAAGCATCTTTATCTTCTTCAAGCTACAACAAATCCCATGAGTTAATAAACATGTCATCAAACCCTTCCATTGTCATGTGTATTGTCAAATCTTTGTGTGAGTAGACTATATTGAAGAATCCTTTACTAAAACAACACTCCTAGATTTAAAACCACTTGCATGATCACAACATCATTCATTCCATATAATAGATTTGGAATCAAATACAAAATAACATAGAAATCACAATGGTAATCAAGAACAATCAATAAATCACACACACAACATGGAAGAATTATGAAGGAAATCTTATTTTTATTCATCTTACAACCAATCCTATGGACTCCTTGAGCCCTCACATGCTCTTCCATATGTACTCCACCCAAAAAGCTTCTTTTTTCATCTCATAACTACATCCACAATTTGAATATCACCTTAAATTTTCTTGACCAAAGGTGGCTACATAACACACTCTTAAGTCATTGAGGTTAAAGCATGAGTTTGTCTCATGAACTTTATCACCAAGGATGATAACTCACTATTCATCTCTTATAAGGCCTCAAGATGACCTCTACAACTTTTCACGACTTATTTTTCAACATTACCACCCTCAAACTAAACCTTATCAAATTCAAATTTCAAACCTTCCCTTTTGGAGGGAAACTCAAGATAACTCACCTAACACACAAAGGAGGGTCTTAAAATACCATGGAGGAGTTATAAGACACTTACTAAGATCTTTAAGGCCTAACATACCGCTTACTTACTCAAAATTACAAAATTGATACCTTTATAGTGATGCTCCTACATCATACTCCCCTAGTAAGAAAACAATTAAACCCCATGGAGGTTTTTTATCTTCTTTCTCTTCTTCCAATATTTCTCTTGCTTGGCATAGTATTCATCCTTTCTTTTCTTGCATTCATCTTCAGCTCTCTCACTCTTTTCTTTTCTTGACTTGTCTCTTCTTGCTTTGAATTTTCTTTCCATGTCTTCATCTTCATTCAAATATTCTTCTTTGTCTTCATCCTCTCTTTTTCATGACTCGGTTGTACTTTTTCTCCATATTCTTGCCGTTTTCCATCTCTCATGTTCATTCTTTGACTCTTTCCTACACAAACACAACTAGGAGCAACATTAGTTATAAAAAGATGAGACAAACTTGTCTCATTTTGGTCTTCTTTTTTCCTTCCTTGTGTCCTTCATGCCATTTCTGATTTAGCCATGTTATTCTTAACTGATTTCCTTCATATTTCTCTTCTTGTTCTTGCTCTTGAACCTGTAGTACACCTTCTTTTTTCATTAGATTCCTCTTTGTCAAAAAAATTCAATGAATTTTCTAGCAATTTCATTCCATTTACTTGTTTGCTAATGCATTCCCTTAATTGATTTGAACATGTACATGTCATGAATAGCTCTTTAATCCTTTGTATTTCCTCGTACAACAAGAGTTCACTCTCTTCTTCACTTGCTCCATCAAATTTAGGACACATTTGGTCTTTGTCTTCTTTGAGATTATATGTTAGTTCACTATGTTCAATTTTCACTCCCTTTTTCTTCACTTCATCATCACTTTCTTTCAATTTTCTAACTTTATATTCTTGAATCTCATTCACATGTTCTTCATCATGAATGTTAGTGTTCAAAATTAACTTATTCTCACCTTCAAATTCCTCTTTCTTTGCTTGCTTAACCAAAACTTTCAAATCAACATGTTTACCTTGTTCTTCACTTTTAGTCTTCTTTTGCAAGCTCTTGTTAGGGTTCCTTGCTCTTCTCTTTTCTCTTTGACTCTCCAAACTTGTTTTCTTGTCTATTTATGTTGATATACACCTGTTGTTTCAGTTTTACCTCTTGATTCATAGTTTGGTTTGTGTTTAGAAACTCTTTCTTCTTTCTTCATTCCTTGGTCACCTTCATTGCATGTTTGTCTCATACTGAAATATGATCTTAACTTTTTTGTTTTCCTCTTGTTTTTCATGGCATGTTACAACCTCATTAGCCTTTTCCTCGAACTTCATCTCTTGTTTATAAACAATTGGATTTTTGATCCATTTAGGCACGACATAACCATGTTTGAACTCAAATTTTGAAGAACTATTTTCACCTTTTATTGTGTTATCTTGTATATCAAAAGTTCACTAACATAAGCATGAAGAAATTCATAATTTTCATCTTCCCATACCTAATTATAAGCCATATTTGTGATCATGTCCTTTTCCTTTTCCATTTTTTCATCCATCTTCTTGTTTTAGCTCTCTTTCTTGTATTATCTCACTTGAATTCTTTCCAAAGCATCATAGAACTCTGCATTTTCCTCTTTTTCTTCATTAACATGCTAGAAGATATCATTTTCTTCTCATAAAATTATATAACATATACCAATAGAATTTTAGAAGATCGCATACCACCTTCGAGGGGCAACCTCCTTTGAGAAATCTATGTACAACATAGTTTGAGGATGTTTTTCACTAGCCTATATATCATATTTATAGTAACTCTACTCAAGAAAACTACAATTGTGCATGCATGTGGGATTATTCTTAATAACTCAAGGGATAAATTACAAAGGTTATGCATCCATAACATTTGTTATGACAATTTTTTAAACTAGAAAGGTGGGATGAAGGGTCCTAACATCCCCTCCCCGTTGAAAATATTTTTCTTCAAAGCTAAATATTAGGAAATTGTTGTTGAATCTGAAGAAGGGGCTACCAAGTTGCATTTTCAGTTGCATTATGTGCCATTAGATGATGACCTTTGTGATGGACCAATTGTGAAGTTGGTATGAGAACCTATATAGAATTGCTTCATGCTCGAGAAGAATGGATCCTTCATTATTGAGCTTAGGAAGTACTATCTGAGTGGTGACTACTCTCCCAAGAACCTTCTTGAAACATGAGACATGAAAACACGTGATGAACATGAGAGAAAGGTAGAAGTTTCAACTTGTATATAATCGGGTTGATATTTTGTAGAAATTGTAAGGGCCATTAAACTTAGGAGGAAGCTTCTAACACTCTTTCATCTTCACGAAGGATTGTTTGTAGGGCTATAACCAAGGAAAAACCATGTCATTAGGTTCGTTCATAATGGCGTTAATTTGCATGTTGTTTCATACATTTCTAGGACATATGGAGATTTTCCCAAAGAACTTGAAGAATATTATCATATAAACCGAGGGTGGTGTATAATATTTGAACATGAGAATTACTTGGTGTGTAATAGAAGAGAGATGTGACTAATGGCCATAGACTACTCCATTTGGGGCCATTTTAGTGGATGTGTGATACGCTATGTTGTACCACCATTCTATAAGAGGTAACACCTTGACTTAATGTTATTGTTTCTCAAAGGAAAAACATTGAAGAAATGCCTCTAAGCATTTTTTGACTATTTTGGTTTGACCATATGTCCTTAGGTGATGTCTAAAGTTCATCTTCAGTTGTGTTCCCATTCTATGGAATAATTTAATCTAGAAATGTCTTGTGAAGGCTAAGTCACAATTTACAATTTAAGTGGGGATGTCATGGAGGCGGAGAATATTTGGTTAAAATAGGTTTTGGTAATGGTTGAGGAGGTGTAGGGGTGAGTAAAGGTTTGGGAAATGGTTGAGGAAGTGTAGAGGTGGGCTAAGCCATATAAATGGGAATGCTTAGAGAGGCGATCCGCCATCTACATGATTATTGATTTACCCCCAAATTAGGGAGACCTTTAATGATATCCATGGAATTATTTTTCCAAATCCATTAAGAATGGGAAGTGGTTCGAGTAAGCCTAAGGTTGACATTGTTTCACCTTTGTGACCTTGGAAAGTACCACATTTCTACAACAAACTTATTGATATCCTCCTTCCTTTCCCACTAAAAGAAAATGTGACATACCCGCTCATATGTTATTAAGAGTCTCGAATGAATGAAATACATTAATTGATGTTTGATCATCATAAGAACATATGATATATGAGCATATTTAAGCTATTTAAATTGTCAACAAATTCATGCATGTGACTCCATATAATAGAATGCACAAATTAAAACTAGAATAGTTCTTCATTCATGAATAATGGTCCAAAGAAATCAACATGTAATCTAGGGTAAGCGATGCAAGTTCTAACAATGGAAACTTGTTTAGTTCAACAACATATAGTCTCTTAAAGCATAATAACCAACCAACTCCAATGGTTATTTTTTGAACCCTTATAAATGAGGCTAAGAATTCCTCATAAAGGATTGGATTTATAATATCTCTATACTATAGATACAAGATATTCACAACCTCATGCATGCTTATATGATTCTATTTAGAATCATAATTAAAGTAAACCCAACATTTCAACTCAAGTGAGTCCTGGAATCTGCATTCTATTATTGGATTTGGATATCGAGCTTCTTTATCTCTCTTTTAGAACTTCATGCCATCGTCAAACCCTTACCACCTGTCACATTCTTCCACACACAATTTTTTATTTACACTCATGTTTCCTTTTATGTAATACTTTACACTCATGTTTCCTTTTACGTAATACTTTACTACTTCTTTTACATGCGGATCCTCTTTCATCTATGTGTGCCTTGAATATCCTAAACATTGGTATTACATTGCTGCACGCTTAAAAATCTATGTGTGATTTTATCTCAAAATGGATTCCTTTGCACCTCAAAGGATTTATGCCTTAGCCAAAATTGTTTTTCCCTTCGAGCTGTTTCTCTCACTTCGATATCCGGCAGCCTCTTTTGTATACTGAGGTATAGTCCCTTCAAAACTAAAAAAACACTTCTTTGGTGTAAAGTCTCATTTTTTTGCTCAATATCTTGTTGACATATGATTATGGTGACACATTAGTAATGTTGATGTGTAGTGGGTATATAAATCTATTCTTTCTTGATTCTCTTCATATGATTCTCCACTATTTTCCTAGTATGCAAAATTCTCATTTTGTTTGATATAATAATCACCCATGCTTCTTTATTTTAGTTGCTCATCCTCAAGGACTAAACCATGCTTCCCATATTCATTGTTGCCTCTGTTGAATATGGTGATTGAGTTGAGGATAATGACTAACTACTTTGGTTATGATCCTCCTTGAAGCACCGTGTTCGCTTCTTCCTCCCCGTTTCTCATCCTTTTTACGGTTCATATTATTTGCACTTTTCACGTTTCAATGTTACACATTAGAGTGTTGTGGTATATACTTAGTAAACTAATTATCTTCTATTATTTGTTTCTTTCACTTTTCTTTTGACATTGTTTTGATTTGTTTGTTTCTTAAAAACCTTTATATTGGTTATCATTCACATAGATTAGTCTTTCCCTTGTGTTTAATATAATGGTTTTTGGGTATCCCAAATTCCAATGTACATGGTGTACACATGACCCCAATGCACTAACCATTACGCCTATATAAGGGTTGAGATTAATATATGGGTAGACAATTGAATGCCTTGTGGAGTGTTTTATATGTAATCTAATAGGTTTAACATGCCCCCTTACAACATCATTCCCATTAGTATCCCTTGTATGTCTCTTTTTCCATTTTAGACTTCTTTATCACATCACTACCAATGACCCTATGTTCCTTTGATACTCGATATCCACAACCTCTATATTTTCTAATACTCACAATTGTGGGTTCTTTATATTTTTCTTTCTTAATTTGCTTTCTCTAAGGTGTCACTCTCACATATCTTAATCCTATGCAATCCGAGTCTTTGTTATTATTCCCCTCTGTTATTCTTTCATCACGATTTCCGAATTTTTGGGATGTAGTTTGTTTTGGATAAAGTTTAAAAACTTTGAAAGAACATTTGTGTTTTTTCACTATTATATTAAAATGATATCTATCTACAGAAGAGACAAGAATCTATTGTTGAAAGGAGTTATTGAGACTCACTTGTCAAGCATAGTAATTGACAAGTGGCCCCTCGACCAAAATTGCTTGTTGTTTGTCGATCTCCACTTTGCTCGTTTCACTATTTTTGTTCCCTTATCTACCATATGCTCTAGCTTCTTACAAAACAAAGTCTTGAACTCTCTTTATGCTTTGAGCATCACCTTAACCTTCTATCAAGTTAATGGAAATATATAATATGGAATGGTTTATATGTATATGTGAATCAACTTGGACCTCAAACCCTCCAAATTGGGTTTTAGACTATGATAAGATAATGCGACCACTAAATGTTGTTATCCTTCCCTTTAATATTTCATTCTTAGCTTGAACTTTCTTCATCACCTCATATTTTTTTAACACCTTCTCATCCATGTACAATACCGTTTAGGGTCTCAAAGGTAACAATAACTCTAAACAAAGATCATCTTGAGTATAACCCTCGTAATAAAGTATATAGTCACATGAAGGATTGCAATTTGATCTTGAACCTAGTATACCTTATGAAAATGAGTCAAAACTTCTACCCGTGACTTAAAACACTTATACCAAGCACTATTCCAAATCTAGTTAGTTTTGATGGTGAAATCATAAGATATGGTTCTTTTTCCGAGTAACAAAACCCGAGGTATGTGTTTAACCCAAGAGCTTCTATTTTGCATCTATTATTCATTCAACACTTCTTCCTTTTGTGTCAAGCACATAAACCTTCTAGAGCATCCATGACAAGCATCTTTATCTTCTTCAAGCTCCTATGAGTTAATAAATCAAACCCTTCCATTGTCTTTGTGTCGAATCTTTGTGTGAGTAGACTATATTGAAGAATCCTTTACTAAAACAACACTCCTAGATTTAAAATCACTTGCATGCTCACAACATCATTCATTCCATATAATAAATTTGGAATCAAATACAAAATAACATAGAAATCACAATCCTCAATCAAGAACAATCAAGAAATCACACACAACATGGAAGTATTATGAAGGAAATCTTATTTTTATTCATCTTGCAACCAATCCTATGGACTCCTTGAGCCCTCACAGGCTCTTCCATATGTACTCCACCCAAAAGCTTCTTTTTTCTACTCATAACTACCTCCACAATTCAAATATCACCTTAAATTTTCTTTACCAAAGGTGGCTACATAACACACTCTTAACTCATTGAGGTTAAAGCATGAGTTTGTCTCATGAACTCTATCACCAAGGATGGCAACTCACTATTCATCTCTTATAAGGCCTCAAGATGACCTCTACAACTTTTCATGATTTTTTTCAACATTACCACTCTCAAACTAAACCTTATCAAATTCAAATTTCAAAACTTCCCTTTTGGAGGGAAACTCAAGATAACTCACCTAACACACAAATGAGGGTCTTAAAATACCATGGAGGAATTATACGATACCTACTAAGATATCTAAGGCCTAACATACCCCTTACTTACTCAAAATTACAAAATTGATGCCTTTACAATGATGTTCTCACATCATACTCCCCTAGTAAGAAAAATTAAACCCCCATGGAGGTTTTTATCTTCTTTCTCTTCTTCCAATCTTTCTCTTGCTTGGGATAGTCTTCATCCTTGCTTTGCTTTGCATTTATCTTTAGCTCTCTCACTCTTTTCTTTGTTTGAATTTTCTCTTCTTGCTTTGAATTTGCTTTCCATGTCTTCATCTTCCTTCAATTATTCTTCATTGTCTTCATTCTCTTTTTCTTCATGACTCAATTGTACTTTTCTCCATATTCTTACCTAATCCATAGCTCATGTTCATTCTTTGACTCTTGCCTGCACAAACACAACTAGGAACAACATTAGTTATAAAAAGATGAGACAAACTTATCTCATTTTGATCTTCTTTTTTTCCTTCCTTGTGTCCTCCATGCCATTTCAGATTTAGCCCTACTATTCTTAATCGATTTCCATCATATTTTTCTTCTTGTTCTTGCTCTTGAACTTGTAGTTTACCTTCTTCTTCATTAGATTCCTCTTTGTCCAAAATTGTCAATGAATTTTCTTGCATTTCCTCACTTGCTAATGCATTCCATTAACTAATTTGAACCTATACATGTCATGAATATCACTTCAATCCTTTGCATTTCTTCATACAACAACAATTCACTCTCTTCTTCACTTGCTTCATCAAATTTAAGGACACATGTGATCTTTGTCTTCTTTGAGATTACACGTTAGGTTTGACCATATGTGCTTAGGTGATGTCTAGATTTCATCTTCAACTGCGTGTTCCCATTCTATGGAATAATTTTATCTAGAAATGGCTTGTGAAGCCTAAGTCACAATTTGATGAAATTGAAGTGGGGATGCCATGGAGGCGAAGATTTGGTAAAATAGGTTTCAACAATGGTTGAGGAGGTGTAGGGGTGAGTAAAGGTTTTGGATATGGTTGAGGAAGTGTAGGGGTGGGAGAAGGCATATAAATGGGCATACTTGGAGAGGTGATCCACCATCTACATGATTACCGATTTACCCCCAAATTTGAAGAGACCTTTAATGATATCCATGGAATTATTTGTCCAAATCCATTAAGAATGGGAAGTGGTTGTAATAAGCCTAAGGTTGTCATTGTTTCACCTTTGCGACCTCAAAAGTATCAATTTCTACAACAAACTTCTTGATATCCTCCTTCATTTCCCCCCGAAGAAAATTTGACAAACCCGCTCATATGTTTTTAAGAGTCTTGAATGGATGACATACATTAATGGATGTTTGATCATCATAAGAACATATGATATATGATCATATTTAATCTATTTAAATTGACAAAAAAATCACATGTGACTCCTATAATAGATGTACAAATTAAGACTAGAATAGTTCTTCATTCATGAAAAATGGTCCAAAGAAATCAACATGTAACCTAGGGTAAGCGATGTAAGTTCTAACAATGAACTTGTTTAGTTCAACAACATAGAGTCTCTTAAAGCATAATAATCAACCAACTCTAATGGTTATTCTTTGAACCCTTATAAATGAGGCTAAGAATTCCTTATAAAGGATTAGATTTACAATATTTCTATACTACATATACAAGATATTCACAACCTCATGCACACTTTTATGATTCTATTTAAATCATAATTGAAGTAAACCTAACTCAACTCAAGTGAGTCATGTAGTCTGCATGCTCTTATCATCTTTGGATCTTGAGCTTCTTTATCTCTCTTTGCAATTGGTGCCATTGTCACAAACCCTTGCCCTGTTACATTCTTCCACACACAATTGTTCATTTACACTCATGTTTCCTTTTACGTAATACTTTACTACTTCTACATGCCCCTTTCACCTATGCGTGCCTTTAATATCCAAAACATTAGTATTACATTATTACACGGTTAAATATCTATGTGTGATTTTATCTCAAAATGGATTCCTTTGCACCTTAAAGGATTTATGCCTTAGCCAAAATTGGGAGCTAACACTTCTTTGGTGTAAAGTCTCATTTTTTGCTCAATATCTTGTTGACACACGATTATGGTGACACATTAGTAGTGTTGATGTGTAATGGCTATATAAATCTATGCTTTCTCGATTCTCTTCATCTAATTCTCCCTTGTTTTCCAAGTATGCAAAGTTCTTATTTTGTTTGATATAATATTCACCCATGCTTCTTTCTTTGCGGTTGCTTGTTCTCAAGGACTAAACCATGCTTCACGTATTCATTGTTGCCCCCTGTTGGATATGGTGATTGATTTGAGGATAATGCCTAACTACTTTGGTTATGATCCTCCCTTGAAGCATCATGTTTAGTTCTTCCTCCCCTTTCTCATCCTTCTATGGTTCGTATTATTTGCATTTGTCACGTTTCAATGTTACACATTGGAGTGTTGTGGTATATACTTAGTAAATAATTATATTTTATTAATCTGTTTCTTTCACTTTTCTTTTTGACATTGCTCCGATTTGTTTGTTTCTTAAAAATTCTTTATATTGGCTTGTCATTCACATAGAACAATCTTTCCCTTTATGTTTAATGTAGTGGTTTTGGGTATCCCAATGTACATGGTGTACACATGACCCCAATGCACCTAACCATTGTGCCTATATAAGGGTTGAGATTAATATATGGGTAAACAATTGAATCCCTCTTGGAGTGTTATATATGTAATCTAACGGGATTAACATGTCCCTCTGCAACATCATTCCCATTAGTAGCCCTTGTATGCCTTTTTCCATTTTAGACTTCTTTATCACATCACTACCAATGACCCTATGTTTCTTTGATACTACGATATCCACAACCTCTATTTTTTCTAATATTCATAATTGTGGGTTCTTTATATTTTATTCTTTCCTAATTTGCTTTCTCTAAGGTATCAGTCTCACACATCTTAATCTGTGAAACCGAGTCTTTGTTATTATTCCCCTTCTTTTTATTCTTTCATCATGGCTTCCTGATTTGTTGGGATGTAGTTTGTTTTGGATAAAGTTTGAAAACTTTGAAATAACATTTATGTTTTTTCACTATTATATTAAAATGATATCTATATGTAGAAGAGACAAGAATCTATTTATGAAAGGAGTGATTACGAGACTCACTTCTCAAGCATAGTAATTGACAAACTAGCCCTTCGTGAAATTGCTTGTTTGTCGTCGACCTCCACTTTACTCGTTTCATTTTGTAATTGTTCCTTGTCCACCCTATGCCCTACCGCTTACGAAACAAAGTTATATTTTACGTTCTCTTGGTTTGTTTTCCCATTTTCCCTAATCACCGACTTGTATCGTGACCACTCTTTATTCCTTTTGCTCCTTGGAAGCTACTCTCAACATGCCCTCAATCCTCGCTAAAATGAAAACTATGCCAAACTTATCAAACTCTAAGTGAAGAATTTGACAACCTCCATTTGACTCATAATACCATGATTTATATACAATGAAAATCAGCTAAAATATTTGGAACATAGCTATGAAATGACTCATGACCTCACTAAGGCAATAGATTAGTTATCATGATATTGATGCGAACTAATTCTCATTAGCCTCCAAACAAAACCACCGTTAAGTATACCAAATTAGCATCAATCAAAGCCACATAATTCTCCTCCTAATCCATCAAAATAAATGCAAACAAAAAAGAAAGCCCCCACCCAACACGCAAATTTTTGTTGGTCACCATAATGATCATATCTTATCATTTCTGTTGTTACGTGACAGAAATCTCCACCACTGGGAGTAGCTCTACCCAATAACAACAACAACCGGCTTAACGACCGGCGACCCCATCCACGTCAACAGACGCCCCTGCCTCCGTCTCTCGACAGAGGAATCAACGGTTCTATTCATTGCGAAGTAGTTGAAATGGTTTAGCTGCTATCTTAAATATCAATTGGATTTCCCTCTAAAATCCCTGCTGAATTCAGCACTACCCACATGCTAATTTCAATTTTTTCTCATGGCAACTCGCACCATGGTCTCTGGTTCAAATCTCTGGGACGAAGATTACAGGCCCCTTCCTTATCTTTTTCTGGGATCTTTTATGGTGTGGTCCTCATTGGTTTGCATATGGGTATACAATACATGGACTAAACGCCATTTCCAGGTACTTTGCAGCTTAAAAAATGTCTTTAGTTTAAACATAGCTCTTTTAGAATGCTCTGTTAAATTACCCTGCTGCTGTAATTTGACATAACTAGACATGTTTACTCCGTTTTTCTCAAATTGGGTATGATCTTGTAGTTATGATTACTCTTTGTTTTTTTAAATTGGTCGCTCCTTTGTAGTGGCTGATCATAGTTACTTGTTGGTATCTGTGTTTTGTCACAGAATGGCAATTTACAGTGGATGCTAACTATTGTTCCGGTCATGAAATCTCTGGTGCTTGGTCTGTCATTTCTGTTCTGGTAAGTTTGTATACTATTTCTAGAACATGCGTTGGCACTGTTTTTATTTTTGCCCGTGTTTTCTCTGTATGAAAGCAGGAATATGACACTGGAAATTTTGATGTCACATTCAGTTGCAACATATTTAGATATCGGCATTTCTTTGGCATTAACTTTGTGTGGTATTTGATACTAGAATATTTCTAGTCAAGTATGCAAATCAGCAGGAGAAAGAACAACCTTCTTAAAGAATCAACTAGACCTGCAATATCATCATCTTTGGGTGGTTGATACGGCTGTATCAATCTGTGATCCTATAGATTGTTAAGTCTCGTGGACGTAATTAAAAAGAATTCTTTTCATTCCTTCAACAACCCATTTATTATAAGCGGTCATTTCTTGTATGATTGATTTTTCATGAGTTTGAATGGTCCACTTGGCACTGATTCATCCAGTAATAATCTATTTTACTATTAAATATATTCTCTCTGCACGAAGGCATGGATATGACAATGCAACTATTGATGCCACTTGGGTTTCAGCATTGTGACATCTTTTGGATATCAATTTTATAGGATTAACTGCATATAATATTTCTTACTGAAGGCATTGTTTCAATGACCCATCTTTCATGATTAGTTATTTCTTCTGTGACCCTTCTTTCATGGCTTGAATGGTCCTCTTGGCACTCATTGCATTAGGTGATAATCTGTTTTACTGTTACATCTGGTATTTCTATTTGATTGTATGAATATAGGAGTGACTGAAACTGTTGATGTCTGAACCAATCGATCATTTGAATTGTCTTATATAAGTTGGAACATGTTTTGAAGAGTTTCTTTTTGAAGCGCGAAAAACTTCATAATGAGACTTTCAATAGAACCCGTAAGTTCCCATTTGTGGGATATGGGGCCTTAACAGAAGACTAAATTGGGACTTCAGCAAGGCACTAGTCCACGCCTGCACAGCCACACTTGTAATAGACTTGCTACCATGTAGTTGTGTATGGGTTTTTAACTAAAAGATCAAACTGGGGTCTTCAGCTAGGTAACCACTTTCATAGCCTGGTTGAGGCTAGATATTTTGTGTTAAGGCGCCAATGCATATAAAGGAAAGGGCTATTGGCAGGCCAGCTGCCGAAAAATACCAGCAAATTGCATAACTCCAGGAAGCCTTGAACTGTGTGCAGGCAGGTGGCCTCTGATGTCCAACAATCAGCCACTTCTATTGTATGGTATATACCATAGATGAGTCCTAATTTCTGATAGGTCCGGAATCAATCAATTTTCTTTCAAATAAGCTAATTTGCAAACTTTGATGGCTTGAAAACAGGCTAAACTTAGTTTGATGGAACCTAGAGAAGCCAATACCCAAGTCCCCCAATAGGAAACTGCATTGTGTTCTTGAGTTTTGGTACCAGGACATGACCCTGTCAGGATTTTTTTGGACAGCTAAGCTGAAAAGTATTGGTCTCTTATTTCTAGGCCTCTACACATGAACTAAACTGTGGCAGAGGACTTACCTGGATAGTAAGAATATCATTTGGGTAACTTTAACAAAACAGCTCTGTATTAACATGAGGACTTATGTATCATAGAACTGCACACCATTCTGCGAAATAAAGAGTCCAGCTTCCAAAGACTTGTCAAAAAGCATTTAAAGGGATACCATTACAAAATTCTACAGTACATGTGCTGGCTTTGATCCAAGGTTAGAGCATAATATTGGAAATTATGCGTGTCTGAACTAAGGCTAAACAAGTTTAATGGAGAATGCTGGCCTGATTAATAAAGGAAAAGTTAAAACACTAAGAAATGGAAATTCTTTTAGATGCCTAGAACAACTAGCTAATTTGTCCTTTAGAATAAGAAATACATGCCTCTGGAACCTGGGGTAGGGTAATTGTTTTGTATACTGCAGGTGCCTTTGGGACAGGGAGACCTGCAGGAGACATCTCTAACAGGCAAGGGAAGTCCCTTCACATCTCTGGATGCTTCAGTGGATATCTAGCACTGTAAAAAAAAAAAAAAAAACAGCAAAAAGAAAATGAAATACCCTAATCCCTAAAAGGTCAAAAGACCCCACTCAGGCGTGGAAAACACATCAGCAGGATGCATGTTTGGGGAGCATATATTTGCAAGTAAAATCATCACCCAACAGATGAAATCCTGGAGGAGCAATCTTATTTTCAGTTAGGTCATGTTTATGACAGTTCATTTAAATTTAGTTTTTTTGGTGTGTATGTGTGTGTGTGCACTTTTAAAACTTTACAGGCATATTACCTTGACCGGATTCTGAAAATGCCACCCCTATCATATGCACGTTTCTTGGTGAATGATATAAATAATTAGATTATATGCTAATATTTTGCAAAACATCACAGAGGTTACTATCAATACTTCTAAATTTTGTTAACTATAGCCCATTTAGGTAAATTTCATGTAAAAGACAGGCTAATAAGATATGGTAAGGTCACGATGCCTGGAAACTTGCCTGCACTGCAAGGAAGCTTATAGCATGTGAAACCACCACATACTCCTAAAAGGGAAGCACCATGTGTGAGAGCAAGGGTCTGGTGCACACATACCCTGCCCCCTGGGTTGGAAAACTTATCAATTGGATTTGTTTTGTTTGCCAAATTTGTAATAAATTATCCAATTGTAAAATAGCTCATAAAGTTTTCCTCGGGCATCTTACTGTCTTGATGATAGTAAAGTTAAACAGTTTATTTGTAAGGGGCCACTTCCCACCAACCTTCTTCTCCAATGAAATTGCAAGTGACTATTTACAAATGAATCAAATGAAGCTTCTTAAAAAAAGAATCAAAATTTGAAATTGGGTCATGCTTCTTAAAAAAGAATAAAAAACAGTGGGAGTTAGTCCTAACTCAATTGACAAAATAACAATTTTGTAGTGTAGCTCACAAAATTTTGGAGGATCATGTTCTTTTTATAATGTTCACTATAGTTTGATGTGCCTTAATAAGTCTTGATTGCTACTTTGTCTGTCATTTTGATCCCATGCTTCTCATGTAAATCATTTGCAACAATGAAGCTTGATCACTTCTAACGACTTACATTTTGCGTCAGTTCTTCTGACAAATTTCATGCATTTTGAGAAACTTATTTGCGATGAAGGTTAGGTTTGCTATAGGAAAACTTGTCACTTACAAACTAGTTTGATGATTTGATCCATACATACGTTAACCGAGATTGCTAAATGTTGCTTTACAATGTTAGCAAACTGATGATTAATAGGATATGCTACAATATCTTGTGCTTTGAATGATAATTTCCATGCTTATTTTGGAACTACTTTGCAAATGTTCAAGTTTGACCTAATTTTGGTTCCTATGGATATCTGTGTTTTGATGAAGAATTGAAGGCAGTAAACCTCCATATAAAAATCTAGCAAATATTTAGATGCTAGAAGTATAACCAATCTTAAGAAACAATTATGCTTGGTCATTCAAATCTATTTAAGGCTGACACTGGCCCTTGGGATACTCCTTTCCGAGTTCCAATCAAAGCGTTTAGTGAGTTGTCAAAGATTCTGGTAGTTATATCTAATTTCCAAAATGTGTTTATTAAATTATTAGAGATTATGCTGATTTGACTTCATGTAACTTAGCTTGCTCAGACTTAGAAAATCCTTTAGTAGCAATATATGGCATTAGCTCGATGACAGTGGTAAACTGAAATTTAGTTTCAAGGAAATTTTAATTAAATTTTGCAATTTGTTTGCACATTTTGTAATATCCTTTCTGTGCTTTTTCTGAAAATAATGAATTAAAAGATACAACTTATTATGGTGATTATCATGGAATCACCCTGCATCTCATGGGTAGAATTTGCTCAATGACATTGGTGAACTGAAGTCTCATTTTAAGGCCATTATAATGAAATTTAGCAATTTGTAATTTTGTAAAATTCTTTCTGTGCTTTTTCTCTTAAAATATGGATTGAAAGATATAACTTATCATGGTGATTATCACGGAATCACCCTGCAACTTTTGAGTAGAAAGATGTCCTGGTAGGCACTTTTCATATAGATTCTTTCTATATAAGTTGTTTCATGATGTCCATAGCTTCTCTCAGAGGCCGCTTACCTTTAATGGACCCATGTTTGTTGATATGTGCAGTCAGAATTAGCTTATATACGTAATTTTCCCCCTTTTACTATGAAATTTCATTGGAAAAGGAAATATTGACAACGTGTCTATCTTGTGATTTTCAGGTACTCATGTCTTTATCTAAGCACCTGCTCATTCTGGGTTGCATTTGGGATCTTTGTGACGAGAATATTTTTGGAAACAGCTTGTTTTGTTGCTTTTCTTCTTATTTCACATGGCTATTGCATTATGCACGAGCAACTCTCTACATTTGAACGCCGTACCATAGCTGGGATGGTGTCCTTGTTGTACCTGACTCTTACTGGTTATAAGGCTGCTGTGCCACAGTTTTCTGTAAGTTGCTTGGATTGTATTTATCCTCCGTTTTTCTGTTTCCAACTTTGGTCTGATTTCCATTATTTTTGTGTAGAAGTATTTTTACCATCATAGTATAGACATCTTTTCCATTATCTTGTTTTATGTTATCATCATGCAGCGCTGTTGTACTGCTTTTCTTCAGTGATATATCATCCAATCATTTTCACACGCCTATTATTTAAGTTAAGAAGTCCAGATTCTTTGACAGTTAGAGGATATTCCAATTCTGTGAAAGCAAGATTCTGGGAATTCCAGCATGTATTTCACCTGCTAATTTTTCTGCCTTCATGACTTAAATTTATTTGCTTGTTTGGATTGTCCATCCTTTGTTCTTGGAGTTTTGAGGATGAAGACTTCCTTGATTTTAATCCCTCTTTTGAGTATGTCGATGGAAGTTTTTTTGGAAGTTGGGCAAGAAAAACCCTTTTACTGGCTGGTAACCTTGATGTTGCTTCATGAAAACTTCTGGAATATTCATATCAGTATGTTTATAATGATGTCCAAGGCTACTCCTTACTTTTCTCCACCTTCAGTGGAATTGACATCATCCAGAGGTTGGAACAAGTATCGGAGTGAACGGTATATTTAGCTTTTATCATTGAAGTCAATAAAATTTGAAGCAATTGGAGATATTTAATTTACCACATCATTATTACAGACATATTAGTAAGCAAAAACAAAATCACTACTGCCTGGCATTATCAGATAGACTGATTCATTACTTCCTAGTTTTGAACCTTTCACTGGCAGGGGAATTTTCCTTGAGAAGGAATAGTTTGTGTCTATGGAGATTAATTGCATACAATGCATTGCAATTGTCGTGATTCCAGTTTCTTTCTTTAAGAAGATAAGTCTTAAGCTTATTTTCGCTTCTCTTCTGTTCGTTTAATAGGAACTTGCCTAGTTCAGCAAGGATTATCTTCTACAGGATGAGTACTATTTTCATGCTTGAAGGTGGTATCTAGATTATTTTCTCAACTAGAGATATCCATAGTTATGGAATGGCAGGCTCTAATGGTAAAGGTGAAGGTAGTTTTTTTAGGTCACTGCCAAGTGAGACCGAATTTGGTGTCTGAGACCCGCCTTATGGAAGCTCACAAAGAGATTGTTTTCCATTTTCCAGCTATGACCCTTGGTCTTCTACTTTTATTAACGATTCAACGTAAAATATTTGATTCATTCAGATGTTTTCAAACCCAATAATTATCAAATCTAGCTGGTAGATTGATATGGAGTTTACAGACAATTTTGGGTATTGTGGATTAGAATGGAGATAACTAATATGCTGCTGAAGCCTGAAACACAAGGGACCTTGAAGAAGGAAACTTTTTGTTTGATAAAACGTGCATGAATTGAATGGTTGTTCCAATCTCAATTTCTAACTTTGAGAATTAACTCTTTAAAGATTAGGTGATTTACTGCCTTAAGGAAAACTCCAAAGTTGCCATTGTTTGAGGGTGCGGTGGTATACATGGTACAGACATGGATCATGATTTAAGGAGAATCGTATATGATTTAAGGAGATTGTGAAGGTAGTTGCGAGGATCCTGTGAGTGATTGTAACTGAAGAAATTAAGGAGGTGACAGAGAACCCTGTTGGTATGCAGTACTAAGTAGTATTATAAGGATGTTGGTTGGTAAGGAGAGCACTTTAAATTTGAAAGTGACACTTGCTTCCAAAGGCCCTAAAATTGAGTCAATTCCCTTTTGGGAGAATCAATTTGTAAGGTCTAGAAAATCATGCATGCCTTTAACAATGCTGCTAATGAATAGTGCAGTAATAGAAATAATAATGATGGTTTAAAGTAAAGCACGCTGTCAGTGAACAAGAAATGTAGTTCAGGGTGCAGGTTGCTAAGAGCAATACTGGTTCTAACTATTCACTTGCCAAATAACTGGTTTGAGGGATTGGGATCTTCTGATAAGAAATACATTATTTGGAAACTCGATTTCAAAATTGGACATTTTGTTGCTTCAAAATCAAGGCATAATAATCAAGGGTTTTAAATTTATTTGGGAAGGGTGCAGAGATTGTAACATCAGAAAGAAATACATTATATTAGTGGTTCACATACGACCAAAGTCGGTCAACGAAACCCAAATACAACAATTTACAATAGCAAATCGGGAATGCTAAAATGAACTCCAAAAACTGAAAATGAAGTATCTAAAACTAAAACGCAAAAGAGCCTAACAAGAAGGGAGAAAACTCTTGACAAGTCAGCATATACAAAACCATACTCTACAAAGGTCCCTTTCAAAAATAAACTTCCCATAGAAGCAAGTGAAGGGAGGTGATGAAGATCATTGTTCTATACTGCATTAGAGTCCGGAACAAACTAAGGTCCAGCATCCTTATCAATCATCTTGGAAGTGCCAAGATAGAATATGATGATGTCCTTAGGGTAATGGCATGGGATTAGAGGTTCTACCTGAAAACCTGGCAGGAAGCAGGATACTCTTCCAAATGCCACTGCTAGTGTCACCTCGATGATCCTCCAAATGTAGAGAGAAGGAAAAGGGGGCTGCTATATTAGTTTCCACTATGCTTGAAAAAACATATTCTAAAGGGTCTCCTTGTAAAAGGTTTCCTATTGGTTGCTTTCCAATGGCGGTATAAATTTTTATTGTGTTCAATTTGCATGAATCCTATTTCTATGGTGAAAAAGAGCAAAAATGGGAATGGTTTTCCTCCAATCTTGATTGCATACCCAAGGCTTGGGGAGGTGATTTTAATATGGGAGAAGATCCTACTATTAAATTAGGAGACTTGTTCTTTTCTTGGAAAGGCTCTGAAATATTATTCTGGAATACCTCAAAAAGAAAACATTTTAAATTGAGCCAATGTGAAAAATAACTCTCTCGATGTGAGCATAGTATTGTATACAAAAAGGGAAGGATTGTACTTAATTTGGAATCAATGAATTTCTGATCAATTCCTTCAATTTTTAGTTGATGAAGGTTCTTCTGTTTATCCTGTTCAATGCATTCTTTCTACTTTCTTAGATCCTTACCTAACTAGCAATGAAGTGGCTCTCAAAGTGTTTTGTGGAATTTAAGCTGGGGAAATATATTATAAGATCATTTTTTTGTTGAAAGATCATAGTTGCGAGGAAGTAATTGTCTCTTTCCTAAATTCGAAAAGTTCTTCATCTACTTTTTTTTGTGTAAGTTTGTTTTATTCTGCCTCTTTTCTAAACTATCAAAGTCTCTTATCCACTTGATGACATTTGTGGAAGGTTGTTTTTTTCTTTGAGGAAATAGTGGAGACAATTAAGTAAATCGAAAGCCAAGTGAGAATAACAAAAGAATGAAAGAAATACTATTATTGTCTACAAATGACCAAAGTAGGTCAATGAGACTGAAAAAGTACAACAAAATTCAGAATAGCCGAGAGGAGCTTTTACGCGTCTCCATATAACAAAATAAATTACTTAAAACTAAGCTAATCTTGGAGATCTTGAATATAAGTTGCAAAATAATCTTACATATAATGATTTTGCAAAAAAATGGTCATGTTAGAACACATTAAAATTGCATGGCTCAAGGGCTGACGATTATGCACAGACTGCATCATCCAAAACTGAGGGAAGACATTCATGGTCCTTATTGGTTTTGAAAAACTTTAGATTTGCCAATTGATTAAATTCAAAGAAAATTTTCTTTAAGTTCAAACAAAAGATTTTATTTTCATCATTTAAATTTTCTAAAAATAAAACAGAACTATGTAAGAGAAACAGAGTAGAGAGAATTTTCCATTCTCTACTTTCAGTTGGTATATGTATATGTACACACACATTTATAAAATAGTGCAAAACCATGTCAGAAACCTCCAAGTCAAATTAATGGATAAAATATGAGTAAATGTTCAACAGGGATCAGCAATTTCGAACGTTTTCCATAAGATTTGGTGTACCATCCTATGGATTTGGTTCTAACTCTATTAGGATGGTAATGATATTATTTAAAAATGGATAGGCACCATTAAAGATTAATTGTCTGTTGACTGATCCAATGTTCCTTTTAATGTACCTCAAGAACCTCTTTACTTCCCTCCAATGATTAGTATCGGGCTTGTCGAGAAATGTGCTAACATAGCTTATAGGGTGTAAAAAGTTATATTAGGCTCCCTGTTTTTTTTTATAAATTGATTTGTTGACCTGCTGAACATGATGACTTGTGGCTATCAGTTTGAACTGGCTTCCATATGTGTCATCATTGGCTTGACACAGTCCACCAACTTGAATTTTTCAAGTAGTCCTCTTTCATACTTTTGTTGAAAATAAATTCACCTCCATTTTTTTGATCTCGGGCTCAAGAGGAGATTCTATGGACAACACTCTAAATGAGAATTTAGATGTGTTATGTGCGGAATATGTATTATGAATGATAGATCTCGAGGTGTATATCAGAGTGCTTATGCAACAAAGAAGCTGCAAATAAAACAAGAGACACCAGATGTAGAACTGTAATGCAAAATTATATTATGCAAAGTCATGTACAAGATCTGAGAAGTTGGATATATGATGTCTACATACTCCTTATTGTATAGTTACCAATCCACACTACCAAGAATAAAAGAATTTCTTAATATACAAGGAAGGAAAATGAAGCATTGGCTAAACTGTTACAACCACTTCATAACTAATCATCAGCTCATTGTCTTCAGCTGGTGGTACCGCAGAATTGTGCAGTACAGTGCCTGTATTGCAGAGGTGTGCGAAATGAGTGGTATCATAGAGGAGTTAGGACCTTGCAGTATGAGGTTGAAGCCATTGGTGAAATCAGATCATGACGCAGAGCAACACCATGGTGTTGTGAGTTATTTGAGGTCTCAGATTCTCTTGGATCATTCGCCCCTCCTTGAAAAGCAATGATCCCCATTGCATGCAGTTGCAGAAGATGCAGAAAGGTGCCGACATTGATCTTCTGTGAACTGTTTTCCTTGAGAAGGTGCTTGATCTGCTTTGACGATCTGAAAGAGTGATCTTTTGTTGTCTTGTCTATTACACCTTGGTGTCAATATCTTGATCTGTTTCTGCTAGCGCATTAGAGTTAAGATTGATTTCTAATTGCTGAAGAATCTTTGCAATGTCTGAAGTTCTAAAAAGGTGGAAAGTAGTGGTGTAAGAGTTCTGCGTTGAAAATTGAATGCAACCCAAGGTAAGAGCAAAGATTAAGCTCAAAAGTGTTCTCTTGTTTGCTTGTGATGGTGTAGGGCTTGTACCGAAGAGGACGAAGCTTGCAGTAAGGTCTTGTCAGTATTTTATTTTGTAGATGAAGCCATACTTGATCACCAACCTAGAAAGTGTGCGGTGTGCAGTGTGTGGTGTTTGTCATGGCGCTACTTGTATTTAGGATTTGTTTTCTACAGAATGGTTTCCACTTGTTGCTGAATGTGCTCAATGAACTCAACAACTTTGTCAACTTCCTTTTGAGTTGAAGGAGTTGTTACTGTTAATGGTGGTATAGGATAAGCTTCATTGATGGGCACGCAAATGGTTGGAAACCCAAACACACTTGAAAAGGGTTGTGTGGTAGAGCTGTGAAGAGCTTTGTTGTAGCTATGTTGAATGAAAGGAAGGCTTTCATCCCATGTCCATTGCTTCTTTGAATTGTACTTTCTGAGAATATGTGTGATCATCCTATCATGATCATCTTGCTTACCACATTCATCTGTTCATCTATCTATGGATGGAATGTGGTAGACTTATTCAACTTTGTGTCCATCATAGACCAAAGCGCTTTCCAGAAATTCCCCAAAAACCTTGTGTCCCTATTAGAGATGATTATTTCATGTGATCCAAAATGGACCTAAACATTTTCAAAGTATAATTTGGCAATTTTCAGAGCGGAAATAGATTTCTTACAAGGCATTAGAATTTCCATCTTAGAGAATCTATTAACTACTACATAAATACAATAATTGCCATGTTTGGTAATAGGGTAGTATGAGAAGTAATCCATGGAAATAGATTCCCACGGTGTTGTTGGAGTTGGCAAAGGTGTATACATGCCTTGATTCTTGTTGACCATGTTAGAATACGTTCACAAGGAAGGAATAAAGAGAAGGTGGATTGCACACATTTGAGATTGTGTGTCCGTGTCATTTATTATGAATGATGTAGTTACAAAACGGTTGATATAGTTACAACCGGTTACAACAAACTTGTAATTAGACACCTTATAAATATGCCTTATATTCTCATACCCCCTCTTAAGGCTTATTCTACATAAAGCAAAAACAAACATTCTAACAAAATAGAATTACGTAATCTTCAGACGCTTTCACTTTGAAAGCAAAGTGCTTTGACTAGGTAGGGCTCCATCAAGCTGCTTCGTGACCTTCGTAAAGGTGTAGCTCCCGATCTTAGAGCGGAAATAGATTTCTTACAAGGCATTAGAATTTCCATCTTAGAGAACCTTAGAGAATTTCCATCTTAGAGAACCTTAGAGAATTTCCATCTTTGACTAGGTAGGGCTCCATCAAGTCGCCCGTGACCTTTGTAAAGGTGTAGCTCCCGATTTTCAGAGCGGAAATAGATTTCTTACAAGGCATTAGAATTTCCATCTTAGAGAATCTATTAACTACTACATAAATACAATAATGGCCATGTTTGGTAATAGGGTAGCATGAGAAGTAATCCATGGAAATAGATTCCCATAGTGTTGTTGGTGCCTTGCTTCTTGTTGACCATGTTAGAATACGTTCACAAGGAAGAAATAAAGAGAAGGTGGATTACACACATTTAAGATTGTGTGTTTGTCTATTTATTATGAATGATGTAGTTACAAACGGTTGATATAGTTACACCCGATTACAACAAACTTGTAATTAGACACCTTATAAATATGCCTTATAATCTCATACCCCCTCTTAAGGCTTATTCTACATAAATCAAAAACAAACATTCTAACAAAATATAATTACGTTATCTTGAGACGCTTTCACTTTGAAAGGAGTGCTTTGACTAGGTAGGGCTCCATCAAGCTGCTTTGTGACCTTTGTAAAGGTGTAGCTCCTGATCTTAGAGCAGAAATAGATTTCTTACAAGGCATTAGAATTTCCATATTAGAGAATCTTAGAGAATTTCCATATTTGACTAGGTAGGGCTCCATCAAGCTACTTCGTGACCTTTGTAAAGGTGTAGCTCCCGATTTTTAGAGTGGAAATAGAATTCTTACAAGGCATTAGAATTTCCATCTTAGAGAATCTATTAACTACTACATAAATACAATCATTACCATGCTTGGTAGTAGGGTAGCCTGAGAGGTAATCCATGGAAATAGATTCCCATGGTCTTGTTGGAGTGCAAAGGTGTATACATGCCTTGCTTCTTGTCAACCATGTTAGAATACATTCACAAGGAAGAAATAAAGAAAGGTGGATTGCACACATTTGAGATTGTGTGTCCTGCTTCTATTTATTATGAATGATGTAGTTACAAAATGGTTGATATAGTTACACCGGTTCAAAAAACTTGTAATTAGACACCTTATAAATATGCCTTATATTCTCATATACGCGCTCTTAAGGTTTATTCTACATAAATAAAAAACAAACATTCTAACAAAATAGAATTACGTAATCTTCAGACGCTTTCACTTTGAAACCAGTGCTTTAACTAGGTAGGGATCCATCAATTTGCTTCGTGACCTTTCAGGTGTAGCTCCCGATCTGAATTCCCAAGTTCCCGGATTCCACCTTCCCGTACTCCCGAATCTTAGATCTCCCAAATTACTGGACAACCATCCATACTGAGCCATCCACAAGCTCCATCAAGTTGTCTCATGACCCTCGTGAGGGTATAATTCCCAAGATCCATAGTCTCCGAACTATCGAGCAACCATCCATACCGAGCTCCATCTACCCTATATCCTTACCCGCCTTCAAAGTTTAGAGCATCTTTATATTGCGTATTTGTCACTAAACCATGGCTATATTGGTTGTATTTGATATGCCTTTACCATTGAGTACATTATTGGCTCGAACATGACAATCCCATGCTGTGTGACCTCTTTTCTTACAATAATGACATTCAATCTCTCGGTTATCTTTATCTGATCTTCTACAAGAGTTTCTAGTTACGGAATAGAATGCACTTTCTGTTGAGAATGACCTTCTACATCTTACGTAGTTCGCTTTTTCTTCACTAGAAGAGCTGCACTCATATCATCTAGAGATTGAGATTGAATTTGGTGAGGGTAAAAATTACATTGTTGTATTTTGAAGACAAACTATTTAATATGATAGCTTTGGCATCCTCATCCTCAATTGCAGCTTTGACTTTTGTTGGTTGTCGATTAGGGACCTCAGATTATTGATGTGGCTTGACATAGAGCCTCCATCCATTTTGAACCTATATAACTTAAGTTTTAGGGAAAATTTGGCATTAATTGCTTTCGCTCCAAATAATTTATTTAGAGCATCCCAAATTTCTTTAGATGATTTGTCTAGGTCTACATGATGAAGTTCAGAGTCGGAGAGAGCAAGGCCAATAATAGCTTTCACTCTATCATCTTTGCTTTGCCAATCTAACAATTTCGATGCATTGGTAGGCGTTGTCTCTTTCCCATTTACAATGCCCCACAAATTTTTATTCATAAGTTGCATTTGTATTTTCACTCTCCATGTATGAAAATTTAGACCAAAATATTTTTCTATGGGAATTTCCATTTAATAAAATAAAATAAATACAACTATGTATTTTCGAAATGAGTAAACAAAAAAATAAAATACTAGTTGCATAGTTCCGTGCCCTACCACAGGTATTGTCTTTAGATTTCCGACCAGATAGGGTTTCACGAACCTTATGACTGTTTGTTATGCCCTCGATAACTGTATTTTGCTTTTGTGTCTTTCTTGCCCTACGTTTGTGGAAAACGTCTGTGCCCTTGCAATTTGTGATTGTATTTGGCTTAAATACTAATTGTAATGGCCTTCAAATGTTTTTGAATCGTGACTCTATTTATGTCTTATTTTGTGCTCGAAAATATTGTTGTTTTCTTGAAAAATGTGCCATTCCGCGACTGTAAATTCATGGCTTGTGTCTTTGTATGTAATCGTGGTTATATCTATATATGCATGCGAAAATGCCCTTCGACCCTTTTGCGACTTAGTTTTTGCTTTAGATTCAGCGACTCCTTATCGACTATGTTTGCAATCGATACTTGTGACTACATTTTTGCCTTCACGAAAACAAGCCTGCCCTTGATTTCATTCACTATTCGTGACCACACGTTTTACGCCTTCAATTGAGACTTCTTGACCTTAGATTCTCGATTACCTTCAATTCAAACTTCTTGACCTCATATTCCATTTCCTAATGGGACTGATTTTTTGCCCTTCTCTCTTTCCTCACTTGGTCTCGCTTTGATACCACTGTTAGAATACGTTCACAAGGAAGAAATAAAGAGAAGGTGGATTGCACACATTTGAGATTGTGTGTCAGTTTATTTATTATGAACGATGTAGTTACAAAATGGTTGTTATAGTTACAACCGGTTACAACAAACTTGTAATTAGACACCTTATGAATATGCCTTATATTTTGATAGACCAGTTTGGAAATTGTGCATGTGGTACAAGACATGATGTAGTTAATGACATTTGACTTGAGGTGTGGCCAAAAGAAATTCTTATGCTGCACCACAAGGGTCTTTTCAACTCTAAAGTCTCCTGTAACATTACTAAAATGAACTTCTCATATTAGTTTCTACCTCTCTCCCTCGTGCGGTACGCACAAGTAACCAAGGTGATATAGGAGTCCATGCCGCAAGTAGAAATTTGGAATTGACTTATTGCTAATCAAGTTTTGATACATTTTTGCAAAGTTTGGATTCGAAGGATATAATTCTAACCAATTGTTTACTTCATGTCCACAAGTGTCAAGCATCGTGAGGAGAGCTTGAACTAAAGGTTGGCTCAAACAACTAGTTAATTGATTGGCACTTCCCTTCTTATACTTGATGTTGAGGAAAAATTGCTAAATTTAAGAAGACCATTTTTGATGCTTCTCTTTCCACACCTTGTTATGAGTTTGCGAGAACTGAAGTGTCTTGTGATCAGTGTGGATCACAGTCTCCTTTCCCAAGATATAATGCTTCCAATGCTTACATGCCTAAATAATACCATAAAGCTCGTGATCATATGTTGGATAGTTTTGTAACAATGTGGTAAAAGTTTTGTTGTGGTGAGCATTCGGTTGACCATGTTGAGTTAGGAATGCTCCAAGTGCATGATTGGATGCGTCAGTCTCTATCTTGAATGGTTGTTGAAGATCAGGCTACACAAGTTAGTGGCACAGTACAAAGTTTGCATTTCATTTCTTTCTATTATGCGGTTGACTAGACAAAGGTTGCTTTGGCACCACATTTGGTAACTTGATCTAATGGCTAGGTGATGTGAGAAAAACCAATTACAAACCTCTTGTAGAAATTTTCTAACCCTAAGAAGTTTTGGAGCTTTGTGAGATTATTTGGTGTAGGCCATTCTTGGATGACGCAGATCTTGGCCATGTCCACATGAACTCCTTGTGTGTCTATTATGTATCCCAGATATTGTATCTCCCACATGGCAAATGAACATTTCTCCATGTTAGCATATAGCTTCTACTGCCACAAAGTGTGAAGCACTTATTGAATATGGTGCAAGTGTTCATCCCATGTTTTGTTGAAGATTAGGATGTCATCAAGGTAGACTACAATAAACAAATTTGTGAAATGTCATAGAATATCATTCATCATCTTTATGAATGTCACGGGTGTGCTAATTAAGCCAAACGGTATAACCAACTCCTCAAACAAACCTTCCTTGGCTTTGAAGGACGTCTTTCAAATATTTGTAGGTTCAGCAAGAGTCTGATAATACCCAAACCTACAATTCATTTTGGTTAAGAACTTGGCACTGTGGAGCTGGTCCAATAGATCCCTGATCTAGGAAGAAGATAGCAATTCTTCATTGTGATGTTGATAGCTTAGTAGTCAATGCTCAACCTCCACATGCCATCTTTCTACGGTGCAAGCACAATTGGGCTGCCACAAGGTGATGAGCTGGACCTGACATACCCTTTATCCACAAGTTCATGGATTTGCCGTTTGATCTCTTCATTCACCGAAAATGATCTGCAGTATGAAGATGCATTAGGAAGAGGTAGTCTTGAATCAAATTAATAATATGCTTTACCATGCAATGTGTAGGCACTTCCTTAGCTGACTGAAAATTATCCTTGCATTCTTTTAACATGTGCAACTGCTGCCTGTTTGGTGAAGGAACTGTGGTATGAACTAGATCCGTGAGGATGTGTTTTTTTCAGGTCTGACCATTAGGAGTACAAGCTTTTTGCTAGAGTTAACTATCTTCTTGCATTGCTTGGCGCTAATGACTGAGAACTTAGGGCCTACTTGTGGTATATAGTATCTCATATCACCACCTATAACAACATTTTTGGGATTTATTCATATATTTGATGTTGATAATAAAGATACGGTTAACCAAGTAAAACACCACATACTTCTAATGTTGGAACATCACAAAGGACTACATCTTGAAAAGGGTTGATTTTGTAGACTAGATGACACAACTGAGTAACAAATTTTTCAGAACTAGTTGAACCATCCAATTGAGTATGCTTGTGGGTGAGGCGTTAGTGGTTGGTTCAGTCTTCAAATTTGCTTCAGGAGAAATAAAAATTCTATTGACTTCCACTGCCAACTATGAAATGTACTGCTTGTCCATTAACCCACATTTGAGAATGGAACAAGCCTTTCGCTTCCTCCAAATTTGAATTGGTTAAAGAGGAAATATTTGCAGTACCAACCATAGCATTGAGCTCAAAGTCCATGATTTGTTTACCTTTATCCAATGCCAGTGTTAGTATTGACTGCTTAAAGTGCACAAGAGTTTTCATAGTGCGGCTTTTATTTGTGGAGTGTGTGCTAGAATTATGGATTGTACACCACTTGCCAGTCTTGGATTGTTTGTTTCTGATCATTTGATGGTGTCACCTTCTTCTGAGGATGGTGCAAAGGGCCATTCCCTTGGTTAGGATTCTGCTTCGTTCCAAGCTTGGAATTCTTTAATTGTGGCTTGTCTTGAGACTTGGATTCTGCTAGCTTAGATTTTATCTCGGCTTTTTCTTCGAATTTACAAGCAAATTCATATATCAGGGTCTATTAGTCAACGTATTACTGTGGAAGGCTGGTTTAGTAGATGCATTATGCACTGTGTACGGGGAATAAGAAACAGTTGATCATATCTTCTGGAAATGCCCAACAACAAGAGGTTTTTGGGGATGGCTACAAGCTGAATTCAATTTCCTTTTTCTTGCTCCTCTCTCTCAGAAAGGGCCTCTTTTAGGAGATTCTTGGATGGTTAAGGACAACTGTAAGGGTTTATGGCATACAACTAGGTTGGCGGAAATCAACTTCCTTTGGAGGACAAGATGCCAAGCCATCTTTCAGGAGGATACCTCCCCCTTAGTATGGGGAAGTTGAAACTCTTTAGACAAGAGTTGGCTTTGATTGTACAAGCCGAGTTTGAGTAGTTTTGCAGAGACGTGAACTCTTTGCCCCCTGAAGTGCAGGCTTAGGTGCTTTCTTCTCCTATATAGGGAGTGTCTCTTCTTGTTACATTATGCTTACTGATGTAAATGTTTGTTCCTTAGAGTAATATAAGATGCTTTTTACAAAAGTAAATATAAAATCTGTAGGCTTCCCCCAAAGAGGAGATCTACAGGATGTCCATACAAGATGGAATATATAGTCTCAAGCCTGACCTATACTTCAAGATGAGATTTTGTTCAGATTCTTGAATATTCAGTTTTGTGGCAAGGGTGTGAAAGGTGTCTGTGTATTCTTGAACAGATTGATCATGACCTTGGTGCAATTGTGCAAACTTGATGTACTGGTCATCATAGTTTCCAACTAGATAATAGGTATTTTTGAGTGCTTCAACAAAACCATTCCATGTGTCTACAAAAGAGTCTTAAGTTATCATCATCTTCATGCATAGTGCAATAGTTATCTTGGCACTTGTTTACGGATAAAGAAACTTTCACAAGAGAAAACATAATTTTTTCTCTATTAGAGAATTGATTTACCATGTAGTATGAAGTTGAACATACAAGGTTAAACCAACTATCTAGGGCATTTGCATCTATTTTTCCTTCAAACATAGGGATGTCTAGATTGACTTGTACCTTATATGATGTGTGACCATCAAAAGGTTGTAGATTAGGATTGGGAGTTGTGTCTACATGCTTGACAAGTCGAGAGAAGTGATCAATGATATTGGCTCTTTCCTAGTGCATTGCTTTCTTCCAGTTCTTTTTGTTGCTTTTGCAAAGCATCCTCTATCATTTGCTTGAACATATATGAAGTTGGAGTCTCTAAATTTGTTTGGTCTCCCATTTGAGGACATGAAGGAAGGTATGAGGAAGGATCACGAGTTTTGAGTCCTAACTTCCTATATTTAGACCTCGTGTGAGTGGGCATACAAACAAAGAGAAAGTTCAGATGAAACTTCAATACCATTGGGATATGATGAAGTGAGTGTGTTCTCTGATGACACTGATCTGTGGCCCAAGAGAAGGCCCGGTGGACAACACTCTAAATGAGAATCTAGATGTGTTATGTATGGAAAACGTATTGTGAATGATATAGGCCAGAGTATATCAAAGTTTTCATGTAACAATGAAGCAAACAAAACAAGAGACACTAGATGTAGAACTGTAATGCAAAACTATATTATGCAAAGGCTTGTATAAGTTCCAAGGGGTCGGATGTAGGATGTTTATGTGCTCCTTATTCTATAGTTAGGAATCCCCACTAACTATCAAGAATAGAAGAATGCCTTACTAAACAAGGAAGAAGATGAAGCATTGGATAAACTGTTACAACTGCTTCATAACTAATCATCAGTCCATCATCTTTAGGACCTTGTGGTATGCAATGTGTGTGTGGTACGATGTTGAAGCCATTGGTGAAATCAGGTCATGACGCGGAGTAATACCATGGTGTGGCGGGTTATTTGAGGTCTCAAATTCTCCTAGATAATTGTTTGTAAGAATTCAACCCCTAAATGTTAGTGTACGAGACCCAACTTTGTCATGTCCAAATTAGAGCAAAGATTTCATTTTATCATTGTTAATATTGTTGGTTTTGCTTCATGTGATGTTTAAGTCATCCACATAAACAATAAGAATGATTATATCATCCATCATCTTTAGCTGGTGGTCCTGTTGAGTTGCATGGTACAATGCTGATACTGCAGAGTTGTGCGAAGTGGATGGTATCGTAGAGGAGTTAGGACCTCGTGGTATGCAACGTGTGTGTGGTATGATGTTGAAGCCATTGGTGAAATCAGGTCAAGACGCAGAGTAATACCATGGTGTGGGGAGTTATTTGAGGTCTCAAATTCTCCTAGATAATTGTTTGTAAGAATTCAACCCCTAAATGTTCGTATACGAGATCCAACTTTGTCATGTCCAAATTAGAGCAAAGATTTCATTTTATCTTTGTTAATATTGTTGGTCTCACTTCATGGGATTTTAAGTCATCCACATAAACAGTAAGAAAGATTATATCATCCACTGAACTTTTGACATAAAAATTGGGATCTGAAGGACAAAGATCTGATTTTATCTTGTTAATTTTGTTGGTCTCGCTTCATGTGATGATTAAGTCATCCAAATAAACAGTAAGAATGACTATATCATCCACCAAAAGTTTGATGTAAAGATTGGAATCAAAAGGACCACCTGATCCCTGAATTAATGAAAAAATGATCGATTTTCATGTATTATGCCCTTGTCTCTTGCTTCAACTCATAGAGTGCTTCTGTAACCTGCATGCAAGTTTTTCCTTGCTAGAAACTACAAAACCTCTGGGCTGTATTAAATCACCATTTAAAATGCATTTTTAATATTCATCTAAAATATTTTCCAACTAATCTGAGAAGAAATGGCAGTCACTACTGTGATTGTTTCATCTAGGTTGTAGGTGCAACTCTCTCCTCGTAGTCCATCCCCTCCTGTTGGGAAAACCCCTTCGCTACAAGATTTGCTTCATGCTCATTTCATTTTGCTTTTATATATCTGTTTGCAACCTATTGCCTTTTTTTCCTATTGGAAAATGAGCAAGAGCCCAAGTTTTGTTTTGCATCAAAGCATCATATGCAACCTTCATCCCAACGTCCCACTCCAACTTTCCTTTTTCTTTAAAGAAGGCTCATTCACATTGTTAGAACAAAAGAGAAATCATTGCCAATATACCTTATTGACATTTCTCCTTGGTCTTGAAGTAGCATGGGATACATGTCAACTTATCATGCTTTAAATCCATTAAAATAGTATGATACTACTTTGGTCTCCTTATTAGTGCAACCTGCTTATTTGAATCAGGTCTGATCAAATCTATATCAACAATACCAACCTGTCCAAGAGGAAAATATACCTCGAAATTAGCCTCTGTAGTGGGCATATAAACCCCCAAAAACATCTAAAAATCTCCACCCTCATCAACATCAACATCAACATCAACATCCCTATTGATACTTACCTTTCTAGTAGACATGTCCATGACTTTGTACACTTTTGTCTACTCACAATAGACAACAAAATTGAATTTATTGGACTTTTGATCCAATTTTATTATGAACCTGATCTGGCACATGAACATACTCCAGAGTCCATACAATCAAATATTTTGCATGGACTTTTGATCCAATTTATTATGAACCTGATCTGCAGTTTTTTTCTTGACCATACTTCGTGTGGTGCGATCTCGTACAATGCCTTGGATGGGCTCTTGTTCAAAAGGAAAGGAAATGCCTTTTCAAGGTTCACGGATGCTGGGGCCTTGCCTTGGCCTGTAGGGTAGTTATATAGCATACGAGACCACCTTGTACTCATAATGTGCACTAGTAATCCTATAAATAGTTTCCCTGCCTTGGTCTGTAGGGTAGCTATATAGTATACGAGACCACCTTGTACTCATAATGTGCAGAAGTAATCCTATAAATAATTGTGTTTACCACTTCTCTTCAAAACTCCATAAGCATACTCTTATCCCTCAATATACATCGAATCATTTCTGTGACCAATTGATTCCTCCTCTCCACAACCCCAATTTTTTGTGGTGTGTATGGGGCAAAAAGTTGTCATTTCACTCTTTTTGCACATAAATCAGCCAGCACTTTGCTATAGAACTCATCACATTATCATTACATAGAAACTTTACTTTCAAACTTGATTTGACATCTCCAACAGCTCTAAACTGCTTGTAGTTGTCAAACAACTCACTCTTGTATTTGACACAATATGCCCACATCCTCCTACCATACTCATCAAGAGAAAGTAGGAAGCATAGAGAGCCAAATATTGAAATTACTTGTCTGGAATTGCCGTATTTTTTTACCTTCAGCGGGCTGCAAACATCTGCATCCACCGATTCAAGAAGGTGGCCCTCCATGCCGTTTCCTTTGAGAATGCTTTCATGCTCTATTTCCCCTTTAAATAGGGTGAACAATGTGAAATGTAGGGAAACCAGCAACCATATAATTTTTAATAGCAAACAGAGATAGCTTCTGTTAAGGTGTCTATGCCTTTGGTGCCAAAATATGAGCTCCCAATTGGACGCAGCCAAAGCATAAGCTTGTGATGTGTTTGCAGCCTCAAACATGCAAAGAATATTCTGTCTAAACCCCTTGGCAAGGACTTTGCCACTACTCTTGTCCTTAACTGGGGACTTATAATCCAAACAATACAACCTCCAAGTGCTCATAACTAGTGATCCGGTTGACAGACAACAAATTCTTAATCAAACCAAGAACACAAAGGACATTTGGAATGTGAATGTTTTACCCTCTTTCAAGCTGATCCTGACATTGCCACGCCCCTGCACAATATGTGACCTGCCATCACCAAGTATCGCTGAATTTGTCTTGCTCGAGTCTTCAACAAAAATGACAAACCAATCATGCCAGTTAGTCATATGAGTACTAGCATCTGAATCAAAGAACCAAATATCCCTTCCCAAATGATCACATGGGGAAACCATAAAGGCACACTGCCCTTCATCAACAAAATTATCTTGTCTTGTTTTCCTCTTTTTTTGCTGACCATGCCAACCTTTGTAATCTTTCTTTGTATGATCCTTCTTTCCACAAAAATAACACCTAGTATTGAACTTAGAAGTGTTATTGCCTAAAGTTGCTCAAGCATCTGAAGAAAATTGGTGATTGTACTTATTTCTCTTGGAAATTTCCAACAAAGCACCCTCTGATTTTGATTCCTCTCCTGAACTCTTAATGCAATATTTTCCCCTACAAGTTATCAAAAGTCATACCATATTCTGTAATGGTTTGATTGAAAGTTTCAACAAATGTACTAAATGAAGGTGGGAAGCTATGAAGAATAATTATAACCTATTCGTCATCATTTATTTCTCAGTTCATAGCTGCTAGTTGATCCTTTATGTCTTTGAACTTCAACAAATCTTGTTTAGAAAACTCCCCTTGCATCTTGAACGAAAACATCAAATATGCTCACAATTCTGTCTTTCTAAATGGTAAAATTATGACTATTAAACCTTTAGGAGTCCGATACTATAAGGTTTTTCAAATTTATACCATGGCCATAGCCAAAGATAACTGCGTAACACCATGAAAAATCAAGACCTACAGACTAACAAAGACTTATGATCTGAGTATTTACATTTCAGAAATTCATCTAGTCTAATATTTTGTTCTCAAGTTTATGTGAAATGAAAGCCACCAATTAATGCAGAGATTTATTGCTGTTATTTACTCAAAACTGCCTTGAAAAAATGCCAAAGGTTCAAAACTTGGAAAACTGTAAAATAATCAAAAACTGTTTTCTCGAAAAGTTCAAGTTTAGGAAAATTTCTATCGGTTAGTCATGATTTTGTACAATCCCGCAAAAATCTGTCTTTGGAAACTGTGCCAAGAGTAGAACACAATAAACTCAAATTTCTTCCTCCAAACCCTTAAAAATGCCTTGAAATTTGTGTTGGTTTTTTCTTTATCATAACTCAATGGTTTGAGATATTAATTGTAGGCATATTCCTTGAGAAAATGATCATATAATTACTTTGCTACACCTCACCTTATCTTATATGGACACATGCACACAACTCTGATACCATGAGAGAAAAGAAAACAAACGCTGGAGACAAACTCAAAAATGGAGAGAGAAAGGCTTGTTGTGCTATTCTTCCTTCAATTAGAAAATGAAATAGGTGAATACATAAAGTGAGAAATGATCCATTGATTGTCATCTAATCTGTAATTACAAGGTTAATTAAATGCACCCTCCCTTATTACTAGCTTTTATAAGCACAATGCTACATTGTAATTTTGTGCTTGCATTTCCTATTTCAATGTACTTCTATAGTACAAATACGCATTTACGACTTACATTTATGACCATTATATTAACTATTGTAATAGAGGTATAGCAGGGAAGGTTATCCATTTGCTCTTTCGCCATTCATGTTTGTTTTGAGAACCCAAACATTATCTCTTAAAGGGCTCTAATATTAGGCTTCCTCCTATGGAATTGTCTATACCTATGGTAATTAGCTGCATAACATGCAGTTTTCCGGTGACACTACTACTTTTGTTGAGGTTTAAGAACAGAAAATTGGTAATATATTTGATCGATTTCCCTTGTGTTTCTTGTTTTAGGGTTTTAAAATTGGTTGGCCCAAATCAGAAGCCTCCCTTATTGAGCGGCAGTGTAGAACTGTAATTCGTGTGCTCAAAAAAAGGTATTTAGAAACTTAGGGTTCCCACTTGAGATGGGATATTTTTAAATTCGTGTGAAGATTTTTTTTTCGAACGTTACACATTTATTATGCCTCTCATCGGTTAACAGAAAACACTTTGTATGGTTGGGAGAGTTTGGTTAGAGACTATACAAGCTGATGGTAATTCTCAATTTCAGTATGGAAAACTTGATTGAGTCTTCTGCTTTTGTGTATCCAATCTTTGGCATTGACTTTTTAAAAATAAAAATTTGATATTTTGAGATAAAGAAAAAGGAAATTAAAAAGTGAAGTTTATTGTGAAGCATTCTTTCCAAATAAATTCCAGTATATAATTGTCCATGGTGGTGGTGGTCTATTGGCAAATTCCAGTTTATTCTGAAGCTTTTGTCATGGAGCATCAAATGAGTTTTGCATACATTCCTATTGGACTGATAAATAATCACTCGGGGATTTAATGTCCAGAATTATGCCCTGACATCATCCCTTTGAAATACTTCAACAAAGTCACATCCTGATTACTGCAACTCTTTTCCTGCTTTTATTTTCATCTCTTTCCATGCCCCTGAAACAAAGATACGAGAAGAATCACGCTTTATTTCCCTTTGCTGGGTGATTGATTCACTAACTGTGCTAGTTCTTTTGGTTCTATGTATTTTTGTCTTTATATTTGAACTGTAATCATTTATCAGACATGCATTGGGAAGCATATTTGCAAAGAATTTTGCAATACACAAATATTTATGTTGTTTAATTTCCAGTCTACTAAGTAGAGCACAAGTGACTAGAACAAGCTCCTTCATCTTTGTACTTATGTTGTTTGATCTGCTGGATTTTTGTGGGGAAGATTCAATTTACTATTGTTTCTGCATTTTGGGAGTTTTGCATCTCTACATTACCATTATTTCAATTCGTGATTTTAGTTTCTCCATAGTTACCATACTCCCGAGTATTGCAATTATGGTTTCTAGGTGAGTACTTGGACCAATAGTACTTGTACTTGGTCAACTTGAGTATTAACTAGTCAATATTTGTGATGCTTGCCATACCTAGGAATATTTTTCTAGTGGATGGTATTATTCATTGTTCTCACCATCTCCAGCCCCATTGGTTCCATGGCTTGAGTTTTCCCTTGGCTAGAGAGAGCATGTTCTCCCGATTACGAGTTGAAGCAAATCACCACATTCTTCATCAGGACCGGATTCGCTGTCTTTGCTCCCTCTAGGAGCTAGAGACCGTAGGAACACTTAATTTTCAGATGCCTCATTTACTATGAGATCCAAGATATCACTGCCTTTATAGGGACTTTGGAAACACCCTATCTACTTTCTTTAGATAGCCAAACCAATGGTGCTTGGCTCTTTATCCTTGCGATGCAGTCCCTCTTCATTGCAGATCCCTTCAAGAGGAGCCTAGAGGCTCTAGAGCCCCCATGTTGATCACCTCTTTCTTCTAGCCCATCCAAGTGATTGGCAACATTAAGTGCCCTTTGGACACCAATACATCTCGCATTATAGCTAATAGATATGTTAATTTGCGCCTCTCTCAAAACATCACTACTTAGATTATCTAGACCTCCCTACTTGCTCGCCCTTGGCATCATTGCTCTACTCCTTGCCAGGTGGCTCTGCGCTTTTTGGCGACATGGATATACTACTTATTGGACGCCCACTAGACCATATGAAGGGATGTCAGGGGTCCCAATAAAGGGATGCCTAAGCCACGCAACCCATCAAAGTTACAGAGTGATTTTGCAATGAAATGCCTCATTCTCTATTGATTTCAGAAATACATGATCTGGTTATAGAATTCTATTGTGGAGCCCTTCTTCCTATGGCTTCTGCTCTTAGGTATCCTAGCTATTACGATGGAGCTCTATGGTTTTCTCTCTATCTCTCTGTATAGTCCTCAGATCTGGATTTGTCTACGCTTTTCCGGTGACATGGATATACTACTTATCAGACGCCCTTCAGACCATAGGGGTAGACTAACACATTCGCAGCTAGCGGTCCCAATGAAGGAATTGCTAAGCCACGTAACCCATTAGTGTTACAGAACGATTTTGCAATGAAATGCCCCATTCTCTATTTATTTCAGAAATACATGATTTAGTTATAGAGTTGTATTGTGGAGCCCTTCTTCCTATGGATTTTGCTCTAAGGTATCCTAGCTATTACAATGGAGCTCTATGGCTCTCTCTCCATCTCTCAATCTCTCTATATAGTCCTCAGATCTGGATTTCTCTCCTCATTCTCTTGGCCTTCACTTGGCTTGAATTCCTTCTTCCACTTAGATCCCTCTTTCTCTATGGGTTTCCTCATCTGTTTGCGCTCTCTCACGATCTCCTTTGCCACTTCTTCATGTGAATTTTCCCATTGCCACAACTCAATCTCTTGCAAATTTTCCTACATTATTGATCCCTTGAGATCTTCCCACATTAATTGATCCATGTCTCTTTGTCATCTCTGCTCGTGTTAGAGATTTGATCTTTCTTTAAGTTAAATGGCATGCCATGATAGATTGACATCCATGCACCCAATCCTTGCATGACAGGTGTTCTTGGCAGCTAATCCTCTACATCTTGGTCGGTTCCGAGATTCTTAGAATCCCAACGGTCAACTCAAGTCTTGCACTCTATGCACCATTCATCCGCAATCTCTTGATTCTTGCGCACTTGACTTTGTCGACATCCGCTCCTTGTGCGCTTAGGTACTATCACAGCCTCCAAGCCTCATGCTCACTTCCTGCGCCTCAACTAGACCCTTCCATCCAAGCCATCTGCATAAAACTTCTCTTTCATCCTCTCCAACTATTGGCTTCCCTGGGTTTTTGCATGCTTAGTCTTTGTGCAACTTTCTTCAATTTCCTTTCTTGTGAAAATTCCCAGCTCATTCTCCGTCCTTAGCCTCCGTTTCTCCACCTTGCATGTTACTGTGCACTCTCGTGCAACCTTAAACTTTTGCGCTATAATCCATGCACACTTCGTGCCTTAATTCCCATGACAAGTCCCTATCGCTTTGTCTCATATGAATCTTTGCCTTCAAGCTTTGCTTCTTGTGCCATGCATATGTTGCATTTTGCACCATACTTCCTCACATGCACTCCACGCCTTAGCCAAAATCCTACTTCCAATTCTCGGTTCAAGCCACATTGCATTCCTGCGCAAGAAAACTCTTATGCCACCAATAAAAGCTTTTAATCATTTGAGCAATGCTATCGATGCACAAATTGAAAGTTGGCTTAATCTCCACGGTTGGCTTCTTTTGGGGCGATGCAAGATTGCCAATTTGCCTGGGATGCTCTTGCATCACATATAGAAATATAAGTCTTTTATTTAGCATTAAATTATTAACTAATATATGGTTGTAAACCCTTGATCATTTTGTAACCATCTCTTATATAATAAAATGATGGACACATAATAATAATGTGTTCATTTTGATTCCTCTTCATTGTTTCTCTATTCACATCTTCTAACATTGGTATCAGAGCCATTAGTGCTTGACAGGGTTTGTACTTTGAATAGTGAACAAAAGTTGTGCAAACATCATTTCAAGACTGAATGCGAAAATTTCATCACAGTCACCATTTATACTAGAAATTTTGTGATAGTCACATGAGGGCAAAAATCGAGGGTATTTGTAGTCATTTTGAGCCTAAAAGAGATCAAGAGGGCACATTTATAGAGAAATACAAAGGAACATGACATTGTTGAAATCGAGATTAAAAAGAGACTGTTTGAAGCCATTACAATAGGGAAAATACCCTTATTAGCATCAAAACCCAAATGCGAGGCCTGGAATGTCGAGTGCGAGTTTCAAAAATACATGGTCGTAGAAGCCAGGACACTGAAAATGAGGTCACAAAAGCCAAAAATGTGAGTAAAGGGGGAATGCCATAGAATGTACATGAATATTTGAGCGAGCTTAGCCAATAAAATCATAAATACAATCGTGATTTTCAAAGGGTGAAATACGAGATGTCTAGGGAAAAATATAATAGTTGCGATTTGGGAAAAATACAACAATTGCGATTTTTGAAGGATATAGGTTGAAAGGTACAACTGGTCACAAATTTCTATGGCATGAAAACACAACCACGAAAGGAGATAACATGGTGGAACACCATGGGCACATGTTTGAGGGCAAAAAGCTTCACATTTTTGGTATTCTTGCCATGATTTTACTAGTATATTATCTTGTAAACTATTTTTGTAGACAACTGTGATATTCCTTTATTGAACAAATTCAGATATTAAAAATTCCTGCAATAATTTCCAAGACAAAATTCAAACATAGTGTTGTATTTCTTTCTATTGACTTTATATTCATACCTAAAGTACAGACTATCAATTTAATTTTGCTGCATTAATTTGCGATTCGAAAATTAAATTTGGAGTGAAAAATGATGACAAAGTTACCATTTCTAGCATCATATACAATTTGAGGTCTCTCATCAAACAACAAACATAAGTCAATACTACAGTAAATGACAAAGATGCCTAAGCTATTTTAGTAAACATTCTGCCTTTTATTTAACAAACCAAATGCGTGAAAAATTCGTTGATGAAAACTACATAGAAGCCGAACACTTTAAAGGCAAGAAGGAATCCAATGTTGGTAAAACTTGGCATGGATGGCTGCCCGGATAGTTTAGGAGTCTCGTGGATCTTAGGAATGTACTGCATACGAGGTCACGGGACAATCGATGGAGCACTGTGGGAGTAGCTTAGTATGGAGGGTTGTCCAATAATTCAAGGGATTCGTAATTCGGGAGTTCGGGAGGTGGAATCCGGGAACTTGAGAATGCAGCTCAGAGCTACACCTTTATGAGGGTTAGGGAGGTAACTTGATGGAGTTCTATTTAGTCAAAGCATTGTGTTCAGAGAGGAGGCTTTTGAAGAATGCGTGACAACCGATTAGCTCTAATCTTCTGTCAATTTGTTTGTTTTTACTTTTTGTAGTGTAAGATTTAAGAGGGTGTATAGGAATATAAGGCTTGTATTTAGAATTAAGTTATTATTAGTTAAATATTAAGAAATAAACGGTTGTAACCACTTCAACCATTTTGTAACCATCTCTCACATAATAAAATGATCGGCACACAATGATAATGTGTGAATTCTGATTCCTCTTTATTATTTCTCTATTCACATCTTCTAACATCATAGACTTATATTACGAGTTTCTTTTCAATTATTGGAGGTACACGACCTAGGATATCGGGGAGATTCTAGAGGAAGTGCTTTGCTTCCTCCTAGATCTCCCGCCCGGCTCCTCCGACATTTGGTACTCCCGACAAGCACTATCATATCTTTCATAGTGATTGTTGATGGCTCAAATAGAAATATTGACGAGGTCTTCCACTCTTCATCAGCTCATGTTTTTGGGGCTCTCATTTGCCCTTCATTGCTATTTGTATTGGTTTCATTGCCATCTTTGTTAGCGGTGCATTGCTTTACTTTGTCGTGTACTTTTATTCCTTCATTTAGCTTCTAAGATTCTTTCTTTTAGAACTTTCAATTGTTAATTGATGTATCCTGAGTCCCTTTTACCTACTTTTGGTCATTTGTGGACATTAATATATTCTCTTTTTTACTAGGATTAAACTTTTTGTTTCCCTTTTTCAATAATCACGAGTATGTCAAAGTATTTATGGTGGAATCACCTGCCACAACAAACGTAAGTAGAGTAAGAGTATTGCAACTGTGTGGTATGGTTGTATTTGCCTGATATATTGATAGCATCAATGACAATTTATTTATGCTTTGCAAATATTCTTTCATAATTATTCATATTGAAACACTTTAGATTATGTTTATTAAAGGAAAACTGTAATATATTGTTTTTGAAAAAGTTCATTTTAATTTCCATTTGAACCAAGTTATGGTGTAAGATTCTCTTGATTAATTTTTAATCCAAAATTGATGACGCAAATTAATCACACCTAATTAAAATAACACAGGGAAAGGATTACATAATGCATAGTTTATGTGCAGGTCTCTATGACGTTGATATATCTTTTGATGCTATTTTTACTCCTGTTCTCATGTGCAGGTCTTTATGATGTTGATCTATCTTTTGATGCTATATGTAATCTTTCTACACTTGTCAAAAAACATTGCATTTCTAAGAGATCAGCTGCGGCATATAGAAGATGATGGTGTTCAAGTTATGCATACAGCAATCTATACCAAGTATTCTATGTTCAAGTATGGATCGTGGATAAACCTGTTTGCACTGCACAACTAGCTGATAATGAACAATTTCTATATCATTCCTGCATGTTTGAACACTTCCCCCATATTATCCTTTTTGGACTCATTATTTTCTTGGTTATGGTTTCTATTTTGTATGCAGGAAGTTCAAGGCTGCAATGCTGATGATGGTGGTTGTTGAAATCCTGGTATAAGATTATAGTGTTACTTTTTCCTCTTTCCCATACGACAAGAACTTGCTTAAAGCTTCTAACACTTTTTTCCTTTCAGATGCATGCAAAAGCCAATGGAGTGGCAAGTGAATACTGGGTTCATTTGCTCGTACGCGAATGGACTGAAATTATTATATTCTTCTATATTGGGTATTTCCTTGGTTTCCAATCATATAGCACCGTTGTTTACAAAATAATGCCATCTTAGCTGTTCTCCTTTTCTTAGCAAAAAAGTAAAACTAAGTCATATGTGACAAAAAACAAATAATTTGGAGTAAGATGCAGTTTTTTAAAAAAATTCTAGCTGCTACAAATATTCCTGTGGATCTAATTTTTACTTGATTTTCAAAACTTACAGTTTGTTAGCTATTCCCACTTCAGTAGCTATTTCTTTCCTTCCCTTACACTGAGAAATGGGTTAAAATAAACTCTCTTTGAAACGTGCATTTATAAATGTTTGTTGCTTACAAAATAATTCCATCTTAGTTGTTCTCCTTTTCTTAAAAGAAAAGTAAAACTGAGTCATGTGAGACATTAAAAAAATTAAAAATCCTAAGTCTTAACTGCTATAAAAATTCCTGTGGGTGATATACTTTCTGCCTGGATTTTAAAATTTATCGATTGTTACCTATTTTCCCATTTCAGTAGTTATTTCTCTTCTTCACATTTATATCTGGGTTAAAATAAACTCACTGTTTATAAACGTGCATTATAAATGTGCATTCTTCTTATGTCAGAAAAAACAACCTGACTAAATCAACAGTCATTTCTAATTCCCACCCATTTTTGATCAAACAGGTGGATCTTCAGATCTCAAGAGCTTACTCCATTCTTTACAATTGTTCCTACTCATAATTCTACACGAGAAAGAAAATTGCCACCTATTTTCAGTATTGTAAGTGATGTGTCTTGCTTTTCTTTCAATCAGTTTTAAACTTACACCACTTTCCTTTTCCTTTTTCTTTAATGATATGGAATGAACCATGATTTTACTAAAACTGATACAAATGTACTTATGCGCCTAAATTCGTCCTTATGGCATATCCTTATCAGCGTCAATTCAGTATAGCCAAACTATGTTTGAAAAAGAAATGATTGTGCTTTTGAAACTTTTCTCAACCTCTATGATCTAGTAACTCTTGACGGTATTTAAAGACCAAAGGAAAATAGAGAGCATATATTGTACTTCAATCATTTTGGGTTCTTTTTAATCACTGAACATATATTGTGGTTGGAACATATCAAAGGAATCCATCAGCGTCTGTTTTGGCAATAAGAGCTTGCAACCTTGCATGCATAACTTGTTAGTTTCCCATGACTGCTTATTTGCTGATATTACATCTCCTTAAATAATTAGATGGTAGAAATTCGTCTGCATGGCTAGCTTCAATCCTCTAACGAAGGCCTTAAAATCACTTGAAGTCATAACTCAAACTTCGGCTAGCTTCAATCCTCTAACAAAGGCCTTAAAATCACTTGAAGTCATAACTCAAACTTCTATTGTAGAAAACTAAGGTAGCATCTAGGGCATTCTCGGAAGAGCACTTGAAGTTACTGAGCTAGGATTTCCTTGGTTTCCCTGTCAAAATGAAGTCTCTGAGAGCCGTAAGGGAATAGAGTCAAACCTATTTAGGAGTAATCTGTGGCTTTGAGTACATCACTTTTCTTGTACAAAGGGGTAAAGAAAATTAGAATCATGTATATATGGATTTTCTCCAAGTCAAGCTTGTTTAGGTTTTCATGCTATGGCTCAATTAAAATTTGGTAACTCAATCGAAAGCTTGTGATGAGAAATTCTTTAAGAGGACCGCTTGTTCTAAAAGATTAGTTTATTTCTGCTAATCTAGACTGATCTTTGAACAAATTTAGTAAGGGATCTCTATAACTGTTTCCCAACTTTCTTCCATTCAAACGAAATGGTTGAATGCCATTTTGTCCCAATAAAATACACTTCTCTTGTTTACCTTAAAACCATTCATTTCAAGTCAGTGGCTGCCAACATCCAGATGTCTCTGGTAAAGGAACATAAAATAAAGAGATAGGTGTCAAAATTGATTTTAACATTCCAAAGGGCACACTGATGGTGTTAGAATGTGTGTTTAGCCAACGGGTTGCTCCAGTGGAATTCCTTGGAAGCCATAACGAGTTCAAAGTTTATTGTAGGAGCTACCTACCATCAAATCTTGCTGCAAGAACATCAAACCCAAAGATTCCTTCCACTCTTGGCAATTCAAACCCATCCTCTACACTATTTTGTTTAATTCAATGGGGAGTGGATTCTGGCTAGGTTTCAAAACTATTAGTGCATTAGCATATATCTCAGCAGTCTCATGTTTGAGAAGTTTCAATTACTTGTCTCTTTTGACTTCCCGTCTGTCCTGTCACTGCCAAAGCTGAGCATAGCGTGAACTTGTGCAGCTCTTGGAATGACAAAGGTTCACTAATTCCATATAGTTCCATCTTGTCGATATTGAATTGGTTACAGCTTGTAATGGTTATAGGAAACAAATAAGAAATTCCTTTCTAGAGATTGAGAATCTGAATATTTTTTTCTTATTGCTTCCATGGGTAGAGGAAGCATTAAGAAAAATTTGTCTGCTAGAAAGCCCTACATCGGGCATGTAAATTTACCAAGCAAGATGTATAGCCATAATTAGATTGACATACGAGACTAATGTTGGCACCACATGCTGAAACTGGCTGAAAAATCCTATTTCAAGAAAGATATGAAAATTCAAAGTGCTCAGACAACTCTGGACCAAGAATTTATATTGCAAATAAACATCATAAGCAACTACTTTTAGAGGGAGCATAGACAACAGCTAACTGACATAGCTTGGAGCACAGATTTAATGAGATTAATGTGGCTAACAATGGTAAGCCAATGAGTCCAGCTGTTAAACATGGCCAAAAATACTCTTTCAAACCATCCCACTACATATGAAAATTCACGAAGAAAGCAGAGACATTAGCAGGTAAATTAGCAAGCTTGAAGCAAGAATTTAAGCAAATTTATGCCTTCTATGAGTTGTAGTGTTCTGGTATCAGAGAGCAAAATGCTCTCATCCATGCAGGATCAACACCAGGAAACCATTACCACAGCATGAAGAAAAACATTATACTCATAGATAACAAAGTCTCTCAATAATATTCACATAATCCATATGTTTTCTTCTCTCCATATCTCTTTTTTGATTGTAAAGGGAGAGCCTAACAAATAGGCTTTTACAAATTACATTCAAACAAATATTATTTGAACAAACTCATACGGGTGTAACCGAGTTGTTGAGAAAATAACAACTTGGTTAAACAATTTAACCACTTAACTCCCTAATTTAAAGCTTACTTCACTTGGGAGTGTGAACACAACTAATACTAAACCAGTTTGGAAATAACCAAATGATCAACAAGTGTGAACACTCCAACATTCGGAAAACATTTTCCATTTTATCTGAATTTATTTGTTGATCTGAAGCAGCTTGATAGAAAACAAGAATCCTATTTAATTGACACCTTCTTGTGGTATAATCATAAGATAATAATAGGGTATCCTTTGCAAGTTGCAAATTTGTATTGACGATTCAAAGTTTCAAAGTGAGTGATTCATAATCAATAAATTTCTTTACTCCACCATAACAATAAACAAGGAAGGGGACAACAGATCTCCTTGACTAAGAACACAAGTCAAATTGAATAAAGGAGCAAGAATACCATTTACAATATTAAGACAAAATTTTGTGTGGAGAAATGGCTATGAATTAGCAAATCTTAGAAGATAAATAGCCAGTTATGTTCAAATATTTTTCCCATGAATAACATAATAAAGAAACTAGGTTGCTGGTGGAAAATGCCGGCCTTAATAAATAAAGGCAAATCACAGAGAAGATAAATTTCCAGTTATGATTATATGTTTTCGACAAATCCAACTTAATAAATGAAACCAGACCACTGATTGAAATTTGACAATACCAACCTGAGTAGGAGAAATTATATGTTGTAAACTAGGCTGCCTGTGCACAATAATCTTAGGAATCATTTTTAAAATGCCATCACATAGAGAAAAGGCCAATACCTAAGAATATTTCTTCTTAGGAATCAAGATGAGATTTGTAAGTTGTAACATTAGATGCCTAGGTTTATTTTTGCCACCTCCAACATAATAAAGAAAGCAGGCTGCTGGTTAAAAATACCGGCCGTAATAAATTAAGGCAATCACAGAAAAGATAAATTTCCAGTCGTGGTTAGATGTTTTCAACAAATTCAACTCAATAAATGAAACCAGACCACTGATTGATGATACCAACCTGAGTAGGAGAGATTACAATTTATGTCTTATACTGGACTGCCCATTCACAATAATCTTAGGAATTATTTCAAAAATACAATTACATAGAAAAAGGTCAATACTAATCCAAAGTTACAGCATTTTTAGTAGGAATCAAAATGAGGTTTGTAAGTTGTAGCGTTATATATCCTAGGTTTATTTCACTGCAGCCAACAAACCATCCATCAAAATATATATTTTTTTGAAAACATTGAGAAGGGAATCAATGCAGGCCAGGAACTGTTAAAATATAGCACATTATATAGCATGTAAAACAGTTATGTAGTTGCTCAGTTGGTAACTGTATAACCACCTTCCTCATTATAAATAAACAGACTGTCGAATATTTGAACAGTGCAGTTTTGCCTTCTTCTTCTTTCTATTCTTTGATGCTTCTAACAGGAAATGTATGCTGTCATGTTAAATATCGGTGAAAGATTAAGATGCTTTCTGAGAAGCTTGTACATTTTTCTGCTGAGTCTGGGACGGCTTTGAAGAGAAAACTCTGTGGGCTTGAAATAATGTCATGTTGCTCATGTTAAATACAGATATTATAGAAATGACAGATGTCTGCGAGAAGAGAAAGGTCGGCTTGAGGAAGATAATAACAGATGTACGACAAAGTCCGAAGAGCTACAAATCAAAAAATGTTACCAAAACATCTTTGGTTCCATATCAACATTGTTGCAGTATCTTGAAGGAAATCAACACATATGATAAACTTGGATAGAGTTACCTACTTTCCACCAAGACTTGACAAGGAAGCTTGACAAGGAAATGTTAGGACAAGTAAATCAGATGTCCTCAAATGTGAATGGCCACATCCACAGAATATGATGTAATAAACCAATGACCAACTCATTTGGCCACTGGTTTTGAACTGTAAGATCATGGAAACATGCATAAGTCTCATCTATCGTGGAACCAACATCAGAAAGAAGAAAGCACTCAAGTTCCTCTGTGATATAATGTACTATGCCAGGATTTTTGGGTATGGTTACAGGCCGAATTCTACAAATTATTCATTGCTCCCTTTTCTTGAGAGAGAAAGTCCCTCTTTTAGGATTTGGATGATCAGTGATAATAAAATTAAATGGCATACACCATGACTGACTGCCATTGTTTCAATGCAGAAGACAAGGTGTAAGGCAACTTTTCATGAAGACAGTTCCCTGTTCAGCTTTGGGGAGTTGAGGATTTTGAAGCAGGATTCAGTTACTCACTCTTGCTTGTGTAAAAATGTTGATTATTTGCCACTTGTTTGTAGGGCAAAATTTTCATCATATTGCTTGATGTGATAAAAACAGCACTTCTTAAAAATGTCATATTACACATTATAAAAACTCCAACTCCACAAAATCAAATTGATGAAAAAAGACTTAAATTCAACTGAGTGCGTAGAATTTGAGATCTGTCTTCTTAGAAGACTAGATGACACTGAAATTAGCACCCAGCATGAGAGGCAAGACAGGAGAAGCATCAATCTAGCATGTAATTCAATCTTAGGAGGCTAATTTCAATTGGAGGGAAGGAGGCATATATTGGCGCTATAAACAAATGCATGTCAAACTCATTAGTGTGAAATGGACAGGTGAGTTCCACCTCATGGTTGTGTCCTCGTCAATATCTGACAGAAAATTGTGTGGTCGTCAATATCACAGAAAAACAGCAGCGTTAAAGCAAGAATGTGAAAGCGACAAGAAAAGGTATGACTAATATTCTTCTAACAGTCTTACAAATGAGTAGGACCTCTTTGTATAAATAAGAAAGAGAGATGTGCATGAATAGATGAATAATGGACTAAATTAGAAAATGCTAAAAATCGACCAAGTTCACTAGAGAGAGATTAAGGGCATGGTCCCATAGAGGGCTACAGCTCCTATTTTCCTGTTGCAGGAGGTCCCGTGATTATTTTTGCAACCAGCTACAGGAAAAAACAGAATCTAAGCCTGAAAAATAGGAGCTCCACATTTTTTCCCCTTAAACTTAAGAGGTGGCTGGTTGTTCTATTTCCATCTAGCAATAAACATGCATTCCTGCCACTATTTTTAGGTCAATTTGGGGGAAAATAATCATTATATACCTGCAAATTGTCATTATTTCTCAGCAGGAATTGTTGAGGAAAATAATCAAATTCATGGGACCCTAAAACAGCTAAAATGCTCCTAAATTCTCTCAGCAGCACCCACTGAGATATTTATGGAGCCCCACTCAATGGGACCATGCCCTAAGTGAATTTGGAGATAGAACAACTTGCCAAGATAAGCTTACTAATCTAAGAGAGTCAGATTTATCTGTTACTGACAGAAATCAATTAGGATAACCTGTCGATCAAGGATATTTAATATTATCCATGATTTTACAATAGCATACAGGAATTGCCAGAAGATCCTTTGTAGGACCAAAAGCAGGAGTCTAGTGTTTCTTGAACAAACCAGTGCATGTCACGAACCATGGCCATCCTTGGAAAATAGTGTTTTTTTAAGAATAAAAATATCGCATTCAGTTACCATTTGGGCATAATCATGACACCTACATGAATAGGCAGCTTCCTGTGTTGTGACAATGCAGCCTTATAAATATATAATTTTGGGTAGAAACCCATGAAGCCACAAATCAACACTCATTCCTTGAATCTCCAAATCTAGCCATCAAGATTAATCTCCAATTTGATTATCGAATAATTCCTTGAGCCTTGTTGTAAGTTGTTCCAATTTAGCCTTATTTTAAATTAACTGTAAAAACATGTACCTGTTTAAATTTTAGGTGTCCCAAATTAACTGTTATATTTTGAACTGTGATGTACTTTGTATTGCTGGGAAGTTCTTGAACATATCTACTACTTGTCTACTTTAAGAAACAGATAATTCTGAGCTGAAAGGCGAAAAATCTGCAGTTCTGCCCACAATAAAACTGCTCCAAAATATAGTTAAATCTACAACACCATAAGTATTCTGTATCAGAATGTTTACCTCTAAGGGTTGTGATTCTGAATGGGTTTGATCTCGTTGGTTTGTGGGCTATTTGGTTTGCCTTGCAGAATGTGCTTTTTCTGTCTGTCATGGTGGACACATTTTAATGCATAAATATCTTAACACAATGAGCACCTGTCTTTCGTGTTTCATTTCCCTCCTTTTCAGGGGAGATGAATGTATGAACTAGAAGGAATCATCCTTTTATTTGCAACAAGAACTTATTTGTAGTCTGGGGTTTGTTGCAGGAAATGAATGAGAAGGACTTCAATAATTTGAATTTCAAAGAGTGGCATATAGGAGTGGTAAGTTCAATGATATGAGTTTTCTCTTGAGCACAATGTCTATTCTGGGAAAACAGTAGTTCAGCTTTGATCAATCTATGAGTCTGTAAATTTTCTTCCTTACAGTCGGGTGGATTTTTTCCTGTCCTGTAATTAATTTCAAAGTTTTAATCTTGCAAGATTTTCATCATTCATTGTATGCACATAAAGCTAAGTTAATAAGAAGAATCAACAGGGGAAAAAGATGGGGATTAAGAAATATGCCTTTTCCTTTCTCGTCTTTTACCAACCTTATTGATTAAATACTTTTGAAGTTTTCTTTTACTGATGATGGTATGCTGTCAAAAGTTGGCTGAAATACCCATGTATGTTTAATCTTGCCGCATAAATTCATCCTAGTTAACATGGTCTACCACCGTGCATCTCCATTTTCAAGTCAACTACATAAGAAAATGGAGATGGGGAGAATATAAAGGAAGGATGGAATGTTAAAATATGAAATGGACGTGTATCTACTTTCTTTAAAGAAGCAACATGTAGCCTTCCATACTTCAACTGAAATTTACTCTAGATCTGGCTTTGCCCTAAAATTTCTTTTTCTAAACATGGCTACAAATAGTAAGGCTGAATATCTCTCAAATTTGTTATAAGAAGGATTAGGATTTTATAGACGCTCTCCCTTACAGAGTTGTCTATGCCTATGCTTTGTTTGGTTTTAGGCCTTGATTGGTATGTTTGAACAACTAAAATTCGAATTTTCTTTGTTAGTATTAATGATAGTTGTCAGGGCTGGCTAAACTAGGAGGAATTTGGTTTGAACTGCACTTTTGGCCAAACTGGATGAGTTCAATCCAGACCTTTTTTATGTTTTAGATGACAATTTTAACATAACAGCATTGTAATGAAAGAAAATTTGCAGGAACAGAAGTAAAAAAAACGTAAAATAAAAACTAAAAAACATGTTTATTTTTGTTTTTAAGAAATATGTCTAATTTTAATTTATAAATAAAACTTCTTTAATTTTTTAATTTTTATTTTCTAACTGAACCAAATTTTTCTTGAAATCCTGAACTTTCAAACGTTTTCCCCTTCCAAATGAACTGAAATTTTTGAACATAGTAACTATGGTTATCATCTTGAGATGTGAAATTCTCCAAAACAAAACTTCCTCCAAAATCTTTGCATACCGATCATTACCTCTATTGCTCTCTTGGATATGTGATCCTTGGATTTTGTTTCAGGGTGCTACCATTTCTACTCGAGTCACCAAATGTGTTTATGGTTCAGAGAGTGTAGGCCTTAGATTTTCAAGCGTTTATGAAATTATGTTTGCAGAATTATTTTGGCATTTTCTTATTGCTGCTTCTGATGAACTGTGTTAATCCTATGAGCCAAGGAAAATCATTCTTCGTTTATATATCACCATTTTGATAAGATGATTTATACTAGCAATCGCACGCGGACAGTGCAATGGGAATGCCGATATCTTCAATGTCGTATTGTAGAGGAGGAGAGATGTCAATGAATAAGAGGGAGATTTAAAAAAATATTATAACAAGGGAAATTGATGAAGAGATGCAAGCCTTCTAAAGGGAGATTTGAAATACAATATTATAACAAGGAAATTGAGTGTAGGCCTTAGATTTTCAAACGTTTATGAAATTATGTTTGCAGAATTATTTTGGCATTTTTCTTATTGCTGCTTCTGATGAACTGTGTTAATCCTATGAGCCAAGGAAAATCATTCTTCATTTATATATCACCATTTTGATAAGATGATTTATACTAGCAATCGCATGCGGACAGTGCAATGGGAATGCCGATATCTTCAATGTCGTATTGTAGAGGAGGAGAGATGTCAATGAATAAGAGGGAGATTTTGAAAAAATATTATAACAAGGGAAATTGATGAAGAGATGCAAGCCTTCTAAAGGGAGATTTGAAATACAATATTATAACAAGGGAAATTGAGTGTAGGCCTTAGATTTTCAAGCGTTTATGAAATTATGTTTGCAGAATTATTTTGGCATTTTTCTTATTGCTGCTTCTGATGAACTGTGTTAATCCTATGAGCCAAGGAAAATCATTCTTCATTTATATATCACCATTTTGATAAGATGATTTATACTAGCAATCGCATGCGGACAGTGCAATGGGAATGCCGATATCTTCAATGTCGTATTGTAGAGGAGGAGAGATGTCAATGAATAAGAGGGAGATTTTGAAAAAATATTATAACAAGGGAAATTGATGAAGAGATGCAAGCCTTCTAAAGGGAGATTTGAAATACAATATTATAACAAGGGAAATTGATGAAGGGAAGCAAGATGAAGGGAAGCAATGGGAATGCCGATATCTTCAATGTCGTATTGTAGAGGAGGAGAGATGTCAATGAATAAGAGGGAGATTTTGAAAAATATTATAACAAGGGAAATTGATGAAGAGATGCAAGCCTTCTAAAGCGAGATTTGAAATACAATATTATAACAAGGGAAATTGATGAAGGGAAGCAAGCAGAAGCCACTCTTCTTATTTCTGTAAGATTTTTACATAAGGGCTGCAAGACATTTTAGAGAAATGTTCAAATGAGAAAGGAGGCAAAATGTGGAGTTCGTAAAGCGAGGGGACTCTGGAGAGTGCTGTAAACGTAAAGTCTTTCCTTTCTATACCTTCAATATCTATTGTAGGTTTTTGCCATGAGTGGGAAAAAGTGGAACATGATGTCGAATTGAAAATAGGAGAGCAGGAAGACTAATCAGATTTGCGGAAAAGAGGTGCAGATATATAGTTGTGGAGCAATGGTAGAGGGATTGTTGGTGTGCCTCTTATTTTTTTGTGATTTGGACATACATACAGAAACCCGTCACGACAACTTTTTTCATACTAATACCATTTGCTTAGAATTTCAATCAATAGTTTTGAGTTTTTAAATTCCAAAGCATTTTTGGGCAAAGATGAAAAAATGGGAAATTGGAAAGAAATACAAGAGAAGAAAAAAGTCATAGCTGATAGCAAAGAAAGTGAACAGTGGAGAGGTCGAGAGCCTTCCCGGTGTTAACCCGATGACCCATGCGGTAGGGGGCAAGAGTCAAGTTGCTTCCCTTGACAAACACATTCTCCCTCCTTGGATGCTTCACATAGTTTTCTTCCCAGTGCCTGCAGATAATAAGGTTACATATGTTTGAATCCCTCATGCTTCTGTACTTGCCCACCATACCCTCTAGCTGATCCTGTGTCGTTGGTTCATTCCTCTAAATATCATTTCCTGCCAACCATTAAAAGTTAAAATAATCATGACCACGAATGGATTCCCAACCAAGACAAATGAAAGTAGAAAATTAGAGAGAAAAGTAAAGAATATATTGTGTTGTACCCAGAGAACAGAGATCATGCCCCCATCCTCTAGCTTACCCTCTTTGTTTCGCAGAGGACCCACTGTCTGGTTTCTCCAGACAATGTGTGCGTAGATCCGTCAGTCGATCACATTATAGGTCATTATTTGCATGGTTGATAACATTTGGATATTGATGTTGAGTGCATTTGAGACTTGATGAGTAAACATTGCATAACACCAGCCGCAGAAGACACAAAACCAACAGCACAGGGGTGAAATGTCTAGCAGTTATGGTGGAAACATCACGTGCACAACCAAGATTACATCATGCAGCAATGACGTCCCACACCTAATCTCTGCCGTCTGTTGCCAATTGTGTGTTAGATGCAATTGCCCTGCTTATAAGAGGGCAACACCTATCGGCATAATGATCAGTAAGCATGAGGAACATATTGCCCCATGTATCTCAACTGTAATTTGGTTTTTGAAAGACATCTTATGGCAACCTCTTTGACCATGCGATCACATGGATGATGTAGCCAATCAAGCAACATTCTGCCTGTCTATAGAAGACCAAAAGGAATCGATATGTATCACGGAGTGAACTTGACGCTACAATCTATGAGAACAGGGTGATGTGGATGCATAGAAGTATAAGATCTCTGCAGGTGAAACTGTCATTTATGTTGGGTGGAGAGTGCAGAAATTGGAGAAACAACAATTCAAGCAGAAATTCTGTTGCATTCCCCAGAGATCAAAATTTGCAGGCACGCAGATTGTTGGTAACAAGGGTTTCTAGGGTTCGGCATTCCAATTTGAGAAGGGAAAATTGAATTTCATGGCTTTGGCATTGACTTTCTTTGTGAGAAAGAGGCAGTTTTGGATGGGCGTAGGCAGTGATCTCATCTGGACGCAATGTAAACCCTAGGTCAACTTCTTTGTTCAGCCCAAACCCGTCTTCAACCCCTTCAAATCCACCACCTACAAAAAGCTCCTCTGATCCGCTTCCCTCTGCTCGTCCCTTCCCAAATAGGTAGGTCAATGCCAGACATCAATTTGGTGTATGAGACCACCCTTGTGGAAGTCCTAAGGAGATTGTTCATAATGGGCAGACACCCTCTACCCACTCTCTGGATTTGAACCTGCACCTCATCTGTCAAGTACACAAGCCTCAACTGTTATGCCCACTCAGGTTGTAGTAAGTGGATGGTGGTTTAATTACCTCTCATAATTCATGCCTGTAAGTCTGAAGTAAATGTAAAAAGAAAGGATAAACCCAATTTCTAGCAGAATTCACTTATGTTTATAAATGTTTCCATTTTCACGTATCATTTATGATCTGAATGGAAGCACCACTTTCTGTCCAAATCTTTCCTGTGTGGGTGTTGACATCATTATTCTGTTTTGGTAAATATCTAAAATGAATTGTGAAATTCACTTCAAACGGGAAAGATTATGATATGAATCACATGTGAAACCTCATATATGTAATGCACATCTGTGCCTGGTTAAAATTACAGTATCTATCTCTGTAGTATAGTAGCAAGGGGCCTTGCTTTTTTTCTTTTTGTGATACAAGCTTCTAAAAACTGTAGTTTTGTTTCACTTATAAGCAGAAATAGTGTCGCAGTTTGTTTTAGTTGAGTCCACACACATTATAAAAGGCTGCATTCTGGCATAGATTACTGGATTATATTTTGTCTCTAGAACCTTGCTAAACACTGAAATGGAGTTGCTGTTGTTCCTGTTTTGCTTTCAATCTTGTAAGGTTTGTATACTAGAAATATTTTGTAACATTTTGAGTGAAGGTTATATATTACCATCTCCCATGCTCCCAACAAGCATGCAGTTTTAAGGACATTCCTCCTTTGTTTGCAGTCCAGATGGATATTAAAGCAGGATACAGGTCATATCTTATGCCATGACTAATGAGAAAATGTTTATTTTTCAGCCTACTCCACAGCCCAGCGATGGAGATGCTGCTCATTGGCCAATGTTGGTGGTAGTTCAGCATCCGAGTGAATCAAGGGATGAATCTTTCAAAGATGTACCTTGTTCTAAAGAAACAGTGAATCGCACTTTGAAGTCTTCCAAATCCAATTACAGCATTTCTAGCAGCATAAGCTCATCCTTACCTCGAAGCCACTCATTGTCTTTTATGCCTGATTCTAATTCATTTGAAAGTTTGCAGTCCTCTTCACAGAGTGTGCTATATCATGTCCCAAAAGGTTCAAATGGAGAAAGATACTGCAAGAACGAATACTATAATTTTGCTTCCAGAAATAATGTACATGAGAAGGGCAGTCTGGAACATATGCCAGACGTCCTCGTAGATATGAAGGGCATCAGAAACTTTTCATTTGTTCCTCTGGCAGAAGCAAGAGAAAGGAATGGAAAAAACTCCATGAGGAAAATTTGGATCAGCAATCATTTGTTGTTCATTCAAGCACCATGGCTCCGTAATTATACATTGAAATAAGTTTTAACCAAACCATAAAATTACATCTACAGTGAGTGGGCAAGATAAAGTAACCTCGTATGCTCAATGTCTTGCTGAGTGATCAGCTACCTTGTAAAACACAGAGAGAGAGAGAGAGAGAGAGAGAGAGAGAGAGAGAGAGAGAGAGAGAGAGAAGTGTACTGTAATGCCAATGTTTAGTAGATTTTACAGGGCAAAGCCTCCTCAAATGTACAGAAACAAGTATAATGCAAAAGAAAATGGCCAGCCTTGTTCATGTATCCCTTGAATTCATTGACTATTTCTGAGGAAGATCTTACTCAATGGTAGATTCAATCTTTGAACGGCTTTAGGTAAAATCAGGTTCGCTTGACTTCCATTATCAATGATGGCGATGAAAAAGTTGTCCATACATCCACATTTGTGAATAAAACAATCTTTTTGTTTCATTTGTATCAAAGATGGAAGTTGATGCTACTTGGGTGGTAGTTACCATTTCACCAATCTCAAATTCTATGGTCTGTTTGTTGTATGTTAGCTAAGTTGGTCGATATGATTATCTCCTCTCTTCTCAATATTATAGATAACGATGTAAGTAGAATTCTACAACCAAAACAAAAGCCATGGGATGTAATAGCTGGGGATCTAAAAAGAGTAACCCACACTCATATAAAAGCCATATGGTTATAAAGTCTATACCTGAGAAAGAGTGTGAGGTCTTACTAGGATCTTAAGGTTTAAGAATAAAGGTAATAAGTGAGTGCTATAAAATGAATAAATTGAGAGTTGTAATGCCATTGGCGGGTAATAAACAATCATTGTAAGGGATAATGCAAGAGACAAAGATATGCTACTCTATCCTACTCTATGACATAATACATCAAACTTAATCAATCATTACCGACATAAAAAAAAGATAGGGTTAGGGATAGTTACATTTGTGTAGGCACTCTTGGCACATTGACCCCCTTAGGGTTAGTATCATCTTGTGATAGATTTGTTGTGGGTGAACGCTTTAAACCTTTAAGGGAATATTTGTGGGTGAATGCAAAGAAGACCATGTGATGATATCAAAAATGGAAATAATGATGCATATAAATAGAGGGATATAACCTAAAGTCACTATCTTAACCTATCTACAATCAATTGAAAAAATACAATGCATAACTACATTGTTGCGTTTTGGATCTATAGAATTTTGTGTCTCTTGTATATTTGTCTTTTACGATTGCTTACATTGTTGTGTTCTTCTAATTGAATGTGAACCTACTCTAGTTGATGTATGTGAAATCTACAAGCCTACTCACAACATTAACCCTATCTCCTTATTTCTCTAAATTCCCTTTACCTCCATTCATAGCAAATTCCTCCCTTATATTTTGTACAAGCATTTTGCCACAAGTTTAGTGGATTATTCATGTGTGATCCTTGGCCTAATGGCCACCCCACAACTTTAGGTAGTTTAACTTAATAATAGGAGCCTCCCCATACACAAGAAAGAGGGGCTTAGCCTCGTGACCATTGGTGAAAACCAATAATCTGCATTGCGACAAATTATTTCACCAACAACATGCTATTGAAGGCATTTTGAAACATTGAGTAGGATTCAAAGTTATTACTATGAGTCAATCCAACAATCTAATTTAGAGGGATGTCATACCTCCCTCCCATGGAGTCTTCATTTTCTTGTGAATAAATTGTCAATCCTAGCCTTACCAATACCTCGAGTCATGTTCTAATGAAAATATTTCTAAATGTGTGGATGTTTCTCATGATGATAATATGGAAACTACTAGTGACATAGAACTAAACACTCGTGATTGAGATTCTATCTCTTCTCCTTCTATTGATATAAATAACGATGAAAGTTATTGCTCTACTAATGATGATAATATTTCATTTGATTGGAACATATCCAATTAAAGAAATTCTTGATAGTGATAATGACATGACATGCGATAATGTTGATGCATGTACAAGAATAACAACAAAGGTTTTCTTCCTTCTTCCGTTACAGATGATGATGAAAATGCATCTATTCTTATTCAAAATAACCATGATATACCTACCGATGTTTCTTCCCTTCCTCATGAATAAAAATTATGTATCTACTTGTGTATCTTCCCATCCTCTTACAATTGATAATGTAGAAATTGCTAGTATGGACTCTTTGCCTCTTTAGGAAATTGGACATGTTCATGTAGATCCTCTTATTATTACTTGTATTGAAACCAATATTATTCCTTCTATCATGATTATTACAAATGAGTTGAATGTGTCTAATGAAGATCCAAAACGCGATGTTAATCATATAGTTTTTAATACTCCACACTTTCCCAATGCTAATGCTCCAACCATGATGTGTTACCTCCTACTCCCCTATGTGTGATAGCGTTCCTATGGCTACTCATAATGAAAACATATAAGATGTCAATGAGCCTCTTATTACCCATGTTATTCCTCCTCAAGAGGTCCTCTCTTTAATGCATGTTGTAGGTGATTCGTGACACAAGGTACATGATTTAACCTTATAAGGTAAAGCATTTTATGTTAGGAATGACTCTAATGCCGTATGTGGTAACCCAATAAGACATAATATCTTACAATCTTATATCCCTAAAGACTTTATCATGCCTAAATTTAAATTATTTGATGGTACCAATGATCCTTACTTACTCCTTAAAAGATATAGGCTTGCTATGACCTCATATAATAATGATCGATTGTTGCTAAAATCCTTTCCTATGAGCCTCACAAGTATGAAAACATATTGGTTTAATCACCTCCCTAGTGGATCCTTGAGTAACTTTTATATCTTGAAGAAGCATTCCTTATCCATTTTATTGATAACAAAGGACCTAGAGTTACGTATGAGTGTTTTCCTTCCTTGCATCAAGGTAAATATTAACCGGTTTTTAATTATATTTTACCCTTTAATACAAGTATGCAACAATTAATCTATAAGCCCACTAATTTATAAGTGTGGTATATATTTTGTCTTGGCCTTATTTTTCCTCTTAGGAGAAGTTAATTAATGACACATGATTCTTTCACTAATATTTTCTTGCGACTTATTATATGGAGTAATAACTTGCTCTTGCATGTGTATCCACACCCTCACACATTGATATTCCTATTCCCACTATGGAACCCAATAATGATGTTGTGATTGGATCATCTTCTACTTTAGTATAAGTGAAGGTTACGTATTTTGGTAATACTTCCTATTATCCTACTACTAGACCTAAAGATCCTATGAGGCCTCCTCTAGATCTTAAGTAGAAACTAGTGTGCTTTGACAAATCCCACGATAATCCACATGATATTTTTCATAGCCTACTTTTATAAGAGATTAATTTAATTACCAACAATGCTAATCAAACTCCTCATTGGCTTGATCATGAAAAAGGCATATCTTTTTGTAACTATAATGACATTAATGGGCAATGTGGCAATGATTCTTATGCATTGTATCATAAAATTAAGCTACTTGAAGATAAAGGAATTATCTCTTTGACACACACTATTCTAATAGGCCTCTCCTCCTCGAAGGAATTGATCCACAAAGGATGTGATCACCCATGAGGGTCCTCCCTAGGTCATAGTATTTTCTTGGTCTCCTACCAAAGATGTTTCTCAAAGAGGATATTCTCCTAATCAACCATCAAAAAGGCCTATGTTCAAATGGGTTGGAAAAGACAACAAACTTGTTATACAAAATAATAAAGTTATAATTAATAATATATCGCATCCATGTTGTGAAGAAATTGAAATTGAAAATCAATTAATAATCAACAAAAATTTAAAAATAGTGCATCCTTAGATCCTAGAGTGACCGGGCATCCTTTGTTTGGTTAGATTGGACATCACATCACATTTCTTTGGTTAATCCCACATTTCTATCGATTGGAATCCATACTAGCTACACTAATAAAACAAAATAAAATGAACAAATTAAAATCACTATCAATCAAATTCAATCACATGAGACACATTTCTCTAACCAAAAATCTCTTGTATATACAAAGCCAAATAAAAATCATGTACAAAGGCTACCTCTAGTTGGTCCCCCTTTCCTTATGTGGTCAATCCTAATACCAATAGTACTACACCTAAGGTTTATGTCAATATGAGCCTCCTTTTCTTGAAGGCTCCTAACCACATATTAATGAGGCCATTATTCATTAGCTCTTGTGTTGTCCTTCCCCTTTGTTCCTAGCTAAATAAAAAATAAAAATAAAAATCAAATATTTGTAACAAACGCAAAATCAAGACTTATATATGACTAGATTTGCTAGCTCTTTACTTTACATATATTGTTTGTCATATGGTTTGATAGATAACATATATATATATATATATATATATATATATATATATATAAACACAAATATGTTCACAAGATATGACGAGCTTGATGCAAGACATACATATATTGATACACAATGAAAAGTTGTGGCCTAAATCCTTCCTAGTTGACCTATATATATTATAGGGGCATATCATACACTATTAATGTGATTTTGTTTCAAAGTAAAGTTACTTTAAATTCCTAATTATTCTCAATATCTTATATTTTATATATGTTATTTTGGACTAATATGACTAATATGTGTCTTGTAGGTAAATGTACCTTATCTTGTTCTATGTGCCCCGTGTCTATTATTTGATATTATCTTCACTCAATTGTTTTCTTCTATGTATGCAACATATGGCCTTTGATATGTTTATTTTGGTGACACCTCAATGTACCTTGTTTTTGGATCATATATATTATGATTATATGTGTTTGTGTCCCATTTTTGTGGCCTCTTGGGATTTCTATGTGACTAGCATATGTGACATTGGTTTTGTACTTATTTTCTAGATTACTTGCATACGTGTTTTGCTTTGAGCTTGTTTATTACTATACATGTTTGCCTTTATGATTGTTGTTTGTTGCTTTATTTATATCTTTGTGAGCCATGGTTTCTACCATGCAAACCCTTTTAAAGGAACATGATCCTAATGGTTCCCACCCTAGATAAACCTCCATGTGATCCAATGCGGGATATCAAACTTATCCCACATGGGTACACCTAATTTATTTTGATTTGTGTGGTTTAATGCCACATCTCACATGCCTCAAAATAGGGGCATTCATTGGGGTATATTATATACACACATCGATGACATAGACATAATCAAGCACTTAGATACATAATTATATAGGGCATAGATACTTATAAATAGATATAGATACAAAATATGAACATAATTCACATTGGTATAAAACCATCCAATAGGGACAAAAAGTAATCGAGGATGGGTGTTTCCATCATGGATAATGATTTATAAGAAGTTTTTGCATTTTCATATTTCTATAGATGGTTACATACTTATGATACAAATTTAGATACAAATGACACAGATCAAAGCAAATTTCACTATAAAATATAGGGGTGTGAATTATCCAGTCCTTCTTCATTAGCTCATGTAGATACATGACATGGGGTATGAGACTTCTTATACTTTTCATTATTCAACATGTGCATACATCACATTTAGCACTACAAAAATGGTGTAGACATGAGATGCACTTCATTCCCTTTCAAAGTTGTGCTATTACACACTTGGGCCTAAATCATTATGTAACAATGTGATTTGTGGGGTTGAAAGATACTAGAGTGGATAGATATTTCATAGACTATTATTCCTTCCTCACTCTTTTTGTGGGAAGATATTATATTAGAAATATGATATGTAGACTGCTGTTCTTTCATCTTGTTGGGGTTATTTTAGACAATTTTACTACATCACCTCTCCTCTTGGTGTAGAGTCAAGTGTGCTCAACTCATCGCCTACTTTGTATTATCCTTTGGAAATTTTGGGGACTAATCACCCCAAATCCTTCACTAATTCAATGAAAATCAGAATCTCCAATCACAACAAGAAAGAGCTCCTCTCTTAGAAAAATGAACATGTGTATTCTTTCCATGCTTTGTCTCTTTACTTTATTATGCAAAAATTCAATTATAGTTATAGTTCAATTTACATTTGAGTTATAGTCCAATTTATTTTATGAAAATTGAAAACTCTATGTGTTCCAAGTTTCATGATAGAACGTACCAACATAAATACAAGATAAAAATAAACAAGACAAGAAAAAGTGTGTGTGCACACTCAAGTATATTTTTTATTAAGTATACAACAAATTCATTTTCAAACTTAAAGTGGGGGAACGTAGACACATAAATTTGGAAACTTATCCTTTGATAATGACAAGTATGGATTTTTTCATGTTCTATGAATTTCACTCACATTCTAAGCCTAATTGAAATATTATTCTCTCTCCCACATGGATTTCTTAACTCTACACACTAATTTTTCACTCACTCACTTATTGCATTTATCTAAAGAAATATATCACTCAAAATCAACTCACCTATAATATTAGTTAAACATCACAAATTGCATGTATGGAACCATACATTATGGGACCAAGCTAATATATGGTTTGGGTTGACTTATGCGGTGCTATATTTTTCTCTCAACTACTCTTTTCAAAATTTGAATATATTTTATGGGTCATTGGTTATCCCCTAGGTTGACCTTAATGCAATACCTAACCTATGAAATCCTATATAATCAAGTCTAATTCACATAAGAACTCACCTAATTTATCAAGACCATACATTGCAAATTAAACTCCAAAATCACCCACCAAATAGGTCCGAAGCACTCAAATTGGGTTGAAGAGTCTAGCTTCCTCCATTACCAAGACTCTAAAAGGCTTACCGAGAGTAAGTCAAAAAAATCATTTCCAAAGGTCTTAAGTAACAAAGGGAATAAGTTTAACATCTAAATCAAATTACATTATATCACTACCATACAACATACATCTCTATTCTATCTATAGTTACACTCACTACTCATAGTGTCGAGAGACAAAAGGGCATGACATGGGGTTAGCTTAGATTTATATGCATTATTGCACCTACACTAAGAGAAATACATGGATTTTTATCCCACTTTTGAGGGGATGTAGTACAATACCTATATTATTTTTAGCATGGGTTGATCTCTAGGATCACCCAAATCCACACACACATGGATTTATCTTTTTATTATCTAATCATGGTCATAAAGTTCTAATGTAGGTATCCCATTGTTTTATCTATTACAAGAAATTATAGGAAGGTGTCACATAGTTTTGAGCCCTAACGATAGAAATCAAAGCATATTTTAGATCACCAAAAATACCCAGTGAGTTACAAAACCATAAAACCACTAGACAAGACCATATAACCCATGACTAGACCGCATTATGGTCTAGCATGAGATCTGTATGGTTATGTATAAAATTAGTTTGTAAGAAAAATTCCAAAGATGAAAATTTCTAGATCTTATTTGGTTTGTATATCTAGTATGCACATCCATATCACCATTATAACTTTGTGATCAACTAAGTACTCATCTCTCTTTGTGGTTGAAGAAATCATGATATATTAGTGTGTATTGTATTAATAACTATAATTTGAGTTATGTGGTTGATGTAGATTACTTGATATACCATTCTTACACATAAAAATAAGAAAGGAAAGAACTCATATAAAACCCTCACTTATTTTCTTCTGCAATGTAAACAATACCTACAAATGTCTTCATCTTGTGTTGAAACCCTATCACTCTTATTATGACCTAAAAGGGGTTATTCCATAATTAAGTCAATCTTTCTCATCACCCTAATGATGAATCAATATTGCCTACATAGAAATAATCCAAAGCTACCCCATACACATGTATTTATCACTCCTAGTAGGTGTGTGAGAACATGCGAAAAGGATGGAATTAAATATGGACCCCTAATTATGTCCTCAATAATTGTAAATGATTATTGACTTGGTTCTTAATGTAAGATTTGATGATCTAAGGAAATAAATATTGATGTATTTAGACTTGCATAAATTTTTGTAACTGCTCCAAAGAAGAGGTGCTTCAATCATTGAGCTCAAATACCTTCTTAGAGTGTGCTTGGATATGCAAATCTCTAGATGCCACTAGTAGGTTAGGGTGCATGTGTTTATATAGATGACTTATATGAGTTATTTCCTTCTAAAAATCCCTAAGATGACTAAGATAACTTGTGCATTTGAAAATGTGGTATTGTATGTACAATAGCTAGGTGCATTGGTAGAACCTATCTTAGGATGGTGGAGTGTATAAGATTAAGATGAAATCTAGTTTGAGACATGAAGATGATTACTAAGAGTTGAAGATGTGTTATGTATGAGATTCTAAGCTAAAGAATAAGTCATGATCTAGTGGAGTTAGAGTGTAGGATTTAAGAAGGATGCCTTTAAGTTTAGTCAATAAATGTGTAAATGGGATAACATTGAGATAAATGTCAAATTATTATTCCTAAGTGCCATAGAACCAATTTTTGGTGATGCTAGTAAGTAGGTATAGGTTAAGTCTATAATACCTATGAGAAGAGTAAATTAGCTCTGGAATACCTAGAAATTTTTCATAATGTGCTAATTGGGAAATAATCGACTAAGATAATAGGCCTAGAAAAGAAGGAAATATAAGTAGATAATTAGGATTAGGTAAATTCTAGATATCCTTGTAAAGGAACACTACATTATTTCTAGAGGAACCTAGTAAATTTAATAAGGTGTTTATTGGGAAATGAATCAACCAATATAATACTTAAAAAATTAATCACTAATATGTGAAACTCAAAATCTCAAACATAACTAAGAGAAATCTAATAAAGAGGGTAGTATTGTCAAGAGAGTGATTCTTGAAAGTTAAATATGCAAGAAATACTCATATAGGAATGGTTTGAGGAGTTTCCTCAAACCGTAATGCCTATCACAATGATAAAATTTCTAAAATGAGATGGAGAAAAGGATCAAATAAGATGGGGGATACTTAAAATATACCTTGTTTGATAAGGGGAGATAATGAGAGAAATAATAGGAAATATGGGCACCATCAAGGAAAAAATAAGTTATTTACCAAAATCAAGAGATTTTAATTAGATTGAAAAGACTAATATTTCTTGACATTGAGTATCTTGGGAAAACTAGTCAAGTGTTAGTATATCCCATGTCAATTTATGAGATACATGAAAATATTTTTTTCCTATGTTCCCATTATGTGTTCCACATTCCTTAGGACCTCAATTAAGGATCCATAGGCCTATTGCAAGGATGAATTACTTGTGTGAAAAGGTACGGGAATTAATGATAGATATGTAGCATCCCACCCCGAGTTAGAAAAACTTACCACATCCCAAAGGTCCTCTAGATCTGTAACGAGGCCAACTTTGGAGTTTGAGATTTCAAATAGCATTGGAAGATGCTAATGATATAACACATTGGTTTGTCTATAATTTAATTTCCACTTTAATTGCATTTTGTATTACATTTTTCTTGATTTTTCTTTCAAGCTATTAAGGATTTTTTCCTTTTTGGACATTTACGTTCCTCCATATAGATTTGGAAGGTTGATCAAATGAGTATGAAATACGACTAATAATAGAAAGATTATGCCTAATTGTTATAGTGTTTACACCCTAATTATATTTAATGTGAAACCTATTTGGTTTTACTAAATTAGTACACTAAATGATGTAAGGGTTAACAACATGTGGATATTTTGATTAAGTAGCTTCCAACATTAATTATTATAATCATAATAATACTTTTATACTAGTAATCGATATGCTAAACAATATATGAACTTGATAATAAAAATGAATGAGTGGGCTTGGCTGATTTTTGATGATTCTTTAAGGTTATGGGAAGATATGCTACACGAACAAGGATATCTAGACCAGAGCATACTTCATTTAGGATATTGTCATTGGAAAATAGATAGGGGTAGGGCCATACAAAATTGCAGGGCTATACGGTCTTGCACCTCTTGCGTATGGTCTTGGACCGATAGGTTTTGGGCATTGTAACTTTCACACACTTTGTTGTTTTTTAAAATACTCTATTAGTGTAAAACCCTATTTTTTATCATCAAGAAAATCTCTTCAATGCTCGATCATCATCTCAAACCCTACCTATGGATGAGAAGTCTCTGCAAAACAAGCATTAGTTGGGTTGTGATATATGAATGAATGCAACTAATTTTGATAACCACATTTGACAATGATTGAATTGAGTTTTCTCGCTAAGATACTTGGGAAAAAGATCTTTGGGTGCTTGTAGATGAAAGAGATTGTTACCTTGACACTGTAAGGAGCTTCAAACCTATAGAGATTGTTTCCATAGAATGTATATGTGCTATTGTGAGATTTAGGGAGCCTTGGGTGTCTTTTGCAAGTGTAGGAAGTGAGTGTATCAATGTAGTTCCATAGGATTTCCAAGTTCTTAATGAGGTAGTGTTTACTTGCTTATATAGGGTTCCATAGATGATTTATCAATGAAAGGAAGACCCAAAGAGATTAGAAAACCCAACAAAAGATATAAATTTGAAAAAAAAGTTGGAGGACATTTTGGTCTAAGAGTATATAAGTCAGTTAGGACCAAATATACTATCTTGACCAATTTTACGATTCTACCCATGGAAGGAAAATAGGCCATATGAAGTTTGGAACATGTTTCTTGATGTTTATATATATATATATATATATATATATATATATATATATATATATATATATATATATATATATATATATATATATATATTTGCATTATGTGCTCATAATTTGATGACATGTCAATGTACAAGGATAAACAAGCTAAACACGAGACCTTGAGATGTACTAATTGGGAATGGGAAAGTTGTATTTATCTTAGCAAAAGTGTATTGTCAAAATTAATAGTGTCAAAGAGTGAATTGCCAATTTTGAGTATCTATATCCCCCCCTTTAAGTATGAAATAAAATTACATTCTTAAAGGAAAAGATACTTGAGTGTGTAGACACACTTTGTATTTACTTGAATGTTTGTTTTGCAGAATCCCTTGTGCTTGGTGTTGGCATGCTCCACAATGAAACCTGCAACACAAAGTGTAGTCAATGTCCATGATAAATAATTGAACTTTAAATCAAATGTAAATTATAACATGAAATATTTACATTTACATAAGAATGAAATGAAAGAGATGTAAACAAGGAAGGAATACATTTGTTTGTTTGTGGAGGGAGAAACTCTCTTGATTTGATTGTGCTTGAATATGTTGCATTTTTTGAATTTGTTGAAATTTATCAAAGTATTGGGGGTGATCAATCCCCAATTGTCTTTGAGGAGACACCTAAGTGTTAGGTGCATGCAACCCAACAAAGAATCCCGATGAGAGAAGAAGAAGAATGAAGTGTCAAAAACCCCGCTACGGAAGAAAAATCGAGTATCAAAATTATTCAACAACTCTAACATCTTCCCTTTTGATTGCAAGAGGAGAGGAAAGTATACCTACGAAGAAATTATCCACTTTGATACCTTCCATAACCCCATGGACCACATTGCTACCGATAGATCTAAGCCCAATTTTTTAAATTAGGAAACACAGTAGAAAAGAGGATGGATGCCCCCATGACCTTCCCATGTGCCACAAATGAATAAAAAATAAAATGCATGGAAATGTTGATGGAGAGAAGAGAATCATACCCCAAGATCTTTGAAAATGTAGTAGAAATTTGAAAATGAATTCCACGGTGAAAAAGGATTGAATTACTCCATGCCCCATATACTGGTATGAACCGAGTTTGAAATTGTGCCAAAAATATGAGAATGTTGTTGCAAACCTAATATTGCTAAGAAAGTTGATTTTACCCTAGGAAAAACATGTGGTAGGGTTAGGACCATACCATACGGTCCTAACCAATCTATACGATTCTAAACACATGTAATTGTCTAAATTTTTGTACTTTTATGGATTTCTAAGTACTTGTACCTTGTTTGTACTTGTATCATATCCTATAATTATTCTTATGTTTGTTGTAAGTGTAAAATATACCCGGATGAATGCCCCCTCTTTCAAGGCATGTGTGAAAATTGTGTTGAGAAAGTATAGGAGAAAAATAAATAGATGTGTTTTCATGCACAAGATGTATGAGATGTTGTAGATGACTGTAGAATGTTGGAGAGGTGGCCACCTTGAATAACATGTACCTACGATAAAAAAGGTTTTTACGCATGGTGACAACCATAGAACATAAGAAAAGCAATGCTAGAAATAGATAGAAATCACACATGGTAAAATAGATAGAAACCACATAGAATCCACACATATGATAATAAGAGTAATCTAAATACATGTAAATACAACAACAATACAATCAAATGTAATAATTATGCAAACAATTTCATACACAAGGCGTAAAGGATGTAAACAAGGGACACCTATGGTGTCATAAGACAATCAAGGCCCGTAGGCATGCAAACAAGAGAAAGTAATGAAAAACAAGATAGGTGTGATGCCATAAACATGGGACATGTACAATGTCATAAGACAATCAAGGCACATAGGCCACACACAATGAAAACAAGAAAGTAGTAATACACACACAAACAAGTATGCATGAAACAAGAGTGTCAAAACATGATAACATGATAAATTGGCCAATATAGGTGAAAATATATGATACAAGATATGTCAATGCTACACAAGACACATGTGTTAGTATTTTACCTTAAAAGATAACGTATACACATAAAATGTAATCAAGCATAATGAGGAAGTAGAAAAGAACTATAATATAACAATAACACTTGGATGAAGTGTAAAATAGATGTCCCCAAATTAATAAGAATTCTAGGTAAAGGGGTTTTACAACACCTATCATCGTGTAATGATATGTGTATGTCATGCATCATTCTCAAAATTCCATGTGAACACATGTGTAAAGATTAAATAAACATGTTATCTATTGAACCAAAGTGACAAACAACATGTATAATGTAAATTTATAACAACTCAAGTGAAGTGTACATGTCTTGATTTTGTATTTTTGCAAATATATGAAGGCTTTTATATTTTCCAATTTCTTAGTTATGTACACGAAAGAGGGATACCATTAATTCATCCAATGAGATCCTTCGGAGGAGGCATAGAAACTAATGAAGGGGATGGAGGCGTAGGCCTCGGTTGCATGTAAGGAAGTGACTATAATGTAAGAGATACAATAGTGGTAATGGTTTTAAAAAATATTCTAAGGGACAAAGGAGATGTATGAGGAGTGTGTGAAGTAGAAGAACTTGAGTTGATATTTTTGATTAAAATATCTTGTCTTGAAAAGATTACAATTAATTTATATCGACGTTATTTTTATAATGATTGTAATGGGAGTGATTTATGTAAGTATGTAAGTGTGTCCCACTTGGTGGCCACAAATATAGGTGTGTCCCACTTGGTGGCCAAAAATATTTTAAAATCGACTAGTAAATAAATATTTAAAAATACTATTAAAACTTTAAAAAATCAAGTAAATTTTGGATGCCCTACACCTTGGTATTTATAAGCTCTTAAAAATACATGTTTGGTCATTTAATATGTGTTTAGTCATGTTTTGGTTGTCGGACATATTTTGTTGAAGGTACAAAACTGCAAAAAAGTGGGACATAGTTATATGTTTTGACCTTGTGTTATAACATTATGAACATTGAGAACTTCAAAATTAGGCTTGTCATTGTTAATATTTAGGAAGCAAACCATGATCAAGATTCATAGGATTGTCCCATTAAATTTTATTCGAGTCTATGAGATCTTGGATGAGGTGGCTAAGTGTGATACATTGATTAGTGAAGTGACTAATGTAGCTATGATAATACTAATAAGCAATATAATCAAATATCTTGCTATGAGGCTTAGTCATATTAATCTCAAGTAGTGGAGGGAGAGACATGAGGTTACACTCAAGTAATTGTGGAAGAATAATGTGTGGAGCACAAGGTAGACACGTAAATTTCCTTTGTGTATGTTGTGGAGAAGTAGAGATAACCATAGAAGGCTCACTTAGGGTATCAAGTTGTTCATTTTAATTGATATCAATATCATATTCAAATCCCCCAATGGGATTGAAATCTAATGTGTGTAAATTCATGTTTCATACCAAATGGTTCATGAATATCATCATTTGAATCAAAATCTATCTCAGTGTGTTGTGGAAGATTAGAGATGTCGATAGCATCTATTTTTGTGTTTCCCCCGAGTGAGCTTGTGGTGGTTCTACCAAATGTGGTATTGTATTCATATCCTCTTTATTATTAGATGATTCTTTTTGTATGTCTAAAGGTGTATCATGCAATATCGTAGTATGCTCATTAGGCATAGGTGTTATAACTTTTGGTACCCATTTAGGTTTGGGAACTTGAGACGATGGAAGAGGAGAATGTCACATAAAAAATATATATTGCCCTTACACTCAAGTTTTTGGATTCATCATTGTAGATCATAACAATCATTGTCATGATGTCCGTTAATTCTATGATAATTGTAAAATGGTTGAACTTTGATTTTTGTAAGCCGATAGGGGGGTAGTAATGAGTAGGTAACAAAGTGATTAAGCAATTATCAATTAGCTCATATTGAATATCATGTTGTCTAACAATATTTTAAAATTGGAGAGTTTTTTTCTTGGGCTTGCCTTATTGAGGCTTTTGCACTTGGTACTATGAGATTGATCATGTTTGGAATAAATCACATTGGCTTCCACTATAGTAAGACTTGCATAACTTATATAGATGTCATCTCAATACATGTATTGTGCTTATGAAGAATTCATAAAATGAAACAATTAAATGGAGCGTAAAGAAAATAGTACTACATTTTCAATATTTGAAATATTAGATGTTGTTAAAAGATAAAAGTGATTGTATGAACCTTTGGAACCCTTGAAGTGCCTTTGTGCCTTCGGCTCATATGGTGACATCTTTTTCTTACGATCCTTTCAACTTGAGAGCAATTGTGAATCTTGAAGTTTGAAGCATATTTATGTATAATTGGTTTTACGTAAAAGTCGATCTAAGAAAATTGTAAAATGGGAAACGATAAAAGTGATCTAATATGCATAACTTTTAAATGATGTTTTCCTACTTGATAGGTAAGTTCTTTAACTAGAGCGGGTGAGGTTTGGTTAAATTGATTTTTTTTAAAATAATAAAAACAATCATGAATAAATTATTTTAAATGTTTGAGGAAATTGAATGAGTTGAATGTTTTGAAATTTAAAATGTTAACAACAAAGCAAAAATGAAAATAATTAAATTATCATGTATTCTTAAATCCCTCAAAATATTTTGGAACATGTGCCAACCTTATACCAAGAAAGAATCAATAATTTTTTTGGTTAATGAGAGATTTCATCCGTGAGAGAATTTTGGTCGGTGTGTGAATGAATGAAGAAGAATTTTGGTTAGAGGATTCTTTTGGAAAATTATTGGTTTTGTTTTGGAATTTCAATGGTGTGGGCAGATTATAGTTCAGGTTTTGCTCAGTTTGTGCTAAATTTTAAAAAGGATTTAGAAACTCCCATAGCCTCTGCCAGCATCTTCCCTGCCAATGTCAAATTGAGAGCTTTGGAGCAGAGTATGGACATGCCCAAATTATTTTGGAGGACTGTTAATTAATTTTTTTTTCTTCTGGTAGAAGTGGGTCTGTTGAAACGACTTTGGGTGCTTCAAAACTATGGCTTTTGACAGGTGTAAAGCCACACCCCTTCCTTTGTCTGTATGCTACCAGCCTGTGTCAGATTGGGGGTCGTGGAGATGAATATGGACATATACAGCTTTTGCAGAGGCAAGATTGTTTGGTGTTGTGTTGTTGCTAACGCCTGGCAAGTAGACAAGCAGAATGTGGAAGATGCACAAGGCATGTTTTTGTTAGTTTAAAACTGGAACACCACAAGAGAATATTATCATACTCCCTCCCCTGGGTTAGGTGTCTGAACTATTTGTTAAAATGCCAAAAGTGTGGCCACTTGGATAGAAAAGACTGCAGGTTATGATCAGGAAGGTCTGTGCTTTTAGCAGAGCAAGCAGGTCAGAGACGTTTTTCCTGTGTGGTGGTTACAAGTGCCTTGTTCGGTGTGTATGCCAATAGATGGAAGCTCTTAAAAGGCACGTTAACTGTTTGATCAAATGCATAAAAATAAAATGGCAGTCCTGGGGCAGTTTTGATTGGTTGATGTGCAAGGAGGAAGCAAGGACGAGCCTTGCACAAGATGGGTTTGTTGAAAAAGCTTTGGAAACTTTTAAGCAAATGCAATTAGTGCATGGAAATCCAGACTATGTTAACTTTGCCAACATATGCCCAACGCGTGTTTGCTTTGAAGCTAAGGAATCCTATGAAAGGCAGGCAGATTGTTTGAAATTTTTTCCTTGTGGTCTTGGTCGACAATGTTTGCTGGATGCGCGCAAAAATGGCTTGTTTGTAAGGCTTCGGAGCAGAGTATGGAAACATGGCAAATGTTAGTTTAAAGAGGATTCTTGTCTGATGTTATTTGTCAAATGCAGGTTGGATGAAAGGAGCAAGAATTTTTTTGATGAAATTCTCCAAGAGATTTTGGTCTCATCGAATGCGGTGACGGTGAATTGCACGAAATAGGTATGGTTTTCCCTTCTTCTTGCATTTAAATTACGCACTCTATCGTGTCCTTTGTGGTTGGGTTTCAATAATTTGGATCATTTAAAATACATCTAGAATGAATGTTACAACTTTTACCCTACCCAAAACCTTCAAAACATAGAAAAATTTGGCCTCGGAAATTATGCGCATGGAGTGCCACACCCAAATGTACCGTGAATCTAGAACTTCTAATTTGATCCCTGGTAACGTAGGACACCATGGGGAAACTTAACTCAGTTGTTTGAACTCTTTTAATGCCTTTTTGAGTTGAGTCTCGAAGCCCATTTTAGTATATCAACCACTTGTGGTGATGTGCTCAATTTAATAAAATGCGATCGGTTTCGGCTTGCAGATGCCTCTTCGTTCGAGCGAAATGGAAAACTACCGCCACCTACCTCTAGAATGCCAATAGGAGAATTGGAACCAACTCTCAATTATGCAAAAACAACTATCGGGATTAGTTTTGCAATGGGTTTTGAGGCCCTCCGGCCATTGTGTGATAGGAAATTTTAGTTGCATTTACGATTATCACCCCGGAGATACCCTTGTAACTTGAGCATTGTTCGTCATATTGACTTCCGTAAAATGTGATGAAGTCTGTATATAGGGGAATAAGTGGGAATCATCCAAATTTGTTCTTAAACTCAAGATGAGTGTTTTCGGGACCCATTTGTACTTTTATTTTTGTTGTTTTGGTCAGTTTTCTCAACTTGTTACTTTAGCTAGAAACTCCTTCTGAGGGTCCCATTTGACTTCTAACCACACGTGAGACCTTTTTAATACCGTCACAATGCTATGTAGAGTATTATTCGATATTTTATCTTGTATGAATGGATTTTGAAATGTATGGTGTTTTTTTCTCTCCTCCCTCTTCTCTCTCCGAAATGACTATGATACTTTGGTTGATTTGAAAACGTAAATGAATTGGAAAATGTAAATTGGTTTGAAATGAAATGAAAATGGACATGAAATGCAAATGGTTATGACATTGTGAATGGAAAATAAAATGTCTCTTAACCTTCTCTCTCATCCTCTCTCTCTTTAGAACAAAAAACGTAAAGTGCAAATGAATGTGAAAGTGTGAATGTGTGAGAAACAAACTCTCTTCTTCTCTCTCCCTATCTCTACCTCTCTCTACTCTTTGTTTGAAATTGTTGAAATGATGAATGTGTGGATTTATGCTTGAGTGTAGGGGATTTCCATACTAGTTCTAGGACTGACCCTGTGGTGGTTGCAGGTACTGGACAATAGGAGAAGTACAACACTTGTGTCTTTTATTAGCATGCTATCTAAAAGAAATGTAATTTTATAGAATATATTAGTGATATTGTTATGAATGGAATGCATTATTTCATTGTTTCCATGATGTATACCATATTGTTGCATATTGATGAAATGTACTATTTCTTACGTAGTTGTACTTTTGCATGTTTGACTAATTCCACACTTAGTCATATTTCAATATATTTGGTTAGGTAAATGAAGTTGATTGTATCATGTTGCATTGGAAAATGATGTAAGAGGATCCCTTTTTATTATATCCAAATCATCATCAGGAGAATGAAATTGAAATCATGTTATTTAAAATTGTTTGTACCATCATAATTTTGGATGTGATTGTACCAGTAAAATTGATGGTAGTAATCTGGTAATGGCATAATTCATCTATCTGCTAGTGATGTATTGACCTAGGAAATCTCTTAGCCTTCAAAGAAAAATATAACAACTTGCATGTGTGTGTTTCCATTTTTGGCAGAAAGCATCAACCAAACTTATAGTTTGAAATATCAACCCTTGTGGTATGGAATGGTCCCTTTGAGCTTAACCTTATGCCTTGTTTCTATAGTGGAACCAAACACCACTTGGGACATCACTACGCCTTAGGAATGGAAGTTTTTTCATTAGCTTTTTATTATAGGAACACCTTTGAGTTTTCAGAGGTCTTGGGGGATTAAGTTGTTGAATGCTAGCTTTGGCCTGTAGTAGGGCATAGATCCCTTGGGGTAAATGGGAATAAATTTAAAACTAATCCTAGGACCTTTTGAGGTTAATATGTGGACATAATTTTGTATCTAAACCTTAACAGATGGGATTGTTATCGGTAGGATGTTGACCCATTAGAAAGGTGAGAATTGTGACTTGTTCCTTAACTCCTTGCTAGGTCTCCATTTTCTAACATTAAAGATAAAATGAGATGTCTCCTTCGAGAACATGATATTCTAGAACATTAACTTTTGACTTGAACACTAACCACAAGTGACTCTTTTGTATCTTATAAATGCTCCCAATCATCTCTATCTCAAGATGTACCGCAAGCATAAGATTAGCTTAAGATTCTCCTCTTATCATCATGAGATATTTTCCCTCACAATGAAAACTATGTAAAATGACGAGTAACCATGCTCTTTAAGAAACAAACCCATAGTCTAAGAATGAGTGTTGGGTGACATATATGTGTTCAAAATGTTTATAACTAACATTGGGTTTTGCAAATTAATGGCAATTGAAATGTGAACCAATTAGTGTACACTTATTATAAGATATTCATGAAAAGAATCTTTTCATAAAGGGAGTTTGTAACTTGCTTTTTATTTTGAGAATGTACCCTTGTGATGTCGGGATATGAATTATAAGTACCATGGAGATTTTTTTGCAGCTTAATAAATCTTTCTTGTGTTGTGAAGGTAGATGTGATTTGACCCTAAACAAATCTTTGAGAAAGCATAGTTTCTAATTTTGGGAATCAAAACTTAATGTATAAATTAAGAAAATTATAGTAATCAATCAGGTTATATGATGTATTCACAATAAGACAAGAAAACTAAATTGGATGAAACCAATATAAGCTAAGTGATAAACAAACAAAAAAGGAATGTTATCTCAAAAAAAGGAAAAAAAAAGGAAAATGTCGCTGTTATTTCATGTTAAGTACTCCCTAAATCATTGAGGTTAAATAATAAAATATGAATATAATAAATATGTAACCTACAAAATGTGGTAATGTGGAAGGTTCCCATGGGTGATGTGTAATTCTTGGTTGGGTCATGGTTTTGTATCCTTTATCCTCCCGTTATAAATTTGTGACATTAAAGCGCATCTTGTGTTGTCTTGTTATTTGCATGACTTGCATGTTGTATGGGTGGGTTCATGTTTGTGTTGGCATCACATGTTGTGTGGAGTTTGGTGAGTAATCCATGTATTGTCTTGTAACAATTAATGAGAGTCAAAAAAAAAAAAATCCTAGTAATTTTGGTCTTATGTTTGGGTCCCACATGGGTGGGCGCTACAAAACTTGAGAAATTGTAACATGGGCCATGATGGAAGAAAACATGAAATAATAAATCCAAAGTGGAAATATTATAGGAGATATGACCCAAAAGTGATGTTGAGAATAGAAAGTGATTGTCATCAAATTAATAAAATGACCATTATGAAAATGAAAATTTAGTTCGATGAAAAAGAGGTTATTTTGAATATAATTATATGAAGAAGAAAACTAAAAGGATTTTTTTGTAAAATTGTATATTTTTACAACTATGCTCTAATTATTAAAAATATTAATTTTGAATTTTAAAAAGTGTGCTAAAAGTTAGGGGAAACAAAAGAGGTTTTCGTTAAATATATAAAAATTAATAATAACCTCAAAAGAATTTGAAAATATTGCCATTTATGTTTTTATATATATATGTATGTATATGTATATCACCTTTTATTACAAATATATAATGTGTGTGTGTGTGTAATAAAAGGTGATTAGACAATTAGGAGCCCTATAAAGAGACCCAAAGGGTAGAACTCGACTATGAAACTCTAGGAAAAGTGTGGAGACTATATTAAGGGAAATTAATAGATGAAAATTAGGTTTACATCCAAATATAAAATGTAAATACATATCCCTAGGGCAGCTAGAGTTTTAAATAAGGTGCGAAGATATATTGTCGTCAGTCAGAAAATGTTTACACCCTAATTAGATTTAACATGAAACCTAATTGGTTTTAGTGAATTAATACACTAAAGGATGTAAGGGTTAGCAATATGTGGATATTATGATTAATTAACTTCTAACATTAATTATTACAATCAGAATAACACTTTTATACTAGTAATTGATATGCTAAACAAGATATAAATTTGACAATACAAAGGAATGAGCGCACTTAGTTGATTTTTTGATGAGTTTAGTAGGTTATGAGAAGATGCATTATAAGAACAAGAAGATCTAGAATATAACAAAATTTGTTAGGTGAGGATATTGTCACTCTGGAAAATGGATTGGGCGAGAATGTACCAAAAACTGAGAACACACATGTCTTGGTCTTACACCACCTTTGGACCTCACACATGGTCTTACACCTCATGAGTGTTATTAAACTACCCTTGTCTTGGACCTACTAGGTTTTGGGCTCTGTAACTTCTACACATTATCCATCATTCAAAATATTCTATCACCTAGTCAAATCCTAACTCATGATCATCAAGAAAATCTCTCCAAATACTTTGATCATCACTCAAACCCTAGTTGTGGATGAGAAGTCCTACGAGATAGAAAAAAATATTAGTTCGGTTGTGGGAACCCATGTGCACCGTCGATGTTGGAATTAATTTGAAGAGGCCTCAAACCACATATCATTTTCCTATAAAAATTAATTCATGGGAGACTTGAGTCATGGTTTTGTAGATTAAACTGGGTGTATGTGTGAGGAACCTCCCATGTATTTGTGAAACATTAGTTACTCTTCTTTGTTGGCTATGGGGCATGCAAAAACATATAGTAAATTTAGTTTCTATGAAAAGTGGACCTACAATAATTATTTGGATGAGGAGACACTCAATATGAAGCTATTTAGAGATCTATGTGTGAGGAGCACTTAGGATGCAGTGTGTGGAATGTGTCTTGCAAGGCACATAGGCATTTGTTTAAAAAATGGAACAATGCGGAGTATATAGCTTGACCCCTACACTTTGTTTGCGAACTAATTGACAAAATGGTGTTTGAGATGTGACCTTATGGTCTATAATGGTTGCGAAATTCATAGCACCTTCGTCAACCGATCGATCTTCTTAATGTTGCAAGACTGAGAATGGCGTGGATGGTATTGGAATTATGTTATCTTTTTCATTCAACCCCAAATGCAATAACAATGAATTGCATGAAATAGGTATGGATTTTCCCTTCTTCTCACATTTAAATTACACACTCTTGATGAGGCCAGAATATGCCCGTTAAATGTACAATAAATGATCTCATTTTACTCTCCTTTTGATTAAGACTGATTGCATTTTGTGACTTTTGTTTGATCTGATATGAGTTAGGATGTAATTGTCCATATTTTGTTGATTATGATTCTAATGTTTAAAAGCTCTGTAATTCCTAACAAAGTGTTTTGGAAACTCAATTTTGTAATAAAGCAGGTCGCAATCAGGTGAAAGAATGAAGTATGAAGCAGTTAACATCTTTTTGAGAGCATTTGTTTCACTACAGCAGAGTTCTGGAACTTTCAAGCTAGTTCTAGAACTCCATTACATAGTCATAGGCTTTATCACCTAGTTTTGAAACTTCCGGACTTAGTTAGGAACTCTAGTACTTAGTTCTAGAATTATCAGAATTAGTTCCAAAATCCTGCAGATAGCTCGGAACTCTCTCGGTTAAACCTGGAATGATTTCCTTTAGTTCGAAACTCTTCTAGAGTTCCTTGGAACCGATAAGAATCTATTCCAAACGACCGACGATTTGTCAAATCAATGATCATATGAATCAGGAGCAAATTAGAAGATTTTTGACTCTCCATACTTGCAGATCCAGGATAATTATCACACAACTGTACGTCCAACCATGTTCCAATTCAACATCTATTATGGGCCCGATTCAGTTCCATCATGTCAGTGGAATAGTTACGGCCATAAATGCACCCCTGGAAGAAGTATATACATATAGACCTGCAGATAGATTAATATATAGATATAGAGAAGATAAAGGAATATAGATATAGATAGAGATAGATTGATACAGATCCAACAAGTTTTTGTAATGCAGAACATTTTATCAATAAAATAGCCATTCTTGTTTTGAGAGAAAATTAAGTGTTCAATCTTGTTTCAAGGCGGAGCAAGGGCCCACTCCTCCAAGAACCAGGATCCTCATTTTTATTGGTATTTATATTTTTAGCAAATAGTTTAGAACTCGTTAATTCTCGTATCACTTTCAATTCCTCAAGTTAAAATCTGTTGTAGACTTGTCCCCTGCAGTGTTCTAGATTAAGTTTTTATTTTTTGCAATCATTTTCCAAGCATTCTCAATTATGTGTTTTTTATGTAGTGTTTATTTCCAGCAATTCATTTCTGCAGAGTGTGTTTATTTCCAACAATTCATTTCTCTAAAGTGTGTTTACTTCCAACATGTTTTCAATAGTTTTATTCCAATAAGGTTTTAACCAAGAAGTGCTTAAGACATTGAAAATATCCCCCATAAAATACAAAATACCTACAATCAATTACTAGATTGCCAAGATTATTCTTGTTGCATATAGCTTTAGACACACCCCTGGTTTGAATATGACATCAACAGAGAGTTGATTAAATGAAGGGAATAACGACACCCATAATTTTTGGCACCATTTTGGGGAACCACTAGTTAGAATTTTCTAATTAGGTGTCAACAAGAGCAACAATCATACATTTAGTAATTGAAGAGATCTTCCCTAAGCTATCACAAAATTTATGAGTAGACCAAGAGACTCCAAGGGTAGATTTCTCCCAAAAATATCTGAACAAGAATTACCATCATCCTCTAGTTTAAATAAGGAAATTGATCAAGAGTTGGAGGCACCATTATCCCCTGTAAGACAAGAAGCTAGAATTGTCACCTTTGGAATTCTGGGATCAATCACCAGAGGGAAGTAGAGCCTTTAGGAAAAAGATTATTTCTCAAGATCCATTTAGAGAAAGTTTTGATTCACAATTGAGTAGTCAACCTCCTACTCCTGACTCTTCACCATCCCCAAAACAAATCACATACCACATTGATTGGGAGAAAGGACTAGAGAATACTAGAGAGATGGAACGAGAAGCTGAAAGACAACTTGATAGGACCTTTACCTATCCCATTCAATTGGAAGATGATGAAACCACTATGAAGAACATTTCACCTGCACACTTGCCCACATTTAGAGGAATGTCATATGAGAATCCTAACAAATTTATGTTTGAATTTAAAATACTGTGTCAGACCTATGATTATAAGACACATTAACATCTACCTTGAAGGATGCAACAATGAGGTGGTTTATGGGATTAACATCTAATTCTATTACCAATTGGGCACAAATGGAAACTGCCTTCCTAGACAAATATCAAGATTACTATAGAGGAAAAAATAGGAAGGAAGAATTTTTCAAAATCAAACAGGAAGAGGATGAAAATATGGAAGATTATTTGGACAAGATTCCTCTTTGTGAGTAAAATATGTGGATTTGTACTTCAAGAAGAGTTAAGCAAAACCATCTTTCTCAAAGGTTTGGAAGATGAATCTAGGGAAGCTCTTAACTTGATAGGATGTGGAAACATTGATCAATTAAGGATGAATGAAATTAAAGACATTTATAGAAGCTATTCTAGAACAAAGGGTGGAACTAGGAAGGGAAAATCAGTGAAAAGTTTGAATCCAGATATGAACAAACTAATGGATGAATTAGCAAATTTTAAAATAGACATTTTAGTTCAATTAACCTCTACTATGGATGGATTACAAGCTAAAGCAAATGCTAAGACTGAACCATTAGCCATGTATTGTCCTAGATGTAGGAAAAAACATGCATTAAGAGATTGTCCTCAGGATAAAATGGAAATGTGCCTTATCTATGAATCTAGGGACCATGAGAGTAATGTTTGTTCTCTTCTTCCATTTATAAAGAATCAGCTCAAACAAACTAGCACATCAGAAGAATTAAATTTTGTCCAGAGACAACCTACCCAAGGACAGTTCATGCCAAGGTCATCTCCTAATCCTTGGATGATGCCATGGGCTGCTCAAATAGTACCACAAAGTTGGGGACAACTACCTTGGGCCCCTCACCAACTTGGAATCCTTAGGATTGGGCAGGTCAATCTTGGTATGCATAAGGACATCAACAACCATGGACTGGTCAAAATAACCAGTATGCTTGGTCACAACCTAGATGGAGCCCTAGTAATTATACTCAAGGGAAAACATATCCTAATCAGAATCAACAAGCCATAATGGGTGCCCCAGCACAAAATTTACAAACTAAGAATGTAGTCCAAACAAAAATGCCCGGCCTGACAAAAGTAGTGAAACCCAATAAACAAACAAACAATTCATGTCTACAGAATAGAACCAAAAAAATCAATTGATCTTAACGCCATGGATTGTAAGGATATTCACACTAGATCTAAAAAAATAGTTGGCAGTCCACCTGTTATCATCACTAAAATGATAGAAGAAACTAAAACCCTTGATCTGGTTTCCCCAACAAAGATGAAAAAGAAAGAGATAAGGAACCAGAAAGAAACTCTAGTGAAACTCCATTTCCAGAAAGGTTCAAAGAAACTATAGAAATCAAGGAATTTGAATTGGTGCATGAACTAATGAGACTGAATATTGAAATACCACTGCTACAAGCAATTAAAGACATTCCAGAATTGAACAAATTAATCAAAATGCTATGTTTGAAAATAGTCCTGGAAGAAAGAAGCAGTACCCCATGACTATAAAAGTAGAAGGAAAACTTGTTGATTTATTAGTAGGTAAGCTTCTACTTCCCAAATATGGAGATCCTGGAAGCCCTGTTATTTTTGTCTCTATAGGGAATAAAGACATACATAACATTTTGGTTGATTTGGGAGAAACTATAAATGTAATGATAGTGGATACTTTGAAAACATTACTGTTAATAGGTATACAACCTACTAACACCATATTGTAGATGACAGATCGGTTTGTAGCAAAACTAAAAGGATTTATTGAAGATGTGGCGGTTATGGTGGAGTCATGGGAGTATCCGTTGACTTCCTTATATTGCATGCCAAAAAGTAAAACTTTGGGTTATCCCATTATTTTGGGCGCATCGTGGTTAGCTACTGATTGTTGCCTTAATTGATTGCAGTCGGTGATATGACTATTTCAAATAGTAAGAGTTCTAAAAAAATTTCATTATATCCTCTCGCACGACCTTTTAATGATAATCAAGAGCAATTATGGGTTGATAATCCTAAGATTAATGAGAAAAATTTGTCTTTGTTGGCCATGATCACATTGCAGGATCACGTACGAGAAATAGAAGATATGATTAACCTACCATTGAATATACATTAGTCATCCTTGGAGCGATCGAGAACGAGCTCCGGAACCTACGAAATTAGTTTTGGAACCTCAGTTAACTGTTAGAAACCATCACGCTTAGACATCTCCCTGCAAATGAAGATAATTTCACTCCGGAGGAACGCGATTTCTCATGGGGAGAGGAAGAATCTGTAGCTTCAACTTCACATATATCAGGAGATGATGAAGGATTTCTGGAAAGCAGCAGTGATGAAGAATTCGACCTACAACAAGATAAGTATCATAATTCTTATTACTGTCCCTTGTCCAACATTTTGTCTCAAGGAAATTTTGGAGATGTTGCTACATATCACATGTTGTTGCCACATGCATGTCCACTAAATGCTTTAATGGAACCCTTTCAACAAATCAGTTCATCATACACTGAAACTAAACATGTTGAAATTCAACTGGGTAAAATTTTGAATATTAATAACTAGTTGAAGAACGATGAAGAAGCTAAATGTTTGATGTTCTGAAATATCATACTAAATCTTTTGCTTGGGATTACAAAGATATGAAAGGAATCCACCCAAGTATCTGCACTCATCACATATATAATGAAAACATTAAACCAGTTAGGCAACCTCAGAGAAGGATTAATCCAGCCTTAAGGGATATAGTCAAACAAGAAATTGAAAAACTATTATAAGTAGGTTTTACTCACCCTATCTCAAACAGCCGTGGGTGTCTCCTCTTGTAATTGTCCCTAAAAAGAACTGAAAATAGAGAATTTGTGTTGACTATGGAGAACTAAATAAAGCCACATTGAGAGATTATTATCCCTTACCATTCATAGATCAAGTCTTAGACAACCTATTAGGTAAACTGTACTTTTCCTTCTTTGATGACTTTAGTGGATATAATCAAATCAGATTTGCTTTGATGAAGATCAGGATAAAACTACATTTACATGTCCATGGGGTACCTTTTCCTACATGGTATTACCATTTGGATTATGCAATGCTCCAACAACCTTCCAAAGAGTTGTGTTAGCAATTTTTGTAGACCTAACAAATGACTATGTAGAGGTATATATGGATGACTTCACTATGCATGGAGATACATTTGATGATGCCTTGAAAAATTTGGACAAAGTATTGACAAGATGTGAGCAACACAACTTGTCTCTTAGCCATGAAAAATGTTTGATGATGGTTGATGAAGGGATTGTATTAGGACACCATATTTCAAAAAGAGGAATTCAAGTTGATCAAAACAAAATTAGAATTATTTCAAACTTACTTGTTCCTCAAACCCCCACAGATATCAAGTCATTTTTAGGACATGTTGGGTACTATAGATGTTTTATCAAGGATTTTAGTAAAATTGTTGCCCCCATGTTTAATTTGCTTACCAAGGACTGTGAATTTCTTTGGGATGAAAAGTGTCAACATGCTTTTGAAGAAATTAAAGAGAAATTAATAATTGCCCCAATATTGAGAGGACCTAATTGGGAGAAACATTTTCATATCCAAACAAATACTTCAAATAATTCCATTGGGGTAGTTTTGGGATAGAAAGATGAAGAAGGGAAAATGTATGCTATCTGTTACCTTAGCAAAAATCTTACTCCCACGGAAAGAAATTACACCACCATGAAAAAGAATTTCTTGTTGTAATATATGCAATTAATAAATTTAGACATTACATCACAAGGTACAAAATATTTATACATACGAGATCACTCAAGAATTAAATATTTAATGAACAAACCGGTGGTTGGAGGTAGAATAATTAGATAGTTATTGCTTTTACAAGAATTTGATATTACCATTATGGACAATCCAGGTAAATCTAATGTGGTAGCTGATTTCTTGTCAAGACTAACCACTACAGGGGAGCAAGATCCAGTCAAGGACAACTTTCTAGATGAATAATTGTTTGTTATTTCAGTTGATACACCTTGGTTTGCTGACATGGAAAATTATCTTGCAACAGGGAAGTTTCCTCCTTTTTTCACCAAGAAACAAATAAAGAATTTAATCAAAACCAGTGCATAATTCAAATGGTTAAATGTAATGTTATTTAAGTGTGGTCATGATTTGGTTTTACGCATGTGTGTAAGAGAAGATGAAATCTTTGACATCCCTCAGGCATGTCATGATGAACCAAGTGGAGGACACTATTCAATGAAAAAAACAACTCACAAGATACTTGGCACTAGTTATTATCAAAGCGGTGTGATCCTTGTCAACGGATGGGACAACCAACCCTTACCAATGAAATTCCTCTTCAACCTTAAGTAGTAATTGAACCATTTGAGAGAGACGGGGTTGGATTTTGTTGGTCCCTTTAGTCCTTCTTCGAAGGGAAGGACCATATTCTTGTGTGTACTGATTATGTGACAAAGTGGGTAGAAGTGAAAGCTTTAACGAATGTCATGAAGAAACAGATTGGTGATTTCCTTTGGCACATAATTATGGTAAATTTTGGAGCACCAAGGAGCATAGTTTCGCATAAGGGACCACAATTTATGTCTAATATGATCCAGGATTTCACAATGTATCATTAGATCAATCATAGGAAGTCATCTCCCTATCACCCACAATCAAATGGACAAGCTGAAGTAACAAACGGAGAATTAGAAATCATCCTTACAAAAACAATTGAGCGGGAAGAAAAGAGTGGGTGAAGAGACTACTTGAAGCTGTTTGGGCTTACAATATAACTTGGAAAACTATGACAGGTTTTCACCATATGAGTTAGTCTATGGGAAAAAGCCCTTGTTTCCTATTGAGTTTGGACTACAAACATTGAGGACATCGGTGAAGGTGGGTATTGAGTTGGATATACCTCAAAAGGAGAGAATCCTTCAACTCAATGAGTTGGATGAATTGAGGATGGAAGCACTTTAGTAGATAGAGATAATCCAAGATCAAAGGAAGCAATGAAATGATACACATATCAAGAAAAGGTAATTTAAGGTAGGGGACTAGGTATTATTGTTTGATCCCAAGTACCAACAATTCAAAGGCAAGCTAAGAACCAGATGGTTAGAACCATATCAGATTGATAAGATATTTGACAATGATTCTATTCAGCTACTTCCCGTTAATGGCAACAGAAGAACACTCTTGGTCAATGGACATAGGCTAAAGCTTTATAGGAATCCTCCTACTAAGGATGAATTCTTGAAGAAGATTGAAGCAGATAGAGAATTTGATCATATGGAAGAACCCAATTCTTCCAAAATGATCAAATAATCAGATGAAGAGATCCAGAATAAAGGGAAGAGAATGAAAACCAGTAAATGACATTCTCTTCCCCAAAACAAAAATAATAATAAGGGAAGAGAATGAAAACCAGTAAATGGTGTTCTCTTCCCCAAAAAAATTTCTCTCAGAGATCAATTGAAAACCAAAGAATGACAGTTGATCTTCCCAAATAAATGGCTAATTCAAAATAAAAATATTTGGAATTCCAACTGTTTTTCTAACCATTTTCCTTTTGTTTCACTTTTTAAGAATGATGAGTCATCATGACAGAGGGATTACATCATCGAGGATGGTAATTATATCTTTAAATTATTAAATGTTAGATTAAAAGTTCACATGTGTGATTAGATTTGATTTAAAAGTTGATATGATGAGTCATCTATTGTACATCATGATTAAAAGTGAGTAATCATGAGAAAGATATTAATGGAATAAATCGGTGGCATAGTTATAATGAGTTATCATTAGTGTGGAACCAACAAAGTGAAAACTAAGTTGCAGAGAAACTTCAAGGAAGAAGCAACGAATTAGGTTTACATTCCGTAGCTACAACACAGAAGTTTCGTAGCTAAGTACAATAATTCCGTAGCTAAGTATAGTAATTCCGCAGTTAAATTCGCCAGTTCCGCAACTAAGCGAAGAGTTCTTCAGCCAATCCACACAAGATTAAATAAGAACGAATTTGAATCACCTCTGTATTATGGGGATTAAAAAGAAGTCGAACTGAGGATGATACCCAGCTCATTGTAGATGAAGAAGTGGCAGCTATCTTTCATCAGGTAGGATGGCTGGAATTTCTGAGAAAGTTTCCCAAGTATAACGATGAATTGGTAAGAGAATTCATTATAAATTTAGAGCAATCTAGGACAAAAGTTAGATAAGTGTTTATTCCATTTTTTCTGTGAATACAATAAGTAATGTATCTGGAGTGCCAATTGTGCATGTCCCAAACCCTGTCAAAGGGACATTAAAGGACTTGGTTGAAACCTTGCTAAAAAAGGGGGAAGCTAAACCCCAATATATTTACAACATAAAGAAAATCATAAAAGGGGTCAAGAGCCACTTGCGAACCCTTTAACAAAGTGACATTTTGGGTAGTCAAGTATTTAACCCGTGATGGTCAATTTGGGTTGGTAGGAAGAGAAGTTTTAAATATCCTCATATATCTTATATATGGAGCAACAAAACTAGAATATATAGTAAACCTTTGGAGGTTTCTTTTGACTCCATCCATACAATGGCCCAAATGTATTCCTAGGGTGTGGGAACAATCAGACATCATGAGTTAGTGCATTTAGTGTGCCAACACCATTTCCTTTCGAAGAAAAATGGAGAGGAAATGTGGGAGAAATTTCTTAGCAAGTTTAAGCAGAGCCTTGATATTCTCAGGAGAGTAATAACAACTCCTTCGCTCCTACAATTAATTTGGAAATGGATGCCACTGCAGAGGAAAAGAAAGAACTAGGTGGAGAGGAAATACCAAAAATAAGGAGATCTAAAAGGACTAAAACTACAGAACCAACTGTGCCTCTTGAAGAAATTCCTTCCTCTGCAGAGCTGGCTTCTGGAGAACCAATATCTCGTCTCCGAGCAAAGTGATGATTCACCGAGGCAAGAGCAAGAGGTGAAAATCAAAAAATCTCTAGGAGGAGACCCATTTATGTACATTTTGAGGCTCCTCAAAGAAGGAAAATTCATAAAAAGTCTAAAGAAATTCGAAGGAAATGAAAGATCAAGAAGGGCTGGAAAAGGAAGCTGCTGATATTTTGGGTAGCATGGCCATGACTCCTCCTGGACCAAGCCAAACAGAGATAGAAAAAGAAGATGAAAGATTTGAAGAACAAGTTCTTCAAGAATTGGGTGAACCAACAACATTGTCACATGAAGAAGAAGAGTTGGCATCTTGGAGATGAAAAGGGAAATTTCCTTTGGTAGAAGAAGAATGCTCAACTCCCCAAGAAATTTCAGAGAAAGAAGAAAAACAACAAGGTTAAACAAGCTCTATTTTTTCCAGAGCAGAACTCATTATTAGAGAAAAGGATGAGGAGTTGAATTTTCTCAAACTTAAATTAGAACAGAGAGAAATGGTTATTGAGGAATTAACAACTCAGCTCACTGACAAGACTGAGGAATTGACAAGAGCTAAACAACAGATAATGGAGAAAGAGGAGGAATGTCAAAATTCCAAAAACAAACTGCTCTGTCAACAGTCTCTGCACAAACTGAATTAACTTATTGGCCACTTAGACAACTATGGGATGATACTTGTAGAGAACTCAGTGAAGCTAAGACATCCAATGAGGACTTGAAAAGCAAGATAGAAGAAGAGAAGAAAGCAAGAAAAGGATGGGAAGAAAATTTTTACAAAGAAGAAAATGAAAAATTTAAATATCTTGTGAAAATACAAATGGTTTGCATGATGAGTGAGAAATTTCTTGCACGCAGGAGACCTTCTCCTGCATATAGTGTGTTTCTGGAGGAACAATTCATTTGGCGGGTTGTCAAGGACAACATGTGGTCTTCCACATGAAATAAAAGATGAAGTTGATTTCACAACAACCTATTCCTTAGCCAATGCAGAGAAAAAAAATCTTCTCTGCGAATTCTATCTCTATAATTTCATGTTGGAAAAGAACTCAGGTTTTATGATCAATTTGTATGTAGGGGAGAGCCAGCTTAATGCACTTGTTTCCGTTATCCAAAATCAGATTACATGGAAGGAAAGGGAGTCAGAGCATCTATTAAAGGCTAGTTCATCCGGTCTCGTATGAGAATTCATTATGGTAAACCATCCACCTTTGCTACACATTTTAGATCCCATGCATTTGATAGAAGGTTCAAGGAACCTTATCTTGCCAATTTGCAGAGAAGTATTAATGCCTTCACCTCTTACGAAGAGGAAAATTTTGAAGATATTTATGAGGCATGTTTAAAAAGATGGGAATTTCTCATGATGACATTGAGAAGAACGGAAGTAATATCTCCCACAAACTTAATCTGGAGTTTTCATAGAGAAAAATCCTTATGTACGCTAATTCCTCAAATCAATGAAAAGCACATAGCCATATGGATAGGAATGAGAACAAGACCTCCACTCCTTCTCACCCCCATGTCACCATGGCAGAACAGAGAACCACAAGATCCCACTAAATTTGATGCATGGCAGAGGAAAGTAGAAGCAGGAGCAAGGTATAGTACATTTGAATTAAAGCATTGGGATATTCAGTATCAGCCATTTGACCTAAGCAATCAAATGGAATGCAGAATATATAACCCAAAATTTGAAGAGTAAAGTTTGTAAAGGGACTTACAAAAAAAGTAAGTATGGGGAAAATGATGAGGCTAGAATATGCCCGTTAAATGCACAATAAATGATCTCATCTTACTCTCCTTTTGATTAAGTCTGAATGCATTTTGTGACTTTTGTTTGATCTGATATGAGTTAGGATGTAATTGTCCATCTTTTTTTGATTATGATTCTAACATTTAAAAGTTCTATAATTCCTAACAAAGTGTTTTGGAAACTTAGTTTTGTAATAAAGCAGGTCGCAATAAGGCAAAAGAATGAAGTATGAAGCGGTCAAAGTTCCGAACTCCATTACATAGTCACAAGATTTATCACCTAGTTCGGAACTTCTAGACTTAGTTCTGGAACTCTAGTACTTAGTTCTGAATTATCGGAATTAGTTCTGGAACTCCTGCAGATAGCTCTAGGAACTCTCTCGGTTAAACCTGGAATGATTTCCTTTAGTTCCAAAACTCTTCTAAAGTTTCGAAACCGATAAGAATCTATTCCAAACGACCGACGATTTGTCAAATCAATGATCCTATGAATCAAAAGAAGATTAGAAGACTTCCGAATCTCCATACTTGCAGATCTAAGATAATTATCACACAGTTGTACATCCAGCCATATTCCAATTCAACATCTATTCTGGGCCCGATTCAGTTCCATCATGTCAGTGGAACAGTTACAGCCATAAATGCACCCCTGGAAGAAGTATATACATATAGACCTGCAGATAGATTAATATATAGATATAGAGAAGATAGAGAAATATAGATATAGATAGAGATAGATTGATACACGATGATGCAAAAAGTTTTTGTAATGCAGAACATTTTATCAATAAAATAGTCATTCCTGTTTTGAGAGAAAATTAAGTGTTTAATCTTGTTTCAAGGTGGAGCAAGGGCCCACTCCTCCAAGAACCAGGATCCTCATTTTTATTGGTATTTATATTTTTAGCAAATAGTTTAGATTTGTTAATTCTGTATCACTTTCAATTCCTTAAGTTAAAATCTATTGTAGACTTGTCCTTGCAGGTGTTCTGGATTAAGTTCTTATTTCTTTGCAATCATTTTCCAAGCATTCTCAATTATGTGTTTATTTATGTAGTGTTTATTTCCAACAATTCATTTCTACAGAGTGTGTTTATTTCTAGCAATTCATTTCCCTAAAGTGTGTTTACTTCCAATATGTTTCAATAGTTTGATTCCAATAAGGTTTTTAACCAAGATGTCCTTAAGACATAAAATACCCCCCATAAAATACAAAATACCTACAATCAATTACTAGATTGCCAAGATTCTTCTTGTTTCATATAGCTTTAGACACACCCTTGGTTTGAATATGACATCAACAGAGAGTTGATTAAATGAAGGGAATAACGACACCCATCAACTCTTTCATGTCCTTTGTGGTTGGATCTCAATATTTTGGATCATAGAAAATACATCTAGAATGAATGTCACAATTTATACCCTGCCTAAAATCTTCAAAACATAGAAAAATTAGCCTCGACAATTGTGTGCATGGAGTGCCATGCCAAAAATGTACCATGAATCTAGAACTTATTATTTTATCCTTGGTAACGTAGGACACTATGGGGAAATTTAACTCAATTGTTGAATTCATTTAATGTCTTTCTTGAGACAAGTCTCAAAGCCCATTTTAATATTTTAGCCACTTGTGGTTGTAGACACAAAATCATGCGCTTTGGTTACCTATCTAGTCCCGATCACATACTACTATTCCTATGATTCCTAAGTAAGAGAAGTACTAATTAACCCATGTCTTTGGCCATGTTTGCTTTCTTTTGTTTCCACTTTCGGTATTACATTCTTTCTAGCTCAATATGTCTTTTCACATCTCGACATTTCTCATCCTAGACATCAACGCCCAACCAGGATGCCAACACCAGTGCCCCCATCCTCCTCGGGTGCCCACGACCTTTTGTGCTTTTTCACATCTTTTGGGTTCTTTCTAACCGTTTGAGCATCTTATCTTTTTGGTAGTCAGTCTTTTTGGGGTTAATTATGAAATTTAACCAAGGGAATCATATAAATATAAAGATATGTTATCATAATAAGAGACCGTGCACTTAGCATTAGCTATCACCACCTAAGGTTGCATCCAAAGGCTATTCAAGAGCATTCAAGCATCCATTCAAGGGCAAGGGAATGCATTATTCGCATACACTTCATAGGAGGGAAGTTCATTCTATTCTATGCACACATCTACTTACATCTTCTACATCTAGTTATTTTCTCACTATCAAGTGTGACACACACAAGATCCACCTAGGCACGATTTCACACACACACACACACACACACACACAAACACACCTAGAACTACATTGGTTCGAAATGTAGTGTAGCGCTCAGATCATATGATCACTTGTTTGATAGCTGAGGACAGCCCAAACCCTCATTTGCATTCTTTTCTTTTTGGGATTTGATGCACTCTTGAGGGTTTTGCAGGTTATGAGATACATCGAAATCATTGTGTACATAATAGAACAAGAAGAAAAGTACAAAGAACATATCGTGACCATACGAAGGAGGTTTCCTGAGGGTTAGAGCAGTCACACAGTGTGCCAAAGTATGTCGTGGCACCCGCCGGTGCCCCTGACCCATTTCAAGCACCCCAATCCATGCAAATCTTTAGCTCGCACATTTTTCTAAGGCTCTGTATGACACTTCTCCCTCTCTATTTATCAAGGTTAGCACTTTGGCATAGTCCATATTTGGTTGCGAATCAACTAAGTTTTCTTATCCCTTTTTTGCAACTAGGGTTTCATATTCTTCTAGCTTAATTTTCTTGGGTTTATTCTATACTTATTTGTATATTCATTTTGCTGCTACATTGCATTAGATTTAGGCATATATTTATTCAATATTTACTTAATCATTTTGGTGAACCCTACTCATGATCAATCATTTAGATCCTTCTTTGGCACATCATCTTTCTATCATGGCTCCTAAAGTTCCTCAAATTTCTTTGTATGATTTAATTTAAATGCATCCTAATTTCCAATTTGTTTTAAAAAAATCCTTAGACACCATATATCTCCCTAGAGATATGTCGCCGCATCACATAAGTGATATTTTCGATCATCTATCTGATGACCCTAGTCTTCGTGATCCTCCATCTAATCAACCCATGTTGGAGTCAATTCAAGCTTTTCATTCTTTATTTCAAGATAAATTTCAAGCTATGGAATCCACAATTATATCTCTTAAATTTGAAATCCAACATCTTAAGGATGCTTCTCAAGCTCATGTTTGTTCTCCTTCTACATCTCATCCTCATTTTATGTCTTCTACATGTGCTCATATTAGTGAACCTCAAATCTTTCCACTCCCCACACCTCTCAAGTTTGCACTCAATGTTAAACAACAAGATATTCTTCTCGCAGCTCATAACTCATCAATTAATCATCTTGCCATCTACTCATTTCTATCCTCCTTATCGGCTTACAAAATATCAAGGTCATCCATATTGCAATTATCATTGAATCAATGGACATAATGACAATGATTGTTATGCTTTACAACAAAGAATCAAGCATCTTGAGCGTCAAATTTTTATCTCATTTGTTGCACATCATTTTGTTACATGGTCTTCTCCACTTGTTACATCTTAATGAGTTTTTAAATCTGATTCATTTATGTCTAATGAGCATCATGTTATCACTTCTACGGTGCCTTCTTTGGCCAGTCAAGTGTCACCTATTCAATCCACTCAACCTCCTCTTAAGCATGGTCCCAATCCCCTCCACTCAAGTTATTTGAGACATCACCAATTCAAACTAAGAAATAACATCTCAAGGTTCATTCTCCATCACCTCCTCCTGCTAAGTCATTTACAATATTACCAATTCAATCTAAGCGACCTCCTCTAAAACTCAGTTCAACTTGGCCTCCACTCAATTCTTCTACAATGTTATCAAATAAGCCACCACCATGCAAGGCTCCTGAACCATCACCACTTCAGCATCCAATAAATTTTGTCAAGGAAAATACTCCTTACATTGATCCACTTAGTGTCATCGACTAGATCTTCATCACTTACATACTTTGGGGGAATCATAGCTTCTTCCCCCCATTTGCATTGCTATCAAATGTTTATATCATCTCATGCAATTGTTACTTTGTGCTTAAATGTCTAATATATCATATGCATCATTACAAACCACTTGATACATTTGTATCATCATTACCCTATGATGCACTCTCGTGCATCAGTTCACACTTGATAGTTGAGGGCATCCTATACACATGAACCTTACACACAACACATCATACTACACACGATACATCCGACACACTCATATTCATCACTATACAATCAATACATTTATGACACCTTATTTCTAACATAACATACAACACACTCGACATATCTACAACATATTACACATTCAACACTTTCACGACATACCATTTTACATCACATTACACATACATCGCACAACAATCAACACAACACACTACCCCATGACGCACTCTAGTTCCACGGTCCATACACGAATGTTGAGGATCTACATCTCAAACGGACCTTATCGAATCACACACACACACACACACACACACACACACACTATATGCTCTACTCTTTGATGATCAAATATTCCTTGCACCCTTGCTCAAAACATTTCCCGATGATGCACTCTTGTTCTATGGTTTATTCTTGAATACTGAGGGGGAATGTAGAAATGAACCTCATATCATACATACACATCCATTAGGGGTCACACCTCTCCTATCATTCACCCTATATTCCATTCCATCTTATCCACAACATACCGCATATCTTGGTTACATTTAGTCTTGCCTACACTTATTCGTTACATGTACACTTTATTACACATGCTAGATAGATATCTTGTATGTCATTATATTTTACATATACACATACGTGTTCACTTGCTTTCTAGTTGTGATTGTAGATTCTATAGATATACACACGCAACACGAATGTTTGGCGCATAACTGTTATCAATTTTTACCCCCTTGGGTAAAATGGGAAACTACAAAAACTTGGGATTAGACAACGGTTGCCATAGTTTCAAGATTGAATCCGAGTTAATAGATAAAATTATGTGTTTTGGGAAACTTGCATTTAATTCGGAAGGCTTAGGACCATTCAAGTACATTTTTTCCTCTTCTAGATTTCAATAGGTCCATAACTTGGCCAAGGTGAGAGAGCAGGCCCTAAGGCCCACATTCGGCCTAGAAAATGGACAAAATGGGAAAAATTGAAAAAATTAGTTGTGGGGCACCTCACGCATTTTACCTAGCTCCCGGGATTGAGAAATTTTCAAAAAATTGATAAGGGTGGGAAGAAAACTAAAAACAAATTTTCTAAATCAAGCTAAGGAGCTCAAGAATAGCTCGCCGAGTTGATAAACGAGCTATTTGGCTCGATCAGGTCGGGTGGCGCATTGCAAGTTGGCCAAGCTAGTCGACGAGTGGGGATTTTGGGGTAGCTCGAGAGTCGGGCTCGGCACGGAGAATGTTGTGGAAGAATTAGAGTAACTCGTCAAGCCGATGGCGGTAGCGGCAACAATCTAGGTGGCACTCTAAGGCCACAACAACCCAATTGACCCCCGAGACATTTTTAATAAATTCTAATCTTTGGAGCCCCCAATTTTTTAACATTGTCTCTCATAAACCTTTGAAACATGAAAATTAAAACCTTGAAGGGGAAAATTGAAAATAATAATCCACAAACCACGAGAGAATTAATTGCGAGGCTCGAGAATGTTGAAATGAACCAAAGAGTGACCTGCACTAAAATGGTCATATCTTCCTCAATACTCAACCAAATTGGAAAAAATTATACTCATTGGAATCATGATTCCATCCTCTTCACTCAAAAATCAAGAAATAAAAGATTTGGTAAGGGTAGGTGGGCCAAAAATTAGAAAACCCTTTCAGATTCAAAATGATCATTTCGGGTAGGTAAAAATTCATTAAAGGAAGCATGAGAGGCCATTTTCTTCAACAATAAGCTACAATACAACAAGGAATGGGTTTTGCAGGGGTTCCCATAATTTTTATAGGTCAATTAATGCCATGTTTTGGTGGTTGAAGAGGAATTTTGAGATCCTTCTCTCTTTCACTCATATATTGTAAAAAGGGCTTTTTTTTATAGTTAGACATCTCCATTCTGCTCCTCTCCTTCTTCACAGGTTGTTGTAGGTGTTGTGAGATTCAAGCCTTATATTTTGAAGATTATTCAAGGATTCTATGCCTCTCTTCTAATTGTAACGAATTTTATCACTTATTGAAGAAATAAAATCAAGCTTTGTTGTTATTTTATAACCCTTTCCTTGTATTTTATTGCATTATCTGACCTCTGCATTACATTCCAAGGTATTTTATGTATTTTTATGGTTCTTGCATGCTCTAAAATAGTTTCATTTCTCTGAAATGGTGTTTTAAATGTGTGCTATAGACTGTGATGTTGTGAATGTCCTCTCTATCTCCATTCTTACTCCATTTTCAGTTTGGAGAGTGTTGAAACTACCCTTCTCTTGGTGCTATCACCTCCTTTAGTGTAGGATTTCTTCATTTTTATCTTATTTCTTCTCCACGGTCCTTGGGATTGATAGGATAATATTAGATAGTGAATTTCCTCCATTAAGAGTAGTTGTTACATTAGATTAGGAAGAGGAACCAACCTACTCTAGAGAGTTGTCTCAATTGCAAGGTCCCACACCTTGATACAATTCCATATTACCCTAGTTATATTGATTGGCTCACATACACATGACAACAAATTGGAGGGTTTTGTAATTTGGTGATAACATTTTACGGCATGCCCGGTGGGACAAGAAGTCATTTCTTCCATGTTTATCAAGATTAGATGTGTCTTGGTGAATTTATATCCTTTGAGGCTATATATCAACACATATGACGACTCTCAAGATCAAAATTAAGTGGTTTTAACAGCCCAATTTTCTTATATTCATGAGAAGGATCCAAACTAGATTTATGACAAGAGAAGAAGGGGTATTTGAATATTTAAAACTATCTTCAGGAAGAGGAAGAATAGGAAGAAAAGTTTTGAGACCCCCATCTTCACTGAACAAGACTCTTTCAACACATCCACCTGGTAGGCCATTTCTACAGTCTACTAGAGTTCTTAAACCAATCAAAATGTACTGCAACAACCACCAAATCACTTTTCCAATTTCACGGGCAGTATTCCACTTTCCCTTAATGCACAAAATCTAATTCCAGTGGCAACCTTGAAAACATTCCATTCTTCATTGGAGAAAATCACACAACCCCAATTAATAATATCCACGACATTGTGAACGCCTGTGTTATACATGAGATTGTTAATATGGAAATGGTAGTAAAACTTCTTGCTTCTTCTTTCAAATGCAAATCTCTACAGTGGTTCAAAAGCTTAGCAACAACATCAATTCATAACTGGAATGAGCTATGCACGGCTCTCTGTGATCAGTTTAGAGAGAGGGGGATAATCTATCTCTTTTGGAGTAGTTGACTACAATCAAAAGAGCACCAAATGAACAAATGGTTGATTTCAATTTCAGATTCCAAAGAACATGGGATAGGATTCCAATTTCCATAAGACCAACGACCTGAAGGTGCATTTCTCTATTTCCTTAAAGCTTTAAATTCTAATATATATCTGTCATGATACAATCTATGGGAGGGATAACCTTACCAAGAGCTTATGTCATAGCCATTAGAGCTGAGAATTTCCTAATTCAAGCCGATAAACTTGCACCTAGGCCACCTATACCTATCTATCTAGAAATGGGGAATCCTAATCCTAGCAAAACACTTGAGTTAACCCTTATTCCTTCTCAAAATAGAATTCTAGTGAAGCTTCCACCTCTTTCTAGCACCTCAACTAAACTCCAAGAGGTCATGAAACAATTACAAAACCTAGGGAATGAATTGGTGACCATCAAGAGGCAACAAGCTCAGAATTTCAGACCTATCACCTCATTACCAACCACATAAGCCCTTATATAATTATAATAGATCTCCTACTCAAGCTGTTAACCAAAACCAAGGAAAACCTCCCATTGTTAGGCCGTTTCAACCATATAATCCTAATGCACTTCAACATCCAGAGCCTTGGTTCCAGTCCATAGAATAACCTTGCACATGAATATGAAATGTGTTTCCCTTATGGTCAACCTCATAATAAAGCAACATGCTTTAATGGTGCTCTGAATCAAGCCTTAATGGTATAAACTGTTGGTGTGTCTCAAAAAACAAACAAAGAAGAAAATCATCAACAAGAAAACACTCAAGAGGCACCTTAGAATAATACTTCACTCATGAACTAACAAGTAGAGGATTTATGTGGGATTAATCAGTCTCTTCTTAAGGATGTAGTAAACACAAGGTCTAAGAAAAGAAATATAGAGAAAGGGAAATCATCAAATACAAGTCCTTCTCAACCTTTAATCACACTCCAAGGAATTAGCAACTCAAGCGCATATTCCAAATTCACAGAATCAACCCAAAGCACCAATTTTATTAGCTCATGTGCAAGACAAGGTCATGCCAAAAAAGGGTAGCAAAGATAAGACCCTACCCCATTTCAACATCATTGATCAGATGAAGAAAAAAATGTAAGCATCTCTATGTGGGAATCATTGGAAATTCTGAGACAAAGAGATCTATTACAGGGCCATGGCCAATTTTTCCATTTTAAATGAGTCATCAAAGGATCGGGAAAAGGTACTCACCAATACAACTCAACAAGAAGGAGGTCAACCAAGTAGAAACATGAAACCTCCTCCATTTTATGTATCTCTAATCATTGGGAACAACCTAGTACACAACTACATGATTTACTCGAAAGCAAGTAGCTCAAGTAATACCTAAGAAAATAAAAGATAAATTGGGTCTAAAGTATGAACTTATCTCAAAAGGAGTGGTGTAATTAGATGGAACAACAGTGGGAACAATTGGAATCATCAAGGATCTAAATCTAACATTGCATGCATGCCCAAATGTCACAATTCAACAAGACATATCAATGATTGACCTACCTCCACTCTTTGCTTTATACTTATCAAGAGATTTCATGGCTAAGATTGATGGGTACCTATCTGATTGGTCCCACATGCTTTTTGAGAATAAGGTATGGAGCTAAAGATACAATCACATCTAGGCCAATTATAAATTTCCACATTGATCCTTACGTGCCAAGTCAATCAATGCCAATTTCACTATATTTGACCAAGAATATTTCTCAAACACTCGGGAAACAAAACGAAGGTTGGAGGAATTCTAGATTTGATACTTGATGAATGGGCTCACAAGAGACATGCCTATGATCCATACAAAGAAATGGAAGAAGTTGAGTTGGTTATTTATTGTTTGTATGAGGAAAACACACCTCTTCCTAACATCACCAAATCATTTGATGAGGATAAGAACGAAGTTTGGAAATTGTTCTTTGATGGTTCAAGGAGAAAACAAGGTGCAGGAGGAGGAGCAATGCTTATATCTCCAAAGGTAACAATTACTACTCATAGCTTTTCGGTTCCAATTCAGTTGTTCAAATAACATAGCTGAGTATGAAGCATTAATCCATGGATTACATTGGGAAAGAAAAGAGGTATCAAGAACTTGCAAGTCTTTGGGGATAGTGAGTTGGTTGTAAATTAGATTAGAGGACTTAATGCTGCTAAAATTATCTCCTCAAAAGCTATAAGAATTGGGTATGGGATCTCATTGAATATTTTGAGGCATTTAACATTGATTCCATTCCAAGGAAGAAAAATGAAAGTTCATGTGGATAGGCTTGCAACAATTGGAGATTACATTTTATGTTGTTGAGAGTATCAAGAAAGATCAAGTACAACCTCATATCAAAGTGTTGTAGAAATACCAGCTTTTCCAAACAACAACACTAGTTGGCAAGTGTTTGAAATGAAAAAAACATCAATTTCCTTCAAGAAGAGGTTGAGTTATCTTAAAGAATCAAGACAAATTGGAAAGGAAATATGGGGATCAAGTAGTCTAGCTGAGAAAAATAAACTCCCAAAAGGTTTGGTGACTCTAGAGTCAATATTCAATCCTAATGATTAGTTTTTACGGAAAGGAGAAGGCTATTATTCAAGTCAAGGTGAAGATTTAGAACCAGTTTCAATTGGAGAAGGTAAAGTGCTTCAAATTGGAAAATTAAGTAACCATCAAGAGAAATATAATTTTCATTCAAAATTTTCAAGAGCTTTCGGATATATTTGTTTGGAGTTATGAATATTTGAGAGGATTTGATCCAATTTGGCCCAACATACTATTGAGCTAGATCTAGAAGCAAAACCCATCAGACAAAAGAAAAGGCCAATGAACCCTCATATTGAGCCTCTCATTAAGAAGGAATCGAATAATCTCATTGAGTTAAGTATCATATTTCCAATCAAACACTCTTTATGGGTTGTTAATCTAGTGTCATTTAGGAAAAGAAACGGAGAAATCAGATTGTGTGTGGTTTTTTGAGACTTGAACAAATCTTCTCAAGGATCATTATCCACTTCCTTCCATGGAGTAAATATTGCAAGTAGTATGGTTTGGAGATATTTTCATTACTAGATGGCTACTCGGGCTATAATCAAATCATGGTGAAATAGGAAGACCAATTCAAGACAACTTTCACCACAAATGGGACACATGTTTACAGGAAAATGTCTTTTAGCCTTTAAAATGTCAGAGCTATGTTTTAGAGAGTAATGGACATGGTGTTCAAGGGGATGATAAAAATATGGTTCTTGTGTACTTAGATGACATAACTATATTCTCTAAGAATGCAACAAATCACCTCTCTCACCTCAAGCAAGTATTCAAGAGATGCAGGCAATTTGGAGTGTCTCTGAATCCAAAGAAATGTATTTTCCTAGCTCATGAAGGCAAGCTCTTAGCCACATTATGTCTAAAGAGGGGTTGAAATTGATCCAAAAAGAGTTGAAGCTATCCTTGCTCTACCTTTGCCAAGTCACAAGAAAGCTCTCCAAATCTTCTTAGGGAGAATCAATTTGTCAAAAGGTTTGTGCTTGGATTTTTCCACTCTTGTTAAGCCATTAACAATGATGTTGAAGAATAACCTTGCATTCAAGTGGAAAATGGAGGGAAAATATATTTTTGAGGCTATCAAACAAGAAATATCCCAAGCTCCAACTCTCATCAACCCAAATTTCTCTAAGTAATTCATTCTCTATGCCTTTGGTGGCTCAGACACAATCTCTTCCATTTTGGTGTAGCTAAACAAGGAAGGATCTGAGAAGCCCATTGCTTTCTTCAGCCAAAGCTTGGAATATTATGAGGTGAGTTACTCTTTCATTGAAAAGCATGTCCTCTCTTTTATAAGGATATTGAAGAAGTTTAGACACTTGGTCTCAAAAATAAAATCTAATTGCTAGTGTCTCATACTGGAGTTAAGGACTTTCTCCTCAACAAGGAATTGAATGAAAAAGGGAAAGTTGGATTACCTATGTCATGGAGTATGACATTGAAATCAAGGTAAAATAATTGGTCTGTGGGAAAGGCTTGTGTGAGCAGCTACCTTCCAATCAACATGTTGAGTCTAAAGGATGAAGAAATAGTTGTTTTAGTGTTACAAGATGATCAAGAACAAACAAAAAATGGTATACCCACTCCTTGTTGGACCCAGGACATGATCAATTTCCTTCAAATAGGTTTATACCATCTAGGAGTTTAGCAAAGCAAAAAGAAGGTATTTTATACTCCAATCCATTCCGTATGTTCTCATTGATGGCATCTTATTCAAGAAAGACATGAATGGAGTTCTCTTGAGATGTGTTCCAACAAATCAAATTGAGAAAGTGCTACATGAGTTCCATGATGGAGAAGCTGGAGGTCATTTTTCTCCACAAGTAATAGCCCTCAAGATCATGAAGGTTGGTTATTATTGGCCCACAATGTTTAGTGATTGTTATGCATGGATCAAGAAGTGCAAGAAATGTGCATTCTTCATAGAAAGGAGAAACTAGCAACACTTCCACTCCACCCAATCTTAGTTGATCAACCATTTATGTAGTGGGGATTAGATTTCATTGGGGTCATCAATCCAAACTCAATCCAAGGCCACAAGTGTGGATCCTCATAGCTATAGACTATTTCACCAAGTGGACTGAAGCAGTGACACTCAAGGAGGCAAATGAGTCTAGCATAATTGGACTTTTATGAGGGAATTGTTACCAGATTTGATGTTTAGACACTATTATATCAAATAATGCTCTAGTATTTCTTGGCACCAAGATCCCTAAGTGGGTTGTTAGGAATGAGATTCATATGGGCACTTCCTCTAATTATTACCCCTAGGGAAATGGGAAAGTTGAGTCCACGAACAAGAATTTGTTGAAGATCATCAAGAAGGAATCTAGACGAGAATCTAGAGGACATGGCATACCAAGCTCAAATAATCCCTTATGAGCTGATAGAGTCACACCCAAGAGATCAACTAGCAGCTCTCCCTACAAGCTAGTCTATGGAAAAAAGAAGATAGGATGCCCATATCTCTTGAGTTACTAGCATTGGAGTTTCTCAAGAAAGTTGGAATTATCTGGGTTTGATCCCATGGAGGTTAGATATGCAAAATCATGGAGTTGGAGGAGCTAATAGACCAAGAAGTGAAAATCATGGAGAAGGACCAGACCTTGATCAAGAGATCCTTTGACAAGAAAGTAAAATCCAGAAGCTTCCAAGAAGGATATTTGGTACTGAAGTGGGATGTTGACATGGGAAAAACAAGTAACACTCTAAATTTTATGCTATGGAGTGGTCCCTACATGATCACATGGGGTGCAAGAGTAACAATGCTTTCCAATTGTCCAAGTTGAATGGAGAAGAGCTGCAGATTCTAGTCAATGGAATCTATCTCAAGCATTGTTACTAAAGTAAATTCTAATCTTTGTACATATTAGTTTAGGATTTCTATTTCCTCTTTGTGATTTCAACACATTGCTGTTTTGTTTTTAGAATAGGTTTCCTTTCCCTAAGTGTTTTGTACAGTTTTATTGCTTCTAGTGGTCTCTTTGCACAATTCATCATGTTTCAGGAGGAATATTGTAGTGAGAAATTCAAAGTTACAGGAAACAGTTGCAATCTTCAAGAATTTTCAAATGCAGAGAAACTAAAATCAGATTTAGAGACAAATTTTAGTGTTCTCACCCTCTTGTCTCTTCAAATCAGTCATATCTTGAGTTTCTAATGCCTCTTATAGAGTAAAAACTAGTTTCAGGGGGATCTTTATGCATTCCGGTGACAAGTCTCATAACACCTTGCATGTTCCTAAGATCTACTAGAATCTCTCTTCATTCAAGGTTCTCTTTGGTTTTGAGTAGAAGATCAACCTCAAATCATCCTTGCACACTCTTTTCCTCTTGTTCAATTGAAAATATTATGAAATTTTAAACAACTCGAGCATTTTCAGATTTTCTTCGCCTTTAGTGTTTAAGGAAGCATTTAGGTTTGAGAAATCATTTTTTGACAATAGTCCCAAGTGCTTCCCAAATCAACATATGCTTCCAAGCTCTATAATATCCAATATTTTCCAAGAAATCACTTTAGTTTTCCTTCATACTTGGAAAAAATCAGATTTTGGGTCAAGTTCAGGTATTCATCATACAACCCAACATATCTTTTTGAGGGAAATAGGTGAAAAGTTCAAGGTTAAAACAATTTTCCAGTGTCATAAAACAAAATCAAAAATTTCTTACAATGAATTGGAGAATTCCGTGAGTAAAAAAACCATCTTATCACCTTAGGTCCAACATGTGCTCCATGAGGATTCAAGGTATACTTTTAATATTCAAATCAGTTTCACGGTATTCAATGACTCTATGCCCAATGGATGCGAAAGGACATTGATCAACCCATCTAGTAAGTAGATTTCTCCATGAGTCACCAAATTATTATCCATTTTTTACCCCCTTAGGTAAAATGGGAAACTAAAGAAATTTAGGATCAGATAGTTGACATGGATTCAAGATTAAATCCAAAGTTAATAGATAAAATTATGTGTTTTGGGAAACTTGTAGTTGATTCGGGGAAGGTTCGGGACCATTCGGTACATTTTTTTCCTCTTACGGGTTTCAAGAGGTCCATAACATCTAATCTTGTCCCCCCCGCCCCCAAATTTTTAACATTATCTCCCATAAACATTTGAAACATGAAAATTAAGATTTGGATGGGAGGGGAAAAGTGAAAGTAATCATCTGACCATAGAGAATTAATTGCAGCACGGCTCGAGAATGCTGAAATGAACCAAAGAGTAACCTCCACTGAAATGGTCATATCTTTCTCAATACTCAACCAAATTGGACAAAATTATACTCGTTGGAATTTTGATTCCATCCTCTTCACTCATAAATCAAGAAATAAGAGATTTGGTGAGGGTAGGTGGGCCAAACATGAAAAAACACGCTCAGATTCAAAATGATCATTTCCAGGTAGGTAAAAATGAATTAAATGAAGCATGGGAGGCCATTTTCTTCAACATCATGCTACAATACAACAAGGCATGTCTTTTACAGGGGTTCCCATCATTTTTTATAGGTCAATTAATGCCAGTTTTTGGTGGTTGAAGAGGAATTCATATCTCCTTCTCTCTTTCACTCATATAAATTGTAAAAGGGGCTCCTTTTTTGTAGTTAGACATCTCCATTTTCTCCTCTCCTTCTTCACAGGTTGTTGAAGTTGTTGTGAGATTCAAGCCTTATATTTTGAAGATTTTTTAAGGATTCTATGCCTATGTGTCTCATTGTAATGAATTGTGTCACTTATTGAAACAATAAAATCAAGCTTTGTTGTTATTTTTCAACCCTTTCCTTGTATTTTCTTGCATTATCTGACCTTTACATTACATTTCAAGGTATTTTTGCATTTTATAGTTCTTGCATGCTCTAAAATAGTTGTGTTTCTCTCGAAATATTGTTTTTAATGTGTCTTATTGATCCGAGAGGATCCTCACGGAGAAACATTTATCTAATATCTTCTCAAAATCAATTGCAGTCAATTCCATGGTATGGATAAAAATTAGACGATTCCGTCGATATCTCATTTGTAGGAAACAGAGCTCGTATGCAAAAGTTATGGCTCGCTGAAATTTTAGGTAACTAGCACATTTTAGGGATTGTGCACAGGTTGAACACGTGCACGCTCGTCAAGTGGACCAATGAAAATGTGACACGTGACAATATGGAAAATAAATAAATAATAATAATAAAAATTTAGCCACACCCATTTATTACTCCACATTATTTAATTTCCAATTAAATTTGCCAACTATTATCCTTATATTTCAACGCACATTTTCCAAACAACCATTTATTAAAATATTCATGCACAAATACCTGCCATGTCACACCCCTTATCTCTCCAATCACCCACATTGAGCACCCCATCCTTGGGGATAAGATAGCTCTTAAGCTAACAACAACATACACTAGCCACCTATATAAATGCCTTCCTATTTTCACGCCCAACAAATGTGGGATCTTATCCATATGAAAAATGTGCCCCACATGGAGTGGGATTTGAACTTGGGCTGCTTGGGTAAAAAGATAGGCGCCCAACCATTGCACCCAGAGCTATGAAATGTTATAAAATGAGCTATGTTTTACTAGTATAGACACGAGAAAGTGACTGTGTTATTGTTTTGCTCATAACTTGAGCTAGAGATGGAATTTTGAGATGAAGTAAAAAGTGACTCTGTTATTTTTGGTAGAGGAACATGATGAGAAGATCATATTCTTGTATAAATATTTGTAAAGATTTATTTTCAAGATTTTAATAGATCGGTCCCATTCAATCGGACCTGGAGATGTAGGCCACAAGTGTCGAACTCCGTTATCAATTCTTGTGTCAAATTGTTGGTGATTCATCTCTTTATTTTATATTTTTACATAGTAATTTTAGTTTTAATTCTTTTATTAAAAATACAAAAGGATATAATAGTCAATTTTTATATCAAAAATCAATACAAAGCAAAGTTAAGTGTGTGCACAATTGCTAGTTAAAATTGATTTTTAGATCACTGGTATCAGAGCTGGTTTTGACTAATTTTTGGTTCAGATTAACGGTTTTGGATTGCAAGTTGTGTGTTGGATGTTAACAAGGTCTCGATCTAAGAAGGGTGAAGGAGAACTAATAGAAGGAGATCCCAAAATTGGTACCAGATGATCTCGAAGTCCTACAATGGCGGATCAAGAGGAAGAAAATTTTGTCAATCATTCCTACAGATGAAGGAAATGGTGGAAGAAATGTACCAAGATAGACAAAGGGAAAAGGGAACTAGAGAAGGTAAGAAAGAAGAAAGCTCTAGTTCTGATAATCCTAAAAGAGACCCTTTGAAATCTGATTTTCCTTCATTAAAGTTAGATATCAAGTTTGAATTGCCTATGTATACTGGAGAGCTAAATGCAGAGAAGTTGGATAACTGGGTCAAGAAGATAGAAGTATATTACAGGGTTTAGAGAATTGTTGATGATGAAGCAAAGATTCATTTGGAAACTCTTCGGATGGGTGACACAACACTCATTTGGTGGGAGAGTAAGCTTCAGGAAGTGGAAGAAACCAAAGGTATAGAAATCACTTCTTGGTCTGAATTTGTTTCAAATCTTAGGCAACAATTTTATCCTCTTGGTTATAAGCAACAAGCTATGATGGATTGGAAAACATTAAGACAAAGTAAGGGACAAAGTGTTCAAGAATACACAGGAATTTAGGAAAAGGGCTCTAATTCTAGGAATTTCCCTAAACACAGAAGAAACACTACTTAAATATATTGGTGGATTGCATAGTTATCTAAGGCATATGATACTTGTTTTAGGTCCTACTAATCTTGATGCAAGTATGTGTTCAAGCAACCCATTTGGAAGCACGAGGGAAAATGACAAAGGATTCCTCTTTCTCTTCTTTTAAACAAAAGAACAAGCAATTTGAAGAAAAAGGTTCGAAAGAACAAGGAAAAGGAAAGGGTAAGCATAAGACAAACTCTACTATTAAGAAGGAAGATGAAAAAATATTTTGTAATCATTGTAAAAAGAACCATGATGAGTCTAAATGTTGGAAATTACATCCTGAATTGAAACCTAAATGGATGGTTAAGAAAGGAAAGGAAAAGAAAACAAACACTACAGTTCATGATCTTGGGTCAGATTCAGGTGATGAAACCAAGATCACAGCTATGAGTTTTCAAGGTAAATCAAAACTTTCAATTTCCAACAATAGTACTACAAATGTTGCATCTTCTTCTAGTAAACAAACTATACATGATGATAAGAAAAGGAATGAGATTTTCCACATTAGAGTGATTTCAAAACATATGAAAATTGATACTCTTTTTTGATAGTGGATCTCAAGCTAATCTAATTTCTGAGGAGGTTGTAAAGAAATTAGGACTCAAAACTAATCCACATCCTAAGCCTTATCCTTTGGGCTGGGTTTGTGATGATGCAAAACTACAGGTAACTAAAACTTGTACTTTTAGATTTGCCATTACAGACAAGTTTATAGATGAGGTTGATTTGGATGTAGTTCCATTGGATATTTATGGGGTGGTTTTGGAAGTCCTTATTTGTATGATCATAAAGCAATCTTCTATAGGGAAGAAAATAAATATTTTCTTGTAAAGGATGGAATTGAATTTATTGTTAGAGCTCACCGTGAAAAGAATAATCTATCCTTGGTAACTAGCAGTCAAATGAAAAGGTTGGTAAATTCAAGCAAAAGTTTTGTGCTCATGGTGGTCAAAGCCAAAGAGAAAGAACATGAGATGGCTTTTGAGACTTGTGATCTAAAACATAAGGATGAATTGGTAAAAATTGTTTCTGATTTTGATGATGTTTTTCAGGATCCACAAGGTCTACCTCCCAAAAGAGGGGTTCAACATGAGATACAATTGCTTCAGGATGCACCTCTTCCCAATATCGGAATGTATAGGTTGTCAGTAGTAGAGAATGAGGAAATCAAGAGACAGGTAATGGAACTTTTGGCTCAAGGTATAATTCATCCAAGTACATCCCCATGTGGTTCACCAATTATTTTGGTTCCTAAGAAGGATGGCACTTGGAGAATGTGTGTTGATTTCCATGCTTTAAACAAGATTACTATAAAGAATCGTTACCCTCTTCTTAGAATAGATGATTTACTGGATCAATTAAAGAGTGTAATTTATTTCACTAAGTTAGACTTAAGAAGTGGTTATCACCAAGTAAGAATTACAGAAGGTGATGTTTGGAAAACTACTTTTAAAATGAAACAAGGATTGTTTGAATGGTTAGTGATGCCTTTTGGTTTGTGCAATGCACCGACAACATTCATGAGAGTTATGAATGATATCTATAGACCATTCATTGATAATTTCATTATTTTATACTTAGATGATATTCTTATTTTCAGTAAGTCATGGGATGAACATGTTAAACACATCTAGAAAGTCTTAGATGCACTAAGGAAAGAGAAATTGTATTTGAAGATGTCAAAATGTGAATTTGGAAAAACATCTTTAATTTACTTGGGTTATATTGTAGGAAATGGTGAATTGAGAATTGATCCTGCAAAAATAGAGGTTATTGTGAAATGGCCTAGACCCACTAATGTGACGGAAGTTAGGAGTTTTCTAGGTGCAGTTCAGTACTGGAGAAAATTTATTGCTAACTTCTCATATATTGCATCTCCTTTGCATGCTTTGACAAGTATTAAATAGGTATTTCAGTGGGGAGGAAAGCAACAAAAAGCCTTTGATACATTGAAAGAGAAGATAAGTACCACTCCAATCTTGGCACTTCCAGATTTGCAAAGCATTCATTTGAGATTAAGACAGATGTTAGTGACTATGCGATGGGGAAGTTTTGATGCGAGTAACAAACGACCAATGTGTTACCATTCAGAAACCTTTACAAGTGTGGTAAGAAACTATCCAACTTATGATAAAGAGTTGTATGCTTTGGTTCAAAGTGTTAAAAAGTGGAAGCATTATTTAATGGGAAAAGAAACAATTATACATACTTGACCATCAACCGCTTCAGTACTTACAAAAACAAACCAAATTGCAGTAGTCTAGACATTTCTGGTGGATGGGATTTTTACAACAATTTCATCTTGTAATCAGGTATAAAAAGGTATTCAAAAAAGGTTTCGACATATCTAGAAACAAGGTAGCATTATTCTTTCGCAACATGTTATCTAGGCTCATGTTAGTTACAAGGAACAATATGTTAATGATGTTGTTTTTAGAGAAGTGTATGAAGATCTAGTAAGTTGGAAACAAGTAGGAGAAAAAGATTATCATTTGCATGAAGGATTGTTATATCATTCTGGTAAACTTTGTATTCCAGAAAATGAACGTGTGCATATGATTAGGGAAGCACATACTTCTCTTATTTCGGGAATTTTGGTGTTAGTAAGACAGTTGTACATTTATAGAAATATTGTTATTGGCCTAGAATGCATGAACATGTAAACAAGTATATTAAGGGATGTGTTCTTTGTGCCACAAGCAAGCCAAGTAACAGGAAATTAGGACTTTACACTCCTCTTCTGTTCCGACAAGGCCTTGGGAAAGTGTTTCCATGGAATTTGTAGGAGGCTTGCCCATGACACGGAAGAAACATGATTACTTATATGTGGTAGTGGACAGATTTAGCAAAATGTGTGTGTCTTCCATGTACTAAACAAATAACTGGTGAAGGAACTACACATTTATTTTTTTCAGTTTGTTTGGGTTCATTTTGGATTACCTACTTCAATTATATCTAATCGGGATTCTAGATTTCTTGGGGAATTTTGGTCAACATTATGGGGGTTAATGGACACAAAACTGAAAAAGAGCACTGCTTTTCATCCATAGACTGATGGTCAAACAGAGGTCGTAAACCACACAGTAGTACATTTGCTTAGGGGCTATTGTGGTAAACATCCTAAGTTATGGGATGAACATCTATATTATGTGCAACATGCTTATAATCGTGCCTTACATTCTTCTACTTTGAAGTCTCCATTTGAGACTTGTTATGGATATCTGCCTAATTCTCCTTTAGATGTATATTATGGACATGAAACTGTTGTTAATGGTTCAAGTGATTCTGACAGGGCTAAAAGATTTGTTCAGAGAATTCAACAGGTTCATCAGTATGTCTATGAACAATTGGAGAAAAGTCAGGCTAAGTAAAAATCCAGGCATGATAAACATAGAACTGATCACAAGTTTAAAGTTGGTGATTCAGTTTGGCTTCACATCAACAGGGAAAGACTGACAAGTGAAGGTAAAAAATTGAAACCTATAAGGTATGGTCCTTTCCAAATATTTTACAAAAATTGGTAACAACGCTTTCTCGGTTGGATTTACCTCCATATATGCAAATCTACTTAGTTGTAAATGTTGAGAATTTAAGATTGTATGAACCGCCTATGATTTTGATCATGATGATGCTAACATAATGCCTTCCATTGATGATTTTGCTCCTGAGTATTTTGATGAGTTACAGGAAGACATCATTTTGGACAAGAAGGTCAAAACTTCATGAAGGGGTGCTATTGAGTATATTTGTGTTGGGTTCAAAGGAATTCATCCGAATAAGGCTAAATGGATGGAAACCGGAAAGGTGAGGGAGAAATACCCTCACCTATTCACCAATTAAGTTGACTTTTGGGGTCCAAAAGTTTCTCAGTGGGGAGGAATGATCCAGAGGATCCTCACGGAGAAACACCAATCTAAGATCTTCTCGAATCAAGTTACATTCAATTCCATGGCATGGAGAAAAATTAGACGATTCCGTCGATATCTCGTTTGCAGGAAACGGAGCTCATATGCAAAAGTTATGGCTCCGTTGAAATTTTCAGTAATTGACAAATTTTGGGGATTGTGCATAGGTTGAACACGTGCATGCTCGTCAAGTGGACCAATGAAAATGTGACACATGGCAATATGGAAAATAAATAAATAATAATATTAAAAATTTAGCCACACCCATTTATTACTACACATTGGCCACATTATTTAATTTCCAATTAAATTTGCCAACTATTATCCTTATATTTCAACGCACATTTTCCAAACAGCCATTTATTAAAATATTCATGCACAAATACCTGCCATGTCACACCCCTTATCTCTCCAATCACCCACATTGAGTGCCCCATCCTTGGGGATAAGATAGCTCTTAAGCTAATAACAACATACACTAGCCACCTATATAAATGCCTTCCTATTTTCACGCCCAACAAATGTGGGATCTTATCCCTATGAAAATGTGCCCCACATGGAGTGGGATTTGAACTTGGGCCACTTGGGTAAAAAGATAGGCACCCAACCATTGCACCCGGAGCTATGAAATGTTATAAAAGGAGCTATGTTTTACTAGTATAGACACGGGAAAGTGACTGTGTTATTGTTTTGCTCATAACTTGAGCTAGAGATGGAATTTTGAGATGAAGTAAAAAGTGACTCCTATTATTTTTGGCAAAGGAACGTGATGAGAAGATCAGATTCTTGTAGAAATATTTGTAAAGATTTATTTTCAAGATTTTAATAGATTGGTCCCATTCAACCGGACCCAAGACGTAGGCCACAAGTGTTGAACTCCGTTATCAATTCTTGTGTCAAATTATTGGTGATTCATCTCTTTATTTTCTGTTTTTACACAATACTTTCAGTTTTAATTCTTTTATTAAAAATACAAAAGGATATAATAGTCAATTTTTATATCAAAAATCAATACAAAGCAAAGTTAAGTGTGTGCACAATTGCTAGTTAAAATTAATTTTAGATCACCTATAGATTGTGATGTTGTGAATGTCATCTATATCTACATTCTTACTCCGTTTTCAGTTTGGAGAGTGTTGGAACTACCCTTCTCTTGGTGCTATCACCTCCTTTAGTGTAGGATTTCTTCATTTTTATGTTCTTTCCTTATCCCTGGTCCCTTGGAATTGATAGGATAAGATTAGATAATATATTTCCCTCCATTAAGAGTAGTTGTTGCATTAGATTAGGAAGAGGAATCAACCTACTCTGGAGAGTTGTCTCAATTGCAAGGTCCCACACCTTGAGAAAATTCCATGTTACTTAGTTACACTAATTGCCTCACATACACATGATAACAAATCGGATGATGCTGTAATATGTGATAATAGTAACCATTACAGTCACAAAAGAGGCTCCTAGGGGCATCCACTTTCATACACTACGGGTGCTATTGTTTCATTTTTTCATAGCTCATTACTTTATTGTATTATACACAACTTGACATAATTTTTGTCTTTCTAAAATGCTAACAAGTACTTCATGTGCAAAATTTATCGTACATGTCTATTTGCTTCCATGGTTTTCTATTACATTGCTTTTATGCTCCGCCACTATTTCGGGGTTTTCCCTTTGTCTTATGTGCAAACTTTTATGTTTTTGGCCTAGTCGACCTTGATTTTCCTGTGACATCGTGAGTGATGTCCCATGTTTGAAACCCACTTTTTACGGTCTACATTGTCTTCTTACATATTTTCTTCTTGTGTCTTACACATTGTATGCTTCTTTTCTAGCTTACATTTTACATGCATGTTTGTCTTGCTTGTACTAACATTTGTTTCTTAGCCACTTTGTTTTCATGTGCCTTGGTTTCTACAAAGCACACTCCCTCCGATGTAGGAGCATCAAATCTAGAGTGTACATAGGATGACAACATCCAATTTTTGGTTTTTTTAGGTATGGTCATGAGTCCTAGGGTTAATTTAAGTCATTTTTAGGTGTTAGTGGTGTCTAGGTTCTTCAAAATTCAAATGGAGCATTTCCCTCCAAAATGTAAAATTTGAATGTGGAGGCCATTTTTGGCTTGCTATTGTTGTTTTCATGAACTCTTGGAGCTTGTAACCTTGAAAAAGGATGGAATGAGATATAATTAAGTGTCTTAGGTCCTCTTTAGGGACTAGAAGTCATAATTTGAATGAGAAAACAAGAATTAGAGTCTTTAAGTTAAGAAATCTAGTGTTAAACTCATGTGACCAAGAGGTATATGATACTATTCAATTAGAACTTGGTGAAAGGGCTATACATTACAAAAATGTAACTGTAATCCTCATTATTATTCAGATAATGAATCAATACATGAGTTTCAAGAGGTATTGCGAAGTGTGGAAAGCTCATATTTCTATTAGTTTTGGCATGATTTTAGTGTTTTCTTATGTGTATGTGAGTATTTCCTAATCTCATAGTGAATACAAAGTGATCCCAAACATTTTTTGAACTCTTGAGTGTTGATAAATTGATTTTGATAGTTCTTGTACATTTTTGACTCTGATGTGTTTGAGCTTCTAGGCATGATTTAGAGTGCATGTTTTATGAAATGTATTGAGCATTTTGTGATGATTCTCGAGAAAATAGAGGTTCATGTTTTCCAAGGTTTTGGTGATATCCCTTTTGAGGTAAACATTGTTGCATGTTGAAACCATGAAGTGACTGTGAACCGTGTTCTTGCAAAAGGAATATTGTTGTAGCTTTAATGAACCCAAAACCTGTGTATATAACCATTATAGGAATTTGCACAGAGGAGTGAAGTGTGGATTCAGTGACCTTGTGAGGTCTCCATGTTCACATGTAAGTTTAAAAATTGATTAATTTAAATAAGCTAACATGGTGTGGCGACAAGCCATTTGATATGTAAATCAAATATTAAAGGAAAAATCAGTTTATAGGAGAGTTCGAATGCCTTGAAGATCATTGGAATATATGCATGCATTGAATAAGAGAGAGCTCACAAGGTAGAGAATTCCATTTGTCTTTCAATGTTAATCTTGAGGGTTTTGAACCTTTGTTCTGTGAGAAAAATAGGAATTGATACATAAATGAGGAATCGTAACTTGAATATCACAAGCTCGGTAAGATCATCACTTACCCCTTATCTCATCATACATGCATTACAATTTTTAGGTTTTGAATTGATCTTGAGTGAAGATATAACATATTTAGTCTTCTAGGGATTTACAGAGACACAGTTAGGATCTCGGCAAAGAAGTGTATGTTAAAAATGTTTAGACATGAAATTACGCCCGAGATTTGATAGAAATGATGAAGAAAGCAGTTCTCAAGCATATTCAACAAAAAAATTGTGATCCCATTAGTGGGATTGATAGATAATCTTGGCAATAGCAAGAAGGTATTATAAAACAGTTAGAAGGGCTAGTTTGAAGAGGGGTTTTACAAAGGAAGTTATAGTTATACTTGGAGCCCGATCATGAAACTTTAGACATGCCTAGAAGCCCTTAACGTGTCCACAAAAATGTATAGTTTGAGCTCTAAAACATTTTGATGATGAATCTACACCTGACAAAGTAGCCTTTAACAAACCTAGTTAAGGGTTTAGAAGCAAATTTGCAAAAGATGAGCTATAGGGAGTTGAGTCTTTAAACTTGGGGTACACCTTAAGGATGAAAAAATAACTCTAATGCATGTAGAAGGGTTTTTGGGTACTTATAATTCCCTACAACCATGAATGTAGCTAACTACTTGTCTTAAGGGTGTTTAAAGGTAGTCTAGGGTCATGCAGATTAATGTTGTGGTTTGAGTGGGTTGAGATAATTTATGTGGGTCAAGATAACCATGTTTGAAGTTAGTAAGGAAATTGAGGCAAGGAGTAGTGGATATGGTTGAGAGCCCCAAAATTGCATTCTAGACAAGCACCAAGGAACTAAAAATTGTTAAGATGATGATGAATAATTCCAAAAATGGAATGCTTGAAAATAAAAAAGTAAGATGATTAAATCAGAGGTGAATAAAGGTGTAAACAAGTCATGAGGGTAATGAGTCCATTCTAGCTTCATATTATCAAATCAAGAAAGTTTTAAGCCTTTCAAAGAAAAGTGGATCCTCTAATGTAGATTAAGTTGAGAAAATTGTATCTTGAAACTTCTTGATTGTTGAATCTATGAATGGTATTATAATGATGCTTTTCCTCACCCTCCCCTATAAGGAACATTTTCAGCACAGTGATTGGTCCTAATTTGGTCTGCATTCTCCTCAACAACGTCACATTCACCCTAAATGAAGGGGCATCATTTAGGTGAATCAATCACCCCATACAGAGGTCTATAATTATAGTTCAACATAGTTTAGTAACACTAAAACACAATCATGAATTTCAAACGAGGGCTTAGAATCTGAATTGGGTCCTTAGCACATCACAGACACCAGTAACAAGACCTAGACACAAGCTCCTGGGCGCCCGATCCTTCCCTGGATGTCCGTGACCAAGAGGCGCTTAAACAACATATTTCCATGTAACACATTCTATATCACTTCACACAACATATTTTATAGGGCATACAATCCTTAGCACTCAACATACATGCACCATACAACATTTTCTACTTTTGCATTAGATCGTAATTGGTCAAACCGGGTCAGATTTTTACACATAATCTACAATGGTGTTCCATTCATCGGGAATCGATTAAAGGTTGTAGGATAACACCAAAATTTTCTCTCTACACTTCTTCCAGTTCTTGGCGTCAGATCACCCAAAAAAATTGCATTCTACGCAATTGGCATGAGATCACCCGAAAAACGTGTTCTTCTACATCATCTTCAAGATCCTTTCTATCTATTTTCCTCATCATAGATCAGGTGCACATGTTCCTTTTTCACATTTTCACATTTTACATGCTTTCTTACATACTCTTTACATATTCGATTAAATACACGTGTATTTGACTACTTGATCATTCTTCTCTTTTGCAGGTCTGTCCTTATGGGAAGCGGTAGTCAACATCATCCTACATCAATCACATCAACATCGACATCAAAAACATGTACAATGGTGACATCTACACATGCATTTCCACCCTAGGGTCATCATCATCATCACTTTTTACACTTCCTCTTCTTTAGTTTCCACACTTCACATTTTTATCACTCCACACTTTTTCTTGTCTCTCGGAACTCTTTCGCCATCAATCTACATGGTTATCAAGTATGCATCTCTTATCTACTTTATGTTATCAAGCATTCGCTCAACAACATAAATTGGTGGAAAATGTAGACACAAAATCACACACTTTGGGTATCTATCTAGTCAGGATAACATACAACTATTCATATGATTCCTAAGTAATAAAAGTACTAATTAACCCATGTATTTGGTCATCTTTTATTTCTATATGTTATAAATTGTGGTCTTACAGTCTTTCTAGCTCATTTTGTCTTTTCATACCTCAACATTTCTCATCTTAGGCATCAGCGCCTAGCCGGGATGCCAATGCCAAGCACCCTCATCCCCTATGTGCGGCCCCGACATTTTTGTACTTTGTTCACATCTTTTGGGTTCTTTCTAGCCATTTGAGCATCTTATCTTTTGGTAGTCGGCATTTTGGGGTTAATTACGAAATTTAAGCAAGGGAGTCATATAAATATAAATTTATGTGATCATAATAAGAGACCAAGCACTAAGAATTAGCTATCACCACCTAAGGTTGCATCCAAAGGTTATTTAAGAGCATTCAAGCATCCATTCAATGGTAAAGGAATGCTTTATTCGCATACACTTGGAAGTTCATTCTATTTCATGCATACATCTACTTACATATTCTACATCTAGATATTTTCTAGCTATCAAGTACAACACACACAAGATCCACCTAAGCACGATTTTGAACAAACAAACCTAGAACTACATTGGGTTTGAAATGTAGTGCAACACTCGATCGTAATATCACTTGTTTGTGATTAAGGATAGTCGACCCCTCATTTGAATTATTTTCTTTTTGGGATTTGATCCACACTTGAGGGTTTTGTTGGTCAATATTTCATTGTATTTTATCAGTGACATTGGAAATCATTGTGTGACATACTAGCAACAAGAAAAAAAGGACAATGAACATCCATGAACCTGTGAAGGAGGTTTCCTGAGGGTTTGAGCAATCACAGCGCCCCAGCAGTTTATGGCACCTGTAGGTGCTCTTGACCCATTCCAGGTGCCCTAGTCTAGGAATATCTTCAGCTCGCACATTATTTTGAGGATCTCTGTGACACTTCTCAATCTCTACTCATCAAGTCATTACTTTGACACAATCCAGATTTGGTTGTGAATCAACTAAGTTTGCTTATCCCTTCTTTGTAACTAGGGTTTCATATTCTTCTAAATTAATTTGTTTGGGTCTATTATGTACTTATTTGTATATTCATTTTTTTCTACATTGCATTAGATTTAGGCATCTATTTATTTAATATTTTCTTAATTAGTGGTGACGAGCTCAATTTAAGAAAATGTGATTGATTATGGCTTGCATATGCCCCTTCGATTGAGAAAAATGTAAAACTACCACCACTTATCTCTAGATCTAATAGGAGAATTGGAACCCACTCTCAGTTATGCAAAAACACTATCAGGGATTAGTTTTTCAAGTGGGTTTTGAGGCCCTCCGATCGTTGTGTGACAAGAAATTTTAGTTGCATTTACGATTATCAACCCCGGAGATACCCTTGTAACTTGAGCATTATTTGTCGTATTAAACTTCCATCGAATGCAATGAAGTCTTTGTATAGAAGGGGATAAGGGGAACTATCCAAATTTGTGATTTAACTCAATATGAGTGTTTTTAGAACTCATTTTAAAGCACTTTTGTTGTTTTGGTCAGTTTTCTCAACTTACTACTTTAGCTAGAAACTCCTTCTGAGAGTCTCGTTTGAATTCTAACCACGTGTGTGACCTTTATAATACCATCACAATGCTATGTAGAGAATTATTTGATATTTTACCTTATATGAATGGATTTTGAAATGTATGGTGTTTTTCTTTCTCCTCCCTCTCTTTCTCTCCAGAAATGACTATGATACTTTGGTTGATTTGAAAATGTAAATGAATTGGAAAATGTAAATTTGTTTGAAATGAAATGAAAATGGACATGAAATGCAAATGGTTACAACATTGTGAATGGAAGATAAAGTGCCTCTTAACCTTCTCTCTCATCCTTACTCTCTCTAGAACCAAAAACATAAAGTGCAAATGAATGTGAAAGTGTGAATGCATGAGAAATGAAGTCTCTCTTCTTCCCTCTCCCTATCTCTACCTCTCTCTTCTATTTATTTGAAATTGTTTGAAATGATGAATGTGTGGATTTATGCTTGAGTGTAGGGGATTTCCATACCAGTTCTAGGACTAACCCTGCAATGGTTGCAGGTACCCAAACAATAGGAGAAGTAAAACGACACTTGTGTCTTTTATTAGCATGTTATATGAAAGCAATGTAATTTTATAGAATATATCAGCAATATTGTTATGAATGAAATGCATTATTACAGTGTTTCCATGATGTACACCATATTGTTGCATGTTGATGAAATGTACTATTTCTTGCGTAGTTGTACTTTTACATGTTTGAATAATCCCACACTTAGTCGTATTTCATTATATTTGGTTAGGTAAATGAATTTGATTGTATCATGTTGCATTAGAAAATGATGTAAGAGGATCCTTTTATTATATCCAAATCATCATCAAGAGAATGAAATTGAAATCATGTTATTTAAAACTATTTGTACCATCATAATTTTGGATGTGATTGTACCAGTAAAATTGATGGTAGTATTATGGTAATGGATTTTTATTCTATCTTCTAGCGGTGTATTGACCTAGGAAATCTCTTAGCCTTCAAAGAAAAATATAACAACTTGCATGTGTGTGTTTCCTTTTGGGTGGGAAGCATCAACCAAACTTATAGTTTGAAATATCAACCTTTATATATGGAATGGTCCCTTTGAGCTTAACCTCGTTCCTTGTTTCTATAGTGTAACTGAACACCTCTTGGGACATCACTACGCCTTAGGAATGGAAGTGTTTTCCTTAGCCTTTGATTATAGGAACACCTTGAGTTTTGGAGGTCTTGGGGGATTAAGTTGTTGAACGCTAGCTTTGGCCCGTGGTAGGGCATAGATCCCTTGGGGTATTTGGAAATAAATTTTAAAACTAATCCTAGGACCTTTTTAGAGGTAATATGTGGACATATTTTGGTATCTAAACCTTAACAGATGGGTTTTTTAATGGTAGGATGTTGACCCATTAGAAATGTGAGAATTGTGACTTGTTCCTTACTCCTTGCTAAGTTTCCATTTTTTGACATTAAAGATATTATGAGATATCTCCTTCAAGAACATGATATTCTAGAACATTAACCTTTGACTTGAACACAAACCACATGTGACTCTTTTGTACTTATAAATGCTCTCAAAAATCTCTATCTTTAAGGTGTATCACAAACCTAATTTTAGATTAAGACGTTTCTCTTATCATCACAAGATATTTTCCCTCGCAATGAAAACTAAGTGAAATGGTGAGTAGCCATGCTCTTTAAGAAACAAACCCATAGTCTGAGAACAAGTGTTGGGTGGCGTTTACGTGTTTAGAATTTTAGAACTAACATTGGGTTTTACAAATTAATGGCATTTGAAATGTGGATCAATTAGTGTACACTTATATTAAGATATTCACGAAAAGACTATTTTCATAAAGGGAGTTTGTAACTTGTTGTTTGTTTTGAGAATGTATCCTTGTGATGTCGGGATATGAATTATAAGAACCATGGAGATTATTTTTGCAACTTAATAAATCTTTCTTGTGTTGTGAAGGTAGATGTGATTTGACCCTCTCAAAAACAAATCTTTGAGAAAACATAGTTTCTAATTTTGGGAATCGAAACTTAATGTATAAATGTTAAGAAACTTCTAGTAATCAATCAAGTTATATGATGTATTCACAATAATACAAACAAACTAAATTGGATGAAACTAGTATAAGCTAAGTGATAAACGAACCAAAAGGAATGTGGTCTCCAAAAAGGAAAATGTGTGCTTTCATGTTAAGTACTTCCTAAATAATTGAGGTTAAATAATGAAATATGAATATAATAAATATGTAACCTACAAAATGTGGTAATGTGGAAGGTTCTCATGGATGATGTTCAAGTATTGGTTGGGTCATGGTTTTGTACCCGTTCATTGTAAACGTGTGACTTTGGACTATGTTTGGTGTTGTCTTCATTATTATGGTGCATGTTTGTATTGGAGTCACAAGTGGTGTGGATTTTGGTGAGTAAAATATGTTTTGTCTTATATCAAGTAACATGAAAGTCAAAAAAAAAATCCGTTATGTTTGGTCTTGTTTTTGGGTCCCACATGGGTGGGCACTACAAATTCACAATGTAATGAGGCCATGCCCCTCACAAATTTTATTGGTGTAAAAACTACCAAGTTCATGCTAAATCAAATCATTTGTCACTTTATAATTCCACATATTATCATATATGAAAATGGGACGAGTTTCATATGTAAATTAATGAAACAACTCTATCCTAAGATCAAGATCAAGCGCATGTTTTGAACTCCATATCATCCACAATGCAATGAAAAAGTTGAATCTTCGAACAAAATTATGAAAAATCCTCTAGAAACCCATTCATAAATCTCATACTAATTGGCATTTTAAACTATATCCCACACTTTGGGCATATGACACAAGTGCTTATACAACTACTTGGGAAACTCCACACTAAATTCAAGTTACCTTATCTGTACATTTCTCTTCATGAAATCATTCCCGATGAATAAATATGTGAAGAATAAATTTATTCCTTGAAACGTTGGAAGTAAAATGTGATAATGGTTTCCAACATAATCATCAATATAAATCTCTCATCACAAAACAACACAATAGCTTGTCAAGTAATGAAAATTTGAAATTTGAGAACTAGTCCTAAAATTGGATTACACCCATGATAAAAAGGTAAAATGCACCAAGAAATGGGGGTTATATATCTAATAAAATATATCTTAGGAACAAACACATCATTTACAAACCAAATAAGGACATATCTTCAAAGAATAGAAAAGCACTCATTTTTTAAAGTACTACCCTTGACCTTGTAAACCATTTATCCCTTCATGTACATAGCTTTCTTTTCCTCTATTCTTGTGTCTAATTAGTTATGTTTATCATGATTTTTCATTTAGCATGTTTTTAATTATGGATTATATACTAACATGGTATATAAAGAAATACTACACAATAGAAAGAAACTAACACAAAAGTGCAAACTTGATCCTTCCTTCATATCTCCTTGCAACCTCGGATGAGACTGTTGAATCTTGGAATGATGCACCGAGCTTGTTGAATCTCAATGATCAAATGCTTTTTAATGCTCCAAAGATGTTCCAAATGGAATTAGATTTCAACTACGAGAAAAGTGATTGAATGACTGATTTTGATTGATAGATTTGTGATCAATGGACAACATAAGGACATGTAAAATTGAATGGAAATTTGACACAATAACAATAAAAATATCAAATATTTCAAAGATGCAAAATGGAGAGGAATGAGTGCTTATTTATAGATGAGGGAAGAGATTCCCAAATCCTTGATTTGTGTGATTTATTTGTCTAATCTAAAGCTCACTAAAATATGATTGGAGAGATTTGTTTGATTTTCCAACTTTATTTGCAAGATAAAGTAGTTTTTTTAGCTTGGTTGAGTGAGTTTTCATTGAGTTGAAAAAGGAGGCAGGTCTTTTGAATATTTTTATCTTTTCCATTGAAGTATTAAATTCATTTCTTTTGTTTTATTCACCCAAAAAATTGACATGAGTTTTTTTTTTTTGGATATTTTCTTTAATTTTGGAATGCCATTCATTATGGGATAAGTTTAGTTAACTCAAATATATTATTTGATTTAATCTAAACTTGTCCTCTTGTATATATTTAATGATTTTATCTTTAATTGATTTTTTTCTCTAATTAACTTGAGATTTTAATTAGTGAAGTGAAAGTGGATAAGACGTGAGGTGGAAATGAATATGTGTAAGATTTATTTAATTATTTTAATATGAAATTAGCTAATAAAATTAGCTAATGGGATAGGGAATGAATAATAAGAATGATATAAATAATTAAGTAATCATAAGAATGGGATATAGGTGTAATAGGGATTATAGTACGAATAATTAATAATTCAAGACCATGTGTGAGAAATAAAGATAATTAGGGGAATTGCGGGGATGGTAGAAGTTTGTTCGAGACAATGTCATTAAAGGTCGTAAAATAGAGGAATATATCAAAAGTGGTCAAAAATGGTCGTAATGTATTATGAAGTAATTACATGTGATTTCAAAGGTTTAGAATGTGTAATGCGATATTTTAGGGTGTCTACATTTTCCCCTCTTTAAAGTGTTATTATGAAGTAATAGCACTTTAAAGATAACAGACGTGTGTAAAATAGTGAATGGATGATGAAGAAGTCTGGTGGACTTCTTGATTTTCCTCAATGAAACATTTGGATGCCCCAACAGTCAGATTGTGCTAAGGAGTACCCCCGATCGGATGGGTGACGCGATAAAGATGTGGACAACTGCTTGATAAGAGGAATAAGAGAACATTAGATAAGGGACATATAAAATGGGTTCGAAAAAAGAGAGTCGAGAGGAAAATGCCAAATTCGTGAGTTGTGGACCTGAATTAGGGTTTGTGGAAGGTTTAAATAGGAGGAAAATGGTGAGTAGGAAAAATCCTTGGTCATATGTATTATTAGGGTTTCTGGTTATACATTTATTTTTTGCTCGATTTGCGAGAGAGAGATGGCACAATATCTAGCATGTGTTCATCACACATAATAGGTTCGAGAGTTCGGGTGGGGTTATGACAATGATGGTCCAATAAGTACATAATAAATTAAATAATTTTGTGTATTTATTACTTGTTAGAGCTAGAAGAAAGTAAAAAATTAATGCTATTGTAAGGAAGTATCCACTCCAACGTATCTCGAAAAATGTGCTAGCGTTGGATTGCATGCTCTAGCATGAATTTAAATGTCTTTGACATAGAATAATGTGCGCTAGCATAAGAAGTGTGTTAGTGTACTTGATGGGTGTGTTGCATGCTTTAAAATGTGTTAACGTGAAGTGCATCATATTTAAATGAATGCACTAGTATGATAAGATGTGCGGTAATATGAAAATATGTGCGCTAGTGTGACATTAGGTGTGTTAGCGTGAGTTAGGGGATTATGAGGAGGATCATATGGATATGTATAGGTACATGCATAGGTAGAGAGAAAGATATATGTACGAAGATGGATCCATGGTATGCAAACACATGTGGGATAGGGTATATAGGTACACGGAGCATAGGTACATGTATCACCATAGAGGGTACCTAGTCTAGGAGGAGGAAATTATGAGGATGATGAATTGAGTGATATGGATATAGGTGGGGATGATGGTTGGGGAGATATGGGAGGTTGACGTGTGGAGTCATATTCCACTATTATAACCTCCAGTCCATCGCCAGAGCTACAATGGCCGAGCCCGAGAGACAAAGTTGTATAGTAGAGAGATGTCTCTCTTCTTGTTGTTAATGCCATGTAAACACAACTAGACTCTATGAGTGTATAGTTGCATCAGATGGATGTGGAGTCACAATAGGTGACAACTAAGAGGGATATGGTGTGTCATGTTTCCTAGGCACGTAATATGGGGGATATTTTACATGATTTATTGACAAACGACCCATGATGTGGGTTATTACATATGTTTATACGAGGTAGACGTTCCAAAGAGTAAGAGATCTCTAAACTACATTCAAAGGATAGGGAAAAGGTTGGGGTGATCGGTGAGGTCACATAGGCCATCTAGATTAGCTAGATCATTCCAAATGTTGTCACCGAAGTCGAGATGATAGACCAGCATCTAAGGGTTGGTGAGAGATATGGTTGATATTATATAGTAGATAACTATTATTTTATATACACATCATGATGAAGGAAAATTCATTGTGTGGATGCCCATTATGGTTGATTAAACTAAAATGTAATATCCTAGTGTAATCTAATGTTATGTAAAGTAGTAAATAAAAGATAAATAAATAAAGGAAATGACTCAAGCAACTAAGTAAATAGAAATGTGAAACCCTAATGTGAAAGAGAGGGTTTATAAGTCCTGAGCTAATTTCACGAAGGTGCGGGGTTGTGTCACAATGCGAACCAGGTGAACAGGAGGAGGTAACGACCACACATAATCCTAAGAAATTACAGATTTGAGCTCTTTGACCTGGACCGAGCACGGAAAGGGATAGGGGCACCCGTGGGTGCCCTAGTATGAGATCTGGGAACCCTGGTCTATGGAAATGGCCTAAAACCTCCTCTCGAGGGTCTCAGTAAGTGACTTCCTTCATTCACTTCCTATCACATAAATTTTGTTGAACTGCATTGGATGTTGTTGTAAATCGAGAAGAAGAAATCACCTACAAAACCCTATACAAAACATCAAAACCCTAAAAATAAATATGCATATGAAGGGGCTAGACCGTACTCAATGACCATAATGTGGACTTACTAAGTGAGCACCGCACTATATCTAATACCCAATGTATTTCTAGGTGTGTGTGTGAAAATCATGCCCTAGGTGCTCTTGTACTAGTCACACTTTGTGAAGTAGCGAGCAATAACTAGATGTAGAAATGTAAATATATGGTGGATGGAATAAAATAAAATCCCCTCCTATGAAGTGTGATGCAGATGAACCAAAGCATTGTCCCTTGTGATGGAGCTAGATGGATGTAAATGGATCTCTAGATGCCTTAGATGGATGCAACCTTAGGTGGTGATAGTAAATGCTTAGTGCTTGGTCCCTCATTATGGTCTCATAACTTTATATTTATATGGTTCTCTTGTTATAATTTCATAATTAACCCCAAAAAGGCCGACCACTAAAAATATGGAAAGCCCAAATGGATAGAAAATGCCCAAAAGATGGAAGAAAAGTATAAAGAGGATAGGGCACCCCAATATTGGGTGGGTACCCCGATCAGTGGGGTTAAGAATGATGTAAAGTAACAAAATAGATTGGGAAAGTACATGCAGAAGTTCGGAAGTGACGACAGAAAGAAAAGTAAAATGGCCAAAGGACATGGGTTAATTAGTACTTTCTTCACTCAAAAACCATATGAATAGTAGTATGAGACCAAGACTAAATAATACCCAAAGTGCATGATTTTTGTCTATATTTTCCCCACTTTATGTTGGTGAGCGGAATGCTCGGAAGAACATAAAGTAGATAAAGATGTGTACCTGATGTCCATGTAGAGTGATGTAGAAAATGTGCCGATGGAATAGAAAAAGTGTGGAGTGAAAAAAAGGATGGAGCGTGGAGACTAAAGATGCAAAAGTGTAAAAAGTGATGAGAGTGAACCTAGGGTGAAGCACGTGTGTAAATGCTGATGTGTGTGAGGTACTTGCATGTTAGTATGAGGTACGAACTGTCGGATGACATTGTTGTTGGTGTTATTGTTGATGCCTTTGTTGTTGTTATTGATTGCTTGTTTCTCATATGGATGGACTGCAAAGGAGAAGATGATCAAGTAGTCAAATACACATGTATATGTAAAAATCACATGTATATAGTAAAAAGCGTAAATGGAAGTATGAAAATGAAAAAGGAACATGTGCACATGATCCATGATAATAAAAACTATGTAGAAAATGATATCCTATAACTATTGGTGAAGTGTGAGTTGGGTGATCTCACGCCATTGTGGCCAAAGAAGTGTAGGGAGAAAGTTGTGTTATTCTCTAACTCAGAATGCTTGCTTCCCTAATAATGTAATCAAATATCTCTTTCTTGTCTATTTTTTTGGGTGATTTGATGTTGCTAGACAAAGTAGTGTAGGGAGGAAAGTTCATTGTATCCTCCAACCTCTAAATTATCCCCAGAATGCTAAGGACAACTTGTTCTGTAAAAGCCGTTGTGTATGGAATTTCGTAGACTGGTCTGAACTCATTCATTGTATAACCCACTATGTTAAGGATGGAAAACTGAACTAAACTATACTAGTGTAGAGTGTTTTATAATGTGTAAACTCCAAATGATTCCCCCTCTTCGAGGGCACATGCGACATCACGGATAGGAGGATACGACCTTAAAAGAGGACCGATCATGTAAACTGTGCCTTGTATGGGGGAAGGGAATAAGCTTGGTAGAAACCAAGGTGCACACAAACAAGTGGCTAGAAATAAGTGTTATTAAAAACAAGCATGCATGTAGAAATAAGTGTAAGCTACGTAGACAATATGTAAGCTACAAAGAAAGTAATTACATAATAAGGCAATCATATACAACAAAAATTTGGTTACAAACATGGGACATCACTCACGATGTCACAAGACACTCAAGGCCATAATGGTCGCATACAAACAAACAAGTGTGTACACCAAACAAAGGGCAAGGCCCGCATACAATAGCAAACAAAATAAACAAGTAAAAACAACATATAGCCATGGAAGTAAGTAATCCTGCAAAAAAATGTTGCACATGAAGCATCTATTAGCATGTTAGAAAGATAACTTGTATGTAAAAATCACGTATAACCAAGTAATGTAGAGTTCTAAGTAAAAAATGAAATAATAACACCTGTAATGTATGAATGTGGATGCCCCCAATAACCATTGTGGGACTGGTAGTAGCCAAGCATCCATGTTGCATGTAAGAGACTTGTATCTACAATCATAACTAGAAAAGGATGTGAACGCGCATGTGTATGGTAAAGATAATGACATACAAGAGATCTATCTAGCATGTGTAGTAAAGAAAACATATACAAACAAATGTGAGCAAGAGTAAAATAAACCAAGATATGTAACATGTTGTGGATGGATGGAATGGAATAAAAAATGAATGATAGGATCCACGTGCCCCCCAAGTGAAAGGAGTTGTATGTAGTGATGTTCATTTGGTTTTCACCCTAAGCAATCAAGAATGAGGTGTAAACAAGAGTGAATCATCGGGAATGGTCAAATCATGTGTTGTGTCTAGTGCGTTATGATGAGTGTGTATGTGTGTTGATGATATGTGACCTAGAGATGATGTGTGTATGACCCTATATCCAAAGTGTATATCATGACTAGATGATCGAAGGAGTGATGATTTATCCTAATGTGTATATCACTACAAGATGAATATAGGGAGTGGTGATGTATCCTAAAGAGTATACCACTAACCTAGGAATGTCGCATGATGAGAGGTTGAATGATGACCGTGTGAGTATCATAAGGTCCATTTGTTTTTGTAAACCTCAGTAGTTGAGTATGGACCAAGAAACTAGAGTGCATCATAGGGTAGTGAGTGGAACGCATAGAAGAAGATATAGGATGATGATAAGAGATGACCATAATATGAGAAAAATGTGTAAATATGCGATGTATAGTATGCAATGCAAGATGTGTAGATATCCTAATAGTGAAATTGCGCTATGTAGTATGTATGATGAGTAATATTTAATGTTATACATGTAGACAATAGAAGTGTGGGACAAGTTTGTAGAATATGTATGATGTGTAGATGTGCAATGGTTGAAATGATGTAGACTAAATGTATAATGTAGGATGTAAGACATAAGACATATGACATGAGATGTGTGAAGAGATGTAATGTGTAGTACCTATTGTGTGCAGTGTGTAGGGTTCATGTGTAGTACACCCTCAATAGTCGAGTATGAAGTGAAGCACAAGAGTGTGTCATCAAGTAATGGTCTATGCTCAAGTGGAAATGAATACACCTATTCTATGAGATTGATGTATGATAATGTGAATATGAGAGGTGTGTTGATTGCTAAGATGGGGGTGTGTGTGAATGCTATTCCCCCCAAGTAAGCGATGGAAGTCTAGTCAAAAGACACCAAGTGGATTAATGTAAGGAGTAGTTTCCTTAACAAAAGTGATGGGATGTTGAGGTGATAGAGGAGTGTGACCATCAAATGGTTCATCATCATAGTAAGCTTCATCCGGGTCCCAATCATTGACATAGGTATGGTCTATAGCAGATGGTGGAATTACAAGTTTAACTTTAGAAGGTGGTTATTGAGCATGACTCGATGATATCACAGATACCTTTAATGGAGCGACATTGAGCTCAATATTAAGAGGAGTTTACGTAATTTGACTTGGTAGTGTTGTGGATGACATGAGAGAAATAGGTGTTGAACTAATTGTTAAAGGATGTTTCTTATGTTGACTTGGTGATTTCGTAGATGGTTGCTTAAAGGGCGGCTTTAGACTTTTCTTATTAGACGTATTTAATAACCCATTTAGATGTAACAAGTGGAGAGGACCATGTAAAGAATGTTGTACGGTGAATGAGATGAAACCTGACACTCAAGATGCTTGATTATTCGTTGTAAAGCATAGCAATAATTTCTAGTATGTCCTTTTATTTGGTGATAATTGTAATATGGAAGACCTTGATATTTAGCTAGCCGATAAGGAGGATAATAATGAGTAGATGGAAAGCTAATTAATTGATGAGTTATGAGCTTCGGAAGAATATCTTGTTGCTTAACATTGATTGCAAACTTGAGAGGTGTGGGAAGCAACAAGATTTGAATTTTGTTAACATGAGCACGTGTAGAAGATATGGAATGAAGAGGAGGTGTAGAAGGAGAACAAACATGTGCTTGAGAAGCGTTCTTAGGCTATTGGATTTCAGATTCAAGAGATAAAATTGTGGATTCTATAACCTGAAATTTATATAGAAATAAAGAATGCAAAGCTTGAATTGACTCTAATATGGGTTGATTAGATGGAGGATCATGAGGACTGGGGTTGTCATATGGAAACTCGAATATAGGAATGATTTCATGTGGCGGTGTATTTTAGGAAGATACTTGGTGTCTAGGATTTTTGTAGAACAACCTGACAATTGGGATGCATCTTAAGTAAATTAGATAAAGAAACTTGCACAACTTTGGGAGCCATGATAGAGGAAAATGAGGATCCTAAGCGTGAAAGCGTTCGGGTTCACCAAAATTATTAAACTAAAATGGAAAATGGGGGTCTATTTTAGTTTAATCTAATGTTATGCAAAGCAAGTAAATAACAACTAAATAAATAAAGGAAATGACTCAAATAACTAAGTAAATAAAAATGTGAAACCCTAATGTGTAAGAGAGGGTTGAGAAGTCCTTAGCTGATTTGACAAAGGTGTGGGGCTGTGTCGCAGTGCAAACCAGGTGAACAAGAGGAGGAAACAACCACACAAAATCCTGAGAAAGTATAGATCCAAGCTCTCTAACCGAGACTAGGGCACTGGAAATGGATAGGGGGCTTATGGGCATCCTAGTCTAAGATTTTGGCTCCACGGGTCTATGTAAATGGCCTAAAACCCTCCTTTGAGGTGTCACTAAGTGGTTTCCTTCCTTCACTTCCTATTAGGTGAATGTCGTTGAACTGCGTTGGATGTTGTTGTAAATCAAAGATGAAGAAAGCACTGTAAAACCCCAAACAAAGCATCAAAACCCTAAAAAAGAAAGATGCATATGAAGGGGTCAGACTATCCTCAATAGCCACAATGGTGGACTTACTAATTGAGTGTTGCACTACATCTCAGACCCAATGTAGTTCTAGGTGTGTGTGTGTGAGAATCGTGCCCTAGGTGCTCTTGTGCTAGTTACACTTTGTGAAGTAGCGAACAATAACTAGATGTAGAATTGTAAATAGATGGTGGATGGAATAAAATAAACTCCCCTCCTATGAAGTTTGATGTAGATGAACCAGCCTTTCCCTTGTGATGGAGCTATATTGATGCAAATGGAGCTCTAGATACCTTAGATGGATGCAAATTAGGTGGTGATAGTAAGTTATTAGTGCTTGGTCCCTCATCATGGTCTCATAACTTTATATTTATATGGTTTTCTTGTTCTAATTTTATAATTAACCTTGAAAAGGCTAACCACTAAAAATATGGAAAGCTCAAACAACTAGAAAGTTCCCAAAATATGGAAGTAAAGTACAAAGAGGATCGTGGTGCTCCAAATGGGACCAGGGGTGCATGGAGCACCCCAATACTAGGTTGGGCACCTCAGTCAAGGATAATAATAATACAAAGTGACAAAATAGATTGGTAAAGTACATGAGGAAGGTTGGAAGTGATGATAGAAGATATAAAGTAAAATGGCCAAAGGACATGGGTTAATTAGTAATTTCTTCACTAAAAAACCATATGAATAGTAGTATGAGACCGAGACTAAATAATACCCAAAGTGCGTGATTTTGTGTCTACAATGGTAGGATGATGTATATATGTATATGATATGTTGAGATCTTTGTTTCACCATATTCTTGATAAATTAATGAAACAGATAGAGGGTGATAGGCCAAGGAGGAATACATGTTTGTGATGTTAATTGAAGGTTGTGAGGGTGTTCGATTTCCTAATCCAATGTTGATTACAAATACTCCCTTTTGGCTATGAGTAACTACCTATAAAATGAAAAATAATACCACCAGATAGAGTTAAAATAAAACAAGTGGACTTCCTAGAGTAGCTAGATCCGGGAAGCGTGATGCTTCTGAACAAAGTTATTAATCAACTTTTAAATAACAATATTAGTGTTATCCAAAATAAACATGAAATAAAAATCTTATTGGAATTGAAACGATTTAGATATCTCGTATAAAACAAATAAGAAAGGTCAGATAAAAGGTGATTGACGTCAAAACAGGTCAGATGATGGGCTAGTATTGGGTTGCAAGTCAAGTAAAGACTCTGGGTAAGATCTAGTAAAGATTAGGAGTGATTCATGGGTTGTTAGGGAATGGGTATGAGCTCGCTAGTCTGAGGTATGTTTCAGACATAGTAACTGGCATTGGTTGTGTGACCGATGCTGGTTTGGAAGGGTGACCGATGTTGGTTAGCTAATCAAAGCGTTAGTAGGGGCAATTAATAAAAATATCTTAGAAATGGTCTTCAGACTCTCTGTGATTACACAAAGGCTGGAAATGGTGGGGGTGAGGTCGTGGAATGGTCTAAAAGGTTCAAAGATGATTAGGATAGGGGGAAGATAGGTGGAAGGTCCAGGTATGGTAGGGTGATAAGTTGGTGGGAGGAAGGGAGGTGTACGGATGTATAGAAGAATAAATTACTAAGATGAATAATAAATCTTACTGAAAGAAAACAGAGATAAATGAAGAGATATTAGGTACTTACTAAAGAATGGGTTTGGAGAGTGCATGTGATGAGGATGGTGATGGTAGAGATCTAGAGAGAAGAGAAGTTGTGTTCATCTGCGGTAGTTCAAACCTCCGTGCTTCTTTTTGTGAATTTGTGATCGTGAAGAAGATGATGGATGCCAATGGTTGTTGGTAGTGTTCCCATGTGTTTTCCTTTTCCTGAGTGCTTCAGAAAATCTGAGTGCTCCAAGTCTCTATTCGTATGAGATCCTGAATCGAATGACCAACCTCAACAAAGGATTTTGGAAATGTATTTAACCTAAACGATGACGGTTAGGTGACTGAAGTCAGTTGAGATAGAACCGGCATCGGTTGCTATTTTTGGCATCGTCTTAACTCTAAATCGAGTCTCGAGTGATAGGTCCTAGAAGAATGAGTAAGAGTCCTCTTAGGTTTTTAATATGAGTTAAGTCTAGGTTTAGACTAAGTCCTAGTTGGTTAGGATAGGATTAAACTTGGTCTTAGGTCATTAATGGGTTTTGAGTGGGTCATGGAATAAGGTGGCTAGGTGAGTTGGCTAGAATCTGAGGTGGTCAAGTGAGGATTTTAATTAAATTAATTAATTCAATTAATCATGTGCACTATGGGATATGAATATGTAAGGTATGGTTAATTTAATTAACGAGGTTATAAGGGTAGTATGACCTAATTTTGGTGTCTACATTTTGCCCCTTTTTTATCGTGTGTAGCTTGTATTGGTAAGCGGCTTGAGAAAAGCAGGAGTGATTGCCCCATGTATAGGTGAGAGCGGGGTTGCCCCAAGTGTGGGTGAAGGTGATCCCCCTCAAACTAGGAACTGATGAGGTGTTAGACAAAGTCAATGAGTGGTTTGATAAATGTGTAGTTGGTGTAAGTTAAGGTAGGTGGGGAAGAGTATAGGTACTTTGAGTTAAAGATAAGGGTCAAATTGGGTAATGGGTAATGGGTAATGGGATAAGGATGAATTGGGTAATGGATAATGGTAATCGAACACACATACAAACCGCAACACGGTACCAAGTTGAAGAGCTTGCGAACTCTACATCATCCAAGGTCGATAGGTTTATCCAAACAAGGTTGATCAAGTAGTTTTATCAAACACAAGGCACGTGAGGTGCAGGAATGTTTAGGTATGATCCGGTACACCATGGGTTTGGTCAGGATAAATGGCATGATAATAGGCAAGGTATGGTTGTTAGGCTAAAACAACATAGGTAATGACATCGCAAGGTATAACGAGTACACAAGTTCAATGGTCACAAAAAGTAGGTCAAGTCCAGGTAAATAGGTCATGGCACGGGTAAGGCCAAGGTATAGGTAAAATAACAAATCCCTAAACACAATTAAGGAATTGTAGGGGTAGTTTAGGCTTGTGGGTAGGGTACAATGGGTGTTGGTACTGGAAAAAAGGTATGTGGCAGTAAGGAGGTTAGGTCAAAAATAGGAAAAATTGGAGGAAATGGTATTGACAAATGACCGATGTCGGTTATAAGGTAACCGACATCGGTTTTGTATGACCGATGTCGGTCATGGCAGGTTAGGGTTATAAAGTTAAAATTTTGTATTTTATGGAATCATTGTTGTTGTTGACTTTGAGAAAACAATAGAGCTGAGTGATTTGTGCATTTTTCGAGGAGGAAAAAGACAAGCTATTGGACCAAGCTAAGGTGGAGGTAATAGAGTGTTGAGAGGAGCCAGTATTTTGAGTCCACTAACACAATTAGAGACGTGTGATTGGTGGAGAGGTGCGAGGTAGATTTCGGTATGGAAGAGGCAAGAGAGGGGTCGGGTGGACCACCGGCACAGCGGCTAGACATGCCACCACGTAGACACCATCAAGATGAGTTAAGCAACATTTCTTAGCTTGTTTGGGTTTTCTCCAATTGTTTTTTTACAATGAAGAAATTTTTGGCGGGGAATGTTAATTTTGAAATATGGGTGAAAATAGATGAAATTAGGGGGAGGAGGTCAAATATAGGCTAAGTAGGGGGAGAAATAAATGTGGGGTGTAAGTGGTTGGGATTAATTAGGATTGTAGGTTAGTTTTTGTCAATTTTTAAGAAATAGAGGAGGGGGTTTCAGTTTTTGGGTCGCGACAGAGACCAACATCGGTCAAGGTTTAGCCGACATCGGTCAGCTATAGCCAACATCGGTCAAGACTAAGGTGACCAACATCGGTTAATCGGAACCAATGTTGGTCAAGGAGAATTGGTGATGGTCCAGGAGACCGGCACTGGTTAGGGTGAAAGAGGGACTAGGGTAAGAAGGGATATGCTTCAAAAGGAAAAAAGGTCAAAAAGGGCAAGTAATGTGTGTTGTAGGGGGTAAGGGTAACATATGGTCATTAGCTAGATGAGTTAGGTGAGTAGGTGAAATAATGTGAAGGTAATGAGTCATGAGTGTAAAGGGTAGGAGGTTGGTATGTGAATTAGGTAAATGGGGTAAGTAGGATTGGTGTGATTGGGTATGGTGTTGGGGTTAAGACGTAATTGGAGGTAGTGAGGTCTTAACAATACTTTGTTTTGTTGGATGTAGGCTAGGGACCAGCTACGTATGCGAGACAGAGTGCCACCGTTATTGGTAGATATGTGGTCGAGTGTGACTGCAGAGGAGTGGGAGCACATGACTAACATTGGATTGATTGGGATTCGACGCTAACTCGAGATCCTAGTTTGATGGTCACACTCATTGATAGATGGGATTCATGACCAACACTTTTCATTTACCGATAGGTGAGATTACTTGTCACCCTGGAGGATGTATATAGGATCCTACAGCTACCGATTGTGGGTAAGCAAGTGTATTCTATTTCTTTAGAGGCCTCTATGGATCCTATAGTGGTTGTTTTTGGGGAGGCGATGGGCGAGATGAGGTACCATAGCGCAAGCCTTAGCTATGGAGAGATGTATGCAGCCCATCCTCAAGAGACGAGGTTGGTTGTTTTTTTATGATGGAGGCGGTATGTTGTTTCACCCTACTAGATGTTGAGGGTGGTATATTCCGTGATCATTGATAGGAGTGTTCCAAGATATGGTGGAGGAGTGGATTTGTTTTTCATGGGCACCAACATTCCTGGTGCAACTGTATAGGGAGCTATGGGCCTATGGGAGGTTTTGGCGGTTCAGTTTGTGTTGAATCAACAAGTAATGAAGAAGGTGAAGGGTAAGAGGTGACCAAAATAGCCTCCTAATTGGTAAGAACCATAACAAGTATACCATACCAAAGGTGGGATTATGAACGTAAGACCCTAAAGGTGTTGCATGATTGACTATGCTAAGGGTGAAGAAAGTCACATGATCACGAAATTTCATTTTTATGCAAGTCCCTTGAGAAGGTAGGAAATTAGGGTTAAAAAAGGAAATGAGGTGAAAATGGTTGGTGTTTAGCATCACCTGGTGTAAGAAAACATGCCTACTTGGCAAGAGACCTAAGATCAAAATAGACAAGTCCATGACAAAAAAGTTATCATTTTCTTCTTTTTGTTGTTGTTTTGATAGATTGATCGATGCGGGAAGTCTATGAGGGATGAGTATATTATCTCCTTGAGGTCTTCGTGAAGCTGATCGATGTGGGAAGCTTAGAATATTTTATTTTATTTTGCAAGAATAGTCCTCTTTTGATGAGAGACTAAGTACAATATGGCTAGCTTTGCATAGTTTTCCTTCAAGGAGCAATCTATTTATAGCAGCAAGATTAGAGAGAATAGATGTCCTTTTTAGGGAATCATATTTTTTCTAGAAGTTTGACTCAAGGAGTTGAATCCCATTGTATTTTTGACATTGCTTTGATTTTTGGACTTTTAAGTCATGGACAAGACTATAGAGAAAAATAGGCTCCTGGTTTGAAGGCAAAAACATAGCACACAGAGGCTAACTATGGAAGAGAGAATTTACGTTATGAACGACCATGGGATTCCATCTTGAAAAAGATGAAAAGTATCCATGAGAATCATGCCATGAGTAGGGTCGTGGTACTCATATTGAAGATAGGGCTGAAAAAGTGACGGGTAATCACATGATCCTGGTTTAGTCGTTGATCCTTAAGATAGGTAAAATGGAAGGTGAACGGTGCTCAAGGGACGAGCATTTAATAGACAAGAGGTGATATAAGACTTAATTCAATAGTATAAGGGTCTAAGATGCAAGGCATTAAGGGGCTCAAGTTTGGGTTTACCTTCGAGTGAAGACAAATGATAAGCACCTGATCCATATGTATGAGTAACGATATAAGGTCCAAGACAATTAGGAGCAAATTTGCCCCATTTACTTTTCTTCTCTTTGGTTACATGTTGATTCTCCTTCAGGACGAGGTCGATGACCTGAAAGGTTCATTTTTGGACACCTTTGTCATAGGCATGTTTGATATATTTTTGGTATATTTGGAGATGATCAAGAGCATTAAGACAACATTCGTCTAATAACTCAAGTTGTGCCAAACAATCCTGGTGAAAGTCATCATCGTTAAGCATCTCTTTGAGTGAAATACGAAGAGATGGAATCTAGAATTTGAGAGGTAGGAAAGCCTCTGTACCGTAGACTAGAGAAAAAGGTGTGGCCGTAGTTGAGGTACAAATACTAGTATGGTAAGCCCATAAAGAAAAAGGAATGTGCGTGTGCCAATCCTTTCCCATATCGTCAACCACCTTCATAAGAATTTTGTTCAAGGTTTTGTTGGTTGATTTAGCTTGGCCATTTGTTTTGGGTAGTAAGGTGAAGAAAAACTAAGTTGAATGCCGAAGGCATCACAAAGTTTCTAAGAGGGTTTTGTTTTTGAACTATTTTCCGTTATCAGTGATGAGGTGGTGAGGGACACCAAAGTGACAAATAATGTGATGGTTGATGAATTCACAAATTTTCTCATATTTTGTAGAGATGAGGGGGATGGATTCTACCCATTTAGTGTAGTATTTGGTTGTAGTAATAATCCATTGATGGCATTGTGAAGAATGAGGATTGATCTCTTGACAAGATCCAAACCCCATTGAGAGAAAGGCCAAAGATCTTGTGCGACCTGTAAGGCATGACTAGGTGTGTGATGAAGATTAGCATGTTGTTGGAATTTCACACAATGTTTGACATAGTCACAACAATCACGGTTGAGGGTGGGCCAATAATATCCCAGGAGAAGAATGTGTTTGGCGACAAACCAAGCCACTAAAATGACCTCCACAAATTTCATCATGAACCTCCTTGATGGTGTAAGGAATTTTAGAACTTGTAAGGCATCGTAAGAGGATACTATCAAAGCCACATTTATAAATAAGGCCACCCATGATGACATAGCAAGAAACACTTTTGAGAAAGGTATTTTTCTATTACGAGTAAGGTCGGGAGGTAGAATTAAAAGGGAAAGGTAGTCTAGAAACTACTTATACCAAAGATCACGTGGTTAGGTGTAATGGTTCTAACGAGGTTGACGTCTCAAAATAAATAATAAGATGATTATAGCCTTTGTAATGTGAAAAATAATTTCAAGTCATAAGGTGAGGCAGGAATCTGAGAAGCAAAGCAGCCATGGTATCCACAAATTTGTTAGTGGAATGTGGAGTGGTTTGAAGCTCATAATGATCAAAGGTAGTCAAAAGTATGTCTATATGATGTTTATACTTTTGAATTATTTCATTTACGACACTGGTATATACCATTGACTTAATTTACAACTAGTTGAGAGTCGCTAAAGATATTAATTGATTTGACGTCTAAGGTGATGGTAGTTTTAAGGCCTAATACGAGTGCTTCATATTCAACGATATTGTTAGTACAATCAAAATCTAGTTTGAAAGATAAAGGCATAGGTTCACCATCAAGAGGAATGAGGATAAAGCCTGCTGCACCACCCCATGTTGACATTTGGAACCATCAAATAATAAGGTCATTTGGTAAACAATATCATCTAAAGAGAGGGTAGCAATGGATTCATCCAGAAATCAAAGTTAGAAGATTGATTTCCGGAGAGGGGTGCATCTGCAAGTTGGTCAATGATAGTTTGACCTTTGATAGATTTTTTATGGATGAATTTGAGGTTGAGGTCTATGAGAAGCATTAGCCAACGTGCAACATGTTGATGTTGGTAGGGCTTGGCATACATGTAATGTAAGGGGTCAATATTGGTGATGACAAAGGTTTTGTGATTGAGTAGGTAATGACAAAGTTTAGTGGCAACAAAAACTAAGGCTAAGTAAAGTTTTTGGTGTGGGTGTATCTAGTTTCATAGTCCAAAAGGGTACGGCTTATGTAATAAACCGCTTTCTCCCGGTGTTGATCATTGTGATGGGTGAGCATGGCCCCCAAGGAATGATCTATAGCAGAAATGTAAAGGTAAAATGGTTGGTTATCCTTAGGAGGAACAAGTACAGGTGGTTGGAGAAGGTACTATTTTAAGGCCTCAAAGGATTTGTGGCATTCATTATCCCATTTGAAAGAGATGTCCTTTTTGAGGAGATGATGAAATGGGTGGCAGCGGTTGAAAAGATATGAAATAAAATGATGAATAGATTGTAACTTACCTTACAAAATATGAAGTTGGTGAAGGTTAGTAGGTGGAGGAATTTCAAGAATAGCCTTGATTTTAGCAGGATCGACTTCTATGCCACACAAAGAAATGATAAAACTAAGGAGCTTTCCTAAGAGAACAACGAAGACACACTTCTTTGGTTGAAGGTGAACACAATATTTGATGAGACGGTAAAAAATGACCTTCAAAGGACTGTAAGGTGTTTAGCCCGATGTTTTGATTTAGCAAGAAGGTCATCTATGTAATCTTCCAATATACGATGCATGATGTCATGGAAGATATAAGTCATAGCCCGCTGATATGTAACACCAACATTTTTAAGGCCAAAGGGCATAACACGATAGCTAGAAGGTCCCCAAGGAGTGATGAAGGTGGTTTTTGTTTGATCTTCTGGGGTAAGTAATATTTATGTTATAACCCGAGAAACCATCCATGATTGATAACATCTCATGACCAGCAGTAAGATCAACTAGTTGGTCAATACTAGGTAGATGAAATTTGTCTTTGGGACAAGCTAAGTTTAGGTTATAGAAATCCATGTAAATGCGAAGTCCCCGTGTTTTTTTTGTAATAAGAACGATGTTAGAGATCCATTGGGGATAATCAATGGGTAAGATGAAGGAAACCGAGAGAAGGCATTGAAGTTCTTCTTTGACAAGAAGGGCAATGTGAGGATGCATTTTTCGCAGCTTCTGTTTTACTGGGTTTGGCTTCAGAACAATTATGATATTGTGGACCACAATGTTTGGGTCAATACTGGGCATATCAACATAGGACCAAGAAAATGTGTTGCTATAATCCGGAGGAAAGAAGTGAAAGATTCATGTTCAGTAGCATCTAAAGATTGACCAATCTTTAGAATGTGTGGGTCATCCTGAGTGTTAATATTGATTTTGATGGTTGACTCATTTAACATGGTTTGCATCTCAGAAGGAAATGACCGATGAATATAAGAATCTTCCACACCAAGGTAGGTGAGAATAGACTCATATTCTGACATTAAATGACATTAATGGATGGTGTATCATCATCGATCATGTCAAGATACATGAAGGGAAGAGAAGAGGAGCCTCACCATTGTGTTGATAAGTTAGAGGTCCCAGGAAATGGTGTTCACGAAAAAAAAAATTTAGGAGGAATAGATTCGGGATCTATAGACTTTGTGGGTGAAGGTGGTGATGTTGGTGAATGGGGTGGAGAAGGTTTTTCGTCCTCGATGAGGTCGATGCGGGCCTTCTTGGAAGATGGTTTGGAAAATCCAATACCATTGTGGTCTTTGTGTTTACGTGTGGTACACAGGATGACAGTATGATGGCCTTGTTCATAGAACCCAAATCCAAATCCTTTCCATGCACAACGGTGAAGGAAAGTGTGGGAAAAGCGGTGGTTGGTGAGAGATTGGAGGTCAGATGAAAATGGTCGTGTTTGGGAAGGGGGCTCAGGTGAATAGGTGGAAGTGTCAAGTCCCCCATATGTTAAGTTGGTGTGAAGGTGGGGAGGACCATAAGGGAATACCTCACCTATGTGATGGTCATAACAAGGATGTTGGCATAGGTTACCATACTCTTGTGGAGTAAGGAATGTGTTTATGTTGTACAAGCGGTATTCCCCAGTGAGGCATTGAAAAACACCTTCTAAGGGATCGGTAGTGGATATGTGTGTAGCCACGGAATAGATGAAGTACTAGACAATTGGGAAGAATAAGGATGAGTTGGTTGGGAACTAGACGGGTTAACGGATGGTTTGTCTGTAGAGGCCGTAATAGTAGTAGGAATAGAAGAAGTAGGCACGAGGTGAGGTAGCGGTAACATCGGTGGATGGGGTTGTGGGTGAAGGAGAAGTGGCAGTAGTGGTAGATGCCTTAACTAGTATGAGGACATCATTAGGTCGAGTACAACATGTTGTAAGTTTTAAATGGTGAAGGGTCAACTGGGATGGTATAGTTATGTCCTTCATGTTCAAATTTTACACAACGATGTAAAGTTGAAGGAACACAACCCATGACATGGATCCAAGGTTGGCCAAGAAACAGGTTATACTGGAATTCCCCTTCTAAAATGTAGAATAATTCCGGCACAATACAGGGGCCCACACGAACGTGAAGAATAATGGTGCCAAGGGTGGAAGTGATGGCGTCATTGAAGGAGCGTAGCATAACCAAGTTATTATGCATGTAATTTGAAGGGATGCACATTTGATTGTATGCATGGGAGGATATGATGTTGATGTTAGCACCACCATCGATCATAATGCATCGAACATGAATATTATTGATATAGACGGAGATGAAAAGAGCGGGATTAGGGTCATCTAATTGGAGAGGTACGATCTCCTCATTAGAAAAGCTAAGGGCGGCCACTTGATGAGTGGGAGCGGGGGTAGAAGAAGGAGATGATTTGGTAAGAGAGGCCACGTGGTGAGGGGTGATAATGGAGGCTACTGGTGTGGGGTCGTTAGGTAAAACCTCGATGGATTGCAAAACCTCCATGAGGGCTTGTCAATGAGATTCAGAGGTTTGGACGAGATCGTACAAAGACATTTTTAGAGGGGATTGGTGTAATTGTTTTATCATTGTACGATGGGTGACCCCGTCAGAAATAGGGTATGTGGGTCCTTGAATGGTAATTTTGGGTGTGGGTGCAAAGGGTATGTTAGGCATAGGATTAGTGGATGGGCTAGTTGATTTTTCTTTTCCTTTTTCTTTTTGGGCACGAGTGGCAACTTGGATCATGTTAATATGAGGAAAAGAGGTGGATGGAGAAGGTATGTCATGAGTAGTATAACAACATGATGGAAAAAATCCTAATGCGGGGTAAGAACCTTATGAAATAAGTAGGGCACACTGGAATTTAGGTGGAGGTTTGGCCAACTCTCTAATATGGACCATGTTGATCTCGAATGTTGGAGGTGGATAAAAAGGTTGTGGAGGTGGAGATGTGGGTGGCTGAATAGGTAGTGGACGAGGACATGTGGTGATTGGTGAAGGTGGAATAGAGTCCTCATCTAGAAGATCATCATCATTAAAATTTTCTTGGGGGCATAATTGGAGGAGAATGGTTTTGAGAGCCTTACAACCTTCTACATCATGTCCTGGCACACAATGGTAGGCAAAAATTTTAGTTTCATCAAACCCTTTTGGTTTGGGTTTGAGGGGGTTGTAAGGTCTAAGCGGCGGTAATGTGATGACTAAGGTCTCTAAGAGGTTGGCTAAAATGTTGGCGTAGGACCCTGCCAATGGATCACAGTGGGAAGTGAGTGTGGGTTTGGGTAAAGGTGCGGATGATTGTGGTGGAAGAGGTGTTATAGGAGGTGGAATAGGTTTGACCACCGGTTTGGTAGGTGGTATTGTCTTAGGTTTTGATGGTACCTACTTGGGTAAAGGTGTGGTAGATGAACTAGCAATGGAAGGTGTTGTTGGTTTAACTACCCTATTGGAGGGTAGTGGGTTCTTGTCCTTGGATTGCACCTTCTTGGGTAAAGGTGAGGTGGGAGTACATGATGCAGAAGGGAAAGCGGATGGTGGTGCAGAGGACGGGTTAGCCATGGTGATAATGAGAGGCATAGTAAAGGTTTCTGGTAGAGGTCGGGTTGAAGGTATGGGTTGATGAGAAGAAATTCGCATAGGTAGTGATGGGGTTATGGTAGCTGGTGGGGTATATGTGGTAAAGAAGCTACGGGTGAATGCGAAGGTGCACATGTCGATTTGATGTAATAAAGGATTGTGATGAAGAGGTAGGCTGTTGTGCTTTTTATTTTCTTTGGGTAGGTGGTTGCTTGACCAGGGTAGACGGGTGAGGTCCAAGGATAGATGGAAAGGGAGAAGGTGACAAAGGCGTAGTGGGTGAAACTAGTGTATGCATCCTAGAAGGTTGGGTATTCCTTTTAGGTGGAGGAATGGTTTTCGTGTGGGCTTGGGAAGATGTGGATAAGTCCAATTTGATGGGTGGATGGACAAGGCTTGATGTCGGCATGACACCCAAGGTAGTGATAGGTCTAGATGTGGGAGGAGATGTAGGTGCAGGTAAGTTCTTAGGCAGAGGAATGGGTTTGGTTATGGGTAAAGGTTTGGATGTAGGTAAAGGTGACGAAGAAGAAGTTGTTTCAATAGGCATGGTTAGGGTTGATTTGGTCACTTGAAATACCTTCGGATAGATCATGGAGGTATCTATAGGTGACATTTGCATTTGGGTCGAAAAGGGGAGCCGAAGACGTCCCCAAAGCATGGAATTATCAACATAATCCAAGCGATCAACCAGTCATGAAAATGACACTGTTATAAGAGGAGATGCAGTTGGTTTAGTGGAAATCCTGTAAAATATGTCTGTGAGATAGGGAATTGGTTAGCCTCGGACTCTATGGGTAAAAGAGCCGAGAGCAGATCAACGGGATCCTGGAATGCTAATGGGGAATTATCCCCAATAGGAAGTGCACATCTAAAGGATCCCCCGTGGGTAAAAGTGATGGTAGATGGGGTGGAGTATATTATTCTTTTGGTGGAGAAGAAACTGGTGACAATTCTCCCATGGGTAGGAGAGTTAATACCATTGATTATTTGGTAGGTTATGAGGTAGATGGTGAAATGACATTGGTAGAAATTGTGGAATCCTCCATGGGTGAAGAGGGAGACAAAGGGGAATCCTCTGTGGGTGAAGGAGTAGATGAGGTAGGCTCCTCCATGGGTAGAGGAGTTCATGCTAGAATTTCCTCGATAGACGAAATAGGTGGAAATTGAGGAATGACTGGTATGATATCGAAAACAATGTGGAATTCATGGACATTGTTGTCGTTGGTTGAAGATTCACCATTCTAATTAGATGATGGTGTATGATTAGGAAAAGGATTTTTAAAGATATGCAAGTTTTGATTTTCCGGTGCATTCAGGTTTTCCAGGATGAGATATCCATTATCTAACATTTCCTGGACAATGTTCTTAAAAGTTATGCAATTACCATCACTATGGCCTTTGATGCGATGATAATTACAATAGTCATGTTCCTTATACCATGCAGGCATAGGACAAGCGGGATCAAAACCAGTATGAGGTTTTATGGGGGAAGTGCAATGGCTCCGGCCTTAAGAATATTTTCCAAGACTGAAGAATAGGGCTCTCCAATTGGAGTGTACTTTCATTGTTCCGTCAAAACTGAAAAGTTTGAACGGGAGAAAGATTGGAGGAAGGTTTGGCTTGGTTAGATGGATGAGATGGACTAGCTTTGAGAACTACCACGTTGGCTAGATCCTTTGGCTTTTGAATAATTATTTTGGGGATTTGAAGACAAAGAAGCATCATTTGATTTGAACGCGGTGTTTTTGTTTCGCAATTGAATTTTCTTCTCTTCAATGGCATGAATTTCAATTTTCGCGCCATGGTAAATGCTTTGTCAAAGGTACGAAAGGTTTGTACCTATAGAGTTGGTGAGATGTGCCGGCACAAGCTCTAGTAAACAACTCTATAAGCTCAGCTTGAGGTAACTGGAATGTTAATTGGTTGATAAGGCTTTGCTAGTGAGAAACGAAATCTACGATAGATTCATCATCGTACTATCGTGTCAAGTATAGGTCAGTCATGGTGACTTTTTTGACGACATTGATTGAGAAATGGTCCAAGAATGCTTGAGCCACTTGGTTAAATGAGTAAATGGAATGTCTGGGTAAACCACTATACCAATCTAAGGCGGGTCTTATCAAGGACATGGGGAATGTTCGTAGGAGTAAAGCATCGTCATGGGAAATTAGATAGCACCCATGTTTGAATGACCGCAAGTGTTGTTGTGGGTCTTCTTTACTGTTGAAATGGTTGAACTTGGGCATTTCCCAATGTACAAGGTATGGGAAAATGGGGATAGATGGATGAATAGGCTCATTATAGATTTCTTCATAAGTTAAGGAGTTGCGAGAGCCAAAAACTGATGCTTCTAATGTTTTCATCTTTTCCATCATCATCCAATGAGGTCATTGGTGGGTTGTGAGGAATGGGCGCCCCCTGCACAGTAAAGGGAGGTTGATTATGGATGTATGATTTGGATGGCATCCCAATATATGGGGGTGCCAAGTATGAGAATTGTGAAGGGGGATAGATGCCAGTGGAAGATATCCGAATAAGTATAGATGAGATTGGGGTTGTGGGTGATGCGTGTAAGCAGGTGGGGTAGTCGTAACGACTCTTGTGGTAATTGGGGGTAGAGACTGCGGGATGGAAAGGATGAGGTTTTGGAATGGGGTGTGGGTTTTCGACACCATGGGTGGTTACGATGCAATGAGTATATATGAGGTGACAAGTGTAGACGAGGCTATGCCAAGGGTGGCTAGTGAAGGGATGGTCGACACCATGGGTGTGATAGATGTCGTAGGTGCAACAGTTATAGTGGATGTGGGGTCCAGTTGAGATACCATAGGTGGTAAGGTGGATGAAGGTAATGTCAAGCTAGTGGTAGATGATATGGAAGTGGGGGCAAGGGAAGGAGGGATAAACATGGGCATACCATATACCAACTGTCGAGGAGTATCGGGTGGATGAGTGGGTGAGATAGTATTGTAGGGCAACGGGATTTTGGTCAAGGAGTCTTGTGAACTCCTCGTCACCAGTACTAATGGTGATGGGTTGAGTTGGATCCATATGCGACAAGATAGAAGGCGGTGATGGGCTAGGTGGAAGTGGCTAAAGGCTAACATGAAACACAAGGGCATTGGTTTGGCTATGAGTCAAAACCATGTGAATTAGCATAGACCTAGTAAATTATACTCTGTAAATGACACAGAAAACAATAGAAATGGAAAAGGCTAGATTTTGGGAGGTGAAACGGGTCGGTGTTCTAATTAAAAATCAGAACAAAGGAACCATTGATGGTTAAGTTAACCAATGATGGTTATAAGATGACCGATGACGGTCAGGGAAACCAATACCGATTACTATGGGAAATCAACAACTTTGCAAATGAGGTAAAAAATAATGAAAATGAAATAAAGAAGTTGTATTTGACTGTGATTTTAGAATTCTAGGGGTATGATGATGTCTGAGAACTTAAAAAGAACAGAAGATGTGATGAATGCTATTTTTGGAAGAATGACCAAAAGAGCTAGAAATTGAAAATGGTTAGGTAGACTGATGTCAGTCATATGTAAATGATGACGGTCTCTGGACCGACGCCGATCATTGTGAAATTTGGAAAAGTGAAGAAAATTTGATTTTTGTGAATTAAGTCAGATGAAATATCAACCCAAAAAACTGAGTATGATAATAATGGATCCTGACACACTCAGAAATAGTCGAATACACCAACTATGATGGTGGAGTGTGAAAGGAAGAAGAAAATGAATAATGTAACCTCACAACTCAAAACACAACTCAAGAAAAAGCTAAGAAAAACACGTAATCCTATAAGTAAATTTTTATGTTTTAGCTTATTCTATTTTAGATTGACTTTGTGAATCAGAACAAAGTTTTTGGTTGGGAAGGTGTCCTATGAAGAGGAAAATTCTAAGGGTGGTTTCAGGTTATGTTTTAGTGGGGCGGTCCTTTCTTTGATAATGACTGGACAAATAAACCAACCGGGTGCCCACTATCAATATTCTGATTGTGTGATCATTGACAACTTCTTCCAAGTAAGGCGTTGTTTGGCAAAGAGAGAGAGATAAGATAAAGTTCTCTACGGTTCAATTATGTCAACCATCAGTTAGGCATGACTTCTAGCGTATAGGTTGCCCTCGTTTTAATGTGAGCTAAAAATGCAAGCATAGAAGTATGAAATGCAAGTATTTTAGAACCCAAATCGAAATGTGATATTCGATGTAAACAGAGAGTGAACAGGAGAGAGAATGACTTTCACTAATGCAAAACAAGAAGAAAAAGAATGATTCTTTTTAGTTCCAAAATATGAATGTCACTTAGAAAAATAGAAGAAAGAGAAGATTCCCAAGGAGAAGATTTAATGTTGACTTCTTTTGAAAAGAAACAAACATACAAAATATTTCCCTAAGAATGAATGAATGCAAGGAACCTCGGATGGGTCCCACCGGGTGTGCCAAAATGTTTCACTAGATTCTTGATAAATTAATGAAACAGATAAAGGGTGATAGGCCAAGGAGGAATACATGTTTGTGATGTCAGTTGAAGGTTGTGCATGTGTTTTGATTTCTTGATCCAATGTTGATTGTGAATACTCCCTTTTGGCTAGGAGGAACTACCTGTAAAATGTAAAACAATACCACTAGATAGAGTTAAATAAAACAAGTGGACTGCCTAGCAGAAGCTAGATCTAGGAAGCGTGATGCTTCCTGAACAGGCTGTCAATCCACTTTTTAAATAACAGTATTAATGTTATCCAAAATAAACATGAAATAACAATCTTATTGGAATTGAAATGATTTAGGTATCTTGTACAAAACAAATAAGAAAGGTCTAGATAAAAGGTGATTGAGGTCAAAACAGGTCAGATGATGGGTTGGTATTGAGTTTGAAGCCAGGTACAGACTCTGGGTAAGATCTAGTAAAGATTAGGAGTGATTTTGGGTTGTTACGGAATGGGTATGAGCTCATTGGTCTGAGGTATATTGCCAGACACAATAACCAAATGTCGTCAGTGTGTGACCGACGCCGGTTTGGAAGGGTGATGGACGTCCGTTGGCTAATTGGCATCGGTAGGGGCAATTAATAAAAATCTCTTAGAAATGGTTTACAAACTATCTTTGATTACACAGAGGCTGGAAATGGTGGGGGTGAGGTCATGGAATGGTCTAAAAGGTTCATAGATGATTAGGATAGGGGGAAGACATGTGGAAGGTCCAGGTATGGTAGGGTGATAAATTGGTGGGAGGAAGGGATGTGTACGGATGTACAGAAGAATAAATTACTGAGATGAATAATAAATCTTACTGAAAGAAAATAGAGATAAATGAAGAGATATTAGGTACTTACTAAATAATGGGTCTGGAGAGTGCAGGTGATGAAGATAGTGATGGCGGAGATCCGAAGAGAAGAGAAGTTGTAATCATGCAGCAAAATTTCAAACCTCTGTGTTTCTCTGTGTGAATTTGTGATCGTGAAGAAGATGATGGATGCTAATGGTTGTTGGTAGTGTTCCGTGTGTTTTCCTTTTCCTGAGTGCTTCAGAAAATCCAAGTGCTCCAAGTCTCTGTTCATATGAGATCCTGAATTGAATGACCAACCTCAGCAAAGGCTTTTGGAAATGTATTTAACCTAACCGACGATAGTTAGGGGACTAATATCGGTTGAGGTATAACTAGCGTCGATTAAGGCGGGAATATCTAGGTTGGCCAAAAATATCCTGATTGTTGCTATTTTTGGTGTGGTCTTCAATCTTCGTCCGAAGTCTTGAGTGATAGGTCCTAGAAGAATGAGTAATATTCCTCTTAGGTTTGTTAATAGGAGTTAAGTCTAGGTTTAGACTAAGTCCTAGTTGGTTAGGATAGGCTTAGACTTGGTCTTAGGTCATTAATGGGGTTTGAGTGGGTCATGGAGTGAGGTGGCTAGGTGAGTTGGTTGGGTGAGGTGGTCAAGTGAGGATGTTAATTAAATTAATTAATTCAATTAATCATGTGCACTATGGGATATGAATATGTAAGGTATGGTTAATTTAATTAACGAGGTTATAAGGGTAGTATGACCTAATTTTGGTATCTACAGATACATTGGACATTGTATATATGACATTTTTTTGAGGCAATAGACAATGTATATGATGATGTATATAGATTTATAAAGATGATGATTTGTATGGTTTTAATCATTTGTACATTGTTACAGATGTATGTTAATGAATTATGTTGAGATGATGTTTTTGTTTATTTTTAATAGTTTTGAATGAGATATATGAATGAATATAATGATGATATGAATAACATTGCTCGTATATTGAGCTTCGACTCATATATTTTATTTTGGAGCAACTTGCTTTACTTTTGCACAATAGAGTTAACACCATGATTATTAAATAACCATGATGATCAACCCATTATGTGTGTATATACACACACATGCACCCCACGTAAAGGTAAAAACAAAACCAATATGCACTGATAGATATTTGCACCATGGCTATATAAACCAAGATGGTAAACAATAAACTTGTAATTGGTCAAACAATTAACTAAGAAACATAAACAACAAACTAAATATACAGTAGATGCTATCACAAGACAATAAACTTGTAATTGATCAAACAACTAACTAAAAAATAACAATGCAACACAACATCACATAAAGACACTTAATTATGCCCCTAATGTGTTCCATAGTGAAGATTGATTGACTTGGTTTTCCCCTATCAAGGATGCATGCTAGGGGTAAGATGATTTGGAATTGATTGGGTCATTTCCCCAAGCAAGGATATATGCAAGGGAGTAAATGAGAGCCAATATTTCCCAAAGCAAGGATACACCCAAGGGATTTATATTGTTTTGATTGATTGATATTTGAACTAACACTAAGAGAAGAGTCAATGTGTTGAGCTTCTTTTTTTTTTTATATAATTTTTTAAAACTTTTGAATGGTTTTGTGTTTGATTTTTTGAGTAGATTTTTAATTGATTTTTATATGATTTTGGTAGTTTTGGAAAAAAAAATGTTGTTTTTTGGGATTTTTGGAAATATATGAATGTTTTAGGAGCTTTTTTTATTTTTTCTTTTTAGGGATTTTTTGTTTTTGAATGTTTAGGGGTTTTGTGTTTTATTAATTTTTAGGGGCCAATGAGAAACTCTAGGTGATCTAGGACCCATCCAAGCATTCATAAGAATACAAGAGCTCTATGAGACCAAGGGATGAATGATAATGGATATGAGTGAATATGGATAGTATAACAAATGGTAAACGTCCTAACTATAAGGAGAAAGCAATAGAAAGTGGCTTGGGATGATATGGTAAGAGGAATAAGGTGAAGGAGGAGGTAACGTGGTTGTGTTAATAATTCCCTCAACACAAGGGATAATCACAGATGTTTTAAGAATAGAATCTCTTCAGATGAACCACATTCATGGGCTCTTTAATCTCTTGGCCATCTTCAGTGGATAACTTGTATGCGACATATATGTATTTTGCAGTGATAATATAAGGACCTAACCAATTAGGTTCAAATTTTCCTTGTTTTTCCTGATATTTTGTTGTGTTTTTCTGATTTTCCTTTAGTACAAGGTCTCCAATTTCAAATTTTCTTGGTTTTATCCATTTGTTGTAGCTACGATGAAGTTGATTTTGATACACTTTCAAATGATCCAAGGCATTAAGCCTCTTCTCATCCATGAGGTGAAGTTTTGCAATATGAACTTATATGTATTCATCTTCATTGATCAAATATTTGAGGGATATATAGATTGATGGGATATCAAGCTCTATGGCTAACACGGCTTTAGTGCCATATATGAGTGAAAAGGATGTTGCTCTTGTTGGAGTACGGTAAGATGTGTGATAGGCCCATAAGGAAAGATACGGTTATGTATGTCAATTGCGACCATATTTGTTGACAATATTTTCCAAAATGGATTTGAGCATTTTGTTGGATGTTTCATCTTGGCCATTACACTATGGATAGTATGGAGTGGACCATTTGAGGTAGATTTGAAAGTGTTTGGTGAGCTCTTTAACAATTTTATTTTTGAAGGATGTACCATTATCTGTAATAATGGAGGAAGGGATACCAAAATGACAAATGAGATGGTTAAATATGAACTTGGAAATATTAGTACCAGTAACATAAGTGAGAGGCATGGCCTCTACCCATTTGGTAAAATATTTGGTTGTGGTGATAATGAATGTATGGCCATTAGAAGATGTGGGTTTGATTTTTCCTATAAGGTCGAGCCCCCATCGAGAGAAAGGCCAAGGTGTGGTGATAAGTTGAAGAGATTTTGAAGGTGCATGAATGAGATTATCATGTTGTTGGCACTTAAAACATTTTTTTGATAAATTTATTGGAATAAAAATCCATAGTGGGCCAATAATAACCCATACACAAAATTTTTTTAGCTAAAACCATGCCACTTGTGTGTGTGCCACATATACCAACATGTACCTCTACTAGATTTTTATTTTCTTATTCTTTATTGATACACATTAGGAGAGTTATATCATACCCTCTTCACTATAAGGTGTCGCGAAGGGTAGTTTAGCGTAAAACACGTTGTGTTAGGGATCATTTTTTTGTAATTCATATTTTCAAGGGAAAATTTTATCGTGGATGAAGGTGTAAATATCATGATACCAAGGGTTTTCAAGACCAACTATTTCACATATCATGGTTGACTAAAGAAAATCGTATATCGAAAGAATCAGAAGATGTTCTATGAGAAACTCATTGTGTGTTTGATTTGGACCGAACTCAAGAAGGGATTCGATAGTCACCATGGCATCTGCTAACTTTTTTTTGGGACATGAGGAACTTGTTCAAATTTGATAAGTTAAAAGTAACCTTTTAGGATATCAACCATGAGCTTATAAGGGATCAATTTTTCATCCTTAACTTGATATTCATTGGTGACTTGATCGATGACCAATAGGGAATCACCGTGAACCATCAACTCCTTGAGATTCTATGAAATAATAAACTTCGATCCAACTATGAGGATTTTGCACTCAACAATATTTTTGGTGCAGGAAAAGCCAATGGAGAAATATTTTGGAATGAAATCGCCATACAACATGAGTAGTATAATTCCATATATCGACCTGTGCATATTAAAAGATCCATCAAAAATAGAGTCCAAGAGGAAATTACATCAACATACAAGAGTTCTTCATCCGGAAATTCAAAGTGAAGAGGTTCTCATCCTAGTAAAGGTTTGCAATGATCTAATTTATAAGGGATTTCCCCTTGACGTATTTTTATTAATAAATTCTATATCAAATTCACTGAGTAAAATAACCCAACTAGACATTCTTCTTGTTAGAATAAGTTTGGATAGTAGATACTTGAGTGGATCTACTTTTTCGATAAGCTTAGTTGTATGATTGAGAAAATAATGACATAGCTTGTGAAATGTGAAAGCCATTGCTAAGCATACCTTCTCAACTAGGGAATATTTAAGTTCATGATAAATCAAGGTCCTACTGAGGTAGTAAACATCCTTTTATTGTCCCTAATAATTATGGTGTGCTAGTAATGCCCCTATTTCATATTATGTGGAAGATGTATAGAGAAGCATTGGTTTTTCTAGAATAGGTGGCATGAGCACTAGAGGATTTGAGAGATATTATTTTAGTTTGGAGAAAGAATATTGACATTCTTGATTCCATTTGAACTATACATCCTTTTTGAGAAACTGATTGAAGTGATGGACTTGTCTACTAGTTGTGAGATGAAACATTTGATGGATTAAATTTTTCCTTGAAGACCTCTTAGTTGTTTAATATTTTGTGGAGGAGGCATTTCCATGAAAACCTTGAATTTCATAGGGTCAACTTCAATACCTCATCATGAGACATTGAACCCCAATATTTTTCCTAAAGTTACACCAAACACACATTTCTTGGGATTGAGTATGACCTTGTATTCATGCAACCTTTCAAATATGTGCCTTAAAACTACTAAAAGATCAACTCTTTTTCTTATTTTTCCAAGATATCATCTACATAATCTTCCATAATGTCATGTAGCATGTCGTGGAAGATGATTTGTATTGCATTATGATAAGTGGCACTGCGTTTTTAAGGCCAAAAGGCACGACCTTATAAAAAGTGTACACCATGGTGTAGTGAATGTTGTCTTGGGTTCATCTTCTTCGCCAATCTATACTTGATTATAACTAGAACATCCATTCATTAGGGAGATCATTTCATGGCCTGTCATAGAGTCAACAATTATGTCAATATTTGGTAATGGGAAGTCATCTTTTGGACAAGATTTTTTTTATCACAGAAGTCTGTACAGATTTTGATTCTCAAGGTTGTTTTAACAACTAGTAAAATGTTTGATATCCACTATGAATAGTCAATTGGTCTGATAAAAATTGCTTTTAATATTTTCTGAAGTTCTTCTTTGACAAGTAACACAACTTTAGGATGCATTTTTCTAAGTTTTTTTCTTGACTAGCTTGGCATCCGGACGAACCACAAGATGGTGTACCACAAGGGAAGGATCCAACCCTAGCATATCCTTGTATGTCCATGCAAAGATATCTTGGAATTCAACAAGAAGTGTTGTAAATGCTTTTATTTATAATTCTGTTAGGCTTACACCAAGTTGTAAGAGCTTAGGATGCTCACTTGTACCAATGTTGATGCTAATGGTGTCCTCTACTAGCATTTTTATGTCTTTTTCGTGAAAAGATGTTGTAGGATGATGTAGACTATATGTTTGATTTGAAGGAGATTCCCCTCTCTCTAGTGCCTCAAAAAGGTTTTCACTAGGAGATACATCCTTTTTATTTTTAATGTTTTTCTTTTTTCATTTTTGTTTCTCAGATAGTGCCTCAATGAGGTTTTCACTATGGGAGATTTTGTTTTTCATTTTTTCATTTTTCTGGTTTTTCTTGTTTTTGTGGATTGGTACTTGAGTTTTTCACCAAAATAAGTCTTTGTATTTAGGTCGATTTTTTAATCCTTTTTGTGATTTAAAATGGGTATAGGGTCTCAAGTCCTAAGGAATTCTTCGATGGCCTTGTCGTTTTAAAATAGATCCATAAATATGTAAATTTTTTTATCCCGACTTATGAGACGAGGATGTATTAGGTCGAAGTCAATAGTACGAGATGGAAAGGTCTTTGTAAGAAATAGTTTTTAGTTAAGTCATTAAAGAGGCTATGTGTGGAACCTGTCTCAATGTTTGAGTTAGTATCCTCACCACTAGTCGGTACATCAAGTAATACGGGCAATGTTTAAAATGCTTTGAAAACTAGGCCATAGCGATAGAGTTTTTCTTATGTACATGATAGGATCAAGACGACCTTGTTCTCTTTTTCTAAGTCCTTTACCCTTCCAATGCATGTTTTTCATTATTTTATGTGATTTTTGTAGTCAGGATATTCGTAGCATGTCGTTAATTGATCAACATACAACCAAGATCCCATAGAACCATGAATGTGTTCATCCTCTAGATGCCCAAATCATTTCCAATGAGTTATCCTAAGATTGTAGATGGGAGCTTCTTGAGATGAGGAGCATTGGTATTTTCATAGCTATGTGGGGATAAAGTTAGTTTGGCAATATGAAACGTATTTTGGAATTCATATTCACCAATACCTTTGTCAAGGATCTTAAGCTTGGGTGGAGAAGTGGATGTAGAAGGTTAAAGTTTCAAAAGGATTTATGGATCAATGGTTTTCATCTGTGAAAGGAATGATGCAAGGAGATGTAGATCTATTTGCAGAAGGGAAATAGTTTGTAATCTTATATCTCCCCTTTAGGAGCTTACAATATTTAAATGGTTTAGTATTAGTGAGTAGGGTAAACTCTTTACCTTCATAAGGGAACTTTATACATTGATGGAAGGTTGAAGGTACAACTTGCATAACATGAATCCATGGACGACCAAGGAGAATGTTATAGGATGTTTCAACATCCACAACATGAAAAAATGTGTCCAACGTTTGAGGTCCAACCTTTATGGATAATGTGATTGTACCGAGGATTGTCTTTCACTATTATCATAACCACAAATAGTGATGATGTTAGTTCCTAGAATTTTCTCATTATGACCAAGGCATATTAACAATTTCATGGAGAAAATATTCAATGCAACTCCATTATCTATAAGAACCCTTTTGATTTTATGATGGGTTATGAATGCTTCAATATATAACGAATTGTTATTTTTGATGTTTGGATTCAAAAGGTCATGAGGACCAAATGAAAGGATTGGATTGTTAGGTGATAAATTTGCAATCAATGCTTGAAATTACTGAGTATTTATATCCTTAGGAACATGTGCATCATGAAATGCACGAGTAAGGATGTATTGAAGCACAAGTGATGACTTAAGCAAGTCCATGAGGGATATTTTTGTGGGTGTATTCTCCAATTGTTTTATAATAATATAGGAATCTGAATATTTAACACTGGATATTTTTGGATCAATAATATATCTATAATTAGGTGTTTAAGGTATATTTAATGTGGAGGGATGCTTGGCCACAGGTACCCAAATATTTTTCTTTTGTGTTGTCAACACATAATTAGGAGTATTAATTTTGACAATGACCACGGAATTTGGTGTTTAATCCATTAAAGAAATGATGGAATTGAACTCAACATTGTTGGAGGATTGACCCTTGTCTTTGGATTTGTCATTTGTACCATGTTTTGGAAATGGGTCCTTAAACACATTTAGTTTCTCATTTGGTGTTTTTATATTTGATGTGTTTTCAATTTCAATATATCCGTGGTCATTTCTTAGACGTAATGGTGGATTTTCATACAAGGTGGTCCGTATGATGACCATTGATATGATGGTACTCATAGTATTTATTTTCTTTATACCACGTTGGTTTGGTTTCCCTTCTTCAAAGGGTCTTGTGATTGGATAAGTTACCATATTAACACTTGTGAATTGATGGAGGACACTATAAAGAATTTATTTGAAAGGTGTAAATTGTCTTCATTTGACTTCACGTGGATTAGTTTCTTTACTATTTATTATGATTGGTTGATTTATTTATTTGGTTTTCATTGAGGATTTTTCACATTTTGAACATGGTGAGTGAAAGTGATCCTGTCATTTACAATGTTTCGGTTTTAATTGATTTTTTTATTTATCATGATTTTGATGATTGTCCTTATTGGATTGATCTTTTGAAGGAGTTTTGATTAAGCCCTTAACAATGAGATCCCTTTTAATTTGTGCTCCTTTTTAATTACTTCCTCAAATTTTTTTAGGCAATGCATTTTCATTTGGAATGATAATTCCAGATTAAGATTTGGTATGAAAATTCTTACCAATTGTTTTTCAAGTATGGAACAAATAAATAAACCAGGAAAATTTTAAGGAACCCACCTAAAAAAACTTATAAAAATCATGGCGAATATGGCTAAAACCAGATTTTCCTAGGTTGTTGAATTATCTAAAATCAACATTCGTGGCATTGGCAAAACAGAATATATATTTTTAAAGGAAATTGTGGATGGATTAGCGAATGAAAGATAACTTATCATATTATGGACTTAGCCATTATTTGCATGTAGATGACTGCTTTACATTGGAAAGGTCACCAATTATATATACTCCACCTAACATCCAAAATCCTACCAAAGACATGACATGTGTCACCATTCTAGCGATCTCCCAACCAAAGGCTTCTAATGGACTTGAAGCCCATAGAATAATCCATAATTAATAATGATTTTGGGTCCATAGTGGGGTCGATCTCATGTCATCGGTTAGTGGAGGACAAGCGGCGGTCAAGGAAGGAGACATGTGGCGTTGATCAAGAGCATCAACAGGGACACGCATCGGTATTTCAGCTTCTTCGAAGCGATTGGGTTTCTCTTAGTGATTAGTTTCTATTATCTCTCTCTCTCTCTCTCTCTCTCTCTCTCTCTCTCTATATATATATATATATATATATATCTTATATGGAAAATTTAATCAAATTTAAAACAATGCCCATGTTTTGCCCAAAATCCCATAAAAAATAATTTGTCACATGCGAATAGCCAACGAATCTCCAATCCCAATGTATATTTTTTTAATGAATCACCACATGATCAATGGGCCGGGATTTAAAACCTTCTTGGATCGCTAAGAAACCTATGGAACCTTACTTGTCATTTAGTCTCATTTGCCGACATGTTTGGGAAGTTTTTTAAATTTGATTAAATTTTATATGTAAAATTTAATCAAATTTAAAAAACTTCCCAAACATGTCAAGCAAATGAGACTAAATGACAAGTAAGGTTCCATAGGTTTCTTGGCGATCCAAGAAGGTTTTAAATCCTGGCCCATTGATCTAAAATTTAATCAAATTTAAAAAAACTTCCCAAACATGTCGTGCAAATGAGACTAAATGACAAGTAAGGTTCCATAGGTTTCTTGGCGATCCAAGAAGGTTTTAAATCCCGGCCCATTGATCATGTGGTGATTCATTAAAAATATATGTTGGGATTGGAGATTCCTGGCTATTCGCATGGGACAAATTATTTTTGCGGGATTTTTGGGCAAAACATGGGCATTGCCATGGTCTGCAAATATAGCCAAATTCATATTGTAGAATTCCTACTATTCACCAAATTACGAATATTCACCGCTAAAATTTTACATGAAATCAACTTGCGAGCTCTCTCCATCATTGAAGAAATGATTTAAATGTTTCATTATTCCTTTGTTTGGTGTTGTAAAGGTCCATCATAGTGACTTCAAAATCTAGGTTAAAGGAGAAGTGTTTAACAAATTTTTCCAATAAGTCAATGAAAGTTGTGATTGATCCTTTTGGAAGGTGTAAAAACCAATATAAGGCTTTTCCCTCCTAATTTTTGGGGAAAATACACAAGAGATAGATGTCGTTGTAGGATACTTCTTGGCATGCCATGAATAATTCTTTAACATTTTCTCTTGGTCATGTTTTCCTTTATACTTGTTGAATTTAGGGGTTTTGAAGGATTGAGGAAATGGCATGCACAACATCTCTTTGTCAAACGGGTCAAAGTTAAATTGTTTTATTTGTTTTTGCATTCCCATTATTGTTTCTTTCATGCTTTTCCATTTTTAGGTGAATGGAGAGCTAGATTTTTTTGGGGTGTCCATGGTTGTTTCAGTTTTGTGATTAGGTTGGGCTCTTTCTTCATTATTTTTGGAAAGCTTAGAAGTCATATTAGAAAGTTCAATTGTCATCTCCTAAATTTTGGCTAGTAAGGCTTCATTTGATGTATTCATTGAAGAAATTTATTTTAGTTTGGTTTTACTAGATTCAGGTTTGTCTAAAATATGTCTCAAGTTCTCATCACCAAAATCTAAAGGTAATTTAGCTCCCATTTCTAGGAGATGAAGAAGATATTGATGTTTTTTTGTCTTAAAAGTTATTCTATTTTCTCTTTTTCTTCTTTTGTAATTTTAGGTTGTCTAACTTCTTCCTCTTCATCAGAACTATCTTTTCCAAGGGGATTTTTTCATAATTGTCAAAGATGTTATAGCTATTTTTTTTGAGTTTCCACCATTTTGCACTAAAAGGGTAGGAACCTAAAATGAGAGGTGGTTTTTATTTTGATAACTCTTAAGTCTATTTAATTGGATTGCTTTGATTTATGATTCAAATTTGATTTGATTTATTTTCTTAGATTTGGATGTATGTATCCAAAATATAAGACTTTGATTTAGATTAGATTTGCTTATATTTGGATGTGGGTATCCAAAATATAAGACTTTAATTGAGATTCGATTTGATTGATTTTGTTTGGACAAATCTTGATTGGTTTTAAATTTTTCGTATCCTAAGAATAAGATTAAAATTTAGATCCGGATGAATTTGGGAGTTTTTCAAAAGCTTAATTAATATGGATTGACCACCCCACTCCACTATTTTCTAAACTTCCCTACTTAATTTTGATTTTGCCTTAGTCATGATCGCTTACAAATAATTTGATCTTCAACCGCTCCATGTGCTTGCTAAAAAGTGAAACGTGGCATGCCTTTGGAAATAATTTGTGGCATCATATTTGATTCTTGAAATTTAAAAATAGGCTACTCCACCTTGTTTTTTTGGCTTAGTAGTAATATATATTTTTAATTTATTTGTATTCTTGTTGAACCTTTAAAATACTATCATGTTATAAATATAAGTGTAATGATGGTTAGTGTAATTGGTAAACTTGTGCTTTTTATGATAATTTTGGGTTAAAGGGGTCAAGGGTTCATCCTTTTTAATGAAGATTTTTTTCAAATATTTTTTTGGAAATTTATAAAACAAATTAAAATTTAATTATAACCTTATAATCTTATGATAATTTGATTAATTGAGGTTATACATATTATGGATTTAATCAATAAATGTTCAAATAATTATTGTATTTTTTCCTTAAGATTATTTAGAGGTTTTTTATTTTCAATCTAATTTGGAAAACACATAAAATTGTATTAGATTATTCAAGTTTGTTTTCTATCTTTAATACAAACTAGAACATTGTATAATATTGTGTTATTAATATAAGATCAATTTGTATTTTTCTCATGAAATTGTTGATATATTTGACAAATTGTCATTCTTGTGTCTTAAGAAATAGGGGATGGGATAATTACTTTGGGCAAAGGACAAAATATCAAGTTTGGCACATATTGTTGCATAGAGACGACAAAGATCACTTACCAAACTTTTTCTTATAAACTTGATTTCTTATCAAATGTATAGAATAGGAACTAATTATACATTTGCTTTGTTATAATATATTTTTTCTCTTAATTTGAGTTTGAAATATTTATTCAAAATGGGTTTTAATCATTTTGGTATTGACAAATCGCAGATGTTGAACGTTACTAACTATAACATATGGAAAATTTGACTAAAAGTGGAATTCATGGCACATAAACTTTGGAATATCATGAATGGCATGGAGAAGACACCCACCAGTAGACATGCAACATCACACAATGTTTCTACATTTCAACAAAAAGTGCAAGAAGTAATGTCAATTATATTGTGAAGTGTGCAAGACGACTTTCTGCTACACATTGGAAACTAGGAAAATCGAGTGAAGCTTGCAAACTGTTACAATCAATGCATGAAGGTACACACCTTTCAAAAATTATAAAATTGATTCTTGAATTAATGACAACTCCCATGAAGGGAGATGAAAAAGTGGTTAATTTTTTAGCTAAAATTAAAAATATTAAATCTCAATTAGATGGATGTAGTTGTGATTTGATTCAGAAAAATTGTTATACTTTATTATTGTAGTCTTTTATTTTACCAAGAATAACCCAAGGCACGTTGGCACATCACTCAGATAGATCTGAGCGCTCACCCAAAGCACGCAAGGGTACCAGGTCCCTCTTTTATGGCAGCTTTGTCAAGGAGTTAGCATGAAAGAACATACATTCCAAATCCATAATAACCATTCAAGGATAAAGCATAAAAGATTTAGATCACAACCATATGTAAGAATGAACTAAACAAGAATCAATATTATATTTACCATGCAAGATCCAGTCACAGAGGTGTCAACCACCAATATGCAACCACAAATATCCATTGTATTAATCACCATAAAACACAGAAGTTGAATACATCAATAGTAACTCCATAAGATCATGTGCATAAGTAAATCAGTAACATAACCTTATGAAACAGACTCTCTATCTAACCATGCAAATTAATACATATATATAGGGGTGGGAATTTCCTTCACCACCTATGCATCCTCAAAATATCCCACATGCCACAAATAGCTATGTGTGCATTACAAGTCAACTACAAAAGCATGCAAGCTTCACTAATAATAGATTATCTATTAATAACTCTAGTTCTAATCCTATTATTAACCCAAAATTATGCATGTTGCTTTATCTTCCTTCGCATGAGATCTTTCCCAAAATAGACTTGGCTTGTAACTCCAAGTCTTCATTCTCAATCTTATCTTCAAAACATTTCTTGGCCACTACTCCAACCGTTCACCTTCCAATTCTATCAAAATGTGGCTAAGTATGTGGACACATATAATTTAGCTCAAGCAATTTAAATACTTAAATTGCGCTAATTATACCATTTCCCACAAATTGACGAAAAATCATCAATATCACACATTTTCTTTGTTATCGTCATTAATTAATTACATTACATTAGTTAATTAACTGTTCTATCCAAAAACAACGCCCGATTAACGACCTTAGTTAATCAACTCCCCTTTCTATCTAGATTTATTAATTAATTCTCTCTTCTATTTGATCAATAAATTGTCATTTATTTGATTAAAATCCTCTCATAATATAAATCATACTATCTATTCCTCTAAAAACTTCCATAAGCTTATACACCTATTAATTAATCACTTTGGTTAATTAATAAACCCCCTTAATCCCCATGAGTAACTAGAGGACAAAATAAACTCTCCTAAAGTAAACTCAACCACTTTTAAACCGTGATTATCCATAACTAACCTAGATTTACTATTATCCCACATATAATAGGATGCAAAGCTTCTTCAAACCATTGGGTTATAAAAGGAACCCTCCTCTAACCTTTCTACTTACACCTTGCATGCTTATAGCTAATCTATAGGCATTTTATCTTAGAGCATCTTTCATTTGAGCTAATAGCCTCATTCTTGCATTTCATTCATCCAAGCTTTTGGGTCATATGGAGAGAATCAAAATGGTCTTGTAGTCATACTTTGATGAGCCTCCATTCCCAAACCCTTGAAGATTAAAAAAATCAAATTTGATTGCCATGGATCTATCTAGGTTCATTTAGTGTTTTTGGTGATCTAAAGAGTAGAGATTCAAATGCTTAGCATATTAGTTTGATTTCTATTTCAAGTTCTAATGCATAATGTTGGTATTTAGTCTTATTTAGCTCTTAACATGATGATCTTTGTGTAGTTAGTTCATGTTTTGAAACTATTAAGGTGTTAGTTTCAATTTCCTTTGCATAGCTAACTAATACATTGATACATATGGCACATGCCGTGGGACCAATCCTTAGTCCCTTAGCATTATAGTTCAAATTTTGTTGTTATTTCAACATTTGGCTAACCCTTAATATACACATGTGTGAAATGATGTTAAAATTCTTATGATTTTGTTAACCTTACATGTGTGGAGTCTTATTTAGAGGTTTAATTTTGATGGGTTATTGTCAATTTTGAGCTAACATGTTAAAATTTGGAGCATTTTGAACTTGTTTGCATCATTGGGCCGTATTTTAACGTCATCACCAGGTATAATTTTTAGGGGGTGCACATGTACACAAAACCATGCGCAAGCACACAAAACCATGGGCAGCACTAATCCCAACGTGCACACACACTATTGTAGTAATGTACCTTGATTCTATTAGAAACATGTCAGGCTAGCAGAGAACCTAATGGTAGCGCATACACCCTTTTACTAGCACACACACACGCCCGTGTCTATATCGGTGGTGCATGCACCCTTTTGTTAGCATAAACATCTCTCTACCAATGTACACGCATTGTCATAGCTTTTGTACCTTCTATTTCACTTCCCATGTACAAACATATATCCTCTAGCGCAAGTGCACTTATGCTAGTGAAAACATCTCTCGAGTAGCACAAACACTTTGTATACCTACCAAGTTTACACAAAGGAGTGCATGCACCATAACCCACGTGCACACACCATAACCTATGTGTAGGTACCTCAATCCGGACTTGCATATCAATTATGTGTTTACAAAGGCTTGTGTCATTAAATACTAACATCATTGCAGGTTTAATCTAATTAATTTTTATTTTGCCAGGTATGTTTACATGCTTTTTTTAAATTGTAATAAACTTGGATAAACCTTGCATGCTTAATCATAAGAGTAAGATGTGCATATTCTCTTCCCTCGCATCTTTGAGGTGATCTTGGGAATCAGAAACAATTTTTATCTCTTTCATTGCTTTGAAAAACATTTAGAATGTCCAAATTGGGTCAAGATGTATGTATTTTGCATTTGAATTAAGTATTTTCCATTTGTTGGTTTCTTAATTGGATTTTGCATCGCGTATTCTATTCTCTTGCATCGTATGATGATCTTAAGAATAAAAAACAGAGTTTGTCCTCTTTATGCGCATGGAAAATTACTAATCCATTGTGCATAACCAAAAATGCTTTTTAAATAAAGGAGGAGTCAAGACAAAATATAAATTCTAATACAGTTTTCATGCAGGTTACTAAAAGGTGTTCAAGCAAACAACATTAAATTAAACAAGATAAAAAACATACCATAAACATCACACTGTATTTGCAAGTTTCAAAAAAGGGTATGTCCCTATCTGCTCAACTAGAACATAACCCCTTTGGCATAAGCACCTTAAGATACAACAATGAGGGTGGTTCTAGGAACCCTAAAGTAGTCCACGCAAGAGGGAACCTTGTGGACGAAATGGGAAGTGCTCTGCATAACCTACTTGACTAGTTTTACAATTTGTGAGATTTTTAGCGTCAAATTTATTTGTATCGCGACCCTAGTGAGAGTACACAATGGATGCATTCATTTCCCACTGTACTTGAAGGGGGTAAAGTAAAGCCGAGATACTCTAAGAATTAGTCAATTCGACTTTTCTTAGCAAATCGAGCTCGCATCTAGATAACTTGTGACACCTAGTTGAGTGAACCACCTAGGAAGCTATCTTTGACCAGATCCAAGTTTGACCATATCGAAAAACCAATTTGAGGTCAATATTTTTCACCCCCAATTGATATACATCCTTCACTTTCTTTTGACACTTTTTTTATTAGAAGAAGATACATTACCCTTGTGTTGCTAATTTATTGTATTCGCCACTTTTGTGTCCATTTTTACGCATCCATGTTTTGCGGCTAAATTGTTAAACATCTAAAGTGTGTGGAGATGTTTTCATATCATTGGTAGCCTTTTTTATCTTGATACCCAAGTCAAGATCATCATCTTAGTTAGGTTGGATTCATCACTTTAACTCTCCTTTGAACTGTTATCTTGTTTATATCGTGTTATTTATAATTTTTGGTATTTATTTCTTGTTACTTGTAAACTGGACCTAAATATCTATATTGTGATGTTATGCTATATACACTTTAACAATTCCTAGGTATACTCTAGCTTTATTTTGATTTCAATTACTACCTCGATTTTGAAAAGTGTTGAGTGTTACCACTTGTGCATGTTATATCAATATCATCTTGATATTAATACCATACTTTTAATAAAGTTTCATTAACATATCTTAGTGGTATTGTTGTGTCATTCACAATCGTAACTGCCACTTTTTGGGATATAGGTCTTGATTGGATTCAAGCTCGCTTTTAGTATACTTTGTTTGGGGATCGCATTAACTTCTTGTTATTACTTACACCTTGTTCATTTCTTTGAACTTGACATAAGTGGTGACATTTTGTTAATCATCTTGAAACACCAACTATCATTTGGAAATAGACTTAGGAAGTAATTCGATGATTGATTGGTTTAAAACAAACCTTGTGTGATTTTGTCTTGTGATTATTTGTCATTTTGACTTATCCATTTATGACAATCACTTTGATCCATTGATTCTTTATCATTCATTATTCTTTGGTCATTAATTTTTCTTTGTGTTTTGAACTTGCGTGATTGTTCCTTGTGTTTATCCGCCTTATAAACTCATTTCTAGGACAATCCTTTGGGTCTTTGATCCTCTTGATCTTTTTTCCTAAATTCATGATCAATTTTGAACATATCTTTCAAAATTTGGAAAAAAATTATTATCAAGCAAATTTTTCATCAATCGAACATTGGAAATCTTTCCTTTATATCCTTTATGTTGCTAAATTTTGATCAATCCTTTGAAATTTACGGCTCCAAACCTTGTTAGATTATCAATCTTGAGTCATCACGATGTATGTTTTCCTTAGCTTCCCTTTTGGAAAATCACACAAGCATCCCAATCTTTATGAAATGTCTAGTTGGTTGTCATTATGTTTCCCAAATCAACATGAAACCTTCTTCACTCTAAAGAAGTTCAATCACACAATATAGGTCTAGACCTTTGAACCAAACATGCCCAAAAATAACTAATTATCACAAGGTCCCTTATACATACAACAATAAGGAATTAAATTTTCAGCATTCACATCAAAATACGCCCATTATGACTAAACCAAATTTAGTTCTTTGCGCAAGAGGACCCATTCGGGTAACCGCTCCCCACCTTCATCTCATAGTCGGTGATATGGTTTGGATACTTCTGATCCAAATTATTATTTGAGTTCCCCCCACTCTTCTTTTGATTCTAATCCAAACATTTCCTTTTTTCTGAGGATTCCAATATAAATATTTCATCTGATTATTCTGATGATTCGGATCCAAACTACTATTCATATTCATCTAATTCGACTCCTAAGTTGTGGTCCTCCCCTTCTTTACAGGACCTCCTTCATCATACTTATACTGTGATTTTGAGTCCCCCTTTCTTCACGGGACCTCCTTTATCATTCATCAATTCGAATCCTAAGTAGCGGTCCTCCCCTCCTTCACAGGACCTTGTTTATCATTCATCCAATTTTAATCCTAAGTCTCGGTCCTCCCCTCCTTCGCAGGACCTTCTTTATCATTCATCTAATGTGATTCTTGAATTACGTTCCTCCCCTTCTTCGCAAGACCTTCTTTATAAAACATCTAATGTGATTCTTCAATTGCGGTTCTCCCCTTCTTCATAGGACCTCTTTTATCAGTCACCTAAATAATCCCTTCCTCCTTTGAAGATTCGTGTAAATCAAATTCCTTCTATTCAATCATCTAAATTGAATCCTACGTCATAATCTACAAAATTTTGGATACAAAATCATCCTATTATTCCTCCATGATGTTTTCTTATAGGGAAAGCTATACCAACCAATTCTAAATCCACATTTTCTTCTACTCATAAGACATCTAGCCCTAAGTCTACTTCATCTCTTAAGTCATCTTATTATATCAATCATCAATAAACATATTCTAATTCTTCCACACCAGTTGGACCTTTTTCTTCCAATCAAACCCATGTGGTCGATCAAAAATCCATACTAATTGATTTCTTCGAATGAAGGAGTGATCATAGCATTTATAGGGGAACACAAAGATATCCCTCTAACAAATTACGAGAAAGGATTCTCTTTAGACATTGATGCATTCACGTATTATGGGGAAAAGGTTAATTCCTTTTATCAAGAAACAGAGGAAGAGCCTAAGAGCATGCAACTTGATCCTCCTCTTATTCTTCCATCCTCACATTCTTCATTCTGTGATGAACTTCCTGGGTCTAGTATTGAGCCATGGCCCATCTTCTCATCACCTAATTCTTCTTTACATATCACAATTCCTCAATCACAATCGCACTTTGGGTCATCACCAAGTAGCCCATCACCTTCTTCTATATATGGGCCACCTCCAAGTATCCCTTCATCATCTACTTATGGGTCTCCTTTGGGTATCCCATTACCTTTTATTCTAGGGCCACGTCTAACTAGCCCCTTGTCTTCTATATATGGGACACCTCTGGGTAGCCCTCATCTTCTATTCTTGGGTCGCCTCCTAGTAGCCCTTCTTCCTCTATACTGGGGCCACATCCAAGTAGCCTTCCATCTTTTTTTTGTGGCTCACCTCCTGGTAGCCCATATTCTTCAATTCTTGGACCGTATCATTTTCATCTATCACATTATTCTTCTATCAATGATTGTGGCAAGCCCACCGTCATTCTTCTCTTAAATTCTAAACATCCATGTTCTTATCCCACTTCTCGGGATTAGACAAGTCAAACATTAGCTTATAATAAATCCAGAAAATTTATTTATCAAGTGAATATCAAAACTCTGAAGATCTCCAAATCTCCCAACAACTCAAATGATTATAAAATTCAAAATCAAACGTGATTCCAGAATGCACACCAACGTACCCATCAAGTATGACACAAAGTGCAAAAACATATGGATAGGGAAATCAAGCTCCCACATATGAAACCCATGTTTCAAAACAAATCATAGTCATTTGTTAAGTGTGAACTCACCATGATCATCGAGATGGGGATAATATCACTCTTGATAAACAAACGTGCTTAGTCTCCCTTATCAAGGAAATCGTGAACATCATTGTTGGATCCTATCACATAGAGTGACATGGTTGGTCCTAATCTCCCAAAACATGAAAAAATCTTTGAAAAAAATCAAAAATACAAAAAAATGAGAAAAACATTAAAAATCAATGGTACAAAGATCAAACATTGCAATTAGGTATTACATACACATGGATGTTATTTCTTCCCTTTCTTTCATATTCCTCTACAAGTCATCCACCATTTTCATCCCTTCGATGATATTTTGGTTAGCTTATTTCGTACACATTTTGCAACATTTATCTCTATGGTATCTGTTTGACCTTGGTCTTTCATAACCTTGGTAAATTAAAGAATGACTGACCTCTTAGATATCCTATCACTATCTACATATAATAAACTTGTTGGGAAGAATTTTTGGGCATATTTGTTGACACTATACAATGTCATCATCACAATCACTTCCAAATCCTTCCATCAAGCCATCAGTGGTTCTTAACCCCTTGTTAAACAAGAGATCTGAAATAAGTTTTTAGGAAGAAAAAGAATCAAAATCAATCAATCAAAAAGTAAAAGCTAAAAGCAAAAGCAAATTGATATATAACTCTCTCTTGGGGTATTTCCAATAATCTCTACCAGGGATATGGATGCCTGAATGATAGTAGAGAAATGTTGTGATTAGAATCAAATACATCTCCATCGGGGCTATGGATGCTTGGCTAGTAGCGGAGTAATGTATGAATCTCCTTCCACAATCCATTCACAAATCACCTTTCAAACTATATCATTTCTACACATTGACTAGTGTCTTCACTTGATGTATATCAACTCTTTTCTTCAAGAGGTAATTCATTTCCACATGCACATATTGGATCTTTATCGCATGTATTGTCTCATCATTTGTTCCTTAGAATAATCACTTTTTCATCGACCACCTTTTAAATATTTTCAGAGCATCCTTTGTTCTTCGGATTTTTTTAGAAAATCCATGTGTATAGGATGGCCTCTTTGCCATGTTTGCAGACACTTTTTCCCCTTTTAATAAGACAATTTTCTACTTCCTTTCTCTCATGTGTTTCTTGGCCATCTTACGCTAGGGGCATCCTTGCTCCCTCATGATTGAACCTATTTTATATTGGCCTTGATCCCCCTTCAGTGTGTGAAGAGTTTTCCTTTGAATACTCCCACCTAATCACTGGGGAATTTTCACATCTTCACTTTCTTATGCATATGCATGGCATTTTACCCTAGTACATCCCATCTATCAATGGGGAATCCACGCTTCTTTGTCTTCCTATACATAGTTTCATAAAACTTTCAAAATAAAAAAAATTCAAATATGTTTCTAAAAAATCAAAAACAATAAAAATCATCCTAGAAAACATCGCTCTTTGGTTCTCTCTGTTCTTGTGCGTGACTCACATATCATCTTGATCTACCTCTATCAACAAAGATGGTTTGCTTACTATGTATGTACTCTGGGGCACAATGAGTTGTTTGGTATTGTTTCATAGTGCACGATTGTTTTTCATATGACCAAGTGTCCTCTGTTGTTCCCCTTGCATGTATCCTTGCTTGGGGCACCATATTTTAACCCTTGTCATTAATTTTCACGTATTAGAATCAAATCTTGATAACAAAAAAATTGCATTATGTTTCTCTGTTAGGTTAGCTTGTTTATTTTCTCGTATTGCATTGCATTATGTATGTTGCAAGGAGTTAGGAATATTTTACTTTATCGTATTGCATTACATTTTGTATGTTGCATGGAGTTGGTATTTTCAGTAATGGAAAATTTTCGTATTATGGCTTTTCATGTCATTCTACTTTTTCGTATGCTTATATTTTTAATAAGGACCGATGACGTAGATCTTTGGCAATATGATGACACTAAAGTTGTTTCAATACACTGGATGAAAGCTTTCTCTTTTCTTTCCATATTCATTCCTCTTCTACATCATTCTCCTATCAACACTATTCTTCTGATTCACCTGGGGCATCCTGCCCCTACCCATTCTTCTATCCATTTCTCTCACCTTTTTCGATCATCAATCACCTTCTTTCATCACCCCATCGACACTTAAGGGGGAATCTCTCACTTCTACTAATTTTTCTTCTACCCCTTCAAAATTTTATTTGTCTACTATCTTTGAAGTGGCGTCACTTACGCCACCCCAAAGAGGGAAAATGTAGACACCTATAATTTAGCTGAGAAATTTAAATACTTAAATTGTGCTAACTAATTTTACCATTTTCCATAAATTGACGACATATATCGTCAATATCACACATTTTACATTACGTTAGTTAATTAACTCTTCTATCCAACAATGATGCCAATTAATGACCTTCCAGTTCATCGATTCCCTTTCTATCTAGATTAATTAATTAATTAATTAATTCTCTTCTATTTAATCAATAAATCGTCATTTATTTGATTAAAATCCTCTCATAACATAAATCATACTAACTATTCCTCTAAAAAGCTTCTATAAGCTTGCACACCTATTAATTAATCACTTTGGTTAATTAATAAACCCCCTCAATCCCCATGAGTCACTAGAGGACAAACTAAACTCTCCTAAAGTAAACTCAACCACTTCTAAACCATGCTTATCCATAACTAACCTAGCTTTGCTATTATCCCACATACAATAGGATGTAAAGCTTCTTCAAACCATTGGGTTATAAAAGGAACCCTCCTCTAACCTTTCTATTTACACCTTTACACCTTGCATGCTTATAGCTAATCTATAGGCATTTTATCTTAGAGCATCTTTCATTTGAGCTAATAGCCTCATTCTTGCATTTCATTCATCCAAGATTTTGGGTCATATGGAGAGAATCAAAATGGTCTTGTAGCCATACTTTGATGAGCCTCCATTCCCAAACCCTTGAAGATCAAACAATCAACTTTGATTGTCATGGATCTATCTAGGTTCATTTAGTGTTTTTGGTGATCTAAAGAGTAGAGATTCAAATGCTTAGCATATTAGTTTGATTTCTATTTCAATTTCTAATGCATAATGTTGGTATTTAGTCTTGTTTAGCTCTTAACATGATGATCTTTGTGTAGTTAGTTCATGTTTTGAAACTATTAAGGTGTTAGTTTCAATTCCTTTGCATAGCTAACTAATACATTGATACATATGGCATGCCCAATGGGACCGATCCTTAGTCCCTTAGCATTATAGTTAAAATTTTGTTGTTATTTCAACATTTGGCTAACCCTTAATATGCACATGTGTGAAATGATGTTAAAATTCTTATGATTTTGTTAACCTTACATGTGTGGAGTCTTATTTAGAGGTTTAATTTTGATGTTTTATTGTCAATTTTGGGCTAACATGTTAAAATTTGAGTCCTAGAATTTTCTTTGTGAGTGTGACGGCTCTATCATATGCTTCTTTAGTTTGTTTCTACTCCCCCTTTAGGCCTATCTTCAACCTTTCTACTTCGCGCTCTTTCTCCTTCTTATCTAAGACAAAATTCTAAACCGTAGCGCTAGAATCCATATGTCTCCTTGTCACCTCAGAGGCCATATTTTGCAAGACATTACATGCATGCACATCTGTCAAGTTATTTTGGTATATGGCCTTATATTTCTTTCTTCGATCCTTCTACAATATCATTATTTCAATCGCATTCTCACTCACTTTATATTCAAGCTCCTTTGAATGAGTATGTAAATTTCAACATAGTATTTTCTTTGTTCTAGATACTCCTCCATCTTGGTCAAGTAGCTCCCACACATGCAACTTTTATGTAGGCATTGTACTTTGGAAGCGCACACATAATACTTTTGTGGGGTCATCCACGAAGTCCATGTGCGGTGACCTTGGGGTCCACTATTTCCTTTGCGCCTTCCTTTTTTTTCCTTTGCTTCTTTGGGGTAGGATTGTTGGTACCTATCCCCGATCCCCTATCCTCCTTGATAACGAAAGTGTCACCTGTATCTTTCTATCATTTCTCCTCTAGGTGCACTGTGCAGTGTACTATCCTTTGTTGGGATTTTCTTTGTCTCTTCTTCTGTCATAGGCTCTTTCTTCTTTTCATCAGCCTACTATTTTGCCTTCTCTCATGCCTATTTCTCCTGTTCCTCCATTTCTTGTTCCAAATCATCCTTTAATGTGGCAAAATCCGTCTCCTTAAACCTCGTTTTGTCTTAGAGATGGATACCATATGTGCCTCAGCGCACTTATTATTTTCTTGCTCCGCGTTGTTCTTCCGAGAGGTCCACGTGCCCCCACTTTTTCTCTAGCAAGAATAATACTTTCTCTTATGAGAGGTATCAAGCTTCCCCTCTTCTTCATCACCTTCCTCTTCCTCATATGCCTCTTCTTCACACACCTTTTGAATAGGTGGCACCCCTATTCCCTAGGTTGTGGGAAGGTGGATTCTGTAACCTCCACCTCGACTCCTCCTTGAGTCTTAGGCCATAACTATACGAATAATTTGTTAATGTGTCCCTTGATTGTCACATTTACTGTGGATGTAATTCCAACAGGTTTGGATCCAAAACCTCCAAGTATGTGGGCAACATTCATATATGTAGGTGGTGCACAATGTATGTAGGTCTGAATCCACCTTTTTGCATCATAAGTCAACTTTTACACATCCTTCAATATATTGATGGATAACTTTAAGTATTTTTTGATGAGAATGAAAATGGAAATTTACACCACGGACCCATCTTACCTTAACCATGCAAAACCGAGCAATGTTGAAATGTTGCATTACTACAAACTTCACTTGATCTCTGACTACTATGGGCAGCTCATGTGGAATGCACCATTCATTCTCAAAGGCTTCACATAGTCTATCATACCACTTATTAATTCTAAATTTTTATGTGTTTGTAATGCTTCCATCACATGTAAACCCTAAAAACTTTATTGCATGGGATGGGTTCGTTGGTGGCTAAATCCACTTATTGTCTTGGGGCCCGTCTGGTACCCCAATTTCCCAAAACACGATCAAAATCAGAATATATCCCAATGTAATCTTCACTCCTTCATTTTTTTGCTTTACCTCCTCAATAATCCCATTTGTGATGAACTGGGACAAATTGTAATGTGCTCTCTTTGAAATTTTGTAGGCCACATACAAGAATTTCTTATTAATGTATGTCCAAGTGACTGATGCGTACCCAATTTGCATCTCACGAGTAAAGATGCAACCCTAAGTTCGGATCATCCAGATCCATGATGGTTTGTGCCCTACCTCCCTTCTCGTAGCTCAACTTCTTTGCAAGTTCTTCAATTTTTGTTGTAGCACATAAATCTAGGGCCATGTCTTCCCTTGTGCTCCTCAAACATGTGACTTACTCAATTAATTGAGCGGTGAGATGTATCCTTCTTCCCATGAATTAGAAGAAGTCTTCATGAACTCGCGACATCAACCACTAAAAGAGGTGTGTGGGTTTGGAAAAGAAAGGAAGCTCCCACAACTACATTACACTAGTTTTCTCCAACTCTTGCTTCACAAAGTCATCAACTAGAGGTTTCATCCTCATCTACTCCTGGGAGGACTTTCTCCAAATTTGACCTCATCTTTTTCTCATTCTCATTTGTATGGTGGTTAAACTCACTGATTTTTCATCAAGTGAGCTTTGATTTCCATATTTCCACCCTCAATACACCAGGAGGGTACTGCATTTCCAAGTATATCTCTTCCAAGGGTTCCTCTACCACAACCTCGGTCTCTTTGTTCTCAATTTCCTTGGCTTGGGTGTCATCTCATTGTAACTACATGCCCTAGGTGTTCTGTCTTCCAAATTCCTTCTACCCGAGCCCTGCAAACTTTTGACCATTTTATAATGCACGCAACCCTTCTCTGTGCTCCACTACTAGCTCCAACTCACTTCTCTACAAGGACTCATGCACAACTCTCAAGCACTTATGGTTCGCACAAACTTTGTCACTTTTAAGATCTTTGCACTTGAATCACAAGTTTATTTGAAGGAAAGGTAGCCAAATGACTACCCTAACCTCTTATTTATACTTTTCCATAGGCCCACAACGGTCCAATTTATACTTCCAACCAATGCTTTTTAAGTCACTTTTCAACAAAGTAACTTTTCATTTTGAACATCTTCCATGACATCACTTCGTGTGCATGCAATCTTAACATTCTAGCATTTTGTACTACAGCTTAACCACATACATCCTCAATGTGCATCCCTACGCCAAAGTACAAAACCTCTATGCCATATCCCAAGTAGTTTCACATGTCACTTTGCCTACCTCATGTTATACTACGTGATCACTTTCCTGTGTGGTCTTCAATTAGCTAAACTTTCTTCAGAACACCTTATACCTAACACTTATCATGTCTTATCTACTTTTGCATCAACATTCCAAAAGAAGCCTTCAACCAAGCCAACTGTATCAAGAGGACACTAGCAATTCTCATCTTTGTACTATGATCCACCCACACTAAAAGTATGCATGGTCCTCTGTGCATGAAATCACTTGGATAGTAATCAGCTCTATTCGGTGCACAAGTGTGCTTATTACAACAAAAGACTTAACTAAATTGACAAAGCATAGAAATAATGTAAGGAAACACATATAAATAAAATGCCTTAAAGGAAATATAATATAACTGGTAATGTTGCCTTATTACAAAAACACCAAGAAGAATTATTTATATTAGGGCTTCATCCTATTCCATTAAATTAAGCGGGAAACCAAGAGCCATCCAACACTATAATCGTAAGTTCTGAATCAAGTATATAAGTTACAACATATGGCCCCAACTAATGCACTTGGAACTTTCCAGGTGGCACAAAAACTTGGAATCATAAAGAAGAACCATCTATCCAACCTTAAACTATTTATTCTTAATGTGCCTATCATGTCATGCCTTCTACCTAGCCTTTTCTATCTTTTGACTCCAACATGATATAACACGCCTTTCATCCAAATGCATCATTTTATCAATGCACTCTTCAAGTGATTTATCATCATCCAATCCACTGTGCATGTAATATGTAAGGAAGGTAACATAAATTCCACTGGTAAAACAACCTCTGCACCAAACACCAACTAAAAGGGTGTGGCTTTATTTAATCTTTTGTAAGTTGTCTATATGCCCAAAGTACAACAAATACTTTATCATCCCAATCCTTCCTTCCAACATCACAAATATTTTTCAATGTATGTCCCAATATCTTGTTGAAATCCTCAGTAGTCCCATTAGCCTGTGGGTGATAGGGCATTGTCTTGTGATGCACCACCATAAACTTTGCCAATAATATCCTGATAGTCTCATTCAAAAAGTGTGTGCCCCTATCACTTGTCAAACTCAATGGACATCCATACATGTTGATTATGTTCTCCCATAATAACATTGTGGTAGTAGTTATGGTGCAATCCTTTGTAGGCACCGCTTCCGCCCACCTTGTCAGATAATATGTACATGTTATAATATAGTGTGATCCAGTCTTGTGCGCAGTGGGGAAATAGGACCCACAAAGTCAATTGCCCACTTCTCAAAAGGTTCCACACTAGAATAATAGGCCTCAAAGGCATTTCATCCCTATGCCTAGGATTTCCAAGGCATTGACAATGGTCACAAACCTTACAATATTCTATATAATCCTTATACATTGTTTCCCACCAAAGGCCAAGTAAAAAATTTGTGTGCGGTAGCATTACTGCATAATGTCCACCAAAAATTCCACCATAATCTTCCTCCATTATAGCAAGACTCATGCTCATGTCACACACATGTAAAACCTCATCACGGCCTAACTTTTATAAATCTCCACCGATTAACATGTAAGGTGTGGCACATATCGCAAGTTGTTTCTTATATAAGCTCTTCATTCCTTTAGGTGTCACACCTATACATGCAAAAAATACAACAATATCCTCTAAGTCGGAGGGCAAGTGGTTCAAATAAAAATTTGCATCGACATTGTGTCCTCGATGCTCTATGCATCCTCACCTAAATGAATCATTGATAGATGATCATGTCCTAAATTACTTTTCCCTAGCTTTATCACAACTTGTAAAGTCAAATTCCTGAAACAACAGAATCTAACAACATATGCACCCCTGCAAAATGAGCTTATTAACTAAGTACTTAAGTTCCATGTGATCTTTATAAAATATAAAGGGATTTATACAGTAAGTATTGTCTAAACTTATGCAATGCATAAATCATGGAAAATGCTTCGCACTATAGTTGTATAATTTTTTTCAGCTGGTGTTAATTTCATTTCACAAAAAGATGGGATGATCAATAATCCCATCCTCAAATTGTGTTAATAAATTTGCAATGGCCATGCCAGAGGCATCAACATGCACATGAAATGGCTTATCCCAAGAAGGAAAGCGTAAAATGGGCGCAGAAGTAAGTCTTTCCTTCAATGTCTCAAATGTTATTTGTTGTGCCTCATCCTAATGAAAATTTCCCTTACTTTTCAATATCTCCTCTAAGGGTGGAAATCTTAGCATAATCCTTGATGGACTTTCTGTAATAACATGTATGTCCTAATAATCCACACACCTCACTCTTATTGGTAGGCTCCTCCAAGCCTAAGATAACAACAACCTTAGCATGATCTACCAACAAGCCTTCTTTGCAAATAATGTGTCCCAGTAAAGTTCTAAAGGGTGTAACAAAGATAAACTTCTTAATATTCAAGGAGATGCTTAACTGCGTGCACCTCTCAAACATGAGTCTCAAGTTGTCATAGTGATCCTTTACCATCCCATATATAGTCCAATCATCAAAATAAACCTATAAAAATGTGTATAATGTCTTCAAAATCCTATACAATAATGTGTGAAAAGACTACAAGTGCATTCTTTAACCCAACAGGCATAGCTATGTATGCAAAAATTCCCCACTCAGTGTTGAATTTTTTTTTCTTGATCTTCCTTAGTAAAGTGCACCTAATGATAACCAGAGAACCCATCTGTAAAGGAGTAAATTTCATGCCCTACAATGCCTTCCAAGATCTCCTTTGTAAAAGTTGTGGGAAAAGGATATATGACACAAGAAACATTCAATTCTCTGTAGTCCACATATATCCTTATCCTACCATATTTCTTTATGCTAATCACCATGGGACTAACCCACTCTGATTCCTCAATGGGCTCAATGATTCTAGATTTCAACATCTTATCAATATCTTCCTTAACTTTGACGCGCAGATTAGGATTCATTCTATAAGGCCTCTTCCTAACCGGGCGCACACCTTCCTTTAACTTGATCCTCATCTCACCAAAGAGGGATGCACCCCTTCACCTCATGATAATCTCTAGGAAATAATTCCTAGAATTCATACACCATCTCAATTATCTTTGACACCTCTTGTTCAAACCAATAGTCATTAATAATGGCCTCTTTAGGTTCTGCATCTGTCCCAATGTTGAAATTATTTGTTTCATAGGCTCATGATAAGAGTGCACCTTCTCATCTAGAATTATCCAAGACCTCACACGTACCTACAGTGTGGTCAACATCCAAATTCTCCACCTCTTCATCATCAATCATCTATACCAATTTACCATTCTCTTTAACCATCTAGATGTGCCCAAAATGCACTTCATTTGTCTCATCTTAATCAAAGTACGCCTCCAATTCTAACTCTCCAAACATATCTAATAGGATTTCTTCAGCCTTTTCACTATCCCCCATTGTAAGGAACTTTATAATCTATAATGCTTCATGCACCGGAGGTTTAGTAGAAAAATAGTCAAAGGTATGAATCATACCTGAAGTCATCTCTTGCCAATTAAATGTTTCCCTTGTTAATTCTTGCATGAACATACCATGTGCGTGTGTAACCGCTTAGAGTGACATAGAACTTATGTAGCCAGAGTGATGGTAGCAAGGCCTTGTGCCCTCTATCCAGAGTCTCTCACACTTCTGAATGTGATGCGAAGCAAAATCCTTCCCATGGTATTTACATATCTATGAAGGTACATTATTCCTAAGAAACCTAGTAGAGAAGGCGATTCTCACTTCTCGCCACTCCAAAAGGTTATCTTTGTGTGTAGTCCACTAGACGTGCAACTATTCCACGTAGGTTATAAACCAACATATTTATTCTTTCTACTTGATCCTCCCATTGAGCTTCCATGGTACGTAGAAATACATCAGGGATTTCCTTCACCAGTGTATCGAGGTACCTGGTTATGACCCAAGCACCTAACCATGTGCGACCTAATTACATGAGTAACTATGTTCTTGATCTCCCTCAACCATTTCATACGTTCCATGTGCCCAGTTATCACAAGAAACATTGGTTGTATCACTCATGGATTGAGCATCATCCCATTGAATAACACCTTCCTTGGATGGCTCAAGCACTTTAGGATCTCTAACTATACGTGTGTATATCATGTTCAAATATTCTTCACTCAAGGGTTCTACATACGGTGTAGCCTTCCCATCTATCAAAGGAATAATCATGCACTCTTCTTTGTTCTCAAAACTTATATAACCTTTATTAAAACACAAATCAAAATTATTTGCGTAACACCAAGGGCACCTAAGTAATGTGGGAAAGCTATCTTCTCGGCAAGCACCAAGACCTCAAAGTCTCCAGTAAACTTGGCCCCTTATATAGTAATAGTGGCATCCTTCAATACTCAATGGGCATGGCTTTAGTCCTATTTCTCCATATACAACACGTTTGAAGATGGTTGTAATGGTGCCCTCCTCATCTGATTCCACTTGTCCAAAGTGAGTACATTTACTTCTTCACCTGTATCAATCAATATATTACTCAACATTCATCCATCAACAACTACATTCAAAGTGGTCTCTTTATCAAATTCAAGATTGTGAGGATGTAAGTTCGCATGCAATATCTGTCTCTCACACTCAACTCCAACATGTGGTACTTTCTCACTTAACCATTATCCTAACAAAGGAATGATGTTTTCTTAGCACATCATATTACAAACCGCCTTTAACTCATCAACATATTTCTAAGGTAGCTCAACTGCCTTTTCTTGCTCCAACTTCCATGATTTCTCCTTCAAGCATTGTATCTCACCCTGTAAGTTTCTAATAACCTCCATAGTTTCTGATAAACTTCCTTCTGATGAGAAGGATATGGGTATTTCACATTTATCACCTCTTGCTTCATAATAATAGGCTTCTGCTTCATAATCTCATAAGCATGTGCAGCCTCAGCATGTGTTGTGACTAACACAGGAAACATCTTAGGATTAGGTGCAAACTTTGGCATCCACTGATCTTCCAAAATGCGATGTAATCTAACCATTCCCGCACCCTTATTCTACTTGTGTTGCTTGCTCATAAAAATTTGAGAGTTCCTCAAACTTGTGATTCTTTCCATACCATGAGAAAATAATGTTTTGAGGACACTCATGCCTATAATGATCAAGGGATTTGCATGTGAAACAAGTTCCTCATGGGAATTCACCTCTTCCACCTCCACAACCTCAACCTCTGAATCCTCCACAGTAACCTCTACCTCTACCACCTCCATCATATCTCCCTTTATTGTGGTTATGATTATGATGTTCACCTTGTTCCTTAGAATTGTTTGCAACATTGGTCTAACATACACCAAGTCTCAATAGCATCATGAATCTAATCAATCAACCTACAATTCTCATATCATGAGTGGTAGACTTAAAAATATTACAATAACAAGACACATTCTTCTTGGATCACGTTGTAGCAAGGGACACCTAATTGAATCATGATCCAAGTGACAGATCTCACAATCCAACAACATGGTGCACTAATTTATGAGGGAAGTTATCCTTAGTATGTCCTTCTACCTCACAATCCATACACCAAATACCACTATATGTTTCATGAGCTGAATTAGCTGATATTTTCTCCAACTGTTTTTCCATAGATGCAATATGTACCTCCAAGAATGGGCTAACTCCAATGTCTACACTTCCAACTACCTCAATGTGTAGAGATGCCTCCAATGCCTTGTGCGGATCATTAAATTTCTTACGCGAGAGCACCCTTTTGAAAGGTGTGATCAAACCACCAACAAACCATTTTGTATATTTTGGCCAAGGTGAATATCATAAGACATATTTGATAACAAGGTTTTGAAATGGGCATAATACTTCATGACACTCTCATATGTGCCCTACTTAATGTCCTTTAGTATGTTGATTCTCTTCTATTTAAACTTGGGTATAAGGAACTTAGCTAATAAATCATCTCACAACGTGTTGTAGTCTACACAATTCTAGTTCGGATCATACTTCTTATACCAAATATACACGTGCCCTTGCAAAGTAGTAGAAAACTAACTTTCCTTATGCTCAGGAATTGTAATCCCTTAGTGTGCCATAGTATTTCACACATGTATACATGCTCAATGAATATTCAATACCTCTATATTCTAGTAGGTGAAGAGACATCTCGTAATAGACTTTTTGGGGTTGGTGTGGACCATACCCACCTGATCCAGAACCTGTATTACCTCTAGTATTCCCTCCACCTCTAGAACCACCAAATCCACTAGATCTTGAACCACCTGATCCTCTTGATCCTCCCCCTATAGCGGGCACTAGGACTAGAGGATATGCTTCATTGTGTTCCAACAGTTGTACTAAATTGAACTCCCATAGTGTGTGAATTTTTGGTACTTCTAAATGTATTACCAATGTTTTGCACACTCACATTTTAACCTGAGGAGGCACCATAAAATATACCGTCAATAGGGCCACCAAACAAAGAAGATTGTGTGGCCATCTGAAAAAAACTTATATTTAAAGGAAAATGAAAGCTACTGTCACTTCTAAAACACCTACACTAGCTTGATTCTCAATAATTGTCTCATGAACTGAAACATCAAGCGTAAGGGCTAGGTCTCCAGGTTGGATCAGATACACACATGCTTCTCTTAATTGTTATTCCTTAGACGTGCTCTCATCAGAAGCTGAAGGGTACATTCTACCACACTTGCCTAAGGATGGAGAACCAAATGCTCTGGCTCCACATCTTCCACGTGAGCTCCAAATCCTTCCCGAGCCATCTCTCTCCTCAACTCCAAAGACTCCTCAATGTCACGTCTCTTCATCAATTCCCTCTCTCACGCGCTTCATTATACTTAATTTTCCTTTCTTATCTCTTCCTTTCTACCATCATGTTTTCCATCCTTCACCACACTTGCTCTTTCCCATGTGTGCGGTGGATTTTAGCTATCCATAGGGTGTTCTTCCAAATCCAGAGTTACAATCAAGATCTTAATCACTAAAGGGATAGCACGCAAATAAGATCCTTTGGGTTCATGCAAGAACTGAAACTCAACAACCCCTGAACATGAATAAGTTGAAACAATGTACTCCAACATGTAACTATTCAAAACATCACTCCACTAATGATCTACATGTTATCCAAAATTCACCCTCAAGGTAATTTTGATAACATGCATCAAATTATTCAGTCCTGAGCAAGTAGATTGATTCAAGGCCCGAAATCGTGTTTTTGGGCCCCTCGGCTTCTCTCTAACTCTCCCATCCAAGAAGAAATCCCAACAGGTTGAGAAAATGGAAAAAATGCAAAAAATAAGGTTTCAGGACTGTTTTGAGGCATTTCGGGTCTGAAGGGCTCGGGTCGTACCAGTTCGGGTTGAACTGAGGTTCATCGTACCAAGCTTGGGGCCAAAAAGGCATGAAAATCGGCTAAGTCCTAGTCAGCGGTGCAGGGGACAGTTGGGACGGCGGGATGCGTGGGACGCGAAAAGCCGAATCGGCCGAAAGATGGAAAAAATTGCCTAAGTCTTTTGTTTCGCGTGGTCCGCGGGACAGTTGGGACAAAAGTACGCGGATGACGCGAACCGGCCGATTTGCCGACAGACAGTCCATTTCGGGCGGTTCGGAGATATTTGTCCCAGGCATCCCGCGGGACAGTTGGGACAAAAGTACGCGGAGGACGTGAACCGGCCAATTCAGCCAAGCGGGAGAATTTTGTTTGGGACATCCGGGCCAAAAGTACGAGAGGGATGCGAAAATCCGAATCGGCCGAAGGCAAAAAGAAAAGTCAACGTTTGACCCGTGAAACTTCAAACGGCCATAACTTTTGACTCCGAGCTCCGATTTTCACAAAATTAGACTTTCTGGAACGAGCACGACGTCCTCTACGCCACAAAAATGGATTTATTATTTTTAATGAGGGTAGATATATTTAATTAAAAGAAACATATTCGGCTCCAATCAGTTAATGCTCATTCCCGTCAAATGACAGAAAATGCCTGCTAGACCCAAAATAGCTGCCCGCACTCAGAAGGCCATAACTTTTGCATTTCTCAACAAAATCACACAAAATTGGTACCATTGGAATCATGGCTCCGAGCCCGATGCATAGAAATCAAGAAATTCTAGATTTGATGAGAGATCGATGGAGATTTTTAGAAAATGTGGCTGGGTTCATAACAGTGTTTCATTTGGTGGTTGGGAGTGCAATTAAGAGGCATGGTCATCATTCTTTCTCTGTTGCAGCACATGGGACAAGTATGGGGAGCCTTTTACAAGTAATATATAATCATTTTACTCCATTTAATTCCTCTTACAAGTGGTTGAAGGACAAATTTCGGGATTTTCATTTTTTCCCTCTCTCTCTTCTCATCTTTTCTATAAATTGGAGTGTTGGGCTCATTGTAAAGGAGGTAGTTTTTGTAGCAAAGCTCTGCCAAAATCACTTTGTGAAGCTAATGTGTTGTAGGCCCTTGTAGTGGACTCCTTGCATGGTGATCAGGCCCTTTTCTTGTAATAGATTGAACTACGCATATCATGAAGCAATAAAATTACAAGTTTGTGGATGTATCTTCCCACTTTGTGTTTTATTGCATTCTTCTTACCCTCCAATCTTAGTTACAAGAACATTTTGTCTATTATTATGTTCTTGCAGGGATCCATTATCATTGTGTATGATTGAAGTATTGTTGTGAATGCATTTTGTTAGATTGTGGAGAACTGTCATCACCCTTTCTAGTGTGCATTTCGCTTCTTTATCTCACGCATTGGGAGACTACTCTCACACCCTCCTTTTCTGGTGTATCACCGCTTTAGTGTAGGATTTCATTTTATGCATTCTCTCTCCCTGGTCCCTTGGAAATTTAGATTAGAATAGTTAGTTTCCCCTGCATTAGAGTAGATTGTGGTAGGTAGTTTAGGAGCAAGAACCAGCTTTCTCTGGAGGTCTATCTCAAGTAGCAAGTCCCACAACTTGGAGATAGTACCCATGCTATCCAATCACACCATGAGTTCAAGTATCTGCACTTGTATAAACCATAGAAGGGTGCTGTGATTTGGTGATAACGTGCTACACATAATGTGTCCAAGTCAAATCAACATCATGTAAATTTTGGTAGTCTTCCATGTCCAAACAATTTTTCTATACCTACAATTTCTCTTTGATGCTTATGCTACCAGCCACTCATACAACTCTATAGGAAAATAGCATTAAAACATCTCATAGAGTTCATGATATGGATGTTCTTCAACCCACGTGTGAGCATCAAAATCAAGTACAATATTATATATGTGAGCAAACTTGTCCTCTAAATTTCTACCCAACTCTCAATACTGGGAAAAGTCAACTGATACATCTTCAACATGCAACATCCTTGCAACAACTTGAAAAGAGGTCTTGGCAATGGAACCAAAATGTAGTCTTTTATTTTACCAATAACATCCCAGTGGTACGCCATTGGCACATCACTTAGACATATCTGAGTGCTCACCTAAAGCACGCAAGGGTACCAGGTCCCTCTTTTATGGAAGCTTTATCAAGGAGTTAGCATGAAAGAACATACATTCCAAATCCATAATAACCATTCAAGGATAAAACATAAAATATTTAGATCACAACCATATGCAAGAATGAACTAAACAAGAATCAAGATTAGATTTACCATGCAAGATCTAGTCATAGAGATGTCAACAACCAATATCCAACCACAAAGATCCATTGTATTAATCACCATAAAACACAGAAGCTGAATACATCAATAGTAACTCCATAAGATCATGCGCATAAGTAAATCAATAGCATAACCTTACAAAATAGACTCTCTCTCTAACCGTGCAAATTAATACATATATATAGGGGTGGGAACTTTCCCTTCACCACATATGCATCCTCAAAATAGCCCGCATGCCACAAATAGTTATGTGTGCATTACAAGTCAATTACAAAAGCATGCAAGCTTCGCTAATAATAGATTATCTATTAACAACTCCAATTCTAATCCTATTATTACCCCAAAAATGTGCATGTTGATATCTTCCTTCACATGAGATTTTTCCCAAAAAAGACTTGGTTTGTAACTCCAACTCTTCATTCTAATCTTATCTTCAAAACATTTCTTGGTCATTACTCCATCTGTTCACCTTCCAATTTTATCAAAATGTGGCTAATTCTCGAACGTGTTTAGCTTGGGCGTGAGCCTTTGCACGCGTTAATCATGCTGTCTTGCTCTCGCTCATGCCCTCGCACCTAACTTCTACGCATCAAAACCCTCGTGCCGCTATACTTAGCATCTTTCGGGGTCCAACAATTATTTAAATAAACATCCATGAAATGTTAATGAACTTCATTTCCATCTTAAACTCAAAATATCAACTAAATAAGATATTTCGTACTTATCTACTCTTAGTGCTCCCTTACTCATGAAGAGAAAGTAATAATGAACTTTGATTCGAAGAAGAATAAATTTTCTATGTCTAACAAGAATCGGAAGTTCAAATCATACTTCAAAACCCGTAGTAAAGATAAGAAAGCTATGAATAATCACCTAAAAGTCAGTTTTGATGGAAAATGTCATAATTGTGGGAAATTTGGTCACAAAAAGGAAGATTGTAGGGTAAAAAAACAAACCAAATTTCAAAAATCAGAAAGGAAACAAACCAAATCAAAATCAAAAGAATAATAAAAAACCTAATGTATTTAGCTTATATGATGCAATAATTACTACTAAAGAAAACAAATGGCTTTCAAACAATGGTACATTTAGGCACATGACTTATATATATGATAATCTTTTAATATTAAAGAATGTAATGATCAAATCTATCTTGGTGATCATTCCATTCTTGATGTTCAAATTCAAGGAAGAGATAAAGTTTTTAATGGTTTTATAAATGATGTTTTATGTGTTCCTAAACTGAAAATGAATCTGTTATCATGTTCACAACTAACTCAAAAAACTATAGTGTAATTTTACTAAAAGATAAATGGTTTATTAAAAATGAGTTAGATGTTACTATTGCAAAAGGCATACAAAATAATGGTTTATATGTATTTAAAGGTTTTACAATTGCTTCATGTATTTGTAATAAAAATAGGTGTAGACATGTAAAATTTCGACATGGTCATCTAGCAAATAAATTCACCATTCCTCCCCACCACTGACCTTATAATAATTAATTATTATATTATATACAACCATACTCCAATTATTTCATATTCCATAAACCCCATTTACACCCTTAGAAATATTAATACATTATTAATATTTCACTTATTACACTAACTAATCCTCATTAACTATTTTCCACTAATTTAAAAATACTCACCCACCTACCACCTACCCTATACCTATTCTATGCCTAGCTTTTCCATCTAATCACCTCATTAAACATACTTAATCTCACCTAACTACATGTTAAATGACCCTCCAAATCTAGAGGCTTCTATTTCTAGAAGCCTCTCCATTCTTCCCTCCCATTTTCAAATATTCAAATAAAAAATACACTATTCCATTGAATTTTTAATTCAATGGAGAGTTCTTAAGAAATCTAGAATTTTCTACATCTAGAAAATTCTCTCCTCTCATCCAATTTCAACCATTGATTTAATCCACCATGGCAAGATCTTAGCCATTGATTTCTACCTCCTCCAACTATAAATAGAGGTGCCACCCTCCATGGCAAGCACCTTAGAAATTTGCAAGTAAATGTTGCCCAATTTTCAAGCCATCTAAGAAATCTTCATAGCATTCCATCAAGCTCATTTTATCATTTGATCAAGGGGAGGTGCTGCTGAAATTTTTCCAAGATCTGAAGCATCCTTACAATCATTCAATAAGAAAATCAAAGGAGAAAATCAAAATCATCAAAGGAGGAGGATTCCACTTGTAGGTAAGTATAGGTAAATCACTTTCTCCCCCTTTTAATCTCTGCTCCATTTAAGGTAGATGAACCATTGTGCTAGATATTATTTTGAATTGGTTTCATAAGTCATTTCATGTTTGCACACTAACACAATTTTTCATCTACAGTAGGAATGATGCACAATTATGGAATGAAAGATTAGGTAATGTTAACTTTAGCATCATGCATGAAATTTCTCATCTTAACCTTGTTGTTGGTCTACCTCCTATCTCTCATGCCCGAGAAACTTGTGAAGGGTTTTTACGTGGTAAGCAATCTACAAACCTCTTTCATACCCATCATAAAGCTAACTCCTTAGAACCTCTTGAACTTGTCCCAAGTGATTTCAAAGAACCTTTATAAGTTCCTTCCCTAAATTTTTATTTGTATGCAATTACTTTCATTGATGCTTATTCTCGCATACGATATAATCATTCTAGTTTAAAAATAAATAAATAAATTTATCTAAATTTAAAGTTGTAGTTGAAAATATTTCTAGTCATAAAATCAAAATACTTAGAACATATAATGGAGGAGAATACATTAGCAAAAAATTTGATTCATTTTTTATCAAATATTGAATGCAAAGGGAACTCACTACTCCCTACTCTCCTCAATAGAATGGTATAGTAGAAAGGAAAAACTACACCATTCTTGAAATGGCCAAAACCATGTTGCACTCAGCTCAATTCCCTAAATTTATATGGGTTGAAGATATTAATAACAATGTTCACATTATGAACAGATTCCCTACTAAAGTCCTACTTCAATCTACTCCTATAGAAAAGTGGACAAATAAGAAACCCATTGTATCCCATATGAGAATATTTGGAAGCCTAATCTCCATCTTCATTCCTAAGGCAAAAAATAAGAATTTAAATCAAACCTCTTATCCTTACATCTTTGCAGGCTATGGAGGTAAAAAAGGTCCAAGGATTTATGATCCTACAAAACATGAAGTTATTGAGAACATGAATGTTAAAATCTTTGAAAAACCTTTTTGTATTTTTTCCTCTGTTTCTTATGTTTATGATGAATCTAATGAGTTAGAAAACAATGATCTTGATGAATGTAATGAAGAAAAAATAGATTGTAATAATGATGTTATAATTGAACAAGAGTCTCTTCATGTATCCTCTATAAAAAAATCTAAATGGGCTCAATCTCTTCTTCAAAACTCTAATCTTAATTATCAAGGGTAAAATGACTAGAAGCCACCATACCTATCATGCCTTAATGACTATGTATGATCTGGAACCCAAATCTTTGAAGAGGCATCTCACGAAGAAAGATGGGTAGAAGCCATAAAAGCATAATATTTTACCTTAATTAAAAATCAGACTTGGGAACTTATCCCTCCAATAAAATGTAGTATTGGTGTCTTTACAAAATCAAGTATAAGGCTGATGGAAATATTGATAAGTTCAAATACAAGTTAGTAGCTCACGAGTTTACTCAAAAACTCAAAGTATTAACTATGCAGAAACATTTACATCTATTACAAAAATGAGCACCGTTAGGATTCTCATTGCCTTAGTTATTCAATATGGCTAGGGAATTCACCAAATGAATGTTAAGAATGCCTTCTTGAATGGTGATTTAAAATAATAATTTCACATGACCCAATATAAAGGTTTTGAAGAACCTAGAAAATAAATGTTTACATGTAAATTGAAAAATCTCTATATGGCTTAAAACGAGCTCCTAGAATAAATAGTTTTTCCAAATATATTGGTTTTAGGAACTAATCATCTGATAATGATCTCTTGTTAAATTTTAAAATAATCAAATTATTCTTATTTTTATATGTTGATGATTTTCTTATTAGTAGCAATTCAAATAGTTTAATTTTTAAAATTAAAAATTTCTTTTAAATGACTTATTTAGGATTATTACATCATTTTTAGGCATGGAAAATTTTCAAGATAAACATTGTATTATTGTATCACAAACACAATGTGCTATTAATTTTATTAAAAGGTTTAATATGGTAGATTGTAAACTAGTTTTTATTCCTATTGAAGTTGGTTGTAAGCTTGATCATAAATTTGCATGTGAAAAAGTTAATCCTACTATTTATAAGAAGCTTGTAGGTAGTTTAATTTATCTTACAATCACTAGACCTGACATTGCATATGCAATAAGTATTGCATCCAGATTCATGCAAGAACCATGTATCAAGATAATTGGAAGTTAGAAAAAAGTATATTAAGATATATTAAAGGAAAAATTAATTTTTTACATTATAATTCTTCTGATAATGTATGTTTATATGGATATTTTTATTTTGACCATGGTGGTGATGTGATAGATAGAAATTCTACATGTAGATATGTGTTCAATTTTTGTACAAGTTTCATTACTTGGAGCAGCAAGAAGCAAACTATAGTCTCCATTTCTTCTACTGAGGTAGAATATACAAGTGCAATGGAAGCAGTGAAAGAAGCCATGTGGATAAAGTGGTTGTTGGAATAAATTCACATGGAATTTAAATGAAGTAATCCCCTTTGTATGATAGTCATATTTATATTTCTCTAGATAATCATTTAGTTCAACACCAGAGAACAAATCATATAGAGATTCATATGTATTTATTTTGAGAGAAGTTACTATGTGGTGATATAGATCTCCAGTTCTGTCATTCTAAAGTTCAAGTTGTATATATATTTACAAATCCATTGTGTTCTTTAAAGTTTAACAAGTTTTGTGCAATGTCTAGCCTTTCAAATTTTCTATTTAAGGGGAGTGTGCATGACAATACCATCTCCTAACTATCGACGATGTGTTTTCTTCTTTACCTCTACACTTCTTCTCCAATTAAAACATTGTAAAATATCTTTTTATGATATTAGTAAACTTATCACTCTAAGTTTATTGTGTATTCTACTAATAAAGCATCATGTTGTAAAGGAGGTACTTACTTTATAAAAGGCTCTTGAAGTTGTATTATATATTTTCCATGAGAAACGGTGAGATGTAGTCTCACAAATCATATTTAACCTAAATCATCACTTCTGATTTATGGATTCCAAATCATTTTGTACCAAAAGGTAAGTTTAGCATGATGAAGGTGTATAAATCCTTCAAATGTGATATGTTATCCTAAACCCTCATTGTGGTTTAAGGATTGTAAATATTGTTGTATAAATAGGTAATGTTGGCATATAAACCCCACTTAATATTAAAGGGGGTGTTAGAAAAATAATATTAAGTAGGGTTTAATCCCCTCTTAAGTGTTCTTATAAATGTTATAAACTTTAGTTTATAATTAAATAAATAAAAATATGTAATATTTTTATTTATTTAATATAAACTTTAGGTTATGTTTTAATTGATTATTAAAATCAATTTATTAAGTGGAGGGGTGCTTCACGGAAGACACACTCGTAAACCCACTTAAATAGAGATATCAAGGCCCGGTAAAAAAATCAAATTGAAATATTGGAATGTGGAAAGAAGTGGGTGAAGGAGTTTACTGGATTGTAAAAGTTATGTGTCTTGATTAATGTAAATCTATCTCTTACTGTGGTAGTTTACCTCTTACGAGGTTTTCTACATAAATATGTGTTAATCTTATTATGTGTGATTTGTGTTGTATTTTAATATGTTATTTATTATATAATGTTTAAATAACTATGTAATATTAATTTAATTGCTCGAGACCTCAACAAAGTATGTCATGAAATGGGTGGATGCAAGGCTTTTATCACTCCAAAAAGATGTGTCTTTCGATATATCATAGTCTTGATATACCAAATCTATATAGGGACAGAAGTGGTACAAGGAACCCTTAGAATACTGAAAGAGACTCACCTAATCACTAGCCCTCTTAGAGGAGTGAATCACCACTCCAATGATGGGTTTCGTGACTAGGTGGTAGGGTAATGAGGGAATGAAATGTGAATGGTGTCCTTATTTCTCCCCGAATATTTATGGGTATGATGCCAAAAAAAAATTTGTTACAACTATATTAGGCATATACTCGTAGTAACCCCAATCATGAAAACTTCACCTGTAAAGCGCGAACATAGGCGACAAAATTGTTGAATGTTGTTTTGAGACTAGGTCTCAAGTGTAATGTAATGCATATGAGTTGGTGTGTAGTGGTGAAATCCACGTCACGATTGTAGCTAAGTGGTGATGAAATCCATGTCACTACGTGTAAGTATAATGTATGAAGTGATTAAAAGTAAGTTCTTTCCAACTTTGAAATGCGTAAAAGAATTACATAATTGACAAGGATAAGTGCACTTACACGATATTTTTAGTAAGTTTTAGTTTTCTTTGACCAAGGAAACCTATATGAAAATGTGTTAGTAGTTTTTGCTTGATTTTTGATAAGTTTTTCCGATTTTAAGCGGTCTTACACACAAACAATTAGAAATTTGTCTGCAAATCCAAGTGATTAAAATACACAAAAGTAACTTCTATCATTTCTAATTCTAAAGATCACCCAAAGGGAACAAGAGAATGACATACATGGTTTGGTTTGAATGAATATATTATAAAGTGATCTCAATCATTTTTTATTCTCAAGATTTTCCTAAGGACACGAGATAAGAGCATACACAATTGGAGCAAAAACTAGAGTGAAAGAAAAGGAAATAACGATGAATTAAAACTCTAAATATTTTTATTTTATAAATAAACCTATAGAACAAAGTTAAAATTACACAGAAACAAAAGATGGAATTCTAGAATTTAGGAAAAAGAAGTAAAATTTACACAGAATGAAAACGCATACATATACTATGGAAACACACCTAATGAACATAGTAACATACCTAGTTGTAACATAGACGTACTTAGAATGAACATTAGTGCACTCGGTTGCAATGGAAACACACCTCTTGACAATAGTAGTGCACCCAATTTTATGGAAACACAAGTGTTGTGACACAAATATAGATCTGCACAAAATTGAAAAAATAGAGTTAAAAATATGCTAGTGCAAAGTGTAATACAGACACACCCAGTTAGACATAAACATAAGCATTATGATGCAAATGCGGGAAGTTTGAATGCTAGCACACTTGAATGTAACTATAGCATAGGGAACTTCACATATACGCATATCTAGTGATGAAAATGCACATATTCAAATGTTAGCGCAGATAACGAGTTATGCTTAGGCAGAGAAGACAACGGAGATGAAATTTACATGTACCTACACAAAACATGAAAATACGGCCAAAAACTTCTAATTTTTGCGACCTACTCTCAAATTTGAGTATAAGAACACATAAAAATTGGTTAACACTTGACTTGAAAATACTAAAAATAACGCGAAAATGATGTTAATATTAATAAAAGATGATTAAAAATAGGAAAAATTGTGGGATTCCCCCTTTGAACGTGCTAGAAATGTATACAAAGAAATACTACACAATAGAAAGAAACTAACACAAAAGTGCAAACCTGATCCTTCTTTCGTATCTCCTTGCAACCTTGGATGAGACTGTTGAAGCTTGGAATGAAGCACCGAGCTTGTTGAATCTCAATGATCAAATGTTTTTGGATGTTCTAAATGGAAGTAGATTTCATCTACGAGAAAAGTGATTGAATGACTTATTTTGATTGATAGATTCATGATCATGTGGGCAATGTAACAACGTGTAAAATTGAATGGCAATTTGACACAATAATAATGAAAATTTAAAATCTTCCAAAGATGAAAAATAGAAAGGAATGAATTCTAATTTATATATGAGGGAAGAGAATCCTAAATCCTAAATTTGTGTGATTTATTTTTCTAATTTGAAGCTAACTAAAACGTGATTTGAGATATTTTTTTGAGTTTCCAACTTGATTGGCAAGATAAACTGTTGTTTTGAGCTTGATTGAGTGAATTTTCATTGAGTTGACAAAGGTTGCATGTATTTTGAATATTTTTATATTTTTTTTCGTGAGTTTTTGCAAGAGAAAAATTCAAACTTTAAAGCATGACAACCATACCCTACTATGAAATTTTTGCTTGAAAGTCATCCTGAGCCCTCCTACAGATCATCCTAACCCCGTATCAGTCCTATCCTACCATTATAAGTGTTAATTTATGTTTTTCAACATATTCATTAGGTGATTTATAAATATCAAGTCCATTCAAGCACTTCAAGTCAAGATCCTTGAAGACAAGATTTCCAACAAGCATAGGAATGGTTATTTCGGTATTCCTAAGGTCATTGTGCACCCCAAAGCGGAATGAAAGTCTTAAACTCATCAATGATGTGTATTAGACAAATAAGAACATTGTGCGACTATTTTTTTAATATTCTAGGAAGTTTTGGATGTTTTGGGACAGTTTCAATAAAAGAGGGTCATAGAGGGTGAAGCAACTTACGGTGTACAAATATCCCTTGAGATTCAAGAAGTGATTTGAAAGCTCCATGAAGAGTTGGAGGTTAAAAAAACATTTTGGAAAGGTATTTTATAGATCTATAGAATGGTGGTTTCATATCTTTCACAAGACGCAAGTATTTCTGCCTAGAGTCTAATTTCAGCATGCTCAACCTATGAGCCCAAAATAAAATCCTATTTTTAGGATGTTTCAAGAAAAATAAAGGCATTATACCCCTCCGATTTTTTTTCAAAAGGCCATTTCCAGTCAGTTTCATATAAAAAGTGTAATAAAATACCTCTGTACGCCCAAGTTACGCCTCCACCAAGTTGTTCCCAAGGTAAGATCAAGGAGTTAGTCAATTTTTTGGGTGGACACATGTCAAGCCCAGATGGTGGCGTACTTTCTTGCACCAAGTGTCCCAAAAATTGGAATTTTGGGACATTAAATTGTGCCCAAACCCCATGTAGCCCCCTAGACCATGATGTGACCTCCTTTGAGCCCAAATAGCCCAGTTAAGCCCCCCATGCACCGTTTTTCCAGACCCCTCACCTCTCCACCTAAAAAAACATGCTCCGCCACTTGGAGAAATGAGAGAGGGGAAAACATTTACACCAACCATCCCAAAAATTTTAGACGGTTGGGACACTTTTCTCCACCCATGCTTAGCCCCTTCCTAGCTCACCCATATGACCCAGTTTTTGTAACTACGTGCTTTAAATGTTTTTCTCACACTTTCCCAACAATAAATCACCGAATGCCACTTGGACCAATGAGGGAGAGGTGCACATTTTTTCACCAACCATCTCAAACATTTCGGACACATGGGAAAAAATGTTCCCATTCCAAGGTTGTGAAAAAACTAAGTTTTTTTACTTTCCTTGCTACTTCTACTTATTCCTGTGTGTGCGTGCTCAAACCCTCAATTGTCGAATATATTTTTCTCCTCCATTTTGTTGCTTCAATCACCTCCATTTCTCCTTGAACGCTCATTCCTCATCATCCATTTCTTATATCACATCAAAACCTTTCTTTTCAGCCATCACCATGCCAAAAAAATTTAGAAGCTTCCATGAGCAAAAACGGTGAAGTGCTCATATCTCACAAACCCCAAGGCGGATTCCAGTGAAATTTTGAGCATATCTTCCTCTCCCAAGAACCTTCATAGTGAATAAAATATACTTTTTAAATGTGTATCAAACTATTAATGGCATCAATTTAAAAAAAATTTCCCTAAACCCTTCTTTTGCAATTTGCCATTGATCCGGAGAGCGAGTGGAGCTGAAATTTTGCACATAACATCCGGGAAAAAAACCTATCCTGATTGAGTTGATTTCATTGTAATTAGAGATGGAAAAACACCCTATCAAAAATCTTGGTGAATCCATTAATGTTTTTCATGGTAGCTACGTACCCAAAGCTCTCTATAGGCAAAAAAAATCATTTTTTATTTTTGAGTTTTCCAGTGAGCGAAATACGGTGAAATTTGGAGCACAGAAGAAGAGATGAATCCAAAAATATCATTCTCATTGCAAACCGAGGACCTTTTTCTAATTACTAAAAATAATATATCTTATGCTCTTCTACATACCAAAAATAGTAATTCTCTGAATTGCAAGTTTGATCACTCGAGTAGTCAAAAAGATGTAAAATGAAAGACATGGTAAAAATGAAAAAAATCCCAAAATAGTAGCTCAAGAAAAGCAACATGCTAAAAATATAATTTTCTAAAAATATCAATGCATCAACAATAGAAGAGGATGGAATGTCCCGGAAGGTTGAAGGTGAAATTCGGAGCCAAAAAAGTAGTATTTCCCAAAATAGAAGGTCATGGTTTCACATTCTAAAATAGAAAGTTTAGTTTTGAGTACGAGAAAGTTGCGAGATGGTTCTATTTTCACTCATATTTTAAACTTTTATACTCTTCATGGGATATTAAGATGACCTCGTGGCTCAAACAAAGGAATGAGAACTTCACAAGGGGCCTAGAATTGTCATCTTGAGTTCATATGTGTTCGAAGCAAGGTCAAGCATCGAAGGTGCATCGAGATAGATCCATCACCATCACTCGATGATTTGGGTGATTTTAAGTAAGTTGGTTGAGGTGAAATCGATGAGCTAAGGAAGTTCATCAATCAAGTTTCAAGGAGGATCATCATTAGCATTTCTGTGTTCATCCTGAGCTCGCATTGGGAGGTCTTGAAATAGTGTTTCTAAACACTCATTTCGTGGTCCCAGGTGTCTGTGCATTATCATCATTGGTAAGTTCTTTATCAAAGGTAGAGGTATCCCCTATTCATTCAATGGAGCATTCTCCCCTTCTCTCTTCATTCTTCCTCCTCTTCTCTACCCCCTTTCTAATTCTTTATTGTGAGCAATCACGACATTCGTCCTATTCATTAAGGTGACTATAGTCTAAAATGTAATAATTTTCCTTAATTAATAAAAGGGGACTTAATGTTCTTTCCTAGAATTGTAAAATTTCGCAAGTTGTGATGAAAAATGAAAGGTCATGTGGGGGTAGACGAAGGGTCTTCTCAATGTCTATAAATTGTAATGACACCCTCTTTCTTAAGGGTTGTCAATTTTATATGCTCAAGTTGTGGTCAATTTTTGAAGGAGATTACTACTTGGAGATATATAAAAGAGATAGCATTCTTCTATTTTCCCAACATATGTTTCCTCTCTTCCTTTGCATTTTACAACTTTTGGAGATGTCAATCAAGGAAGGATTTTCTTCCTTCTCATATGTATGAATGTGTGTAACTTTGTATGCATGGTTTCCTCTCATCATTGGTGTCACAAGCATAGTTGTTTCTTTCTCTAATTGTGTATGTGAAACTTCTAATTAACTTTGGAAAGAATTTGATTTCCTACTTACAAATTTAATCTCTCTCCCCTCTAATTTCTCACTCCCTCTTCCCCATCATTCAACAAATTCCTCCCTTGCAATTCATTGCAAGAATTTTCCGCGGGTACAGTGGAGTCTTCTTGTTGGATCCCAGCCTCTTGGCCATCAATTGATTTCCCTTTTAGTTCACTCAAAATAAATGGAGTTTCACCATCCGAGTAGAGGGACCTAGAGTCCTAAATCGTTAGAAAGATACCCACCAATTTGTCTACCTGAAAAATTTTCTCAATAGTTTTGTATTGAAATATTAAATTCATGTCTTTTGTTTTATTCACCTAAAAAGGTGATGTGAGTTTTAGTTTTGGAGATATTTTATTTAATTTTGGAATGCCATGCTTTATGGGATATGTTTAGTTAACTCAAATGCATGATTTGATTTAATCTAAACTTTTCCTCTTGCATATATTTAATGATTTTATCTTTAATTGATTTGTTTTTCTCTAGTTAACTTGAGATGTTAATTAGTGAAGTGAAAGTGGATAAGAGGTGAGGTGGAAATGGATATGTGTATGATTTATTTAATTATTTTAATATGAAATTAGCTAATAAAATTATCTAATGGGATAAGGGATGAATAATAAGAGTGATAGGATTAATTAATTAATCCTAGGAATGGGATATAAGTGTAATAGGGTTTATAGTACGAATATTTAATAATTTGAGACCATGTGTGAGCAAAGTAAAGGTAATTAGGGGAATTATGGGAATGATATAATTTTATTAAGGAAAATGTCATAAAATATCATTAAAGGTCCTAAAATAGAAGGATATATCAAAAGTGGTCGAATGTGGTCGAAAATGGTTGTAATCTAGTATGAAGTAATTACATGGTGACTTCAAAGGTTTAGAATGTGTAATGCGATATTTTAGGGTGTATACACTCCTCGTTAGGTTTTGATCAGCTTTTGAATTGTTATTTTGAAAAAAATTATCTTTATATTATTTTGAAATATAATCCTCTTCAAAAGGTATTTACAAAGTGCTAGTTTGATTGCTTCCACATTTTTGAGTTGTAGCCAAGGTATTGACATGGTGAAGACATGAGTTTTTGGAATGAGGGTTTCAAATAAACAGTATTGAAGGATTAAAAAATGAAACAAATAAATTTTGAATGCTAATCAATTTACTATAAGTGAAAATTGTCATAACATGAAATGGATATTCTTTTTAAATAGAATTTTATTTTGCTAATTTATTTGTTGTGAATGGAAATTAGTTGTACCTTTGAATGAGAATTTTTCCTATAAATTTATTTATTTTGAGTGATTATTTATCCTATGCCTCAATACCAATGTAAGGTTAGGAAATGGAAAATGAAATGAAAATGGAAGAGTTAAACCCAATTCTTATTCTCTATAAATTGTGATATAAAGTACAGATTTATAAACATGAAACGTTATTCGATTCATTTTGAGATTGATTTAATGAAATTTAAATCTAATGTAAGGACACTACTGATCAAATAAATATAATAGCAATATAAAATATCTAGCTAAAGAAGTGTATATAAGAGTGATAGATAAGGTTTATAGAATGACTCAGCTTGCCTCCATAGGTCTGAACTCGATTTTGGGCTTATGACGGGTCTAGAAGTGTGAATTATGGACCTGTTTGAGCTCGACTCAAAAATTTAGATGTGAAAATATCAGGGATAGAGTTTCCTCGGAGAGGACAGGTCTTCCCGGGTGTTGGCATCCGTTCTAAGCATTGGTTTCAGAGAGTAGTTTTTGTCTTGATTCTTTCTATGTCATTCCTTTTCATATTTAGTTTTTTTATTAATGGTAAAATAAGGGTTAAGGGGACCCTACCCCAATACATATGGAGAAAAAGATATTGCACTAAAGAAACAAGTAGATCCAGCCTCTTCCAGTGGCACAACAAGGAAACAAATAACAACAAAACAAAAAAACTTAACCAAGAGATCCCTTCCCATGGGATCTTAAATTCCTTTTAAAGGCGTCGTTTACAATTTTCCCTTTCTTCTTTTGACACACTTTAGTCCATCCCTTTTCGATATTTGGATCTTCATTTTCATTTCTATGACCTGGTGTTTCAGAGTCCACTTTCTCCCCTGGAAACTAGGACTCTGTTGAAACAAATGTAGGGGTATTTCCATCAAGTGAAGTAGAAGAAAGAGGAGGAGCCGGATCCTCGTTATTTGAGGTTGAATCATCCTCACTTTCTAAATCCACCTCTGAATCACTATCCAATGGTCCTTTAACAACCAATTGACATGGATCAAAATTCTTCCACCATGAATTTCTACTCTTGATAGATTTCCTCACAACCTGACAATCTGAAGCTAAGTGACCGAGAGAGAAACAAGTTCTACATCTGAAGGGAAACCCTTCATAGTCTAAATTCTGAATCCAAACCCTGTCCTCCACTTTGAGCTCAATTGATGCAGGGAAATCAACAGAAATATTCAAGTCCACCAATATACGGGCATAGAAGGTGTAGTCGTAGGCCAAAGTCCGTGGGTCAATAGCCAGACATTTACCCAGAGTATTCCCAATTGACAGCAAATAATTCTCACTCCAAAACTGGAGGGGTAAATTTGGTAAACGGACCCAAACAGGCTTACATTATACTAAATAAAAAATAAATATGAGAGAGTCGATGGCCCTAGTGGTTTTAGAATCCATTAGTTCTTATGATGTGTGATTGAAATTATGTCCTCCGAGCTAGGATGCCCTAGTGTCGTTTGCATAAAGAATAACAAGCTACAACTAGTTTTTCCTAATGCAAAATGTGTGGTATGGAATTCAGAATAGCCTCCCCTATATAGTGAATAATATAGCCCAAAAATTCAGTCCATTCTATTATTCTCTTGTATTTGGTAGATATAGAAATGATAGCCCAATTTCCCATAGAATATTTAGTAGGTTGTGTATATATATGAGTTCTTAGTTTGAATTTGAGCACATAATGAAACCAAAATATGACATAGGTCGTGAAAAAGATACAATAAAATACCCAAAGATAAAGTAGACCGACAAAGTGGAAAACAAGATGAAAATGATAGAAGCACTCATAAAGACATTAGCACTGTAGTGCTATTGTCTTATCTAAAGCAAGAAAATAGAAACAAAACAAAAGATAGGAACAAGGATCCCTTTGACACGACCAAAAAGATGTAAATGTTAGATAAAATACACGAGTAGAACAAATCAAAGCAAGAAAAGGACCAAAGAGGTGTCTCAAGTATGTGGTTTCCATACTTAGAAATCATGTATATAACAACATATTAGAGGTGTAATGTAATAGTAATAAGTGCATATTTTAGTGACTATATTTTCCCCCTTATGTTATTTGGATGAAATTCAAGTAGTATAAATAATATAAAAGAGAGAGTACGAAGCAAGTTGAAGGAGTTGGATTTGGAACATGTCGATAGTAAGAAACACATCGTGGCAAACCATATCAAGATTTGATCCACATGCAAGGTGAAATTTTTTTGTCATAGATGAGATATTGGATAGGAACTTGCTAAGGAGATATAGGAGACTTTGAATTTGGAGATTGAAGGAGGGATCAAGAGTGATCAATTCTCAAACCATCATATCTTATAAGGATTTAAGATTTGATCTTGTCACTAAAATAAGGATTTGAGAATTCTAGCGATAGAGAAAGAGTGTTGGAGAGTGGTCATTTTTTCTTTCCACCATGATGCTTCCTCAAAAATAGGTTCTACCATTATAGACAACAATATGAACCCATTTTGTAACTTGCCTACTAGGTCTCGAAAACCCCATAAAGTGGTATAGGAAAGGAAATGATGTCTCATTACCCCACTTTATGATGTAAGGGTGCAATTGCTTGGTAAATTAGAACAACGGTGCTTGATATATTGGATTGGATCCCAAGTTAGGTCTTCTGGGAGGAAAAATTAGTACTTGGAATAGAATTTGAAACTGCTAGTATTGATTTGGAAAATAGTACTTAATTAAACTTGATTGTATTTGAAACTACTTTCAAGGATTGAATTGCCCCCATATTAGGTCATTTGAGGGAAAATTGTGAGAATCTATGAAAATGTGGATTCGTTGATACTTGGAATAGAATTTGAGATTTACATTTTGAAAAATAACCTTTGCAGGATTTGAATATTTACTTTGATTTTACTTGGAATATAGGATGATTACGTATCATATTTAGAAAAAAATTGGATTATCGAAGGATGGTAATAGGATACCCGAATATTTTCCCCCTTTCGGTGAAGAGGGGAGAGGTCAATCATTGAGTTGGGAGCCGAAAGAAATGAGATAAAATGCCTTAGAGATGAATTCAAAGTCAATATAGGAATAATATAGTAAGGAGTGTAATATGATAATATCACATAACTAAGCCTAAGGAGGCATTCCAAGGAATATTTAGTATGGAAGATATTGAAAATACAAATCCAATGTCATATGACGGAGCTAAAAATGGATCAACGATGCTCAAGATATGAAAGAAACATTAATAAGAAATTAGTTTCCATAGAGGGATAGTATAGGAACTATAGTAAATGTAGGAAAGGAGATTTTACTATAAATAGTAAGGTGAAAAATTTAAAAGGAACTTCATTTGTAAATTTGAGAATTATGATTTGGAGCTCTAAGTGATAAAAAACTCCACGTGCACGAGAGGCCATCCCGACTAGGTTCGAGAGGGTGATAGAGGTCATTTCTACACAGACTACAGATCGGTTGGTAAGTGACTTATTTTACATATCATATTAGAATAATTTAGGTATTTTTGTAATTTTTACATTTTTGAGATTTTTAGTGGTCTAGCATTTTCTATCCAAGATTGTGCCGGATGGGTCCATTTCTATCCTTTGGACGCTACCGTATGGATTGGGGCACTAGCATCCCAATTTTTGGTAGTAGTGTCTAGAGAGTTGGGAGGTTTTGTCCATTTTGTTTTAGAAACTTGTATACTAAGTTTTTTTGTATTGGCATTACTAATGTTTGTTTTGTTCTTGTTTGTGATTTATGCATAGGGATATACATTGAGGGAGTTTTGTGGAGGTAGAAACTTGTCCACATTGCTTACATTGGGCTTGGAAGAGGAGGAGTGGGATGTTTTGGACCATTCAAGATACGACACATTGCTAGATTGGGGGAGATACCCCATAATATGCATATGATGACCACATTGTGTGAGAGATGGTGCATAGATACTTGCACATTTTGGTTACCCACTAGTGAGATGACGGTGACATTAGAGGATGTATATATGATTCTTTGATTGTTCGATTGTGGGAGAGAGGGTACATGTGATGGCCCCAAGAGATATACGAGAGGTAGCAGAGGATGAGAGACAGTATTTTGTAGGGTCATGGGCACGTGCAAAGTCATCGATCATGCTAGATGACATTGTTAGATAAGGTGTTTCACGATTGTGAAGTTTATTGCAGTGATATTGGCATCTAGTGTGGTAATGGATGAAGTGGGGTGTCTATTTCATATAGGATGCATGACATTTTCTAGAGTATTGAGGAGCATGGCACATGGTATGCATGGATTCGATGTGTGTGTTGGCACACTTATAAGGATTTATATCATTTCACACAAGAGGACCATGGTGGTGGTATAAGATCCACTTCATTATTGCATGTGTGGGCATATGAGCACATTGTTATAGTGTGATCGTTGAGTGGGATGAGGGTAGATTGGGGTCACCAAATATCTTTGCAGCTCGATGGGTGGGCCAAGGAGCCGATGGTTTGATATGATGACCTATAGGTCGATGTTGGATAGGATGGGGCTGGAGCCATTATTTGGAGACCTTATAGGGATTATGGAGGATGGGTAGAGGATGATATAGAGTTGTGGTGCATTCGACGCACCATGTGGTTGGAGGACATGTTCTCAAGGGTTAAAAATTTATTTTAGTATGAGTGAGTATCTAGACAGTTTGGCATTGTATAAGATGTGCCCCCATATCCATATGTATGGAAGATATATACAAGTAGTGAGGAGAGAAGGAGCTAGGAAAAGGCCTATTGGGTCTCAATTATAGTTACCTGGTGTTCGAGGAGAGGGATGTAGAGATAATGAGGAGTAGATTCGATGATGTGGGGTGTACCTTGGATTATATATGGTGGTGGGTGGAGCACCGATGGGTGATATTGTATCTAGTGGTTGTAGATGTGGCCAGAGGTCATCCAAGTGGACCTATATAGGAGGTGGAGAGGTAGCGGGAGCGTGAATAAATTACCCTGAGGATGATGTCATAATGATAATGGTTGCGCAGCATAAGTAGAATTGATTTGTATTATTCATGATTTTATAGATGTTGATATTGGTATTTATGATGATTGGATACTAATAAAGATTATATGATTACATGTGATGAGTATTGATGACTGATTGTAGATATGTTGATACACACATTGACTCGCAATGTGCCCCATATGTGCTTATGGGGGAGGTATGTTGGAGAGGGTTGATCATATTACCGGTGAGCATGCCTATTTGTTTGATCAGTGGCATATAGCAACCTCTACATGTATTATTTTGCAATCGATAGAGATGAGGTGAGGAAAAATTTAGCACAAGTGTGAGAGGTCTTTAGAGGAGGTGGCCTCACACAGAGTATGTTTGAGAGATATGTGGAGCTCTAGGGATGATATGCGGAGGTCGTGGTTGAGGTAATGAACTTACGAGTGAGATTGGAGGAGCAGTAGTCACGATCTCAACGTCAAAGATCGAGTGGGGTGCATCTAGTTCTAGGGTAGCTATAGCCTCTAGTAGTGAGGATGATGTATGATGTATAGAGAGGGCTTGGACCCATATTTTTGTATTATAAAACATATATATATATATATATATATATATATATTGATGATGTGGACATGAGTTGTATTGAGTTTTTTTTTTATGTGATGTGCATTGATTTTATATTATAATAAGTGATGATAATAATAGCATAGATGTTGAAATGATGTTAGAAATGTGATATTATATAATAAGATATAGATAGGCATGTATGTTAAATATGGATTAGAACTGTAATAAATATAGGTAATAAATAATTGATCATGTGCTAATAATCATACTAGTGGAGGATAAGCATGAAAGTGTATAGTATGAAAGGAATGTATGGCCTCTAGCGAGAGAGAAAGGTGATAACTATGCACAAGTGACTCGATGGATGTGATATCCCGAGTATAGGTTCAAAAGATAAACCCAAAGTGATCACAGTACATGAGGAAGATGTGAATCTAAAATGGAAAGTGGTGCTCCTTCGGGACCCACTTGGGTGTGGGTCGAACAAGAAGTGGGGAAGTTGGCTCATGCATATTCATATGAGGAGATAAGATGACAAGAGGAGGATGAGAGGTAGTCAAATTCAAAAGCTAGCAGGTGCAAAATTGAAGTATGAGAGAATGGTATCTATCATCATGGCATGTGTGTGATAGGTAATGACACCTCTTGTCCTCAAGCAACTGAAGATGATCATAAAGAGCATAGAAATCATTTCACGATGACCATTGATCCTATGAAAATTACATAATGGAATGGTTACGATTATGGTTACATTATAATTGATGAGGAGGAGGATGCTCATTAAAGGTAAATGAATCAACCTCTCATCAAGAAAGGTGTGTAAAACATCATGTGGCCTAGTATAATGTGAAAATTATAATGGCTCATGCTTAGGAGGTGGAGTGAAATGAGGTGGAGGCCTACGTAAGGTATGAGGTGGAGGTAAGGTTTGAGGGTGTGCATGAGTATGTTTAGGAGGAGATGGTGATTGTGAAGGTGGTGCAATATGTGGAAGAGAAGAATAAGTGCTAGGTGGGGTAGGAGTAGAAGAACTAGAAGCATGCACAATAGTATGATCATTAAGCAATTATTTTTCTAAAGCTATAAATTTGAAGCAAAGGAGAGTAAATGATTCACATGTATCATATAATAACTTTTCTTTCAAAGGATGAATTAAGCCATGAAAAATGTATATTGCATTTCTAGATCAATAGGCTGAAAAATTAAATGATGCATACAAGACTTGAAACGTAAAATGTAATCATGAATTGGTTCATTCTTTCCTTGATGAAAAGAAGGTAAATGCTCAAATGTAACTTTAGGACCATTATTAGAAATAAAGCGTCTAATAAATGCCTCTTCCATATCAAGATAAGTACTAATAGATCCACTAGGAAAATGATGAAACCAATGAGAAGCAATATCAATAAGACTATTAGGAAAAGCTTTGAGTAACAATCTATCATTAGAAAATGAATCCATAGCTAACCTAAAATCCTTAAGATGCATATAAGGATTACCCATCCCATCAAAAAGTGAAAAAGTAGGCATAGTAAAACCCTTAGGAAAAGATGAATTGTAAATCTTCTTAGGAATAGGGTTGCCATGAAGGGAATTATTATCAGTACTAGCATAGTAGGCCCTACTTTCAAGAGTAAGAGTATGTATCTTATTTTGCAAATCACCAACAACATGCATGAGAGAAATAACTTCTTGGGGAGGAATAACATACACATTGAGGGCTCATTAAGGGGTTATATTTTCCATTATAAGTAGCCATGGGGACATTATTAGGTTAGAAGTCAACTTTTGGATCAGCAAGAGGATAACTAGTAGTAGGAATGGGAGGAGCATCAATAAGAAGGGAGGTTTACACACATTTATCAACAAGCTCAATCAAAGGAGGAGGAAAAGCAACATGCATATTTTCTTTATCATCATCATTTAGTACATTATCTTTAGAAACATCAAGAGTAGTAATACATGCATCATGACTAAAATCAGATTGTAACACATCATGAGAAGTAATAAGAACATCAATAATAGGAGCACAAGAAATAGGAGGAGTCATGCATGCAAGAGAAGAAGAAAGATAGGTCTCTTTAGGCACAATGTTCAATGGACAAGTAGAATGTGGAGGGGATGGGGAAGGATCTGAAATAGGAATATCACCTCAACATGATTAGCCCCAAGGATTTTGCATATGTAAGGGGAGGGGAAGAAGAAGGAGGAGGAGGAGGGATAGGGCCATAGATAATAGAATTGACCAAATCAAGAGACTCGAGAAAGAGAAGCATCATTAGAAAGGTCTTCTTCATCAGAAAAATTGACTAGGTCCTCAACACATGTCTCATTAGTAGCAATAGACTCATTATCATAATCATGAACACTAGTGGCCTCTACATGGGTAACAATACAACATCAAGGTTAGGGTTGTAAAGCTTGGTAAACACATGAGGTATTGTGGGATTGTAAGTAGGGTTATGAGACTTGTGATAGAAAGAGGCTTCATCCTCAACATTGGTGAAATAAGGTTGAATACCAGTCATAGGAATGGATTCATACTTAGGAGAACTAGACTTGGATTGACGGTTTCACAACATATTTTGGTAGGCCATGAGGAATATAAAAAATAAAGGAGCCTAGATCAATATAGGGTTTGATTAATAAATGGGTTCACCAAATGATTTAATGATATTTAATTATAATGTAAGGACATTGTTAATCAAATAAATGTAACATTAATATAGAATATCTAGCTAAAGAAGTGTAAGAAAGAGTGATAGATACAATTAATATAATGAATAAACTTTCCTCTGTAGCTCTAAATTGATTATGGGTTGATGATTGATCTGGAAAGGTGAATTTTGGATTGTGTCGAACTCGATTCACAACCGGGATGTGACGATATTAAGGACAAAAGTTCTAAGGAGGATAGGGCCACTGGGTCCTAGCGTCTATTCTAGGGGTTGGTGTTTTTGGAGTAGCTTTGATCTTGATTCTATCTATGTTGCTCCTTTTCATCTTTAGTTTGTTTTAGGTCACATTTGTTTGATGTATTGTTGTTATGTCGCATATGTACTGCAAAACAAACCATATATACTACACAAGACTCAAGCGCACATTAGACTAAATAAAAATGCATATGAGAGATTCATATTGACCCTAACGGTCACCCCAATGTGATCTTGTTTCCAAGCATTGCGTTGCATTTCAGACTCCATGTAGTTTTTGTGGTGTGTGATTGAAATTGTTTCCCTTGAGCTAGGATTCCCTAGTGTCATTCGTCACAAAGAATAGCGGGATACAACTACTTTTTCCCAATGTAAAATGTGTGGTATAGAATTCAAAATAGCCTCCCCTATGTAGTGAATAATGTAACCAAAATGTAGTCCCTTGTGTTATTCTTTTGTATGTGGTAGATATAGAAATGATAGCCCAATTTCCCCTTAGAATAGTTAGTAGGTTGTGTATATATATGAGTTCTTAGTATGAATTTCAGCACATAGTGACACCAAAATCCGACCTAGGTTGTGAAAAGAGACAATGAAAGACCCAAATCCAAAAACAGATCAACAAAGTGAAGTGGACATTATCGAAGGACATTATCGCAGGCGCTACTATCCTATTTGGGCGGTATTATCCCGAAGCAAAAAAAAACATAACAAAAGAAAGGAAATGGATCCTCTAACTCGACCAAAAATATGTGAACTCCATATAAAAGACACGAGAAGAACCAATAAAAGCAACAAAAGGACCAAAGATGTGTCACTAGTTCCTAGTTTCCATACTTAGAAATCATGTATATAACAACATAGTAGAGTTGTAATATAATATTAATAAGTGCATATTTTAGTCACTACAGAGATGACTATTTATCTTCCAATATATCTAGGTAATAATAATATAAAACATTACTATTACATTTATTTCCTACAAATGGAACAAGAAATTAAAAATGTGACAATTAAAATGAATGTTAATTTATTTATTGTGAGTGACAATCGTCGCAACATGAAATGGAAAATTTAAAAAAAAATCAGCAAATGAATTTATTTGTTGTGAATGGAAATTAGTCATACCTCTAGATGGAGTGGAAAATTGCATAAAATAAATTTTACTATGAATTTATTCTCTAAATGGATATTTTTCCTAATTCTCTTGTACTAATGCATGGTTGGGAAATGGAGTGTGAAAATAAAATAGAAATGGAGAAGTGAAATCTATTTATCATTCATTGGAAAATATGATATAAATTACATATTTATTAATATGAAATAATTATTCAGTTCATCTTCAAGATGACTCTTCACTCCTAATGTATCTAAGTAATAATATTATAAAATTTTGTTATTACATGTATTAGCTACACCCTAAGATTGTTTACAATGTCATTACACATGATTGGATTGGACTACCTCACCAAACCTTTGTTGATGTTATGAGCATTGTATTGTGTACCAATGCTATGAAGAGGGATTAAACCAAATTTAGCTCTCCCAAACCTATGATGAGATGTGACAAAAATATAATAGATAATAATCCCTTGATTTGGCCTTAACACTTCATGCAACATGCACTTGAACTACATATTTAGCTCTTGTTTGATCTAGACTAAAAATATAAATGACTTTAGATTCATAGCTTATTGTTTTGGTTATGTGATCTAACGGTTTGATGTTCAAGTGATTTCTCTTGAATTCTTAGATTATGTGTAGATCCATCTTAGGTAAGTGCCGGATAACTATAATAGGTTAGGGTGTGTTTGTATTTATATGTGTCATTCATTATATTTCCCCCTAAGCCAACCAAAAATTATTACCTAGGATAATTAAACCAACATACCCTTTTGAAGATGTGATTGTTGAAGATGCAAGGGTGGGTTCATAAAAGGTAGGTAGTTTCAAAGCTTCACATATCCAAGACCTATGATCATGTTTAGGGTGTTAAAAAAATCATGTGTGAGAAATGTGGAGATCTTTATAGATGTTTAATAAGCAGGTATAGTGATTTTTTATGATTTGAGATAGAGAGTGGCTATCATCTATTGTATGTAGGGTAAAAGGTATAGAAAAATGGTGCTTTAATTTGGTAAAATAATGTGTAAATTGGTATTATCATAATAATAATAATAAAATTCATATTGTCAAGTACCTAGACCAATTTAAGGGCACGCAGGTCTTACCAAGATCCTAGGTTGTAAGACTAAAGATATTATGCAATATATCTAGTCTAGGATTTTAGGAATAAATGGCGGAAAAAAGTGCATATCAAGGATATAAACTAGGGTTTTGAAGCCAAGTGGCACATGTTAGGAAAGGTTCAATAGAAGAATAATGCAATATACAAATAATAGGTTTCTCTATCCTAGTCTAAAATATGATACATCAATCATAATCAACCAAACCAAATGTAGGGAAAACAAATGTTAGGGATATGTACCTTTTAAAGACATCGTTGGTGCATTAACCATCTCTAGGGTTAATAAAACCTTATGAGAGTTGTTATGGTTGGATCATTAGAGCGATAGATAGAATACATAAGCAGGAAATATTGGTGTATCGATTATTCTTGTGGTTCCTAGTAATTCAATGCTTCCAAGTATAAGGTCCTCTAAATATTAAAACCATTAATACATTTAAGGGAAACTTGATGAGCCAAGACAAACTAGTATGTGATGTATGAGAAAATGACTTCAATTATGCCTATTTGTAGGGGATTATAACATAAAGTATTAAATATCTTAGTCGGCGTAGTTGGTTATATAAATTCATGCTAGACGGTATCAACCGTAGTTGATACCTCAATGAGATACTTTCGACATGGGGTTCCTAAAGGGGGGGTCAAGGAAGTGGAGTAGAGACTCATAAGAAAATGTGAAGTGATTTGAAGGAATCTGAAGTTTTTTAAGTAGGTGTGGAGGAAATAGTAAGAGGATAGTAAAGTAGGTGATAAATTGGCATATAAGTATACTAATTCACATGGAGAACACAATGAATGTCTCTCCAATTATCACTAGATGACCTTCATATTTCTTATATTACCTTAAAATATACACTCAAGGAGAGTAATGTATGAATGACATAAAAAGATAAATTTTTAGTAAGAGTGATAAATAAGGTGTGACACTACCATTGGGAGCATGGAAATATCTTTGAACAATATTTACTAACATAGATGACATGTGTGTCTTAGAATATTTAATAGCTTTGTAACTTTTGTAGGTTTGTTTTCCTAGATATGCAATCTAGATTTATAATACTCAAGTAATTGAATAGGATGTGACAAATCCTATTAAATATCTTCTTTATCCAAATCCTAACAATCCAATTGAAAAATAATATATAGTGAAATTATCTAAGCCCTATTGGGTTGAACCAATGTCTTCACTACCCCCGCTTCTTCCATTTATTATGTGAATGCACAACTACAAGAATAATGTGCAATCTATAGTTAACCTTCCTTTGATCCTTCACGGTTCGAACCATGTAGATTTGAACCTTTTTTCTTAATATTTTTTGTTAGTGGACTACTCCGAGGCTTCTCTTATAATATTTAAGATGTGTATATGCCTTTGTAAAAGGATCTCTAAGGTGTCTCTCAAGTGTATGGGTGGAAAATGACCTAATTTTTCATTTGTATATATTTTTGTGATTCTTTGTTAATTTCCCTTTATATCCAACCCATGCATCTATCCTCAACCAACCTAATGAAATTTCCGCATTTGGAAAATATTCATTGACACCTGAACAGGACACTACCATAAGAGGACACTACAAGTGGATGATAATGTATAAGGTAGATAGTACTATCTAGAGGCTAAAAATAGCGATTTGTGAAACCGAGAATATCCATGTAGGATTTCTAAGGTGATATAGACCGGGTTGATCTTGAGTAAGTATAATTTGTAGATAGAGGTGGCCACTAAGATGATAAATGGGTAAATAGATAGGAGGAAAGTGTGATATATATGAGGAAAGGGTAAAAATAACATATATGCCCATTGTCCAAATATGTCATATATTTCCAAAAGATACAATTCCAAGTGTCCATAACAAAATTTAGATGTTTACAATTACATATTTCCCACATTAGGGAATTATCATATATATGGTTTCTATATGACTTAGATTCACCCACTTGGGGACATTACTTTAATATGATCCTTTATTGATTTTTTTACCTACTTTAAGACCCATATTACTTTGGTTTTCAAGATTACATATACTCATTTAGAGACAAACCTTAATACAACCCATTATGGTGTTGAATTCACCCATGTGGGGGCATGACCATGCCCCCAAATTGAGAATATATAATGATTTTTTACTGATTTTGAGGTACACAATTACATTAATGCATATTACTTGCACCATTTTCCCCACATGAGTTACAATCAAGATACATTAGTATTGGGGGCATAATGAACCCATAGATCTTACATTGGTTATAATAAGAAAATAGTTTATTGTATGTAATTTAAATATCTAGGCTATGTTGGTATCCCTAGATACATATGTTGTCATATCTTGTCTATTTTGATTCATGTTACACTCATATGAATACTAGATGCACATTGTTATATCTTACCATGAATATTACTTATGATTGGGCATATCATTTTCCCCAACCCTATAGATATTTTCCAAAGGTTCCCTTCTCAAAGTATCCTCGACCCCTATCCCAAATTCCCACAAATGGAATAACAACATATCAATGCTCCTATGACAACATATCGATCCTTTCATGATGGTATATTTTAGATGTTTATATATTGGGTTGCATGTTACATGTTGATCTTACATGATTGCATTATTTTCTAGTTTATGTATCCAATGAGATATTTCTATATACAAGTATTTATGTATGAGCTTTCACGATGAATATAGTTATTGATTTATTTTAACTATATTACATGTGGTGTGTATAATGCTTTTATCTTCATTCAATTGATATACAAGAACATCCCACCATCAAAAGGAGGGAATACAATCATCTTATTCCATTTTAGTACCTAAGTAATCAGAGACATAGTTTTTGCTTCAACTAGGAAGCACCTTCTTTAGCCCCTATGCGGTTATGAATCTAAGACAATTTTTTCACATGTTTGAACAAGAATTTAGCATCGATATTTCTACATTTAATAGGTTCAATTACAATACATGGCATTTCTTCTATGAATGAAAAAGTTGTTTTCATCTAGTTTTCACTATCTCATAAAAGAAAAACCCATTGAAAATCACCAAAGAGTTTTGAGATAGTAGCATGGTTCACCATATCACCTGGTAAAGTAGTCATGTTTTTGTAGGTACATGCAAAAAATCAACATTGGAACATTTAGGAATAGCCCAATTTCTACTCTTTCACTAATGCGTGCTCTCATGTAAATTTAGGTACTTGTTTTCTCTTTAATATGTTGCATGTACACATCACATTAAAGGGGAGAAATTATGTATACACCTAATTTTTGTTAAGTTCTATTACTATAATGTTTTTAGCATTATATTTTGTATACATATCATAGGATCATTTTTAGTCTTATTGGTGCACTTTCCCCTTGTGTTAGGTCTCATATTGTCTTCCTTTTCCTTAGGTTTTCCTTGTAACTTGAATTTTTGTCCACTCTAGGTCAACGGTAATACCTCCTTTCAATCCAAAACATTTGAAAGCCAACAAAATGATTATTTATATTCTCTTTGATGATTCCATACGCTCCTCACAAATTAAACACTATTTTAGAGTACGATCTCACTATTTTTATGGTTAGCTTGTGTGCTAATAAGTTCATAATTTAAATTCAAAAATTATTTATACAAATTTCATTCTAAGGAATTTTATTAACATGTACTTTGCATTTTCATATTGTGTATTCAAGGAATATTATATCTACAAGAAAGAAGAATTTATATTTAAAAATATAAGGATCTATCTAGTCTACATGTTTGAACCAAATCAAGGCCTAAGAGAAAATCGTGTAATTACTTTCATTTATCATCTAGAGAGAAGGAGAAGTCTTCTCTCATGCGAACGAGATCTGCATAGAACTACATAATACATGATTCAATGTTGATATGTAGTGCATGCGCTCTTTTGAGGCTATCGTGACCTAGTCTAGGTTGTTTTCTTCATGTTTCTATATGTGTTTTCTATGGTTTTGGATTTAAATATAAAATAAGGAATTATGGAATTTTTACATTTAAATGTAAGAATCGATAGAGATATTTGATCTCAAGGCAAAAACAATGATATTGAAAAAATAGGCATATTTGATATTGTTGAAAAAGAAATAACAGATTCTAAGAAATCTAAAGTAAATTTTAGGAAACATATAGAGGTTTTTCACCACCTTAAGTAGATGAATCACACCTATAAATGATTTTGGAAGTAATTTTTTCATCTCGTTTTTATATTTTTAGGTATAAATAAGAAACAACAATTGTAAGGAGTTTAAAGTGAATTGCAAAAACTAAGAGATGCTTTTGATCAGCTCAAATAGAAAAACAAATACATGTAATCAAGTTGTGTGTGTATACATATATATACATATATACATATATATACATACATATATGTATATGTATGTATGTATATGTATGTATGTATGTATGTATGTATGTATGTATGTATGCATAGTCATCTTAAGCCACCTATAATATAAAGGTGTGTCAAAATACAGATATTACTCTAACTACTCTCTTTGTTAAGTTTTAAAAATATTAATCTCAAATTTTTGGCACATTTCATACTTGCATTTACCGTATGTAGGTATGTATGTATGTATGTATGTACATGTGTTTGTACATGTGATTGCATGTGTGTGTGCGTGTGTGCCACTTTATTGTATTGGTGCTCATGTGCTCAATTTTGGTTTAATAATTACATTGAACTCTTTAACGATTATGGAAAAATTTAATATGGATGTTTGTCTCCTCCATAAGAATGTACTTTTTCACCCAACCCCTCGATCAAAAATTTTGTAAGGGTGTCTCATACTACCGACATTTATTTCATATATAAAACTTACATTATATGTTTTAAAAGACAGTTTTAGTGCACTTTTGTGAAAAAGATGATATATTACAAAGTGCAAGATTTGAAGCGAAATTATTTTTCCATATAGTATGCAAAGTAATTTTACACATATTGGAAAAAAAATGTTAATAAAATCATCTTGGAAGCAAATATATCAAAGTTCAAACTAATTCAACTCCATAATCATTATAGCAAACTATTTCATTAATATATAGTTTATAACTTTGTGAAATATATTTTTTTACTAACAATAAAAACTTTTAAAATAGGGTGTTTCTTTAACTCTTAATAAAACTAGATTTATATGTTTTTAAACTTTATAAAAAAATTGAAAGGATGGAGCTTACTTTTGCACATATTGTGCCTCTTTTCCACACCTTTCACACATTTCTTTGTTGATATTGTATTTATTACAATTTAGAACATCTTCATGCTACATAGAAATAAATAAATAGTTTATTGTTGCAAATTTGGTTATGTTTGTACAAATTTTCTTATGCTTGTATTTATTTTGTTGTTACAGTCTCCTTCACATGTGCTTATGTTTGATTATATTTGTTGTAAGTATATCTCATTTTCAACAATCAAATTCCCCTTTGTAAGTAGTTGTTAGTTTTAGATTTTTTTGTATTTGTACAAATGTCATGTAATATGCTATGTGGTGTGCAAATTTGGGTACTTCCCTCTTCTTTAACATATTTGTTTTTGTACTTATGTTAATGCTTCCAACACCCATTTAATCTTTCTTCGCGTAGTGTGATTCCTCTAGCTTTTCCGCAAACCTCGCATCACCCTTTCTCTAATTAATATCTCAACATATTATATATGTTACGCAAGCATCTTAAGGGAAGAAAACATTAAATTTTCACTCATTTCTTTTCTAGAAAGTGTAAATGCCAAGCTCTCTCACTCACACAAACAAAATAGTCTAAACCCCTCAACAAAATAATTTTAACTAATTAGATTGACTATCATCCATTGGGGTAGCAAAACGCCATGGAGCTTCCCCTTGGAAAAAAATCTTCCATTACATGCTCAAAACCACATAATGTTCATGTTATATATAATCTAGGATTAACATGTTCATCTCAAAAATGGCACGTTAAGATAGCAAAAATATTTGAATTTTAAAAAATGCATGTTCCTTAGTCAAACGTTGCATGGATAATTATATGATTGGCATGTCCTATTTTATGGGACATATCCTTATCACATATTTGATTTCTTATTCATTTCCCATTCCAATTGACTGACATAACAACCACCTAAGAAACTAGCCTACTAACGTGAACAACCAAACTTTACAAAACTTCTCCAAGTATTAAAATATTGTGGTGACAAATTTACTAAATTCCTAACATAGTCCTAGCCCCTTCTTCAAGTTTTTTGCAAAAGAACAAATCTTCACACAACAATAACTTCGCACTACATAACAACAACCTCGTTGTGGAAAACATTTTCCTAAGTAGTTGCTTATGCAAATAAAAACTTTCCCCCTAAAGATAGACAAAGGGAAGGGGAAAATGATGTAGTCATCAAAAGGTTGACACCCACAATGACCGAGAGTGTCGTGTGCAACTTTTTTTATTTCTCATACTTTATAACTAAAGAAGAGAAACACGCCAATCTTGATGTTCTAACCTACTTTAACATCAATGCCTAGCTAACACCAGTCATTATTGAAGAACAAGAGGAAATTGTTAAGGGAAAATTGCTTCATGTCATTATAGACATTGTAAATTAGAATAATATCATATCACTTTGCTAATTAGAGTTAATCCCTAACATTGGTTCATCAAGGTCAATAATTGTCTCTACCATGCTCTAAAATATATTTCAAATACCAACATCTCATTGGTATCTACAAAGCAATGCAAAGATTAATTTTATCATTATCATACATTTTCACTACTCAAGGTCCATCTAGAATTTATGCAAACCAACTTGCGACTAAGCACATTGTGTACCAAAACCACTTGAGTTCACAACTTAACAATAGTATCTTTACTACCTCCCTAACAATTTAAGTACTTCATTGAAAATACCATGGGCATTATTACACATTTCTATGTAAGGATAAATTGATCTCATTTTGAGATAACCACTTTGAAATAACACCCTCCATTACAAATCATTTTGTGAGAATGATGAATTTCATAGGAAAATTCAAAATCTTACTAACCAAGGAAAAATTCAGCCAAGTTCTTTACCTCATGGTAATTTTATCATCTTTACACCCAAGATGGATGGGTCGTGGTGAATTTTCATAGGATATTATTCACTCAACAATATTGAGGCAAAAATTAGTATCCTTTATATCCTATTAATGATGTTTTAGACTTGCTATGTGGTTCACAACACTTTACAAAGATTGGTATGAATTATAGTTATCACCAACTTCCATTCAACCTAAAAGATATCTAGAGAGTGCTTTCAAGAAAACGAAATGAATACATTAGTGGTTGGTAATTCCATTTTATTTTTCAATGCACCTACAACCTTCATACAACTTATGAAGAACATTTTGAGGCCCTTCAACACATTTTTCATTATCTAGTTAGATGAAATAATCATTATTATAATAAGACTTGGTAGGAGTATATCACACAAGGTTAGAAAGTTCAATACTTGGGCTATATCAATTATCATAAAGGAATTTAGGTCCATCGACTAAGACAATTATTCTTCCTTGATTGACCAATTTCTTACTGACCTCACATATTGGCAAAAAATATTCAACTCGCCAATTTCTATAAATAATTCGTACTAGTATTTTCACACATCTCATGGCCATTGAAACAAATCATGTGAGATAAATTATAATTGTGGTTAACATCTAAAAAATACGAATTATTTGAAGATGTTAAGATGAAAGTATACTTTGCACTTTTCCCAACAATTCATGGCCCTAAGTAACCCATTGAAATGAAGACTACTTCAACTAATTTTACACTTAGTGTTGCGCTCATTTATCATGGAAAATCTATTATATATCACTCAGAGACATTTAGTTGTACCATTTGAAAACATTCTCGTTAGGAAATAATTATTTAATAGTGCTCCATTGTAATATTTTATATATTTGTGATGGTTGTTATAACCACACACGTAAATAGTTGTGGACGTATATTGGTTGGTTGTGAAACACCCGTAGAATAGGTGTGAGAGATTCTAGGGTGGGTAAGTAGTTGAGAGTTTGTAGGAAGCTTGACCTTAAGAATAGGATGTCCTAATCCTATATATGTGTAAACAATCTCGAATGAATAATAATGAAATATTATTATTGTGTATTCAATATGTAATCTGGTGTTGTGCTTTCACATTCTACATCTAATGAGAAATTATAAGTGATTTTTCAAGCATAGAAATAATGTCAATACAATTTCAATTCAAGGCACCTGAAATGGATGACATGATTGCAAAAATTCTATCTAGGAATCAAGCACAAGAAGAGGAAATATAATAAAGCATCCAACTATCTAAGCCTACTTGGAATCATCTCTCTTCTCCCCTTCGTTCAAAGTTGTCAAGGCCATAACATTGTGTATGAGGTTTTGTTATCCTTTTTTTTGATAGGGACACACTCAAATGTATAATGCGCCCTTGTTCGTGTCTATGAAACTAGACAAGGATACAAAATTACCAAAATCTACAAGAGATACTCAAATTAAAAATAAAAAATAAATTAAAACACAACCAAAATCCTATTCTACTTGTTTTCGAGTATTGAAAATAAACTAACTACTATATTGGTTTAAAGCATCAAATAATTCCCATAAACTTTAAATTGTGTTCAATCAAAGAAAGAGTATGTACTCATATTTATGTAGAAAGGTGTAAATTTTATGATAGTTTATGAAACTTAACTATGTAGAAGCCCAAATAATTCAATGAAATATCATAGTTTATAGACTAGTAATCACACGTGAATTATGTGATGTTAACACCAAAGGGGTAGCCTAAGATGAGGTTGATTTTGAGGGAGAAAAACATAAAAGGAGGAAAAGGGGTGTAGAAGATGGGGTTGGAGGGAGGAGAAGCAATCGGGAGAGGAAAATATTGGGTGGAACCATTTTGTGGAAGCCATATGTCTTACAACAAGGCACATATGTAACAGGTGTACTTGTTGTCAATTGTTTGATAGGGAAAGGGGGTGAAATGTGCAGGGCATGTTGGAAATATAGTTCGGCGATATCAAACGTAAGTTGTATTGATAGATTCTTCTAATGTGCAAATATTATACAATACAATTATCTTCTCACGCTTCTATGATTTTATAAACTGAAAATTTCCATTTACAAGATTTAAATGACATTGATAATATATAACGAAGATTGTACTATAGATGTTTGTTGGTATTCCAGTAATACAAGGCAATGTTCTGTATAAATGGAACCTCTTTCAAACCTTTGGAATATCAAACAAATCTGCAGCTCATTATTCTCAAGCGTGATGAAAGTCGGGAAAGTGGGCCATTTTGATATAAAGAATAACACCTTTAGTAAAATCCATAGAAAAGTTTGAACATGGCATTAATATTCTCAAGTGTTACTGTACGATGGATAAGTGACAAGTGAGCATGGGAATCTACAAGTAACTCTTCCTCGCACCCGACCTCCCGAGGTCGTGCCAAGACAGCCGGTGGGGATGGAATATACGCGGGCGCAGACAAACTAGTTAGGCAATCTTATGTCTTCGACGTGCACTAATGGAATCTATGAATCTAAGGCAAAGAAGGCCCTCCTAACTTGAACTAGTGTGATAGATCGTTCAGCGAGGATGACTGCTCGAAGGCTCCAATCAATATCGAGCTCTAGCGTGATCCGATCTATAGGTTGTGGGATACGTGGAAGATAACCTGTGGGTGCTTCAGTAGATATCTCCAGAACAGGTCATGAAAAATGGATGATGGATGTATGGTGGATTCTATGGGCGATTCTCTGGTCTAGTCCAGAAATCCTTAGCTTGATTAGCTGCTATGTCTAGTGAGGATAGTTGTGCGATAATGATTGGTGGAAGTGGAGAGGATCTAAATACTAATGTGCATAAACCAACATCAACGTCTGATTGACCTGTGGGCTCGTTGGGTTGTGGGACTTGTGGATCACAACCGTAGGTTCATGGTCGTTATGGGCCTCCTATGGTCATATGCAGGATCAATCCCTAATCCCTAATATCCAGTAGTCGTATGCCTTTTCGGCCTCTATGTTTAAAGCTAAAAGTTGTGCAATCTTCTCGAGTAGCCTTACACAGCGTCTCGCAACTTGAATTCTTAAGCTAGTGTCTATGTCAATGAGAATGTCTCCTACATCTGGCTATGGGACCAAAGGATCACAACCGAACATTTGCTCTCTTTCAAGCCCTTCTACAGTCATGTAGATATTTATTAGGGCAATCTGTAATTTGGCTGGTTTGACCAAAACGTATGTGCTTTGTCATCTTCTATATTTAATCCTCTTAACTGTGAGCTAATTTCTTGTAGGTCTGTTGTTGTTCATAAGACCTCAATTCTGAGATTTTGGTCTATGTCAGTTATTGCTACAACAAGATTGGGTTGAGGTACGATTGGCTCGAATACGTATTCTCTGGGCTCCCTAGGTCCCGTGATTGTCATACAAAATAAACAATATAAATCTAACTAAAGCAAAGTAAACTAATTATGTAAAGTGTATCCACAACATATATAAATTCTCTATTTTTGTATTTTTGATTAAGATAACAACTATTTAATAGAATTGAAAGAGAAATTATTTAATATCTAGAAAATGACAACTAAGCTAATAACTGAATTTAAAAAAACAAAAAGTAGCCGAGTGTAGCTACCTGCCTGTGCAGTTGTGAATCTATTCTAAATAACTAAATAACTGATCTAATCTATTTGAAAGACCCCGATCTTACCTCAGAAGTGAGGAATGAATCATAGTTTCTCATAAACTATCAATCCCCACAGCTTCCCGGCAATATCGAAAGCGAGATTAACTGAAATGAAATGATTCACTACTCTATTTGATATGTTTTAACTAGAACTTTGATAGCTTGAACCTAGATTTTGCAGAACAGTGGTGAATCCGATTGTGTGTGGCTTTGTCCCCTCAGTGTGGTCTCCTCATTCCTTCGTGCTCATGTGAATCCAAAAAAGCGTGTAATGTTAGCATCAATAGAAGTAGGTATTGGAACAATGGCAGCTTTGGATGTAGACTGAATACAATGCGAGTAGGAGAGGGATAGCACAAGAGAATAGAGCTTGGCTTATGTAATTCCTAGCGGGATTTATTGCGAGTCATGCAACACAAAACATCTAAAACCTGAAACTATCCTTCTTGACGAACAAAACCTACAACTCTAATGGCTTCAGACTAGAAATGAAACTATCCTACCTTAATTGATTGTATGAAATAGTAATAACACTAGAACAAGAAGATCATGTGGCTTCTAAACAAAGCAAAATAAGACTAACTATGCATGCAACAAATGAAAACTATTGAATTCCTAAGCAAGAACTGAAAGACTAAACTATTGAAATGAGAGGATGAGAGGCAATTTTTGAGGGGCCATTTGCTTGTAATCAAACCAGCTATTTATAGAATTCCCATTCACCCAAAGGTAACTCCAACTAGGACTCTTTTACTATAAACAATGGAGAAACACTATTACAGGGAACCAAAATCATAAATACAAGCAAAAACAGATGAGAAAGCTAGTAAAAGTTGAAAATTTACGCGAGTCGCATTAAAAGAAGCGTGTTGGAAAATGTGTGAAGGACCGCCGCCCTGAGCAAGGCGGCGGTTATAGGACTGTTGCCCTGCCTGAATACAATAATACAAGGGAATGTTCTATATAAATGGAACCTCTTTCAAACCGTTGGAATATCAAGCGAGCATGGGAATCTACAAGTAACTCTTCTGTAACTCTTCATGTAACCTTTGGAATATCTTACTTATACAATGGATAAGTGACAAGCGAGCATGGGAATCTACAAGTAACTCTTCCTCGCACCCGACCTCCCGAGGTCGTCTTTGAGACGGCCCGGTGGGGATGGAATATGCATGGGGCGCAGACAAACTAGTTAGGAAATCTTATGTCTTCGACGTGCACTAATGGAATCTACGAATCTAAGGCAAAGAAGGCCCTCCTAACTGAATGGCGTGATAGATCGTTCAGCGAGGATGACTGCTCGAAGGCTCCAATCAATATCGAGCTCTAGCGTGATCCGATCTATAGGTTGTGGGATACGTGGAAGATAACCTATGGGTGCTTCATAGATATCTCCCGTAATAGGGTCATGAAAAATGGATGATGGATGTATGGTGGATTCTATGGGCGATTCTCTGGTCTAGTCCAAAAATCCTTAGCTTGATTAGCTGCTATGTCTAGTGAGGATAGTTGTGCGATAATGATTGGTGGAAGTGGAGAGGATCTAAATACTAATGTGCATAAACCAACATCAACGTCTGATTGACCGGGCCATTGGGTTGTGGGACCTGTGGATCACAACCGTAAGTTTGTGGTCTTTATGGGCCTCCTATGGTCATATGCAGGATCAATCCCTAATCCCTAATATCCAGTAGTCGTATGCCTTTTCGGCCTCTATGTTTAAAGCTAAAAGTTGCGCAATCTTCTCAGAGTGCCTTACAGGCGTTCTGGCAACTTGAATTCTTAAGCTAGTGTCTATGTCAATGAGAATGTCTCTTGTGTCTGGCTGTGGGACCAAAGGATCACAACCGAACGTTTTCTCTCTTTCAAGCCCTTCTACAGTCATGTAGATATTTATTAGGGAAATCTGTAATTTGGCTGGTTTGACCAAAACATATGTGCTTTGTCGTCTTCTATATTTAATCCTCTTAATTGTGAGATAATTTCTTGTAGGTCTATTGTTGTTCAAAAGACCTGAATTCTGAGATTTTGGTCTATGTCAGTTATTGCTACAACAAGATTGGGTTGAGGTACGATTGGCTCGAATACGTATTCTATGGGCTCCCTAGGTCTCGTGATTGGCATACAAAATAAACAATATAAATATAACTAAAGCAAAGTAAACTAATTATGTAAAGTGTATCCACAAAAGATATATAAATTCTCTATTTTTGTATTTTTGATTAAGATAACAACTATTTAATAGAATTGAAAGAGCAATTATTTAATATCTAGAAAATGACAACTAAGCTAATAACTGAATTTAAAACAAGCAAAGTATCCAAGTATAGCTACCTGCCTGTGCAATTGTGAATCTATTCTAAATAACTAAGTAACTGATCTAATCTATTTGAAAGACCCCGATCTTAACTCGAAGTGAGGAATGAATCATAGTTTCTCATAAACTATCAATCCCCACAACTTCCCGACAATATCGAAAGTGAGATTAACTGAAATGAAATGATTCACTACTCTATTTGATATGTTTTAACTAGAACTTTGATAGCTTGAACCTAGATTTTGCAGAATAGTGGTGAATCCGATTGTGTGTGGCTTTGTCCCCTCAGTGTGGTCTCCTCGTTCCTTCGTGCTCATGTGAATCCAAAAAGCGTGTAATTTTAGTGTCACGAAGTATGTATTGGAACAATAGCAGCTTTGGATGTAAACCGAATACAATGCGAGTAAGAGAGGGATAGCGCAAGAGAATAAAGCTTGGCTTATGCAATTCTAAGCGGGACCTATTGCAGTCATGCAACACAAAACATCCGTAACGAAACTATCCTTCTTGACGAACAAAACCTGCAACTCTAATGGCTTCGGACTAAATGAAACTATCCTACCTTAATTGATTGATGAAAAAAAGAATAACACTGGAACAAGAAGATCATGTGGCTTCTAAACAAAGCAAAATAAGACTAACTATGCATGCAACAAATGAAAACTATTGAATTCCTAAGCAAGAACTGAAAGACTAAACTATTGAAATGAGAGGATGAGAGGCAATTTTGAGGGGCCATTTGCTTGTAATCAAACTAGCTATTTATAGAATTCCCATTCACCCAAAGGTAACTCCAACTAGGACTCTTTTACTATAAACAATGGAGAAACACTATTACAGGGAACCAAAATCATAAATACAAGCAAAAACAGATGAGAAAGCTGGTAAAAGTTGAAAATTTACGCGAGTCGCATTAAAAGAAGCGTGCTGGAAAATGCGTGAAGGACCACCGCCCTAAGCAAGGCGGTGGTTACAGGACCACTGCTCTGCACAGGCGCGATCACGAGACCGCCACCAGTGCGGGCGGCGGTTTCGTATCAAGACCAAAATGCAAAGGAAAAGAGGGGGAAGAGTAAAACAAAGCACGCAGAGGCTAAGCGGGGCATGCGGGATGTTAACGCACACTTGGAGAGCTTTTTCGGATCCCGAAAACCTTGCGAGGAGACATGTATCATCATTGGGGCATGTGTAACATCGTTCGGCGGATCTTGCACCCTACAATTTCGGGTACATATAGTTACAAACCGAACCAAAAAAAGAGGAAAACATTTTGTTAACATATGAAAGATAGATCACAAGAAATTGAGTTCAAAGCATATTGATTTGAGGCAACAGAGAATGAAATAATATCTCATGAAGTATTCTTGTTTTGTAAAGAGTTACATGAATCAATGCAAAACCAAGCGAAGAGATGAGATAAATATACTTGGTGAAGCAAGACTTTTATGAAATTACCTAGACCATTAATGCATGTAGGGAAATTGCAAAAGAAGATTAGATAAATACTTTGATAATTTCTTGATACACAAGCTCAAAAAACTAATTCATTTGAACTCTCAAAATAATAGATTTCATTGTTATATATTTTATTGCAGAACATGGGATCAATACATGCCTTTTCTTAGATTTAACAAATAGGATTTTTGGGATTCATAATATTTTTTCTAATGGTTATAGAGGAGAGGGGAAGGTTGATCAGGGAAACACTCTCATCTTGGAGCCAATCAACCATTGTGTTAGTAAAAGGGTCATTTCCATTGTGGCGCTACCCTTATTGTCATAAGGATCGTAATTTATTGAGGTTTATATGTTATCATAAACAAATCCAACCAATGTGGAATTTTTTTATTTAATGAGGAACTTCCCTCGTGACAACATCCTTATTGACATAAGGATCATGATATGTTGGGATTTACATGTTGTATATTTTCTTTTGATTGACAATGCAATAAACAACAATGTCGATATTAGATGGAGATTTGAAAACTTAATGAATGAGGTGCATGCCATCATAACCGCATCCAATCAACTATTATAGAGGGAAGATGCAAGATTGCACTACCATATAAAAATATAAAAAGAAATAGACGAAGTTTTTTTAGTTATCTAAGAGTTAAATAACTACTTATTAAAATTATCAATAATTAAATTTAATATTTAAATAACTAATCAGTTAATTAATTTATTTAATAAATAATAATATTCTATTTTCTTCCCATCATCAATAATGAATTTTAAAAACTATAATTATTTAACTTTATATGATTTTTTGCCCTTTTGTTGTGCATTTCCTTTCATAGTGGAATAAGACATGTCCCAAAACCAAAAGGTCATTCCAAGAAAGCCGAAAGGGATATAGGGAAGAAGAAAATTGGATGGAGAGGAACAACGGGAAAGGAAGATGGGTGTAGGAAAAGATCTTTGAGAGTAAAGAAGGGCCGAGAAAGGAAAGAGGAATAGAGGAATCAACATGAAAATGAAGTCTCTATGAAGAACATGACATGTATGTCAATTGAAATTAGGAGAAATCTTGTCGGGAAAGATGCAGATGAAACTATAGAGGGAGATATCTGAAAATGCAAGCAGTTGATGGAAAATGTTGTTGAGGTGAATACTTGTTTGAATTTACAACTCTTGACTTTATTGGGTTGTTATAAAAAAGTAAATGTAAGGGGAATTTGAATGCACATTACAGAGGACACAACAAGGACATGAAGACACAAAGTGTACTTAAAATGCTTAGGTAGCGATTTCATGCAAAATTTAGATTGGTGTGTTTGGCCAACTATGAAGTTAATGATTAGGGTAGTGTAGTATTCACACGAGTGCAATTTAAGTCTAAAGGGGATAAATTAAAAAAGGAAAAGCCAACATGTTCCAACTTTGGAAACTGGCCACAAAGAAAACGGTGTGAAAGAGGTCGAGGAAACATATTTTTGGAGATATCTAAAAAGAAAAGAGCGAACAATGAGTATTGTCGATGTCAATAGTTATTGTTTGCAAATTCATTGTTGCACTTTACGTCTTATGTACATGAATGCAATTTGCGTTTAAAGGGACGAAAATGTAAAAATGAGGACAACCCAATAAACATTTTATTCTATTTCAAGCTTGATTATCTTTAGGGGAATAGGTGATTCTTGTACAATCATTTATAATCGAGCCACTATAACATTGGCCATATGAGCAAAAGGTGTATTGTATTTGTCATTCGAAAGAGGGATTTTAAAATAAAAACATGGGAATTAAATACATGCATGTCCCATAGCTATTCCATGACTTAGTAAAAATGTGGGAATTAAATCCTTTCATGTCCCACACCTATTCCTCAATTTAGATCATTCCTACCCAAATAATATATGTTATGTTCTCTACCTTATACACAAATGCGAGAAGGGTTCTATACATAATTGTGATTAGGGGTTTCTTACGAAATAGGGATCAAGATTTTTATGTAGCTATAAGGGAAAAGAATAGGGTTTGTCTCTAGCCATGAGGCACGTAGTTTTTACACGTGTGGAAAATGTAGGTGAAGGACACCCTAGAATTAAATACCTACATGTCCTATACCTACTCTATGAGTTAGTAAAAAAACATGAGAATTAAACCCTTGCAAGGAGGATTCACTTGCATGTTTTAATGGATAATTTACAGACAAGGATATGTCGATTGGACCTAAAACCCAAGGGCTAGGGTTTCATACATAATTGTGATTAAGGTTTCGTATAGGTATCAACAAAACAAATATAACTTTTCCTCTAGCTATGAGGCACGTAGTTTTGTATATGTGAATGATGTAGGTGAAGCACACCTTGGAAGCGTGAAGGGAAATGGAACGTGCTTTTGGCAATGGATTTTCTCGCTCGAGAGGTGTTCGAGATGGAAACCCATTAGCATTAATACTTCCATGGGATTAGTTAGCAAGGACACATAAAAGGAATGTTCAAGGAAGACAAGAAAACCCCAACAAACTTCTCTTATCATTTTCAAGCTCAAGCAAGCACATGAGAAAAGTCGACGCAAAAGAAGTCATCGATATTCAAATCCTTCAAGTAGTTGGCCAAATGAGAGAAAGGTGGCTCTTATTTTCCATTTGAAAGAGAGATTTGAACTAATAAAACCATCAAATTGTATTGTGTAATGTACGGATGGAAAGAGGTTGCTTATTTTCTTAATTTAAGATTTAATGTGTTTAGTCTATGTTTAAGCAGTTCATGTCTTGCAAATTATAGTCATGGAATAATTAGTTACTAAAAATATGCAATCTATTAATAATATTCAAATTTAAATTAGAGTTCAAATGTGTAAAAAAATGTTTTTTTGTTAAATAGTTTTTGAAAGGACTAACCCTACAAAATAAGGCCTCAATAAGAGTGAGAAACAGAGCAGAAGTAACAAAGCCCAAGTATAACAAAGAAATTCAAAAACAACACAACGAGACATCTCAAAAAAGAAAACAACAAAGAAAAAAACTACAGGAATAACAGAAGCATAGGAACTTGATCAAACGATCTTGAAAGCATGAAACATACCCAAAGTTGTCATGTGGGCAAAGATCCGTCTTGTCGAGCTCCTCGAAGCTCATTTGACACCGCTTAGGTTGGAAACACATGACCCACGATTGGATAATATTAATAGTCTTAGCCATTTAATTTGTTCAATGCTCCCTTCCCTCTGCTTTTCTTACCTTTTTGCTTAGCTAGGTTTTGACCTCATCCTTCAGCAATTTTAACTCAGCCTCTAAGGCCTCCAATCTCTTAGAGGGGTTATCAATCTGTGCTTCCCGGGGACTGGCACTACTAATGTTCAGCAGGTCTCGTGCAATGTCAAGTTCAAGAGGCTCTTTCCCCCCAGCAAGAGTCTCAAGGTTGAGTCTCCTAGAAGCCCTGGTGATTGGTCGTTTAGAGGTAGAGGCGAGGTGGGTGACAGCAGCAGCAGCAGGAGGAATAGAAGGAGAAGCTTGAGGAGCCGGCATGGGGGTAGCAGCACGGTGGCGGGCGGCAAAGCAGCAATAAGCAGAGCCCATCAAAGGGGGAGCCGGGCTAGGAGAGGAAGGAAGACCGGGGTACTTAAGGAGGCAGTATTTGTGAATTAGCAATATAAGCCCTTGATGCAAGGGAACCGCCCGGGTATGCTTCTGGAACTCCAAAATGGAGCGCTCAAGAGAGTTTAACAGATAATGAGGGAAGCAAACCAATCTATTCCTACGGAAGTGGTTTAAAAAGATAAGATGCTTAGCAGGGACAGTGACAAACCGACCTTCCAATGAGATGAAGCGAATCATCATGCGAGTGACTTCATCAAACGGTGATGGAATTGAGCTTACAAGCAGACCCGCAGTGCTAAATGTAAGCTTCTCATCATCCTCCACAAATCTTCTTTCTTCAGCTTCTTTGATAACCCTTTTGTTGAAGAAGCGGTACCCTTTCCAAACCGAGGCTTGGCCGCTTTCAAAGAATGAGCTCTTCATGACAGAATTTTCTGCCCCATAGTCTGCATGGGCCTCTCTTTCCACTCCTTAGCAAAGTGAACAGATATGCTTTGATCATGACCCTGCACCCTTTCAACAAAGTTGGTGAAGCCGCCTATGCTGAGAATGTTCCAAAGCTCAGAGTTTTCCTTCCAATCAGGGTCCGCGCACGGCTCAATTTGACAGGGAGGCCCTCCCATCTTCTCTGCGGTGTGCTGGTTACAACAATTACTAGAATACCTGAGCGTAAGAAAATGTTAAAACAAATCTCAAAATTCAATTCCAACAAATCTCAAAAATCAAATCAAACGAAACAACTAAATACATACCTAAACAACTAAATCAGTTGGATGTGGGTCCTATTGAAGCTGATTTGACGAGCTTCATGTCCTATTTCTTGAGAAATTAATGTGCATTTCTTTTGTTTTGTGTTATTATTTGCAACGATGGCGTGTCTGATGGTATAAGGCAAGAATAGATGACTAATAAAGTGGGGTTCTAATATTAGCATATGAATTCGAATTACAAAGCGAATAAGAAAAATTTACAAATATAACTAACTGGAAAGGCAATGATATATAAGCTCTGAGTTGTATATACTCAATGCAGATCTGGAACGATAACTTTATTTCTCATAGTTTGTCATCGGAACTCACAGCAGTAAGGTACATTCAACAACCAATAATGAAGAACGTGCAATATATCTTCCACAACAAAACTTTAATAACACAATTCAAACTATGTGTTTTTCACCCTACAACAAACAAACTCCCTCTTTTTCAATGTTTTTAACGTTAAGATGTCAGGGAAATTTTTATGTTGTGATTATCACTATAATGGTTGCTTTTGTGTCTGATTATTCGAAAGAAAATGCTCTTTTAGATGTATGTGTTTGTCTCTTCCTTTTTTAAAGTGAAATTTGTCTACGATTCAAATTTGGTCTCATCTTGAGAGGAATCAATCACGCTTGCCCAGAAAATTTAATATTAAAACTTTAATATTACAACGATCTCATTTTTTATTCCCATGGGTGATTAAATTGTGAATCGGAGACAACCAAGGCATTTTTTGTTCAGTATTGACCACCCCTAAGATGGAGCCCTTAGGAATTATTAGCATCATTTTCATTGTTCATTAATTGCAAAATTACTCTAATTCTAATGGGCTTAAATTACTTATTGATGGATCTATTTTCGTGGTTCGTTTTAAATCAATTTGGAAAATATAAACACTAAAATTGTTGTCCATCGTCTGCTCAGTTGAATCAATGGCAAGAATTAGTAACAATATATACACCTGTCAAACAATGATTCGCAGATGTCGAAGGTCAAACAGGAAACATGATACTAACTTGGACGTCAATACGGTTGATGACATGGATGGTGAAGATTTCGTTAGTACATGGACCTTGATACAAAATATCTCGTCGATGGCAAGGATTAAAAGATGTTGTCAGAGCACCTCGGACTTTCCCTCTGTAAACATGCCTTTTCGCGTAATAACACATAATTATACGACCAAGCTACGAAAAATAAAAAAATATACCCAAAGTAGAGGTTGATATTTTGGGTTTCTAATTAGTAATTAAATAAATTAAACACGTCTCCTTTTTAATCATGTTGATGTTAATGAATCTTTTTGGAGACAATAACTCTAGTTAGAGAAGCCCATACAACCAGTGGCCATCAAGTTAATAACAAACATACAAGGCATGCATCCGAAAGGATATCGATAAAATTGAAAACATTGGTGTCACTCTACATGTTGAAGAATGCACAATTATCTTCCCTTAACAATTGAAATACGACAAGCTAATGAGAATGATTGTTCTTCGCATTCATTTCACACCTAGTAGTATTCTTGCTAATCATTTCTACGTGAGGATAATAAATATTCCAAGATAATTGCAAGCTTCTTCTAAATCCTATTGTTTTGTGCAATCTCTCATTGTTCTCCTCGGTTGTTAAATTGGATTTTTCTACACTAGTTCATGAAATGACACCCTCAACTCTTCGTTGCAGGAAAATTCCCCCCCCCAACTCTAACGCACCCCACCCACATCTCGGCATTTCCGGCACAAAAGTGGAACCACAAAACACTTCATAAATGCGCTTGAAAACTACGGCTTTGGTTCACATTGGAAATGGAATGGAAACACCTCTTTCGTTTCCATCATCTTCTCAATTAAATCAACAACCAAAATTAGTATCAATATATACACCTATCATACCATGATTCACAGTTGTTGAAGGTCAAACAAGAAACATGATACTTACTTGGACATTGATACGGTTGATGACGTGGACGGTGAATATTTCATCAGTACATGGACATTTATATGGCGAGTACCACGTCAACAACAAGGATTAAAACCTTATGTCAGAGCCCCCTGGACTTTCCCTTTGTAAACACACCTTTCGGGTATTGACTATATAAAAATACGGCCAAAATCACAAGTGCCCTTGGAATCATTCACAAAAGAGCGTTCATGGGGAAAAACTTGAAAGTTTAATTTAACCGTAATGCCCACATTTTACACACACAAAAACAACAGTAAAAAATACCAGGATAAAAATTTTTTTACTTACATTGCTCACTTCACAATGCCACAAGGGCTCCATGTAAAGAAAACTCAAAGACACATACAACACTTACAAGTCATCGACTCACATAGACACATGACAACACCATAGACATGTCGATGCCACACTTTTCCCAATGAATGAATACTAGCAATGACCCAACCACAAGAAAAGGACTCAAGGATTGGCAAACCCACAACACATCATTTCTTTAATTGCATCTTAGTTACGATTAACATTCCAAGAACATTATTGTGTAAGGATAATTTTTTCATTTTTCCACCTACAGATTCTTAAGTTCATTCCACATTTAATTTACAGTTCGACCATTTTAAGTTGGCTTTTTTATTTTTACGGAAAATTCCATAACTTACATACTTATTTGGCATAATTCAAATTGCATATAAAGTACGTAATTATCTTGTTCTTATGTTAAGAATAAGTTTCTCAAACGTTTATTCAATGTTTACATTTTACCCTTGCAACTCAAGTAAATATGACTTGATGTCAGAAAGCAATATTAGGATTTAAGGGGGTGGTTTAGATTCAAGATACCTTTTCCCATAAACATTCTTCGATCATAGTATCTTTATTTCCCGATTCAACATTCCCACAACAAGAAATTGTATATATATCTTTTGTTTTTCTCGAAGTTTGATCTCACCAAGGGAAACTCATATTCTTTGTAACACATGAAAATGTTTAATTGAGTCATAAGGACTCCAAGAGTGGCATTATTCCTAACCTCAAATCTCATTTTTTTCTCTTATATGCTTTACTTTTACATCACATTATGGTCTCATTATTAGCATTGTTTTGAAATAGGAGTTATGGAAGTATTTGTTTAACATCTTGAAGACGTACATGATTGGAAGCTTTAGAACTACACACGAACCACAAGATTTGTTTTCAAAGTAAGATCCCATGTTTTCGCATTTCACGATTCTGCAAGAGAAATTTCTTTCATTCCTAATGTCATAAAAGGCATAACAAGGGATTATGGAACCAAGTTTTCAGTTTCCTGGTTTCTCTTAAGTCAACATCTTTCAAATCAATTTCATTTGCAAGGAGTTACTTACCATTTTCTACCCACAAGGAATTCATTCGATGATGAAGAGAATTTCTAGATCTAACTTGGTAGTCAACTAGGATACTAAGGAGGTGTTAGCTCTACTTACTCCATATCATGCAGGGTTACACAACATAGTTGTTGCTTGAACAATGGCTCTTAAGTTATAGAAATGAACTAATGAATATATTTCTTAGGTGTAGTACCATAAATTTTAGTTGCATAAGATTAAATATATTTTAAGACGATAGCGCTTTGCAAACTAATGAGGCTAGAAAGAGAGGAGGGTACAACAAGATTAAACATTAACTTCGTTAGATAATCCCATCTGCTAAAGGTTAATTTCAAGAGTAGTTGGTGATCTCTATCACCTAACACGTAAGTTGGACTTGAAGAGAATATATTCTTCTTACTACACACATGATAACCAATCCTGGAAGGGAACCACTTACTATAGATAATGTTTGATCAAGTCGTTCTTAACTGATGGTTTCACGACAATGTCGCTAAACATAACGACTATGACGCTAAACTCAAACTAGGGGTTTTATTTACCTATACCAAGAGGTTCCATCGAGAGAAAAGTTTAAGTTCATTCTACGGTTTCAATTTCTTCTATGGTAAGATAGATCACACATGAAGACGTATTATGCACGAATCTTATACTAGGGTTGAGTGTTTTGATTAAATCTCTTTATTACATTTACAAGATAAGAATACAACACACTAATTGATTAATCATTTATTGAACACTGAAAAAGCACTACAAGATATTAAATTCAAATTCATTTACCCTATATATCAAACCTTTTTACCATACGTAACTATGAATCAAATTGAACCTATGATTAAATGCACATTTCTTAAGATATCCCTAAAACTAGCATCTCATACATATTAGCAAATTTCAAATATAACTTTTCTGTAACATGGGACTACATTATACATATATTCATTTTACAATGACCTATATAAATTACAATAATAAATAATGAATTACACATCGCCTTTTCATCGTCTTTCTTGCATCCTACAAAACCATGTGAGCATGAAATCAGCGATAAATCATGGCATGACATCCACCCTAATCTAGCATAATTAACATTTTTAGTTTCCCATTTACATAATAACATTAATAATTTTGCATTTGAAGGAAAAAGGTTAGAGACACATTTATTTCTTTTCAGTTTGCTTCATTTCCTAACCAAGGAGAGAGAAGAAATAGGGAAGAGAGAGAAACACTATTTTGCCAAAAGTTCAATTTCACACAACAAATCACACAATAAAGTTTCAAATAGTTATTTATAAGTGTCAACAACTTTCCACGATGGTTTGGGCAACCCAACATGGGTCATACAACTTCCTTCTTACGTTTCCCTGTTAGCTGCAAAAACGTTCAATTAACGCTCGGAGGCTAAGAAGCCAACTTCAAACGTTGTCCTCTAATGAGCAAACACACTCCAGGTAAGTTTCTACATGTCCTCCTATACACCAAGAATTCATAGGAACTGACAGAATTCAGAACTGGAAAACGGTTTACAAATAACGACATGCCTTCTAGAGCCTCTAGTCGTAGTTGGTCCAGTTTGACCTAGTCAACTACAACCGGAAGCCTACAAAATGGCTTTGCCAAACTATTAGGAAAAGTGTTTTCCTCAGACTGAAAGTACCAAGAAATTGTCTAGTAAAAATACTAGAGGTTTGCAAAGATGGATAAGCATTTCGTTGTCCAGGATTCAAATGGCGGTTCAAAACGAAAGCCAACTTTATAGTTTTAGTAGCTTCTTACAACTACAAAATGGTGTAACATTGCTCCCAGTAGGGCATCAAAAGGATCACAAATGTTCATTCAGGTCAAACCAAAGGTTAAGGTGACTCCCCACATAACAAGGTACATGAATGAAGCTTAACATCCCATTTTTGGAGTTACGAAGGGTACTTAACGAGTCTCCGAAAAACACAAATTTATCTATTTAAACAGGAGATGGTCAACATTTTTACCGGGAAATTAATTTTGTCTTGTCGATAAAACAATATTGTAGTGGTCTAGTTTGGTCAAGAAGTTTTCTAAGTCACCTCAAAATGAGGGTTAAAGTTCATGATACGACATTTTATTGTTTTGCAACAAGTTAATATAAAACAATTAAATCTTATGATAATCCTAAGATTTTAAAATTATATTTCGTTGCAAAAGAAAAACTAAAGTATGAGAACTATGAAAGGTAGGGAAAGATGAACCATGCCTAGAGGAACGAAGCCAATCGAAACCACAGGATTCGGTCAACATCTCACTTAAGCATTTTGTCGAACAGTTCATGAGCATCCGGAATTTTACCATTTCGCCTTTGCTTGAAAATCATCAAAGTATTTTCCAACAAACCCACTTTGCATAGAACCATTAATAAAACCACACAAGTTTAAATGATCTTAATAATCTTCAATAACCAAGAATATAAACCCAGAATGACTAGTACATGTTTAATGGTGTTTGATGATAATGTTTGGAGCTCCCTTAGGATAGCCAGCATGACTAAGAAATCCATACATACCCACATACAAGCTTATTGTAGATGCAATGCAACAGGTTTGTTCACGCCAATACTAGAAATCCCTCCATTGAAACTATAAGCTTCTGCCAAATACAAACAAAGAAGAATCTTACATGGTCAAGAAAACTCCATGCGACCACATCTCTTGAAGCACTTGTTAGGAAGATCACAGACCCGTAATAAACCACCAAACCGAGCTTGAGCTACGTTGAGGACACCCACGACTCAAGGCAAGAGATCAAACCAATAAAGGCTGAGTTACAAATGAGACTGAGCCAATGAAGAACGCACAGAGATCTACAACAAGCTCATGGAAACAGTGGCGGAAAAACAATGGTTCGAGCTCATAAATAAACCCCACACAACAAGATCTTTCAAGGCCCATGAACTCAGAATGAGGAGGCACAAGTGAATGGAACCCAACACCCAGAGTTAACAACACCATGAGCTTGAACAAGCCTGCACATCTTAGAAGATAAAACATGGCTTGAGCTTCATCCATGGTGGCTACAACAAAAAAATTCCTGATGGATGTCCATGCCATGTTCCAGAATTCCCATTTGCGCATAGGTAGGGAGGAGGCTGGAATGGTGTGGGATTTAGATTTACACCTGCAATAGCATTTTCTTGGAAATTTCTAATCCTTTTCAAAAAAACTTGTTTCATGCCTATCTAGCAATCATTACAGTCCATGATGCCACATTTCAGGCATATTTAGTCGAACATTTCAAATGCCAAATGCATGCTTCCACATTGCATGCATATCTGCTCGAGCACTTACAACAAAACATCTGACAAATCCTCCTTCGGTGCAAGCTGGGTGGAAGTTGAAAAAGGGCGAACTGATCAAGTTAGAGACCAAAATTTGAAGCACCTCATGACCTCAATCTTCTTCTACCTACACTAAAAACCAGTGGCAGGCAGAGGTCGTTTCCTCACAGGGACAAGGAATCTTGCAACCATCCATTTTCTGCTAAATTTGCAATGCTAACTTGGGTTTTTGTGTGGTTGAGGCACCAGATCAAAACTAAAGTGCTTTTATTATCATGCAAGGAAAATGACAGGTCTGACTGGCCATTAAGGGTGCCCATGTGCCTTGTCAGCCCACCTGCAACACTCCACCGCCCTCAACCAAACGCATTCACACACTTCTTTGTTTATAAATATTTCTTTAGTTATATTTTACTGTTATTTTACAAAGCAAGTGGGCACTACATTAACTTTAATGTTGCACCGATGGGAAGCAAGGGTTAATTTAATGTACCACCTACGCCGTCCAACAATTTTTGGGTGATGGAAATAATTCAATATTGTCCTTCAAAACTACGAATTCGTGTTATTCATACCAACTATTTAATATTTATCTAATTATTTTTAATATATATTAATACAAGTTACATACAAATCTATATTAAAAATGACAGTCACATATTAAATTTACAAGTAACATGTGATGGTTATTTCAAATATTTGCAAGTATTTTACGGCTAAAATCACAAAAAAAAAAAAAACATGTAAACGGCCATCAAATTTAACCCCTCAAAAGGAACAAGGCAATTAATTATTTATACGTATCTGGAATCCTTCAAAAATGTCGGGACTTGAAACTGCATCAATTGTAAGAGGGGAACAGACGCCAATGTCGAGGAAAAAGTAAAAAGCTTGTGCACTTTGTCCCGCTTGCGACTTGAGGGATGATCGGATTTCAAGGTAAAAGTGAGAAAAAACTGTTAAAAATAAATCAATTACGTGAGTTAAAAGAAAATGGAATGTCAGATAGGCCCGCCTCCCGAGGGAGATCACAGACATCTATAGCAGGGCGAGCGGACGCAGATTTTAAGGAAAGAGCTACCTGGACTTAAAAATAAATCAAATATAATAGGGGAGTCGACGCAGATTTTGAGGAAAATTTGAAAAAAACTCTCTCGTACTTCAAAATCGATCATCACGAGGAAGATCGCAAGACAAAGATCTATAAAAAGTTAGATAGGAATTGAAATTAACATAGAGTCTATGTCGGTGGTTTAGTATCAACGGTCGGAGGGTGTTCCTGATTTAACGTCGACGTATGGTGAAACGTGGACCGTCGATCTACATCGACACCTGTTAGAGACACCCAATGTCTTTCCCATTGTAAGAAACACCTTCAACGTAATGAATGTCAACAATAAAATCCCCAAACAATATGAGCACAAATAAGAACATATTAATAACATCAAACAATGACACTCCACAACCATCATATGCAAATAAAACAATATAAGTCCAAATTATACACTTTCAAAGAATCAAATTAATGCAACTTAAGGACCTGCAATCACATGTGTACAATGCAATGTGAACGCCGAACGGTATAAGTTTTTTGATTTTGACCATTGGGATTCCTCCATTTACTGGGCTAGAGAGTATTACTCCTAGAATTAATTGTATTAGTCCCCTGATCCAGGTGTTCCAAATGTGGATCGTATACCCTAACCTTTCCTACTATAAGGTAAGAAACGAACTTGATGTTTCATGAGTAGACATCCAAAAAGTATGATAGAGGTGAGAAATGGTAATGAATTTATGGTTATCGAATCCAGCTTTTACAGTGTGAGCATGAACCTATTTGCCTTGTTCCAAGGACAACTGGAATAAATGAACTCATTTGGATTTGTGCCTCTTTCAAGAAAACATCACGTTGGCATATATTGTTAAAAACATTGCATGCATCATCCATGTTCCCACATTTGGCATACATGCAATCATTGCATTCCATGTAACTAAGTCTCTCTTAGGATATTTGTCAAACACTTTGTGTGCAGACACTAAACTTCTGCACCTAACATACATACTAACCAAACTATTCACAAGGAACAAGTCGATATTGATGCCAGTTTTAACTATATGGCCATGGATTTGATTGCCCTCTTCGAAAGCTCTCATATTGGCACATCCATGTAAGAGGCAACCATATATGAAGGAGCTCATGGCATTGTTTTGTTGAAAAAAACATTGAAAACATCAAACGCCTCCTTTAGCCTTCCCTCTTTGCATAAAATATTTATTTTTTTGTTTTCCTACCACGTTTCCTGATGATTTTTAATGGATTCTTCTTTGCCCACATTTCCAATATTAGAAATATTGATACCATTCTTCCTACTAATACAGAATAGGGTTGATAAGTTGTTATGGGTTTTGAGCTTGTGGCTATTAAAACTGATATGAAGTGTGTGTGTGTACTTACCTTGTGAAATGGGTGTTGATCAATACGGCTCGTCTGGGATAATTTGATGTCACAGAGAGTTGTGCATGTTGCAGGCACGGAGGAAACCATCTCATCGAATTTAATCCCTACAATCTACCTTCACCCGTCATATCCATATATCGTGAAACACATACTAAAAAGCAAGCAAAAAGAAAAATAAAAACTCAACAAGAAAAAAATTTAACTTTCGTATGTGTTGTCGTAGAAATATAATCCCTGACCTCTCAAATTATCTTATTGACATGGTTTGTTCTCCCAGGACGGAAAACCCTAACCATGTAAATACCTCCTAATTTCAAAACAAAGCATACATGTTTCATAAACTCATCCAAGGGCTCAATCCCTAGAGGATCAACTACGATTCAGAGAAAGAAAGTGTACTACCATTGGGAACAAGAAGTTAGAGACAAATATTATATTGTGTATGATCCTTTAATGATCAACTATGAAGCAAGGAAAGGAAAACACCCCTTCTATTGCTGTAATCTCACCTAATTATAACCAAAATATAGCTTTGAAGAGATTGTTCAAAGTAGTACCAACTCTTTAAGGACCCAAACCCAACTGCAAGAAAGGGAAGAAAAGTACTGTCATAGCTATCAAATGACAGGATTTATGGAGCATAATTCTTGCTATAAACTGAAGTTTACATTTCAGCTATGACAAATTCTAAATTGTATTACAGTTTCGAGGTGGTATATCCTTTCCCCTGACTAGTCTAACTATCACGTACGTTAGCAGGAATTACGTTAGATAAACTCAAAATTTTGAATTTTGTATGTCAAAAACAAGTGTGGCACACTGGTAGGTGGCTATGTTGTTAGCCCGCAAGTCGCAGTTCGATTTTTCCTACTCCATCACGAACGTGCTTTGGTAGGTGGCTATGTTGTTAGCCTGCAAGTCAAGTTCGATTTTTCCCTACTCCATCACGAACGTGCGTGATGGATAGGGTCTTCCCCTTTCCCGACCAGAAAAGAAGAGTGATGGAAAACATCCATCGTCTTTCTGCAACATCAAGCCAAAAACAAGAGATCCACATGTAGTTTTGGAGAGCTAGTTCAAAGCGGTGCCTCCTAGAGTACCCGATCCCTTAAAGAGGGCCAAGTCCAACAAAAGTGACCAAAAACATGTTAACATCTATCAGATGATGACAAGGATGAGTTTGGATTTGCAGCTTTAGACGAGGAAAACAATCATTGTATTGTTGTAATGCCAGCCAAAACCGAGACACCCACTTATAGTTTTGGAGAACCGGTAGCCCTTAAGGCTTTAGTCCTTTCAAAACAAAACCAGTACCACTTAAGGCTCTAAGAGAAGGCAACAAAATTAAATTATTAACATCTATCAAATGACTTATGAAATATGATCTTCATTCAGATGGGCATATCCGATGATCCACAAGAAAGTAATTTTGTCTCACAATTGACTTGCACTTCTGCTTTAATGAGAAACCCTGATGGAGTATTTCACACACACACAGAGACACACAAACAACTTACAACACAGGCATTATTTGAGCTTTTAGCCTAGTGGATCTAACTACAAAATAAAGCCAAGATTTTACCTGTGTCCAATCGGCCGATTCCATGCAAACTTCCATGGAGCTCAAGTACCATTTTCTTTCAGAAATTCTCCACCCAATTCTCAAATCCGCTTCAAGTTACTTCACACTATGAAACTCCTCTTGTGACGAAAAGTAGAAATATCTCAAACTCAGAAGGCCTCATGATCTCGTGTTGTTTAGTTCTGAACATAAGATGGTAATCTCTCATCTAAAGCCGAAGCTACATACAAAATCAGCCTGAAGACAAAAGCACAAGTTTTATCGACTGTACAGTGCCATTCTACTTAAGGATTGATGGGTTGACTAAAATAATCGCCAAATTTAGCAGAGCTTCCACTTCCGACCACCGTCGTTATTTTTTTGTTTAAATTAATCCCCTCAACTAAGATTTCGATTTTACGAAGATCCGTCGACGCAAAGACTAAAAAAACATAAATATAGCATGCAACTGTTGTGGACGAATCGATTCAACATGCAATTGCCATTGTTTCTATTTAACAGCTAAAAACAATTTTTTTTTTTAAGGCAAACGGCCTTACAATTTAATCGCATGTCAAAACCGTCAAATTTGGCATAGTCCCATGAATGTCCACAAAACCCTTTCTCATAAGGGAACACCTTCGGCATAATCACATATAGAATAAAAATACCACCTAATATCTACAACCTTCTATAAATAGAATTACACATTATTATTTTTATTACCCAAATTCCCCTACCCTCAAACCTAGTTTTTCTCGATATAAATAAGTATTTAAAATGAATACTCAACCATTCAACACAAAAAAATTATAAAATCTAGTCACGAGTTAAATTAAAAGCGAGTGAAATAAATTAAAGATTGTTTCTTCATCATAATTACAAGCTCGCTCTAATTTCTTGAAATCATGTTCCCCACCTTCACATGAGAACTCTTACTCTCTTCCTTCTTCGAGGGACCCACACCATACTCCTATATACAATTTTAACTCAAACTCTTTAAGTTCAATGATGTATTCGCTAGGAACCTAAATATTTATTGATGAAATCATTCACCGTGCTAAATTCTTTTATCAATTTAATTGATTCAGAGGCCTCAATTTTCCCCATTACAGTGCCAGATTAAGGCCTGGGCAAACCAGGGATTTTAGGAATATAACAATTTTCATCGATGGAAATTTGTAAGGCTATTGGGAATTTATCGTAGAGTAGGTAATATAAACTAGATTAAGCTTATTTCCTTATAGATCACAAGCAAATAGGGATCGCCTTCAATGTCCTCATAAGCAATCAAATACCCATGGTGGTGTTAGCCAAATTAATGAATGAATCATGTAGTGAAGAATTGAAAATAATTTCACATTTTGCACAAAGATCTTGGATATTGTTTCATAAGTTCCATGTTAATCAAGAAAAACCCTTCCACATATGCAATGCACTTCCAGAACATTGTTACAGTAGGTGCTACCAAATGAAAATGAAAATGAAAATTAAATGGGCAAAAAATATTAGCCCCAATTTTGGCACCTTGGGAGCTACGAAAGCACTTTTCCAACTGTGCAAAAACAACAATACTCTATTTGATTTTCCTCCTTGTTGATGCAAGTTTGAGACCCTTTCATCCACCTCATATCAAGAATTCAGACCTGCAACCTTTTGTAAAAAAATGTAGTTGTTGCATTCTCAGTACCACCTATGATTTATTTTTTTGGAATATTTGTCCACCCTTTTTCATACTTTTATAGGATATTTTTGTTCTCTTTTAAGTAGTTGTTTATCTAAAGCCGTGATTCAATTTGACCTCTGACACATAGAGTGGCATGTTAATATTAATATAGGTAAGACAAAATTAAACTAAGACTTCAATTGATTCCTTAAAAATTTGTCTTTGGTATATTTCAAGGCTATTTCAGGTTTCCAGGGCATGTCCGATCTTTTGCACTAAAGAATTTAGGCTGATTTATCAAGTTTGTTAGAAAACTGAAGATCCAAATAAATAAGTCGTTATTTAGACACTAAAAAGAACAAAGTCAATTTCACTTATATAAATAATCCCATCAAACGTCAATGAACCAAAAAAATATATATAATGAGCCAAGAATTGTTTTTTTTGGTTTAAAAATGCATCTAGTTAAAGAAAGACAATGAAATTACATCAAATTCAAAATGACCTGTCATGCTAGTTGGGACTGTAGACTGGAAATAGCGCCAATATGATATGTGCTCCTGACCAAAAAGGACAAGCACTTGTCATGGCCATAAAATGACACACAACATAGAAACAAAGCTATCAAAGTCTTTGGGACGGGGGAAGGGGTTTCCAGGACGGCAAACAAATTCCCAAATTTTGGAGACAGTAGGGTTATGGGTATTAAAATAATATATAAAAATTAATCTTTGAATATTTTAACTTTTATCAATGAACTTTAGGGATTCAAATTGTATTTAATGTATTTTAGGTACTGTCAAGATTATAATTTACTGTTCTTGGTAAAAATAACAGCTTTTTTATAAGTAAAAACGTCAGAAAACTCTTGAAAGATTATTAAAAAAATAGGATATATCCCCTCCAAGTCCCCAAAACCTTTAGAACATCACCAAAACCTAGAGGACACATCCCCGTGTAACACTGCTGATAGAAATAATGAATCATCTATTGACAAACAACCTGCTTCCTTGGTGTCACTGGTAACCTATTCATAATAAGAATGCTAATCCCCTCTGAAACACCGCTCCCTGCATAATCATCCTAGAAGTCAATAAAATAATTTTTCCCTTAATTTATTGGAAGCTGTTATGGCATCAACAATAGATTGCACTTTGTCTTGTTCATATTTTACAGATTCTGCAGTTGCAAGCAAGTCTGCTAGCAAACAAACCAAAAAAAAAACTAGAACCTAGTCATATTTTATTATAAACATACACCTACTTTTCCAAACATGCTCGACTGAAACCAGTGTACTAATGGGTCGGCATACGTTATATTTAGTATCTCCTAGGGATGTCTAGCACATAACTTGGAATTTCAGAATAACAAGATATATCACCTTGTTTCATGCAATTTCAGCTCTGAAACAATCATAAATGACATGCGAAATAATTTCAGGAATGCATAAACAAGGGAAACAAACTTGAAAGCTGCCCAGAAAAGAAAATTTAAAATTAGCTGGCAGCTTCTGGTGAAAAACCCTCCAGAATTTGTTCTATGTTTTCAGTTTTCATCCTTATATTGTTGAGAATATGGCAAGAGCAAGCATTCACAAGATATTTCATCTGACATTTAGTTGTGGAACATAAACATTAATTGAAGCATACCAGTGTAAATTCTTTTGGCATGGTACTGTTGCAAGGGGCTGCAATCGCCATCTCCAATGTCACTTGGGACCAATGTTTTAAAAACCGGTCAAACCGGAACCGGAACCGGCCGGTTTGACCGGTTTGAAAAAAAAAAAGTTAAACCGGCCTTTGAACCGGACCGCACAGGCCGTTTTAGCTCAAACCAGCCGGTTCCGCACGGAACCGCCGGTTTGGGCTAAAATCGCCAAACCGGCCGGGTTCCGCACGAACCGCCGGTTCGCTTTTTCCCCGCGCGCGGCTAGCAAGGCAAAAAACGCGTTTTTTTATGTTTTTTTTTAATTTTTAATTGTTTCTAAAGTGACTAAACCCTAATTTAGTGTGATAAATACCCCCCTCTATCACTCCACACCTCTCTCATTGAGCATTTGTGAGCATAAGCATAAGATCAAGAGTTTATTTTTTGTAGTGAGCTTGGAAGTTGGAGGCTTGGAGTTTGTTTGGCATTGCTTGTGGGCTCTTTGTGGTGATATTGGCAGCCATTTGTGAGCACCTCACCTCTATTTGTGAGCACCTCTCTTATTTGCAAGGATTTGGAGGATTGGGGCAGCCTTGAATAGTGTTCATTTGGAGTTGTTTGGTATCAAGTGTGGGCTCTTTGTGGTGGCATTTACATCTACATTTGGAGTGTGGGCTCTTTGTGGTGCTATATACAAGCTTGGAGCATTTCCTCACCTCATTTGTGTGCACATTGAAAGGTATGTAACATTTTAAACTTGCCCCTTATTTGTAAATTTTATTAAAAATGAAATAGGAAATTTATTTATTTTTTATTTGCATTTTCAGCTTTGTTTGCATTTGCAATGGCCCCCAAATCAAAAGACCCTACATGGGCCCATGCAGACGTAATTGATGACCAAGTTTTTTGTAAATATTGTAAGAAACACATCAAGGGGGATTCATAGGTTGAAACAACACTTGGCTGGTCAAAGAGGCCAAGTTACCCCATGTGAGGCACCTGGTATTGATGACATTAGGTTGGAAATGAAAAACATGCTTGAAAAACATAGAGAAGAGAAGGCTAGGCAAAAAGAGATGGAAGCTGAAATAGGGAGAAGGAGGGAACATGCCTGAGTGTCAAGGATCTTGCTCGACCCTTTCGTGGATCAAGTTAGAACCCTTTCAAGATATGCCTCCCCATCCACTCATAGTCGAGAAAATCGGCCTCAAAAAAGAAAGACCATTCAAAGCTTTTTTCCATCTTCCACACACCTGCCATCTAGTGCCTCCATGCCAACACAAAATCAGCCTACCTTGATAACCATCGAAGAAGCAATACAAAGAAGCAAAGCTTTTGAGTACATTGCTAGATGGTGGTATGATGCAGATATCCCTTTCAATGCTGCCCGCTCACCTTATTACCACCGATGTTTGATTCTATTGTGTCGCTGGGTAAGGGCTTCAAAGGCCCTAGTATGCATGACTTGAGAGGATCACTTTTAAGAAAGAAGTCGATCCATAGATGAATATTTGAAAGGTCGCAAAGCTTCATGGGCCAAAACAGATGCACTATCATGTCGATGGGTGGAGTGATGGCAAGAACCGCACAATAATAAATTTTTCGCCTCTTGTCCACAAGGTACCATGTTTTTGAAATCAAGAGATGCATCCGATAGGGTAAAAGATGCAAATTTATTGTTTGAGCTTTTGGATGAGATTGTTTTAGAGGTGGGGGTAGAAAATGTTGTACAAATCATAACAGATAATGCATCTAATTATGTTCTTGCTGGTAAGATGTTGGAGGCCAAACACAAAACAATATTTTGGACTCCATGTGCTGCACATTGCATAGACCTCATGCTTGAGGATATAGGGAAAAAAGATTGGATCAAGAACACTGTAGAGCATGGCAAGAGCATCACCAAATACATCTATAATCACTCATGGGTATTGAACCTAATGAGGAAGAACACTGAGGGCAGAGAACTTGTTAGGCCAGCCATCACGAGATTTGCAACGAACTTTCTCACGTTGCAATCTCTTATTTCCCAACAACAGAACTTGAAAAGGATGTTTTTAAGTGATGAATGGAATGCATCAAAGTGGAGCCGGAAACAGGATGGGAAAGACACAAAGAAGAAACTTTTTGATAATTTATTTTGGAAAAAACAGCAGAGATTGTGAAAGTTCATTGAGCCTCTTGTTAAGGTGTCATGTTGGTGGATGGGGACAAATTAGCCATGGGCTATATTTATGAGGCTATGGATCGTGCAAAGGAGCAGATAAGGGCAAAGCATACAAAGACAGGTAACTAAGTATGGGCCTATATGGGAGATCATAGATAATAGATGGAACAATCAACTCCATCGACCTATACATGCAGCCGGGTATTTTTCAACCCAAAATATCATTACAGAGCTCACTGAGAAGATCAAACAGAGAAGTAAAAGATGGTTTCAGACGAGTGCCCCAGAGCGCATGGTCCCCGATGAGATGCAACAACTTGAGGTTCACCGACAGATCGCCTTCTCAAAGCAGAGCCACAGTACCTTTGAAAAACCTCGCAAAGATCGTAAGGGATGTGGACCAACCGTAAGAAATTCTAAGTTTTTGAAGTTTATTTGATTAAAAATTTTAATGAATAATCATGAATTTTTAGCATAAGACAATATTTTTCTAATTTGTTGAATTACGCTTTAACCTTTAAGTTATAAGTTTATGTTTTACTTTTAATTTTTAATCGTGTTTTTAACTTTTTGTTGTCATTGTTTACTAATTAAACATTTACATTTTTTATCGCAGCACATTGGTGGGATTCATTCGTAGTCAAGTTGTCCTCAATGCAAAAGTTTGCAATTAGGATCTCGAGCCAAACTTGCAGCGGTTTTTCGGGGCGCGAGCGCAATCGGTCCTGTCTTCGAGCGGATTCACACGAAGAAGAGAAACCATTGGAACAACAACGGTTGAATGATCTTGTTCGCGGCAAGACAACCTTCGGTTAAGGCGTAACCATTGTTGAACCAAGACTCGACATCGATCCCATTGTCGATGATATAGATCCAACTTCGTAATGGGTAGAGGAGAGTCACCAACAGAGTTTGATCCCGATGACTTGGGGTGGATGGGTTTGGATCAAGAATCTGATGAGCCATTAGCAGCACCGCCGCCATCGTCACGAGACACAGCAGGACCTAGTCGCACTCGTGCTACTCCCCAACCCCGTGCAGCTCCAGTTGTTGCAGATGTACCTGAGGATTTGGATGAGTCCGAGTCAGAGCCAGAGGCCGGTGATCATATTGATGAGGATGACCTCGAGGATCCCATTTCCAAAGAATGTGCAGAGTTTGATCATGATGATTGATCATTGATGTCATGAGTCATCTAGTTTATTCTAGAGTTTTGTAACTTGTAGTATTTGTAATGTATCAATGATCATATCATGTTGTTTTTTTGGAGTCTTGAACTATGGAGATTGATCATTGAGCCTCAATGTCTATGTATTTTGTTTCGGAATCTCATCTATGATATATGTATTGTGTATTGGACTTGGAGTTCGTGCCATTTTGCTATAAACACCTTTCTTGCATATATATAAGAGAAAACTTTGCATATTCTGTGTGTACTTGTTGGAATTATCGTTTTTAACATTTCAAATATATTATTTTCATTAAAAATATAAAATTTTATGTATTTTTTAGTAAACCGGTTCATTAAGTTTGAACCGGTCCGGTTCCGGTCCGGTCCGGACCTCGGCCGGTTCCGAGTCCGGTTCCGATTTTTAAAACATTGCTTGGGACTAGTTTGCAGTCTTACGAAGTTCCAAAACTCGAGATCTTCCACAATGTCAGATATAGAAGAAATAGCAAGCTGCACATGTTGAGGTGGATGATAACTTTCTTAAACAAACCCCGCTAAAATATATCATAGGTTCAGAGATCCTTAACCTGAAATGCCAAGGGTGTTTAGATTGAAGCCTTCTATTTCGACTCCAATTCCAAAGGTCTATTCTTAGCCCTTAAGGTTCAATGTTGCCATTCATTTGATGTGTTGAGGCCTTAGCAAAGATCCATACCTTATTCATCATTCAAGCTGGTAAATTTCATGGTGCATACCTTCTATATGCTCAGAAAGTTGGATCCTTCAGTTAAGAATTTTTTGAGAGCATAATATATCACAAATTATGATGAAGCCGAAACCTAAGTTTTTAGCAAAGGAGGAATGAAGGCCAGAAGAGTGGCACGATTTTTTGGTTTTGCTCATAAGTAATAAATGTATATGAAATAGGATGAAATGCCATAAACCAAACAAAATGTGGTCTCAAAACAGCACAAATGAATGCAGATGACCTAGCAACAAATAGTTTAAATGTATAGTAACAATATATAGAGATAAAATAAATGCTGTTTAACTTCTTTTCCTAGATGCAAAACATAAGACATGGTCAATTGTGGTAGTTAATACCATTAATCAGGACATAACAATGCTATTAATTCACATGTTTAAAGGCTTATGTACACAACATCGTATTAGATGTTCAGTTCACCTGTCATATTCATCCTCAGAACCTTTGGAAGCTTTCTCCTCTCACCACCTACAATATTCTTCCTCCCTATATACTTCCATGCTGAGTATTCTTATCTCCACATCTGCAAATGCAGACTTCAAATCTAGCAATTGAATCATGAACTGCTGGTCATCAATATCGTCAGGACAAATAGTCACGGTTTTCAATGAAGGCGCATTTTTCAGAAGGAAATGCAGTACAGATCCTACCTTGTCACAATTCTCCCATCCAATATCTACATGAACCTTTTTAGATTTGGAAAGTTCAAATCTGATACCACCTTACCTGCTGTCATCTCCCGCCTAGGTTCCTTCTGATCCACTGCTATGTCCTGTCATGGAAAACAAATGGGTGATATATACAAAACCAATGCCATTTGAGAAAAATTTAGCTTGAAAGAAAACAAACATTTACCAGGATGAAAGTGGCTGCTACATCTAATTCTTCAAGCTCTGGAAAATTGCCATGGAATATCAGAGGGTGTGCGACCCAAAAATTATCAAGTGATAGCTTTTTAATGATTTCACAGTTCCACATCTTCCAAAGGACGGAACTTCCAATGAATGCACACAATGGAGAAACACACAAGAATTTAGCTCCAATTTATGTAGTCCATGACAGTCCTCTAATTTGAGTTCGGCCAAATGTGGACAGTCTGCTGTAATGGACACTGCACTCAAATCTCGCAAAGCAAGACGACTGAGACTTGAAGAACAAATTTTCAAATTAGTTAGGTGGGGGCAGCATGAAAGCACCAATTTCTGAAGAATAGGGCATAATGCAATGAGTTGTTGGAGCCTATCATCAGTCAAATTATCAGTAAGAATTAGAGAGCATTCTTTGAGGTGAAGGAAACCTTCAAAATCAGTGGGAATTCCAGTAAACCTAAAGCCAGCTAGTTTCAAATCCGTGAGGCGATGGCAATCAAAAAGAGAAGGGAACAGATATAATACACCGTATAAACTGGTCAGATCCATTTGTTTTACTCCTTTTACAGCTGCACATTTAATCCACTGGTCAAACATCCTCTGCCCTGCCTCGAAGAGGACAATAAGTCTAAAACTTTCAAGAGGGCCAGAATGCAGGGAAAGAATATTATGAATTACACCTTTTACGTACCTAACTGAAATTGCGATCTCCTTTGACATTGCTGATGTGTATTTTGGCATTGATGTCGGAATCATTGGCATGTAACTGTAAAAATCTCGTAAGAAGTGAAGACATGGAATTTGTGTCCAGAGAGATCGCCATCTACGGGAAAGGATGGAGGAGGCAATGACATCTCTCAGGGAAAGTTTGGGGAGGATATGAAAGCACAATAAGTTGTCTGGTAATTCACTCAACCTGTCAATCTTTTGTTTCTTCCCCATTTTTTTAATCCGATTTCACTCTCGTGTAAACTTTTCAGGGTTTTGAAATTTGTAAATTTATGAGGATCAAATGTTTACCCTAACAATTTCAAAATGTTACCCTAAATTTTCATCGACAGTAAACAGTAGCTTACCGTAAGTGGCCCAGATTATACCGTGGAATCCATGAGCCAGGTTTCCATTCTCCCCGTCCTACGGATGCCCTGAACCCGTTCCATCACAGTATCTCCTACTCACCACGCAGAGGAAAAATGATTCCGCCATGTAAAATCGATTGCAATTAAATTTTCCGCCGAACTTATGTTAATTTCCTACTAAAAGAGAACCTTATTTACAAAATTGGAGAAGCCGCATTTATTGCCTGCTCATATTCACTGATAAATTGTTAAGGTTTTTTTTTTTTTTTAAATTAATTTTAATTTAATTTTATTGAGAAAAAGATCTTATACTATATTAATGTAATAAGATACAAGATAGTTTTCAACAAAAAGCGGGCGGTATGAGAGCACGTCCCAAAACCACAAACAAGTTAGGCCGAGCCTAAAACATCAAAAGTCAAACTACGCTGAGCCTAGGAAAGTACAACAAAACAAAAGTATTATCCCGAGAAAAAAATAAAAGCACTATCAAGCAACAGCTGCAGACATGCCCGAGGCAAGCGGATCCTGATCATCCAGCCACCCCGAACCAGGCAAATCTTTGTCAGCGTCTGGAATCTCCCAATCAGCAGCAAGTTCTTCCTTCGGGTCCACTTCCCGTGCGTAGGAATGGCGAGGTTGAGGCGAGGGAATTTGCCAGATTATGGTCGAGGTGGCGATGGGTGTCAAGCGGCCTGGTGTGAAGCAACAACAAAAGGAGAGCCCCAACCCTGTTGTTGAGCCGACGAATGCGGCGAGAGAACCCCACCCATGTTGCCGAGGTGGCGAGCCCCAGCCCTGTTGTTGAGCCGATGAATACGGCGGAGAACCCCGCCCATGTTGCCGAGGTGGCAAGCCCCACCGCCCAGTGGCATAGTAGAGTCTGGAGGTGGTCCACCTCTAACGCCACCTTGTTTGTTTGAACTTGAATCTGCATAAGTACATTGGAGATCACCATAGATTTATTATAAATCGAGAAAGATTGATCAACTACAGAATTAGCAAAAAAAAAAGCATTTCTTTCTTTCCATATCCAAAATAAAATCTCCCCTCTGAAAACATGTCAAATATGGGTGAACATAGGCAGAAGTTTGGGATTGTCTCCCAAGAGGATATGTTGCCAAGTGAAACAGTGGGGCCGTGAGGAAAAAAAAAAAAAAAGAATGGATCCAGTTCAAGCAATTTGAGCTTTGGGACAGAACTAGAAGACATGCAAAAGCGTTTCTAGATGCCCACAAAAGGGGCAGTTGGGAGCTAGAATCCCAATTTGAACAAGACGAGCCCCGATAGGAAGGCCTTGGTGTAGAATACACCAAAGAAAATGAGCAATTTTGGGCTCCACACATATAGTCCAAACAGTCTCAAATTGTCTACTCCAGGTAGACAGAGTAGCATGAATTCCCCAATGAGTATTAAGTTTTTCCACCATGGGCAAATGGGGCAAGAGCCATCGATAGCCTTTGTTGGCTTTGTAGTTACATAAAGGAGTATCAACATACCACTTCCAATCTATCCACCAAGGGTGAGAGGAATGCACAACAATCTTATGCAACATGTGATCAGGAACCGAATTGATCACAATATTGAAAGTATCCTGATCTTGGTTGGAAAGCCGAAACAAAGCTTTAAAATCCGGCCAAGATAACCAAGATTGTGTGTTCTTGCAGAAGAAGTCCTCGATGGTGTGAATTCCACGCTTGAAGAATTTGAGCGCGGAGATTCCCGAGACCTCTACTAAGCATTGATCTTGGGATTGAAAAATCGGCGACCACTAGAGAGATTGTTGGTTAAGAGATAGCCCATTACAAAAGCCATCCCCTTTCCATAAAAGCCAAGGTTTGACACATTCCCACACTTTCCAGATACTTTTAAGCACAAAAGTGCCAACAATTTTGACAGGCACAGGAGTGATGAGAAAATTGACAAACCCTAAGCCTTTCCACACAGGGCAGCCATAAGGAGAGCCTTCGCAATGCCATGTCGTATGAGAACTTTCCAAGCTTCTTGGCCAGTGATGCTTCTGATAATCCACTTAGCACAAAGAGCTTGCCCTTGGCGCTGAATGTGGATAAGCCTGAGGCCTCCAGAATTGTGAGGCAGACAACATATATCCCATGCTACTCAATGAAAACCTTTGCCAGTAGAAGCATTAGCCCATAGGAAAGCTTTGAGCAGCTTTTCAAGCTTCGAATGGAGGCTTTGGAAGGAACCCAACAAGACGAGTAGTAGACATGGGTAGCAACAAGAACTTTAGAGCAGATTTGGAATTTTCCAGCCAAAGACAAAGGCCTAGTAAGCCAATATTCCAATTTTTCACCACCCATTGAATGACATAATGTCATAGTTCAGTCGGGGAGGCTTGAAAAGCAAAAGGAATACCTAGAAATTTGAAAATCTCACCATGTTGCAGAATTTTCCAATCAAATGTGGCAAGCCAATCCAACGCAGGAAGGAAAGATTGCCGGTAACATTGGGTTTTTCACCATTGAATGGATGAGCCAAAAGCTAGGCAGAAAGTATCCAAGCATTGCATAGCATTGCAAATGTTGTTCTCATCCTCGATAAGCGTAAGGAAGGAATCGTCCACAAAATGCCCATTGAGGAGCTGAGAATTGGGCTCATCAGGTAGCGAGATTCCACGAACAAGACCTTGCACTTTGGCATGAGCTAAGAGATAACCAAAGCCTTCGGTCGCCAGCACATACAGTGCAGGGGCAAGAGGGCAGCCTTGTCTAATAGACCGGAAAATTCCAAAGGGCTTCGAGCTAAGGCCATTGATAGAAATTTGAGCAGAAGCATCTGCAAAGAGCATATTGATGGATTGAATAAAAATGGGTCCAAAGCCAAGGGCCTAAAGCATGGCGAGAATGAATGGCCATTCAATCGATCATAAGCCTTCTCAAAGTCAATCTTGATAAACATGGTGGCTGATGAGATCTGCGAGCCCATTTCATGCCTTCCCATACCGTGATGATGTTATTCGTGGTGAAACATCGTTGTATGAAGCCTATTTGCTCTAGTTGAATAATAACAGGTAGAAGATTGCATAATCACAAAGCTAACGCTTTGGCAATGATTTTGTAGGAGACATTCAACAACGTAATCAACCGCCAACAAGTGATTTGCTCGGGATCTCCTTGCTTAGGGATAAATTTAATGTTTCCCTTATTAATGTGTGGCCCTAGGGATTGGTTCTGAAATCCTTCAAGATAGACTTGAAGAAGGTCTTTCCCAAAGAATCCCAAAGAGATTTATAAAATTCACAAGGTAATCCATCAGTATCCTCGCTTTATCATTATCCATTTGCATAGTGGCTTCATGGAGGTCTTCAATGGTAAGCATTCTTTCGCAGATCACCTTCTGAGCCTCTTGAAAGTTTCGTGGCACAACACCCAAACATTGGTCAAGAGCGGCTCGGCGAGCTGCGGAGGGTGGTTGAGCTTGAAAGATGAGCTTGTAATGGCGCACAAAGGCTTGCAACATAAGTTGCAGTCAGTAATTCGAGCTCTATTGTCCATGATAGCTCGGATCTGTTGAGAAGGCTTTCTGGCTCAAGAGAGAGAAAGAATTCTTTCGAAACTTGATCTCCAATCTTGAGCCAATGCATTCGAGCCCCGGACTTGAGTGCCTCTGGCATTATAGTTGTCCGCAATTTGGATTTGATGTCGGAGTGTTACAACTTGCAGTTACAGAGTGTTAGAGAAGGGATCACCTTGAAGTGCCACCGTCGCCCGACTGAGAGTTGAGGTGTTAGCAGTGTATGAGTGGCGTAAATTGTTGCCCACTTAACCGCCATAAATTCTAAGAAATTTGGTAGTCCGAGTCAGTGCATCTTCCCACCATTGTAACCAACTAGTTTGCATAGGTGGATGAAATCGTTGACAGTGGTCATGGAGTTAAATTCCAAACCCACTTGATATGATTGACAGTGGGGCCATGTTGCATCAAGGCAATATTAAGAAAGAATTGGCCTTTATGACAAAATGGGCGCACATCATGCCAACATATACGAAATCGTATAGGAGAGTGGTCCAAAAGGACAAAGTCAGGCATAACCTCCACTGGCATGGAATAAATGTTATCAAACTCAAAAAAGTTTTGAGTTAACAACATGGCCCTGTCAAGCCGTTTAAGGACATGATCTATCCCTCCATGAAGATTGGACCACGTGTACCAAGTTGCAGAGGTGGGAAAGTGAGATGTGTTAGGATCAAAGAATCCAAATTTATTTCGCATGAAGTACCACGCTTCCCTTTCACCAGGTGTCCACCTCATAGGCAAGTGGCCACATTTATCATTTGGGGATTCAACCATATTAAAATCTCCACTTATTACCCAATAGGCATTGGGAATGGAGTTGGCTATCCACCGCCACAGATCAGCCCTTTCGGCCACATCATTTGAGGCATAAATATTAATGAGCCCAAAAGGGTGGCCCTCAATATTAAAGAGGACCCATATGACATGGTTGGTGGGGTCAATTCCATGGTCAATTAATAAGGGCCGCCATTTAGGAGCAAAAAGTGAAATTAATCCCCATTCCTTGCTTCATGATTGCTATAAAGCTAAGTTGTCATGCTAGATGGATTTGCATACCATTTGTAACTGAAAACCTATAATTTTTACTTCCTACAAAAACAAAACGTCCGATTTGCACATCGTTGTCGAGTTTCACGCACCACATACTTACGATAGGAGTTTGTGAGACCCCTAACATTCCAAGATAAACAATTCATGGGAAACGTTGGTCAAGAGCCATATCCCCATCCTCCAAGCCATCAAGGGCATCATATTGATTATGCAAGAAACGAGCAACATTATGCTACAAAAAATCCTACAGATCAATTTTTTTCTAGTCAACATACTTAATGTTGTATTCCACTTCAGTGGAATCCACGTTGCGTGTTGGGCTATGGTCCCGAGAGATGTGAGAGGGACTTTCGGGGACGTTTGGAAGGCCCTTGTGAGTTGCTTGGGCAACAGACAGTGGAACTGAATGTGGGATGGGGATGTGAGAAACAAAATTTGTCTGATCCATAAGATCCGATGCCACAAGGGGTGTGCCGAAGTACTTTGGTAACGGGGTAGTCGAGATAGCAGCAATAGTTGGTTCTTTAGTAGTAGTTGTAGGCTCTTTAGCCAGAATATTGAGAGAATGTTCCTTAATAATTGGTTCCCGATGGCCATGGGAGCCAAAGGCTTTGGATTTTTAGGCTTTGTTCTTGATTCGTCGGCCCTCAGCAGAACTGCCAACCTTCCTCCTGTTGGGGTTTGACTGGCTCGGGCGTTATTTTGGCCACAAGGCGGTTACGGGGTAGATAGAGCGGACAATCGCTGATCTTGTGATCAGACGCTCGACAACGAAGCAAGTGTTGGGTAGATTGATATACATGACCCTGGGAGTAGTGTTTATCGCCCATTTGAATATCCATAAATTCTTTGAGATCCTGCGAGAGATCAATCTCAATGCATACTCGCTTCTAGGGACGAGCATGGTAAAACTTATCAGCTTCCAGGCATACTACCCGCCCAAGCAAAGCGGCAATTTCATGAGAAAATGTACACATGACAAAGGAAGACCAGGAAATTCAATCCATACAGGCACTTTAAGGGCGATATATTCAGATACCACAAAGTCCTTGTGCCAGGGTGTTAACATAAGCAACGAGTTATGACATACCAAGTGGCTTGCTTATCCAAAATATTGGGCACATTAGCAGGGTCAGAGAAATGAAAAATAAACAAACCCTTGGTCATGTTTTGAACATTATCTCAGACGGACCCCATAAGGGGTCTAGATTGTGTTAGCCCAGGATTTGAGCATGCTTTCAGAGGGGATTCGACCCACAAAATACCCAATGAGGCAAAATTGTTCTAACCATTGACAAGCAACATTAAATTTAGGAATGGGCATAACTACATCCTGGAGGAGAGAGATTACCTCATGAAAAACCTTCGAGACGAACTTCCTGGAGCGCTTTGGCGGAGGTGACATTGTTCGCCCCACTATCTCCTGCCGCAATTGAAACAACCGAGTTTGAAGATGGCGAGGTCATTATATAGGGGCCCAGAGGGCGAGAAACCCTAGGAGAGACTATAGCAATAAATTCCCGCAGATCCCGAAAAGGCCATGGTATGACGATTACGAAGGGGAAACCCTAGAAGAGCTAACTCCGATTTTGCACTGAGTTGCAAAGCATTTTTTATTCATGTTAAAGTGTTTTTGGCCAATGTGTTTTTAAAGTTTTGTAATCTTTAAAGTTCATATGTTTAAAGTTGTGGTTTTTAACTAAAAGAAATGAAAAAATATTTAACAAAGTAGTAGTTGGATAGAAGAAGTTGAGATTTTAATCTAATGCATTTAAATTATTATGTGACATAAAAGTTTAATTTGACAACGACAATGTAATTTGTAATTGAGGATGGCCAACATTTTCATAGTTATTATGGTATTTCTTATTTTAGCATGTCACGTCATTACACTGAAGGCATTTTCCAAATTAAAGTAGATCGTAGCTTGTTGATTTTGATACCATCCATAGTCGACCATATCAACTACATACGATATTTTATTACGCCGAAAGGCGTGTTCTCTGGGAGAAATCTCTGGGGGCTCTGACACTGTCAGATGATCCGAGGGCAGAGATTAGTTGGTCGACGAAATACAATTATTTACGAGCCATGGATGCAGTTCAGACTGAGCATGAGAAGGCTTTCACGTCCGGCACACCATCTGACGGTCGACCTTGCGATATCTGTCAAAGCTCGTTCTGACACATTCTCGCGCCAATCAGATCAAATTGCCTGCGGAAAACATAGTTTTATAATATTTTTTTGAGGGATGCATATTCCAATATTTACGCCGAAGGCGTTTTCTCTGGGAGAAAGGTCAAGGGTGTCTGACAACTATGGTTGCGTGGGGCAATCTCTGCCGTCCTCATGGTAGGCTGTATTATCGACCTCTGGTAAATCCCCACTGTCCATTGTTATTACTTCACCTTTCTACAAGTCATGTTTAGCAATCACATCAATGTACAGTCTTGTTGTTTGGCTCGTTGTGGACGAGCAATTTAGGCACTTGTCCGGAGACAAAGATAAGGCTGTGCCATCAGATGCTGAGAGAAAGATTTGTTTTCCCTATCCTAAAAGTTTTTCTGTCTTATCTCACAGGTTGTAGCTTGTTGTTGGTGATTGCAACTGTAAGTAGGCTACAACCCCCACCATGAACCGTGGGAGAAAGGAATATTCGAAGCGCGCCCAAAAGCGAGGAGCTTCGCCGATGACCTCGAAGATGTGAAAAGATTCAGCAAGATGAAATGTTACGAAGAGGCGTACATTGATCCCAACCACGCAAGTGGATGACGATGACGGAACAAACCCTGTGTGGAACCAAAAAATGCTTCTCCAGGTAGACGATTCCCTTCTCTCAGACATCGTGGGGCCATACGCCAGGGGCCATCTGCGAGACAAGCTGGTCGGCAACGCCAGGATCCTCATTTCTCAAATCCTCATCGGGGGCGACACTAACCCTAACCCCAACCCTATAAATTGCGTCGTTGTTCAGGTGTGGAGACCCTCCATCCATCCTCAAAGTCTGGATTCCTCCCACATGTAAATTTCTCTTGCTTCACTTGTCTATGTCCGTGAAGAAAAATGATCAACCATATGCACTTCAAAACAAGGCAGAGGACACGATTTCTCCCAGTTCTCCTCCCACACTGGAAAGCACAAGTTCTCTTTGTGTTCTTCCCATACAAGGTTCTCCCAGTGCTCCCCTTTCACAATAGAACACCCCTTCCCCTGCAAAAGCTGAGTAATATTCACGTTAATCTTGTCTCAAGTATAACTTTATTTATCTTGTTACTATTATGAAATCTTAGGTTTTCTTTTGTTATCTGTTAAAATCTGCTCCCTGTTGAGATATTTGGGGGAAAAGGTTTATTTACCTAGGTTTATTTCTGGTTTTCAAGCCACTTAAAGGTTGCTGCTACTGCTACCCAACGCAATGTTTGAGTATAATTTGTAATAGTCATTTTAACGCTTAAAATTACATTCTTGTTTTTTCTCCTAATTTCTTTCCTCATCTTTCAGGGTATTCATGTTATTAGATGTGTAGTTTATCTAGGGTTTTAGCATCAAATGACACTTTATTTGGTGTTTTCTTTGAAAGTAAATCAGGTTTTCTTCAAAATTGAAATTGTGGCATGGGAGATCAAAAATAAAGGAAATTGGATTTTTAACTTTTGCATGGGAGATCGGGGGGATCAATATGAATACGAGAGATGGAGATGGAGGTGATCTATTTGAACTATAAAGGCGATGTCAGACAAAATAATAGATTGTAGTGATGGATTATTCAAACATCGTCTTTTAGCCTTATAATAACTAGAGGTTCTGGTGGTAGTTTGTATACCCAATGCTGCCCATAGGTAGACATTTTTTCTTTTCCAACATTTACAGTTTATACAAAACAATAACCATGGTCATAGGCATTTTGCCCAAAATTTTACTCGAGTTCTACTCCCTCCATGGGACCCTTAAAGTAATATACCACTATCGATTATACTCGTTGTCCCCACTTTGTGCAGTTAAGTCACCTGCAAGTGCTTAACTAGAGCACAAGTTGAAATTTTTACATTTTAACAGCCCATGATATTGATAAACTTGATAGAGCACCAAGTGTTTAACAAATTAATTAATAGTCAATCTTTTAAGGAAGGGTTTAAAAGTATACATGAATCGGAAAGTTTTGAATCTGCAAAAGGATCAATTTCAACCTACAATCCTTTAATCTTATAATTATGAAATTGAATTAGTTCTTGTAATCACAACGAGATTGATTGAAATAAAGAAAATAAAAGGAAACAAAAGAAGGGTGGAGTATATGATTCTTCACTAATTCAGGTACCCTTGGCAGGTTGTTTATACTTGGCCAAAGTTGGTATGTTGATTTATTGTTGGATATATGTTTGGTCTATGGTAGTTCTAGACCTTGATGTTAGCTTTTTGTAGTAATGTTTTGTAAGATTACTTAATAATAATAAAATATTATAATGGATTTAATTATTATTATACTATATTTACTTTGATAGGTGTTATTACACCGAATGCATTCTTCAAGTTGGGTTTAGCCTTCTCCCCTCTGACAGTAAAAACGACATGGGCAGACGAGCTTCAGTTCGTGCTTCGTCGATTTGCAATAAAATAATTAATCTGTTATTAATATAATCAATTTATAAACATTTGGGCATAAACTATAGTCTTTAGGAAAATAATATACAATTTGTAAAAGAAATAAAGAAATAAAGAAAATAACAACCTACTACATAAGTGCCAAAATAGTATTCCATCGTGTTAACATGTATAGTAAAAATAAATGGATGTGGTTATCGTTAGTACAACGACATCAACCTTTTCAGGGTAAGTTTTTAAAATATAACTTATTGTAGAAATCAACAAAAAGAATCTTAGTCCACAAGGGCTATGCTGCGATTTGACACTCGTCTGGATGTTTTTACTTATTTTAACCGTATTTTACATTTTGTAAAATAACCTTCCCATCTCCATTTGACGTGGATCAATTTAAAAAAATCGTCATTATGGCTATAAACATAGTCAATATAACTATAAACACAACATTACATAGAAATTGAAATACCATATTTTACTAATAATGTGATTATATGAAGAATATAATGCCTGAAACTTGCTTAACACTCATAAATACAACTCAAGAAAACAATGTATATTTTAAACTATTCTATGAAGCAGGGCTATTTGAGAGAGGCAAACTGCCATTTAAAACCTTAAAACCTTTTAACTATCATAGATTTTCGGTTTAACAGAAGGAGTTAGCTGTCAAATCTCATCCTTGCATGGAGGAAAAACCAAATTGATGCATTCATGTGTCAGTATCCAACATTTTGATTGGATGGAATCTACTTTAGGAGAAGAATAGTCTGATGTGACAAGATGCCCTTGCCTTGCGCTGTTGAGTCATCAATTCACAATTGGATCATAGAGGTCAAACATTTCGAGATAAGTTTTTAAGATATAATTTGATGTAGGAATCAACAAAACGAATCGTAAAGCTTAAACTTCTCACTACTTTTTTTTTTGGGATTCTTCCATTAGGATTGGAAATTGACAGGTTGTGGGCCATTTTGTGTGATTTTAATCATGTTTTATTAGAAAAAATTTAGGCACCCATACAAAATGACAGGCTGAAAATTTAGAAAACCGTATAATTTCCATGTATTTGTATCAACGACATTAAATTTTAATTTTGAATGAGTAATGGGCATTGCTTGCTGGATTGTCCCACTCTTGCTTTCTTGTGAACATTTTTCATGTGTCATTTAGCTGATTTTCTAGTGGGTCTAGGTTTCAAAGCACGTAGGTTGACATTAGTGTAGGGATCGACTCCCAACGTCAACTTGAGCAAGCAGTTCATATTCATAAGAAAAGACGGAAAACTTCCATTCAAAGCATTTCTGTACAAATTTAGTGTGTTAACTCTCAAGTCTGCGAAGCTCGTCGAATGTGGGGGAAATTATCTTGGAGAATTAGTTAGAAAAGATGTCTGAATATTTCAAATTCTGGAGCTATGATATAAAATCAAGGAGCTCTGCAACATAGGAGTAGAGAGATAAATAGCCCCTCCAAACATCATGCCTTCTTCTTTGACAACCGCCACAATACATCGTGTTGAGACCCATGATCTTTCAAAAATAACTGTGTGGCTGACGGATCAAGGATTTTACTATTCCATGTTTCTATAAGGTGTGTTTTTGGTGAAATTATACAGGTGACAGATATGGTGTGAGGATTGTTTTGTCATCAATTACCAATACCATTATCTTCCTTCTAACTTACATGTTTTTCTCACCTTCACGCTTTGTAAATCCATGCCAATAATGGAGGGGCTAAATTATCCGTCGTTGTTCACACATTGCTTGTTTTCATTTAATTGCTGGAGCTTAAAACTAAATCAAACTGCTACAAGAGACCAACATTGCCTTTTGGTTTCTAATGTGGAACCTATTGGATTTTTGCCATATTTTATTTTGTCCAATGAGCGTAAATTGCATGCACTCTAATAATGCGAGCTTAACGATAAAGCAGAGCATAGATAACAGATAGATATTCATAAAGTTGCCCCAAATTTTCCACTTGATGCAATAGCCACTAGAGCAGGAAGTCTAAACCATGACACAATAGTGGTCCGAAAACTACCAGAAAAAACCTATAATCAATAAAATCATTCCCAATCAGTTTTAACTAAATAGACTTGCACCAAAACAAGTAATGAATAGACATTTCTATATATCATGCAGTGATTTAGCTCCATGTTACGCCATTATCATAGGCTATATTATACACAATACACATAGGGAGGTGAATGTTTGTCTTTCTTGCGAATCTACATGATCACAACCATAATATAGTATTTTTTTACAAAAAAATAATAGTGCATGAGTAAGAGTCATGAAAAAGCAATATAACGTCAACCTGCATTAGGACACTATAGAATGCATGTTATCGAGATTTATCTATGGCATCATATAGTGAAGATGAACCATCACATATCCTCTACCACTCACCGACCTACCCTGCCCTACTACAAATCAAAATGCCGAGTTGACGCCCCTCATTGCAAGTCAGCAAGAAGATTGCACTTAATAATGTAAGAAACTATATGGAGTCTAAGTTTATAGTTTATGCTTGGAAGATAAATACTACTCAGCACTCATATTCCTACCTATCGGAGGGATTCATTTATCCTTTAATATTTGTGTGTCACTTGTTTCTCTGGAAATAATCGAGCTTAAAAGTGAAAAGGGGCATACAATGTGCTATAACAAGCTAACATTTTGGTTGGGTTTCAAACTTAGAACCTATTGAAGTTTTCCTTTTTTGTCCCTTTTAAGCATAAATTGCGATCATGTAAATATTGTGAAGGAGGTCGAGAAGATAAAATCAGCACAAAAGCATATATTAATTACTTAGGAACAATCTGGGCCATGTTAAATTCCCACATTTAATCCCCCCATTTTCTTTCCAACTTTCTATTCACGTCTTTGTCTTATCTAACAAAATAAATGTTTTCCATTCGATAATGTTGACATCACTTCCCGCTTCTTAAAGCTAGGCCAATGCTGGGGGCTCAATTGTCTGTTGTTGTTCACACATCGTTTGTTTTCATTTATTTAGTCGAGCTTAAAACTAAAACAAAGTGCTACAATAAACCAACATTGTGTTTGGGATTCCAATGTGAAACCTATTGGATTTTCCCCATTTTTAATTTTGGCCCCAAAAGCGTAAATTGCATTCCCTTGAATAATGTGAGCTTGACAATAAAGCATAACATATATAACATATAGAGTGTCATAAGTTACCTTATTTATTTCACTAGATGCAATAGCCACTAGAACGAGCATTCTAAACCATGTCACAATGTCGGTCTCAAAAAACTTCCAAGAATAACCCATAGTCAGTTTAATACCCAAAAAATAAAAGCACAACAATTATAACTAACTATTCACATTTTTAATTTTGATTGACTACTCCTTACCTTCTAACTTATCTCCGAATTATGTTTTCTTGTTACCTTGCACACCATACTCCTTTTCTCCTTCTAATGATTGATAAAGTTACGATGTGGTTATAACAAACAAGAATTCAACTTTGTTTCCCCAACCAGTTCTCCTGACCTACAAATTCTCCTCCCTATAACCCTTCTTGATTGTCCTTGTTCGTTTGTGTTTGTTTTATTCCGCAATATCAATCTTTCAACATATCCCCTTCGGCGTTCCCATCGTACACCTCACGTATGATTGCTAGTTATCATTCTCAATTACTTTTTAATGGATAATAGAGATCATGTCATTGTCATCCAACTTATTCGACAGCAAACATCAGATTAATTGATATGTGCTAACAACAATATTGGCGAAAGTTGTACATTATTTTCCAACTCATCGATCACGGCCCTCTCACCGGCGTGGATGCAAAAATGGTCTAAGGCGCACTTGAAGTCCAACATGTAGGATTTCCAAATAAGCGTGTCTTTATGCCATAAGTCCATTGAATACAATATTTAGAGATTTTGCTTCAAATAACATCTCCATTAGTGGAAATGGGAACGGAAACTCTATTAATGCCATTGATGGATAACTTTGAGTTCGCAGAGGAGCCCTATAAAGTGTTTTTTTAAACCTCCTTGGTTGTCGCTAGGAGAAATGGGCATTTTTCATCCAAGTTAAACCCATGACTCCGTGTGCAAGATTTATAGTCCTTCCACACATTGGAGTTCTATCGAATATTGTCCAAAAATTGTAACCCCTACTAATCAAACTTTGTGTGTGTGTGTGTGTGTTTGTGGGGGCGAGCGGGGGGCATTTGGGCTACGCTCGTTAATCCGCGGTGGTGCGGTGAAGATCTGGAATCGAGCCCTCCCAAGTATTGTTAAAACTTGCATGTTGGAATCGTAGAGGTTACTATTAGAGAAGGGGATCGGGTTAGGGCCTGTAGTAAAAGGGAGAGACGTAATTTGTCTCACGGAAACTCATAAACATGATGGTTGCAAGACTCTTCTTTTACAAGTTATAGGAATTTTATATTCATGGATGAGGTAGCTAGCAATGGGAAAGGTTTTGGAGGTATAATGGTTTTAGTTAGATATGTGGATGGTTGAAAGATCCAGTGGGTAAGAGAGGACATAAACATGCGGTTCATTTGGTTTAGAATATCAGAAAATGGGAGTAACATTAGAATAACAACTTGTTACTTTGCACCTCTCAGTCTCAAAAACATACAAAAAAGGTGGGCTAAATGGGAAAGATCCTTATGCATCCTAAAGAAATATATTTTAGAGTTTTCACAACAAGGGGAAGTTCTTCTTTGAGGTGATTTCATTGTGAGGATTGTAAATGAACAAGCTCATACTTGAGTAGTAAGGAGAACCATAATTTGTTATGGCTCATGGAAGAAGATAATCAACAATGGGCAAGATGGTCGAGAAGACAACGGGGACATTAATCATTTTGGCAAAGAATTATTAACTCTTTGTGGCATGTTTGATTTGATTATTTGTAATGGTATGGAAAGATGGCATAAATCTAGAAATTTTACTTGTAAAACTTACAATGGGGCAAGTGTTGTTGATTATGCAATTTGCTCGCAAAGTTTAATCAACGGGATAAAATAAGTGGAGATTGATGATTCTATCAGGGACCTAAAGTCGGATCATAATCTAATTTCCATAGTGGTAGATTGGTCGAGCAAGAATCAGCTCACAAGGAAAGAAAAATCTCAACATCTTCCGAAAAAAGGAAGGATTCTTGTAACACAAGAAAATTGTGATATCTTCAAAGTGGCATTGAGTCGCTTAATGCAAGAGGGGAAAGCAATATCACAAGGCCTTAAAATTTATGAGTTAACAAACATAATTAAGAAGGCCCTTACAAGTTGTAAAAGAACAAAAAAATAAGAAGAAGTAAACAAATTGTTTTCTAGTAAATAGATGGTTTGATGAGGATTGTAAAGTGGCAAGGAGAGCTATTAAAGAAATAGGAAAAGAGAAGTTGAACACAAAGTTGTACAAACAGATCATAAAGAAAAAAATGAGTTCATGATCATAAGGAGGGAAGAGCTTATACACTTAGGGAAACATAACCCAAAATCATTTTTGAAGGAGCTTCAATCAAAGAAAAACATACAAATGACAATAATATCACAACCAATCAGTGGTTTGAGTTTGCAAAACAGCTTTATGAGTAGGATCCAAAAGTTGAAGGCCCCCTTTGGTCAACACGACAACAAAGATTTTTATTATACAAGAATTTGAAGAGGGTAATATGAAATTGGGGTTGGAAAATCCAAAGAATTGGATGAGTTTCAAGCAGAATATTTAAAATGGGGGAAATAATTTCTCACTCCTCACATTGTCAACATATTCAACAACATCATTCAGTAGGGTTTTCCTGTAGATTGGACTACTAGTCATGTGATACCTCTTTTTAAGAATGGAGATGTTAACAATACCTCTAATTATAGAACCATCATGATCAACCCATTCTTTAAAAAGTTGTTTGGTAGCATGGTGAAATGTAGAATCAACAAGTGGGCAGAAGAAAAAGGTAAGAGAGAAAAAGGGAAAGTAAAGTTTAGACCTAAGTATTCAACAATAGATCATGGTATCATTTGGAGGCATATTATTGTAAAAGTTGGGAATGATAAAGAGGAAGCTTACTGTTATTTTGTTGACTTCAAGAAGGCTTTTGACACAATTCCTAGGATCAAGTTGTGGGATAGAATGAAGGAACTCGGTATTCTAGTGCATCACAGAGTAGTTGTTCATAAACTTTATGAAAATGTACAAGTCAAAATTAGAACTCAAACTGGTATCTCATAAAGTTTCAGGAGTGATATTGGGGTTAAACAAGGATGCCCATTATCACCTACTTTATTTGGCCTATATATCGAAAAACTTGAGGAATGGTTAAATATGTAGAGTGAAGATGGTGTTCGCTTAGAGAGTATGTTGTAAGACTTCTCCTTTATGTTGATGATCTTATCTTGATTGTTAGGTCCGCTCAAGGCCTTCAAAATCATTTATGTATGTTTGAGCACTTTTGCAAAGAAGTGGGGATGCAAGTCAACACCAATAAGACTAAGACTATGATCTTCTCCAATAGAAAGAAAAGAACTTGATATGATTTCTATTTCAATGGAAACATTTTAGAGGAAGTAATGGAGTATAAATATCTTGGGTTTGACTTTAATAACACGCTCAGCTAGGATATTTGTAGCAAAAAGAGAAATTTAAGGGGTGGAGATATTTTTATGCTCTCCAAAACAAATGCAGAGAGGCGTAATTTTAGAATTGAATAACTATGCAGACTTTATTTTGGATCTTAGTAACTCTAGTGGTGCTTTACGAATGTGAGATTTGGGCTATAAGCTTTTCAAACTCAAGGTGGAAACAATTTGAGAGGATTCAAAAAATCATGATTACTAGCAAGTTCAAATTAAAGATATTGGTCCCATATGAGATTATTCTAGCTAAAATGGGGGTTGTACCTCTAGAAGTTAAAAGAATCGAGCAAATGGAAGGTAGTAGATGGCATAAGGTTGTCCTCAATGAGTTTTAGAGAAAATAAAAATTCATGGATGAATCAAAATAACAAATGGCTTATCAATGGAACATTTATTTGAATGCATGTCCTAATAATAGCCAAGAGATAAAAACTTTTGTTATAGATGAATTTTGCCAAGTTAGGTGGGAACAATCGTTAGGAGAGAGAAGATGTTTTATTTGGAGGAATTTAACTCTATATGTGATCATCAACAAAAGGATTTTATAGGGGCTAATATCCCATGGAAAGAAAATATCTTCATAGCTCAATTGAGAACTAATTCACATCATTTTCAATGTGAAATTGGAAGATGGAAAAGACCTAAAGAGGCATGGGAAGAGATAATATATTTCTTTTGTACATCTAGTGTAGTGGAGTCATAGAAACATTTCATGTTGAAATGTAATGTTTATAATGATATTAGGGTCCAACTTGCTAGCACAGTGGCTACTACATCCTTTCAAGATATTTTCAGCAAGAATATGGTTCAAAAACAAGGGAGCTGATTATCAAACTCACCAACAAGATATCCGAAAGTCGAAAGATCTTTATAAATATTTGTTTTCCCACTGAGTTGTCTTTGGTAGCCTCTTGGACGTTAATATATCTTCTTATTCTTCTACTAGAAGCGTCGATGTAGGCATAGTTATAGGTGGTGGGGCAAAAGCTGCTTGAATATTTTGGAATAAGCGGTGGGTGGGAAATTTTGAGGGGTGGCATGGGCCCCAATGTATTAGTACTCGACATAATTCAAGTTTTCACATGTGATTTTATAGTCCATCATTACACTCGTCACCTTCACGGTCAACTTTTTCATGCGGCTCTATCGAAGAACCTCGTTGCATTCACGATGATGAAGGTGCATTTTTGTGTCAATGAACCTAGAATCTATTGGATTTTCCCCATTTTTTTATTGTGGGTCCTTTAAGTATAATTGCACTCACGGGAGTAATGTAAACGACACCAAATAAAGCATCACACACACAAGAAATATTATTTTGATAGAACTATCCGAGATGTGGAATAGGTCATTTCCAACTTTCCATTCATGCCTTTCTCTTGTCTTACAAATTAAATGTTATCTAATCAAAACCTTGATTTTGTCAAAAATAAAATAAAATAATAGTACAGTGAGCGAGTGCATTATGATGCATTTTGCCAAAGATGCGGACATTCGTGATGCATTTGGTCGTTGATGCATGACCACATAACATTCATCCACTTTGGTGTCGATTCAACTCCCACATATGTTAATGTCTTCCTTTCATTAATGGTTTGTAAATATTTTCAATGTCAAAGCTATCTAAAGCATGCATTCAATTTTTCCACTAGTTGGTATGGATCGTGATAAAAATGGATGAGGTGGGCATCGTGGGGTGGTTGTGTTCTCGACCAAAATGAGTTCAATATTGTAATGGTGAGACCAATCCCCACTTTAACAACAACCAAACATTTATTCTCCATCATTACTATGACATATATTTCATGTTTATACTTCCGCACCGATATTCGCTTTGTATATCTCATGAAATCAAATGATTTTTTATCACAAATTTTCTAATTGGATAAAATGTTACTTTTTAAGGCTTTGTATAGGTGGATTAGTAGAAGGGAGTACATGGCATATTTGGTTGTCATGTTCGTATGTCGGTCATATACTTGGTGTGCACATGGGGTTGATGGTTTGTAATTGTTGGTTGGATATTTTGTTAGAGACAAAATATGGTGTTCAACCACAAGTATGCGAAAAAAATTCTCTCCTGAATAAGGGGAGGTTCCTTGTTTATTGTTAATCTACATAACAAGAAAGAATATTTACAATATATACTTTATCCTAGCCTTGGGGTGAGATATCATCCCAATAGATGTGGTTTCTTTTCAAGAAAGGAATGGGAAGATTGAGGAAGGTATATTTTAAGAGGTTGTTTGGAGTGGAAATATTATCGAGAGATATAAATGAAGAACTTTTGTTTTCAAGTGGCAAACACATATCTTATTTTACTTGCATGAGTGAAGTAGATTTAACAATAAATTGGACTAATTCTTGATAAAAAGATTCTAGAGTCACAAGGAATAAAAATACATTAGACAAAAGAACAATAACATTAATCTCAACACAAAGTTTGAAAATTATGTCTCTTTATTCCTTTGTAGCTAGAAAAGCAAAATATAAAGTATTTTCTTTTCTCTCCAAAATTCTAGAAAATGCTTTTTACTCAAATGATGTAAAAATCCCTTTCTAACATTCAAAAATAGTCCCTTTGAAAATTCTTCAAGCTAAAATATCCTTAACGTTGTGAGCATTTTTACATTTATAGAAAGAAGGGGAGAGAAAATAGGAGCAGTTACATTCCTTGACTAATTATCAATCCTAAAAATAGTAAATATTAAATTTACATATTAAAAGTCCATTGACTAGTTCTTATGCAAAATGACCAAGTCAATTTACATGTTGATCTGAAAGATGTCTAAACATCTTGGAAAATTACATGTTCAAGAAAATATTAAAATACACAAAATTTTCAACTAGCTTCTCCATCATATTTTTCTTTTTTGCTTCTTAATCAGTTGACATACCAACGACATCCATGACACCTATTTTGTCTCGATATTCGTGGAACCTCTATATCATTCCATAAACTTCTTTCTCATCAAGCCCACGTGAATATCTATTGAGTACATCACATGTATCAATCACAATAATCAACTTCCCTAGAAGTCTTCAAATATTCTGAGAAATTTTGCTCAATTGTCTAAAACATTTTGATATAAAACTAGCCTATCGATTGATTACAAATCAAAGATTTTCTCTACTTTCAAAACCTTTTCAACTAAGCCGTTAAACTCGGTGAAGATGTTACTAGCTAGTAACACATTTAGATCCTCATCAAGGAATTAGTAAGAAATGTTAGCAACCTCATCACCAATGTCATTGGTGGCGTATATTCCTTCTCATCTTACCCTTTGCAATTTTTGATTGGCATCCTATAGTATTTTCACTCAAAACTTAATGGCCTCGTAGAATTATTAGTGCCCCCTTTTATTTAGTTACTTTTTATGTTACTAGGGTATCGAAAATTACCAAGGTATCAACAACTACTCTTTTCAACTCATTCGGGGCCTCCAAACTGAGTTCCCAATTATTACACTCCTTAAATTCATCACTCATTCTCCCAATGGGAAATTTCTCATTTTTCAATTTCATTATGGACCCCGACTACCTCATCAATGAGTATATGTGCATCCTGAGTAGCCTTTCGATCCAATCATTGACAACCCTTCCTTTTTTTTCCTATCTTTTTAGCCATCATGACGGATGATGCATCAAATCTCGTTGTTGCAAGAGCAAAGTGGTCTAAGTAGGATGGGTTATTTTGAAAAATAAGTTCGTCAACTATTCTACCTTCTCCTTCATCTCGTTATTTGTGGCCTTTTTTTTGTTTTCCAAATAAATTGTCCAAGGCAACATCGATATCTTGTTGCAATCCCTATGTGGTAGCTTTCCCTAGAGAAAATTTGGTTATTTGGTAATTAGCAATTGTTCTATTTTCCATGTTCTTATTTTTAGCAGTAGCACGCTGATCTTAGTATACCTTTCTCTCAATTGATCGATCGTGATTTTATAAATCATTTTGGGTTTCTTTTTCATGCAGAGGGGCAGATCTAATGATCTCGAATTCAAATGCCTCTCCGAGAGCACTACATTCTTCCTCTTTTTAGGGATTTGGCTTACCATCCAAGATGAAGCGAAGAAAGAGCTAGTTTTGTTATGGAGATGAGATCATGGGAGTAGCATTGGGAGAGGAAGTGAATGTGGAAACCAAGAGAGGAGGGGTTGACATAATAGCCATGGGAAAGATAGAGGGGGAATAGTGGTGGAACAAAAGTCTCACAACAGGATGGAAGTGGAAGATGGAGAAGTAAGAGTCTTTTAAGGAGAACCCATGAAAATATCGATCCCTACGGAAAGTGGGGAAAGAGAAGATAATACTCATGCCATGAGGGAAACATGTGTGGATGAAGCGGGAGGGCAGGAAATGAGAATGGAATATGTGAGGATCGAGGATGTGGGAACGGTAGAGGTTTGCACCAATAATGCAAATGGAGGAGATGAAACGAAGAAGGAGAAGAATTAGGGGAGAGGTAATATGAGGTGGAGAAACACGGGGAGGAGAGGAGTGAGGTAGAAAAACATGGGGATCCAAGGATGTGAGTGGAACAACATGAATGATTAGAGGAAAGTTGACATCTCTTGAATTTTCTAGGGTGAAGGAGAGTCCACATTCATCATTGTTGTTGGAGTAGAATAGGTAGTAGAATTCTCTCTTTTACTCACAAAAATGAATCAAAGGCTTTATGGGCACCTTGATTTAAAATTTACGGTCTATGGAGGGACCCCTAATGTTGAAGTCATCACATTTGCATGTCTTCAAGGTCAACTACCCATCTGTTTGGGTATAAGCCAATGATTATTTCAAGTGAAGATTATGTCCACATTTTCTTTGATGGAAACACATTCCTTGAAAGAATATTTGATGGGAGGAAATCCCAAAGATTCAACATTCATTTGATTATAAATGTAATCCAATACATCTACGTCATCTTGTGTACCCTCCGAGACATTGGCAATGATGTAATTTGTGACCTCCTCTAGATTTAACCTTCTATACTCTTTTCTCCTTATGCCAACCTCATCCTTGCAATCAACTCATATGTCCTTAATCTCGGGTAAATGTAAGTACAAATTCCCTAGATTTTTCACTACCCCTTTATAGTCAAAACTGGGTCTTGAATGGAAGAACTTGAGGGAAATCTTCGCATTTCATAAGCAACTCTTTTGGCCTTAAGAATGGATGAGAACATATATCATCCAATTTAAATAGGGAAATGAATTCCCATCTTTTGTTTTCTTTATTGGAATCTATGTAGATCTATCAGTTGTCTTACTAACTCCTTCAGGACCCATTTGTCACTTGGATACCTTAAAAATAGATATGGGGGTCCTTGAAACCCCATACTTAGATTCAATTAAATGTTGTGAATTGTAAAAAAATATAACCCCATTGGGACACTACATTCCATGTTATGTTAGTGCATCTACAATTGGATAATTCTTTGTCTAACTTGCATATGATGTTGTAGAATAAAACATCATTTACTCTCTGAAATGTTTAAGAGTATCTACCAAATTCATTTAGGCATAGAATTCATAAACTTGAGCCAAGTTTCTTGACCCCTCCGTGGTCAATCAAGGATATATTTTCATCCATGTTGCATCATAGACCAAATAAGATATCATGTATAATTTTCTCATTGCATGAACCTCCTTGAGTTACTTATGTAGGGAAGCACTAATCAACTCTTCCCATCTAATGTATTGTTGATTCTTCCTTATGATGTAAATCAATTGATACATCCACTCTTGAAATTATTTGGCCACAGGGAGACTTGCCAATCAACTAAGTAAAGTAATTATTTCATTGACTTCTTAAGTGAAGTCACTCTAAGGTGGTCTTCAAACCCGGGTAAATACATGCTTTGGCTTCTTTAGATAGTTTTTATTAAATTATTTGATACAAGATGAGGAGTTATCATTCCAAGCCTTTTAAGATTGTTCTAGGTTGGTGTCATCATGCTCGTTGAGATCAAAAAGTTTGATAAAATATTCAAAATAATTTGTATCCAATCTAATCATTACTTCCCCATATTGATTCTTCATTGACCTTGTGTCACCATCAAAGTGACTTGCAGGTGCAAACAAGAATTTTGGGCATTAAGTTGAGGTTGGAAAATTGGTCGTAAGTGTTAATACATTGTCATAGATACCCTGAATCCATGGTAGCTTTGAATGATTGTTTACTCGCTCCATAAATCAATCATGTCAATGTGCCCTAAATTTGTATCTATGATCTGATCAATATTGGAATCAATATTTGAAGGGGGCACTAATCCTTGATAATTGTAGTTCATTTCTTTATATTTACCTTTAGATGACTTGGAATTTTCCTTCCCTTTTGTGGATTCTTACATTGGAGTGGGAAAAAGTACCATAAACTTGCTAAGAAATATTCTTAAACACTTATGAATTCAAATTGGAAATGCCTATTTACTCAAAGACCCACAAAATTTTGAAAGGTTCTTTAGTGGGTTTTCTTCCTTTCTAAACATATTTAAAAACCTAGCATACAACGGTCAAAAATTTTAACTTTCTTATCACCTTCCGAATCCCAAAACAAGTTAGTTGTAAAATCAAGCATGTTTTGTACCCTTGAAAATCGACACCCTTATCGGAATTTGCTACTTGTTTGTCATCCCGTAAATTTTGAAAAAGTCCAGGAGGGGTTTAATACATGATTAACATCTCCAAAATCTTGAAATCCTATTACCGAGGTTTTCATTTGTTTTTTGCAACTTGTAAAACCCAAAGCACTAAGGTGGGGTTTTCACTAACAAGCAAGTCAAAAATCTCATCACGAACTTTGTTAGATTTTTTGAATTTTCTATCAAGATAAAAACCCCAACTAGTGTTCACACTTAATTTTTTAGAAAAATCCAATTTATCCCCATGAAATATAAACAAAATAAGTAAATAACACCAAGTGATGATGAGTAAAACTTGGTAGGGAGAAATAAAAACAAGGTTTGTAGCTAGTTGAAGAAAATAGGTTGAAAAACAAGCAAGATGCATTCAAAATATCAACAAAAACCAATGAGGAAATAGAACTCGCCATATTCACAAATGGGTAGGGAATATTTTCTCGAAATAGCGGCAAGAAGAGGAGAAAAAATGTAATTGAGACTTGAGGGTTAAAAACAAGTTTGTAGTAGAAAAACCTAATTCTTACAAGGTAAAAATGACGTGGAAAATCTTTCTTTATAATTGACTTGGCATTAATTACACATTAAAGACACATACGGGTTCAAATTTGAGTTGGCATTTATGTGTGGACCCGAGGATCGAGGATTGAACACACTCAATAAGACATGCTTTCATGTGTTTGGATCTTGAAAACCCAACATACTAGGCCTCTACGCTTTTTGGAGTTTGAGGTGTGTAATACACAAAACATGTTTTTGTGTCACAATTTCCCAAATACCCAAAAACCTAACACACTAAGGTGTGTCATGGTTTGGGGTTCAAGGAACATCCACCATATTGCATGACTCGTGCTCTCATGTTTCGATGTCCCAAAGGCTTGAAAATATGACAAACCTTAGTGTGTCGTAGTTTGGGGTTTGGGAAGCATATTACACTTGATATGTTTATAAGTACTAAGGCTCAAAACCTAAAAACAATGGAAATTTGTAACTTGGGAAAAAGTTGGATTTTCTAGAAAATGGCTAACTCCAAAACTCCCAAAGACAAACTTTTGATAATTTGTCCAAAAATTATCATGGAATTCAAATTTTGGAAAGCAGGAATAATGAGGAGGAATTGTCAACTCGTGTGATGAGGAAATAATATGGGTGGGTTTTTTTTTTGCGTTGGGAAGGCATTTTTCTCTCCACCATTCACCTTTGGGTGGTCAAGTTGTATAATTTAAATCATCTCCCTCATCCAAAGCAGCCAATGGTTCTATCTAAGGTCTTCAAATTGTCCGTGAGATGGCATATGTGTTTCATGTTGTTCCCCTCATAAGGATTCCACCTAATTCCTAATTAACCTTATAATTTCTATGCTTCATATTGTTTGACAACAAGTTTGACATGAACAATTAGAATAAGAAGGTGACGACACTTCAAAGCAAATGGTGGAGGAGGGATGTGAATCACTCATGGATTTTAATTGGGTTTTTCATTTCCTGTCTTTAGTTGTTGGATTTGCTTTAAATCCACTCATACTATGTTCCCCTCATGTCATGCATGAGAGGATTTGTTCAAAATATAATGAAGACCATTGACTTAAGGGCATGGGCATCCACAATCTGCGATGACAATGATGGCTCTATTTTTTTGACATTTTGTTGTCTCTTAACATAAATTAGAAGCTATATGGTGAAATAACTAGACATTGGTATTGTTTTTGACCCCCACATATTTCAATGCCTTCCTTCCATTAATGGTTTGTAATTGTTTTCAATGGAAGATTTATCTAAAACATGCATTCAATTTTCTAATATTTAGTATGGGTCGAGATTGTGATGGATGAGGTGGGCGAAATGGTGGTGGTTATGTTCTCAACCAAAATGAATTTAGTATATTTCAGATCCTTCAAAGATATATTTACAAACTACAAAAATAAAATAACAATGAAATAAACCCCTGAAAAAATAATTCAATAACTTTTATATCGCAAGCCACTTTGAGGGGGAAACCTCCTTTGAGAAAGCTCAATATAATAATATTCATGGATAAATTTCATGATCTAATCACTCCTTAATATACGTGTTCTATTCTATAAATTACTATTAATTGTAAACAAGGAAAAGTTGTAAAAGCTATGAAATGAGACAAGAACACTTAAGAAGCCCCAAAGCTTTAAACAACAAGTCAATGGACCATCATGATAAGAGATAAGTAAGAAACCATTACTTTTCATACATTAACTTGGAATAAAGAAGCAAACTTAGCATGTATGAAAGAGTTTGCGAGAATCGAATCGGAAATGATGCACCACGAAGTAGTTGCACTCGTGATTTAATCGTGATAGCTCCAAACAGAATCGCAAGAGGATTGATCAACAATGGAAGAACTTTCTCAATAGAAACAAAGCTTGCACATAGAGGAAAGACAACAGAGTGTCTTGGCATGCTCATAAATGTCAAATGAAGGGATACATATAGGGTGTTGAGTAACCCTAGTGCATGACACACAAGCAAACCCTAATGACATCACCCATGTGAGATGACCCTCCATATGTGAGTGGAGGACACATAGGATCCCACACACCAATACCCCCCTTCATCGAAGTTGGGGTAGAGCTTATGATGAGTCAGAACATAACAAGAAAACACTCCTAAACAACTAAGAAAGATGTGTCAATGGGGCCCGGCAACTAAAGGCCAAAGAAGGTACCCATATATAAACAACATCTTCCTAGAAGTAAGAAGAGGAATATATAGCCCGAAGAAGATGAACAGTTGTAGAAGACCTCACCCTAAGAAGAGACCGCAGTGAAGAAACTTCACCTCAGTGAAGGGCTTGGTGAATATATCTATAACATAATCACTATCTCATCGTAACTTAGGATGAGGCGGCAAGTCAGAAATGAGAAATGGGTCTCAACACAAAGCCTGATGAGGTACCCATGCACAAAAATAAGTCCCAAGCAGTGAAGGAAAACCCAATGGGAAAAAAATCCACCACAAGAGAACAAAACACTCTCTAATCTAAGAAAGATGCCAAAGATGGGTCCTAGCCATAAACTAGCCTGTAAAGGTACCCATGTACAAAAGGGAAATCTCTTAGAAAGATGAAAAAGAGAGAAGAAGAGGGAGATGAGATGGATGCGGAAGATGCCATGGATGGATCTGAACTCTGCAACTCTAAGAAGTCTCCCAGAAGAATGTCGATGATGAGATCCTCTGCCTCTAGACTAAAGAAGAGCCATCCGCACCGAACTGTGTGTCTACCCTTAGGAAGGACATAAATGATGTGTTGGAAGTCTTCCCACTCCATGAAGGAAACCGAAGGCAGCAACACGAAGAACTCTAAGTCTGGTCCACGAAAGTGTGACATAGGTCTAGTAAGTGAGTGTGAAGGAACCGAAGGTAATGTCATGAGTGCAAAACTATCAGAGTATGAAGGGTGAACACCTATAGAATGGATGTCCAACTTATGTGAAGGCAACAAAACATCCCCCACAACAGAAAATGGATCCATAAACAAGGGTGGATCAATGAAGGTCTCCAAAAAGTGGAAGTGGTAAGAGTCCCAGAAGGGGCACTCCCAATAACGGAGATGATGAACTCCTCTGAAATACTTGTACATGGATGAGGAACCTATAGTACATCACAAGTGTAATCTACGAAAAGACTACTAAGGTCAAGGCAGATGCTCATCCCAATGAGGGGGCTCAACAAACAGAAGAGTGATGTCAGATAGGTATGATTCATCCAATGAAGGTAGAGGAGTGAAAGGGGCCTCACACACTAAAGGTGGAAAAGAGGCAGACGTGATGACTGTATGATCTCGTATACGAGACTTCTCAATATATGATGAGATGTGGGATGTGTCAACACTCTTTGAAATAGTGATAGGAGGATAAGAGTCCTCTATAGTACTCTCAACATCAGAACTGGGTGCACAATCCTCATCATCATAAGTAGAACCAAGTGAGTTTGTGTCAGTGGAACTGACATCACATGAAGAAATAGAGGAGACAATTGAATCAACAACAACAATGGTGGTAGTATGTGAAGGGTCTCCAAAGAGGGACTGAAGAATGCTCCAGACACGGTGGGGTGGATCTGAGTCTGCCACATGAAACCATTGAGATGGAGAGACATGCATCATCATGTGACCAAAAACACGGTCGCAATTGTTGAGAAAATCATTAAGATGACGATGATCAATGGGTGCAGGAACTGGCCCAAGCAAGAAGTGTGAAAGACCCTTGTAGGTGAAGTAACATTCCATAGAAGCACACCAAACTGAATAGTTCTCTCTCCCAAGAAGAAGTGGTGGGGTTGTAAGGTGATCCTACGATGCTCAAGTCTGGAAAGAGCACCCTCCATGATGTGGAATCAAAAGTGCAAGGTGCACAAATGCAAGAGGTTGGACTTGGCCTGATAATGCGTCTGCATGTAATCCAACACCCAAGAGTAATAGTGAAGAGAAACACAACCACCCAAGACAATAGAAACCCCCTACTTTTGGCACTTTATATTTTAGTGCGTTGAATACAATCAGGTGTGAATGTGCATCGTGAAATAGTTGGTCGCTCACCTTGCAATCCGGGTAATAATGTGCTAGAGAGGGTACCACAAATAAGTTTCGTAGATCACAACAAGTTGTCACCATAAACAAGCACAACTTGCAAAAAACTAGAAGGAGGCAAAATTAAATCTTGGTTGTGAAAAAAAGAGTCTCACATCACAATGGATACCCCCTTGCTGCAAACTGTGGCGGATGCGCTCATTAGTCACAAGCAATAATAAGGGTAAATACAATGTGAAAATGGACTTAAGAAGGGTCCAGATGATCGCCAGAATGCTGGAAAAGGGCTCAAAACGAAAATAGGTGCTCAGAGTGTCACTACACACTTGAGTGCATGATTAATAAAAAAATCAACAATAACGCCTAAAATTTATCGTTTAGAAACGTCTAGTTTAGCTAATTTTAGAGATATAGGACTCGAGAAAAAATGACAATAAGCATTAAGAAAGACAATTTTTAATGATTTTAACTAATTGAAAATGAAAGATCAAATTAAGGAGTTTTTGGAATTAATTAAATGCTTAATCATTTAAAAAGGAACTCCTAAATTTAATCAAGTTTGATCTAATTGTAGTTAAATCTAATTAATTTAAAAGGAATTTAATCCTATTAATTAAGATCTAATTAAAATTAAATACTCCCCTTTGATTAAAGTTTCCCCCTAAAAAATTGAACACCCCCTTACCGAATATACCCCACTTTATAAGATAGGCCCACAAAATTTTTTTGAAAAACACCCACTCCACGGTGTTAAGGGCCCAACTCGGTGGACGAGCCGTTGGGAAGGAGACCGAGGTGGGTGGAGGGTCGAGTCGTTAAAAGGGCTTGGTGGGTACAGGGTGGAGCGAGCTTGGTGGAAGGCCTCGGCGGGTCGTGGGTGAGGAGACAAGGTGGGGTAGAGGAGGATAGTCTCGGGGTGAGCCAGAGCGTTCTATTGGGAATGGGTCCGAGTGGGCTTGGCATGGGGAGCAGGCCGACGGGAGGATGGGCTCGATGTGACTTGAGAGCTCCAATGGATAGGCACAGAGAGAGGTGAGGGAAGACACGGCGGAAGCAGGAACAAACCAATGGCGAGGTTACAAGACAAGCGAGAGAACGGAGATGGCTTGGATCGAGCACCACTCAACTCGGCAAGGAGAGAACTAGATCCGAGACAGGAAGGAATCCAGGGACCAGGAACGTGATCTAAGGCCAAACGAAATGAGCTTGGCCACACAGAGGACATGGGAGAAAGGAGCTTGAATTTTCAAGGTCAACCAATAAACTCGGCCAAGCAAAAATGACTCCAAGAGAAAAATGAACTCACCCGAGGTAGATCACGACTCGGCCAAAGTTGGAAGAAATTGGTCCGAGCAAAGAAACATGGACCAAAAACATGAACTCGGGAGAATGGCTTAGTTGAATAATGACCGAGTTGAACAATGATCTCGAGGAGGGTTTGAAGGAGCTCGGTTTGAGCAAAAAACCTGCAAACGAGCAAGGTCAAGGAGGTTGCTCGTAGGTGAGTTGAGGAGCTCGGTGGAGAGCTTGGTTGAGATAAGGAGCTTGGTGGAGAGCAGTGTACCAAAACACCAAACTTCAAACCTGAAATACCAAACTTCAAACCTGCAATTTTGAACTTGAATCTCTACAAAACCACTATGCAAAAATATAGAGAGACCAAAAACGATATCTAAATAATTTCCAGTTTAATAAAAAATTAAAAACCAAAAATAACCTCTATTTTAACTAAACTTCAGATTTAGCTGCAGTTAGCTAAATGTAGCTACAAAACCCCTGAAAGCTTCAGGAATACCTGCACATGCACGAAGAACACAAAGAAACCAAAACAACTTTCCAAGAACAACTTGTTAAAAACGTTAACAAGATTCCAAAAATGAATAATTGAAAAAACTTGCACGAGGAATGAAAAATGACACCAAGAGTAATCACAACTCAAATGACGAATGCACGTTTACCCGATCTCAGCTTTGATACCATGAAAGATTTTCGAGAATCGAATCAGAAACGATGCACCACGAAGTAGTTACACTCAGACGGAATCGTGATAGCTCCAGCGTAATCACAAGGATCGATCAACAATGGAAGAAATTTCTCAACAGAAACAAAGCTTGCACATAGAGGAAATGCAACAGAGTCTCTTGGCATGCTCATAAATGTCAAATGAAGGGATACATATAGGGTGCTAAGTAACCCTAGTGCATGACACACAAGCAAACCCTAATGACATCACCCATGTGAGATGACCCTCCATATGTGAGTGGAGGACACATAGGATCCCACACACCAACAATGTATAAATATTCTCTACTCTTTAAAAGATTTGAAAATGAACCTAATAAAGACCCTAGTAATTAGTTGTGATTATTTGATCTTCAAGGTATTTGAGAATGAGAGCTCACCATTAATGGCTACAAAGCCATATGGTTTGTCCCATTTACCCAAAGTTTGGGTGAAAGATGCAATAGCAAAGAAAATAGCTCAATAAATAATGAAGAAATCTCTTAATCCTAAACAAAATACTATAGTTTATGCTAGAAAGGAGGAAGTGTTCTTAGAAATGGTCTAGGGGTAGTGGGGTATTTATAGTTTTCTGTTTCCAAGAATGGAATACTTTTGGTGCATGTGGGACAAATGAATAATCCAAAAGCACTTTATGGTTTAGAAGAGGTTAAACATGTCTTAGGCTAGTTAATCTAGGTTTAGGCTAATTAATCCTGATTAGTGAGGAATTAGGATTCTGAGAGAGTTGTGAGAGATCTACTCAATCCAATGAAATGGATTGATAACCTAGAAGTTAGTAGAAGCGGTCTAGAAGGAGATTAAAAGAGGATTCAGCTAACAAGAGGCTATATTAGCCTAATTAGTCATTATAAGAGGAATACGACCAAAAGGATGTCGTAAAAGGAGAGTTAGATAGGCCTAATTGATGAGGTGTCATCAATTTGCAAGGAGTAGAATAGTTAGTGTAATATTAAGAATAAGATTGCTTTGATCAAACTATAGGTGTCTACATTTTCCCCTCTTTGGGGTGGCGTAAGCTATGCCACTTCAAAGAAAGTAGACAAACACAAACGACTACAAATTTTGAAGGAGTGGGAGAAAAATTAGTAGGGTGAAGGATGCCCCCTCGAGTGTCGATAGGCGATGAAAGAGGTCGATCGATGATCGAAAAGAAGAGTAAAAATAAATAGAAGAATGAGGAGGGACATGATGATTTTACGTGAAAATAGAAGAATAAGGAAGAAAGAATAAAATAACAAGGAAGAGATATTGAGCTATCAGCGATTTTGTATTGCATAAGACAATATTGTGTACATCATATTGCTAAGAATCTTCATCATCGGTCCTTATTAAACTATAAATGTGTAGAATGACATGAAAATCCATAATAAAAACAATTATACATTGCTAAAATTTCTAACTCCATCCAAAATACAAAATGTAATGCAATACGAGAAGTAAACAAGTTGATCTAACAGGGAAATAAGTACAAACACACACACTCAAACCAACATTAAGATAGTTGCACAAATATTTTTTTATCGAGATTTAGTCCCAAATGTTTGTGATAAATGAAAAGGGTTAAAAATGATGCCCCAAGAAAATTTTATATGCAAGGATAAGTACAGAGGACACTTGGGTCCTATGAAAAATTAGTGTGCACCACGAAAATATACCAGGCAACTCGTTGTGCCCTAGAGTACAGATGAAGTAAGAAGCTTAGCTTTTGTAAATGATTGTAGATTCAGATGATCCGTGAGTCGTTGTTTCAAAAACACATGAAAATGCTGGTAAGATACGAGATGAGTGCCATGTGAGAGACAAATTTTAGCTGCGTATGAGCTTTTTACCAATTTTTGTCAATTTTTGAATTTTTACGATTTTTTTGGAATTTTTGAAAATTTTATAATGTTTTGTGTGATTTGGATTTTTTGATCGGTTAGAAGAATTAAGAACATGGAAGATCACCTAAAAGCACGTTAAATGCCCCATGGCAAAGAAACGGGTGTCAGGTAGCAAAAACATGCCCCGACGAGAAGAAAATGGGTCAAAAATGATTATTTAATAAAAATAATCATCATGATGGTGAATAGAAGAAGGTAGAATGATTAGGCGGTCGAATTACGTATTTCATCCATCACAAAGTGGGTGAGAGGGCATTGCGACAAGTCAAAATAACCCTATCTACCCCTCCGGGGGTAAATCATCACGATCAACTCATTTGTTACAAAGCCCTTGCGAATTTTCACTGCGAGTGATTTGTGAGTTGTGCGAGAGATGGCAAGAATTCGAGGTGGATGAGACATGTAGACCAGATCTAGGAGTATCTACGGGATGAGGCAGATGGATCCTACATGACTCGCCTTATCTCTTCTTATCAATATTTGCATTTAATACAATTTTTGAACAATTTTAGGGTAGAAACAACATGTACGTGTGCCCTGGCGGTGCACGGGCGCCATTCAACACATGCACGCATAGGGGAAATAGGTGCATGTAAGTGCATGCATTGAAAATATGGGTGTGCGCACGCGCAGAAGGGATGTGTATACATCGAGGGAGAAAATAAAATGCGCACATGCACATGTGTTAAGATTCACACGCATGCATCCTGATGGACGCGTATGTGCTAGGGGTGTTAGATTAGGAGAAATTAGTTAGGAGGCACATGCATCGGGATGTGTGCACATGAGTTAGTATGATATCGCACATGTCTAGGTGTGCAAGTGTCAATATGGGTGCGCAGCATCCATAGGGCGTGCATGGACCAAAAGAAAGACTTTAGCTAATTTTTTTAGAAAATAGGATAAGTATAGAAGAATGTGACCTTATAATTTTGTAGAAGAAAGTAGAAAGTAGTACTTAGAAGAATGAATGAGAGTTGAAAATAGAAGAATATAGATAGAAGTAAGTCATAACAAGTGTATTTTCATTTTGCAGAGATGATTGCCAACCTTACAGACTAGAGAGCAAAGATGGTCACATGACTGCTATAGAGGTAGATTTTTCTAAGGAGGATAGGGATTATTTTGACACCCTATTATACATCACTGGATTAGATCACATGGCTAGTATGCCACATATTACTCTTGATCATGGCCTCCTCACAACCTTAGCTGAGAGGTGGCACAGTGAGAGCGAGTTTTTTTGGATCCCGACTGGCGAGATCACTGTCACGTTGGAGGATGTATGGAGGATTCTACAGTTCCCATCCATGGTTAGTTGATCAAGTACAAGAGTCGTAGGACTGAGATCACATACTATCTATTGGAGTTATTTAGAGTTGATGATATACCTCACCAAGGTATGACAGTTTGACTACATCAGTGTATAGCAGATCCGGAGTTAGATTGAGTGGTGGTCTACTTGATGGCCTTTGTCAGTGGCATTTTTCTTCATGACAAGACCGACACTTCATTCCCTCTTAGTCTCATCAGAGTAGTTCATGGACTAGTTGATGGTGAGAGGTATTTTTGGGACCAGTGTATGTTGGCACATTTATATTGGGATTTACATCTTATCACCTACTATCGTCAGAAGATGGTAGGCCCGGCTAGATTACTACAGATATGGGCTTGGGACCATATAGCCATTGGTCATCCCACATGTGTATTACGAGCTCGTGCTCCAAAGGATCCATCTTTGATGGGTTGGGTTCCATCCAGAGAGGATGTTCGGCCTAATATGGGAGATACTTACCACTATCGTCAAGATTTCGATGATATTCAATAGGCTCAGATAGTATGGAGGCCCTACAGACACATTTAGTGGCAGAGGATGTTCAAAATCTCGGTGTGGCCATGGTAGATCACTTCATTTTTGGGATCCGAGGATACATCAGAGATTTTTATAGAGTGGACCGATGTCAGAGACAATTTGGTGTTATTAGGATGTGAAACGGCATGATATGTGGTACACACATAGAGCCTATGAGGTTTTTGATAAGGCACCGTAGATTCGAGGGATAGGGTCGGGGCCACCTTTGATCACACACAGTCACCACCGTAAGTACTATTATCTACTTTTACCCCCGGTAAAATAGACAACTTGGGAGGATGGGTTGAGAACTAGATAGTGATTCATGAATCAATATGGAATGATATAGTTGGGTTTTCAAGTTTGGTAAGCATTTCAAATGATTCAGGGAAGTTTCGAGAGGTCTTGGGGCCATCCATCAAAAGTAGGTTTTTAGGCCTTAAGGAGTTTGCAGCATGAAAGAGGACATGAGATTCAACAGAATATTTTGATATCCATGTTAGGAATTATAAGTCCAAAAATTTCCTATGGAAGCCATTTTCCATGCCCTACATGGTGGAAAATACAAGACATCTTGAAGCATCATACACTTCCCAAGGCAGTTCATTCTTCTAGTGTACAACCAGAAATCCCGAGAAATAAGGAAACTTTTTGAGGTGATAAATTAAATATTTGATCTTGATACCAGCTCCATTGGATTCAATAGATTGTTTCCATGTGAAATCGTATAAACTTTCACCGAAAACTCATCGAGAGCTCGGATGTTATCGCCAGGTTGGTCGGATGTTGGTCGACGAGGTTGGGTTGACTAGGGGCCGTGGGGTGGGACGTATTTGGGTTGGTCACTGGGGTTTGGACACCTAGGGGTTGTTTGGGTCACATTTTTTGAAGCGTATGATCAATTTTCAACGCCAAGGGTCACACTTGGACACCCAGATTGGACGATACAACCAGGTTGGACGGGTCATGGGGTTGGACGCCTGGGGTTAGTTGGCTGGGGTTAGACACCTAGGGGTTGGTAGGGTCACATTTTTTGATGTGTACCCACTATTTTTTATGCCCCTCACCCCTCTCATTTCACACCCCAGTTATCATGGGGTTGGATGCCTGAGGGTTGGTCGGTTAGGACAGGGGTTGGTCAAGTCCCATGTTTTGATGTACGAATGGTTTTTGATTCCCATAACACCCCTCTCATTTGCATGACACCTAGGTTGGATGGGTCACATGATTGGGCGGCTCACGAATCCCAACAACTCAACAATTAGGGATGACACCCATGTCTTCATCGGGAAGCTAATTTTTATGGGTGCCTATACCTCTTTAATGAGGGTTGGTGATACATTTCTTATGTAGGTAAAACCCACCTCATTTTAAGGGAGACATTCTAGGGTGGGAAACTTGCAACTATTTTTTACTCCCCTTGAGTTTTAAGTTTTCTCATGCACTCTCGTATTTATGCCTCAAGCATCAATGTAATGGTATGTGCACCTTATAGAGCAATAAAATCATGTTTTGTGGGGTTTTTCAATTCTCATGTTTTGTTATTTCTTTGTGCCTCTCCATTTAATGTTTGTTTTTTGTGCATGTATTTCACACTTGTAGGTGAAAGATGTTGTGTTTCATGGATTACATATGGAACATGTTTTTTGATGTTGTGACCTCTCCCAACTCTAATTTTTTTCTTCCTCCCCCATTAACTTTTTCCCTATCACCTCATTAGTGTAGGATTTCATTTACATGACACCTAGGTTAGGATAGTTGTAGTTAGGCATCTTTTCTACATTAGGAATAGTTTAGCATTGATTAGGTAGAGGAATTCACGAATCCAGAGGACTCTCAATTAGAGTTTTAATGCGCCTTAAGAGATGGTCCCATGTCAAATTCGGATGCCCCATCCAAAATTAGGCCATTCGGGGTGCTATAATTTTGCATTAACAATTTTGGCATGCCCTTTTAGAGAGGTTTATCCTCAGAAGCTAATTTTTCATGGGTGTTCTTGGTGAGATTCATCCTCTTTAATGCAAAGCACATGGTGATACATTTCCATTCTCTCGAGTTACGTGAGACTTTCCTTCCATCCATTTCCATCCTTTTTTATTTCCACATCTTTAATTTTCAACCATTCATGAAACCCAGACGATCATGGCTTCATTCCCATCTTGGAATTCACACTTATAGCAACAACAGTGCAGTCCACCTCCAATGTATTTCTCAGCTCCTCCGGATCAACATTATGAAAAAATCATAACCATTATGCCTACCCATATGACCAATGCCAAAATTAGTTTGGCTATGGAGCCTATAAGGAACAAGGGTATGCATACAATGACAACTGTCAAATGGAGAACGTTGATCTGCTAGAGAAGATTCAAAGGATGGAGGATGGCATGGTTCATTCAAGGGCTACAACACAAATGAGGGCATTCAAAATTGGTTACAGGGCATCTTGTCCATGGGAAGGCCCTTTTCCAAGACACTATAGCCCATAGGAGAAGCTTGACTTCATGGTTGAAATGTTTCCTCAACTTGCATAGTGGACCGAGGAGATAGAGGCCTACGAACTTGGTGTTAGGAAACCTTGTCAATGGGTAAATCCTACACCATCATCTAGTAATTTTCTCTCCATTCCCAAGCAAAGCACCATCTCAACTTGAGATTCAATTTCCAAGCTTCCCATCCACTGCTTCTATTGTGGAATCCTTTTCTCCATCTTCTAGTCTCCCACACCATCTTAATTTTTCTGCCCTTTTCCCTTCTAAACCCAAGTCCCCTCCACAAGAGCCAAAAGCAATACCTTCCCCTTCACCACAAATAAAGCAACAACTAGTGGAGACCCCACCCACCACTCCTCCTACTTTCCCGAGTCCATGTCAGGAAGAGACTCAAAAATCCATCCAAGGGGAGCAGCAAGAAGAAGAGCCAAGAAAATAAGAAATGATTAGAAGCTTGGTGAGCTTGGCTCTTAGATTCAGGATTGATAAAATCCCTTGATGGTCAAACCCCGGAGGAGGTTGAGGTCAAGCCACAAGTGATGGAAGTTACGGTTGTAGCACTAGTGAGAGAATGGGCATTGCTCCAAATCCAAAAGACAAAAAGCACATTCCGGATGTAGAGGAGAACCATACATTTCCATAGGCTTCAAGTGTAGAGAAGGCCATAGAAGAACCTTCAGTTCTTCCTCCCGCTTCATCCCCTTTAAGCTCTAATGTCAAAGAAGAGTTTCATATTCAAACTCCATGTTTGAAGATGAGGAGGAACATGATGAGCAATTTTCAGATCCGGAGGACACCATGGAGGTCGAGCACACGCTGCATATCAACAAGGAGGAAAATTATCTATCAAATTTGGAGGACTACCTTAACAAAGAGGATACTATGGAGATTACCACCTTCACTTTGCCTCATCATTAATTCTTGAACATCAAGGGCTCATTTGCATGGGGAGAGCATTCAATTACTGTAGCTTGCATTTCACAACAGCCCTATGGAACCAAGGTTGGAAGATCTAAATATTCTAAGTTCTTCATAGGAGGAGGAAGGAAATATTGATGACACCATTTCCACACCGGTCATCAAGGAAAAGGATAAACTTCTTGCAGAAGCATTGCAAAGCAAAAATCAGCATGTAAGCAACCTCTTTTTTCAGGAAGGTCCGTAGGAAGAATCCATTTTTGGAGTTGAATTTCATAGCAATGGGCGTATCCATGGGATCAGACTATGCCCAATCAGGTACTTGGCTTCATTGGAGCCAAGGGAGAAACCAAAACCATTCATGTCCATTTTCGGGCATGAGGATGATACACAAAGCACCAAGGGTCACCATCAACACCTCCAGGAGTCCAATGCCAATCATCTTGAGGAGGTATTTTCGATTGATGTTGATACTTTGGTTATTTGGGTGGAGGATCGACCTCTTGTCAGTTTTTCACTCATAATAACAACCATGTTAAGCGCCAAATCACATACATGGCTGCCTATTTTGAGAAAGGGGAGATACCTCTCCCGCCGCCATGATTTGTTTGAGTTCTCTTTTCCTCAAGTTAGCATAGAATAGGTAGGTTTACTTTCAGTAGAAGTGCTTCGCACACTCTACATGCTCCACTTGGGGTGTGTATGATTTTTAGTTTTATACATAGCATGTGTTGTGGCATGTTGTTTCTCTTGTATGATCCATTCTTTGGAGGGGGCATGTTTTCACAAGAAAAATCAGGTTTCAACAACAGTCCCAACCTCTCTGAATCAGCTTGTGTTCCCATGACTTTTGCAATGTTTATACTTGTCAAGGAATCATCAATTGGTTTTATTTCATACTTGACAAGAAATCAAATCAAGGATAGTTTCAAGGGGATTCAAACCTTTTTCCTATAGATCAGGTTTGCAGAAGAAATAGAATTCCATGTTCAAGACAATTTTCTACTCTCACAAAACCTTGATTCATATAATTTCGTAAATGAAAGGAAAATCCAAGCAATGGTAGGAAGTTCCAGGTTCAAGCATCAATGTTTTAATGGCTCAGTGGCAGAATTCAAATTTTAGGATCAGTTTGCAAGTGTACCAATATTGAATCCATGCCCAATGGACAATTCAAGGCCACTGGTCACACATCTAGCAGCAAATGTCCCCGAGAGGTCACCAATTGTTATCTATTTTTACCCCTAGTAAAATAAACAACTTGGGAGGATGGGTTGAGAACTAGACAATGATTCATGAATCAATATGGAATGATACAGTTGGGTTTTCAAGTTTGGGAAGCATTGCAAATGATTCAGGGAAGTTTCAGAGGTCTTGGGGCCATCCATCAAAAGTAGGTTTTTGGGCCTTAAGGAGTTTACAACGTGAAAGAGGACCTGAGATTCAATAGAAGATTCTGATAGTCGTGTTAGGAATTATAATTCCAACAAAGTGTTTATGGAATCCATTTTCCATGCCCTACATGGTGGAAAATACGAGACATCTTGAAGCATCATACACTTCCCAAGGCAGCTCATTCTTCTGGCGCACAACCGGTAATATTGAGAAATAAGAAGCCTTTTGAGGTGATAAATTAAAATTGTATCTTGATACTACCTCTATTGGATTAAATGGGTTTTTTCCATGTGAAATCATATAAAATTTCACCCAAAACTCATCCGGAGCTCAAATTATCGCCTTCGGAAGTTGGCCTCCCGGGGTTAGTGGCGGAGTTGGACGCCTTTGGGGTTGGAAGCTTGGGGTTGGTCGACAAGGGGTTGGTATGGTCACATTTTTTTATGTGTACAATCATTTTTATGCCCATCACACCTATCACACTTGCATGACACCTAGGTTAGATAGTATGGCCAGGTTGGACGGGTCATGGGGTTGGATGCATGGGGTTGTTCACTTTAGTCAAGTCACATTTTTGATGCATATGAATGGTTTTGACACCCATCACACCCATCTCATTTTCATGATACATAGGTTGGACTATATGGCTAGGTTGGATGGGTCATGGGGTTGGACGCCTTTGGGGTTGGTCGGTGGGGTTGGATACCTAGGGGTTAGTCGGGTCACATTTTTTATGCATACGAATGGTTTTTGATGCCCATCGCACCCTTCTAATTTGCATGACACCCAGGTTGGATGGTGCAGATAGGTTGGACAGGTCACATGGTTGGGTGGCTCAAAAGTCCTAATAATTCAACAATTATATTTTAATGTAATATGACGCCCATGTCTTCATCTTACAGAAGTACCCTCGAGAAGCGAATTTGTATAGGTGTTGTTGGGTTTTTAAATGGAACTTTAACAAACCACAATCAGGGGATAAGCAAGTCCCTCCTCTTTAATGGGAGAGGTTCCCTTATTGAAAGCAAGCAACAAAAATTATATACAAATGTATAACTTTCAAAGTGTGGATTCCTGATACTTTGAAATGTTTAATGCCCAAAGATTGTCAATACGAAAGAATGGAAGAATTAAGGAGATGAGAGAGGAAGAACATAACAATACCTTCAGGAAATATAGATAGCAAAGTATAACCTTATACGTATTGAGCTAGGGAGATGCAGAGTAGAATCATTCACTTTCATAACAGATATAATTCCACAGACACAAAGTTCCAGAAATCATATAAACAAGAACACAAAGTTTCTTATCATAAAAGATGGATGATTCACAAATTTTCAGACAAGGAAAGAAAGAATAACAGAGGAAGAAAGGGAAAAACTTTTGTATTGATTACTTGAATCTATTACATCTACAGAGTACTAAGATCCAACCCTAACAACGGCATGGAGAAGCCATTAAATAGCTTCCAAGAACGGTTACATTCGGTTACAAAAATGATGGAACTGATTCAAGAAACCGATGTATGAACCTTTCTAATGCCTCGGCCATTTCCATGCCTGGCAGAAAAACCAGACGCATTGAATTGCAGCCATTCATCTTGCCTTTGCAAACTTTGAATTTGAGTTCTCCATGTGGGAGAGATTTAAACTGAAGCGGGCCTGAGGACACCTTTTGCATTTTGTGCCTTTTTAGAGAAATGGCACATCGAAACATTTCGCCCACCCATCCACTTTTGATACAGGATTGACACGTGGCTTTACTCGAGTGGTGACAAAGTCGTGGCTCACTTTTATAATTTTACCTCTTTTCAATGTGAGCTCAAAGATTTAAATTACTCGCCAACCCGCCTCTTCGCTTTGACTTTCGATTCGGGCTCAACATTTGACTTTATCCTTTGGCATGGGCGGGGCCGCGGGTCACTTTATAACTTTGAGATCTTTATGGAAACAAAGCCCAAATTCCCAAATCACTCCAATGCCCACTTTCCTACTTTGAATTTTCAAAGCATCAAAACACAAAAAGGGCCCACCTTTCCACCTTCACTTGAAACATGACCACGTGTCCCTTTGCGGGCCAGTTCAAGTATTTTTGTGTTTTTGACTAAGTCCCTTTTGTTTGGCGGGGCCATATGTCTGACCCTGGACACGTGGAGGCTCAGCGCACATTTGGAACCTACCTCCAGATTTTCCTTGAAGTTGAGCCGAGCTGACACGTGGAGGTTTCCGCAAACGCTTCTATACTTAGTTGATTCAACTAGTTTTTTCCCTTCTTTGACTATGACCACGTGGCAAGCCCGCGCACACTTGGGACCCACTCTTGATTCTTCCTTTGAATTTGCCTTTGAAGAGACATGTGGAGACTTCCTCCGGTTCTTTTATACTTTGACAACCCGGGCTCGCGCCCACTTGACTTCACATTGGACCCTAAACACGTGGAGAGAGTGGCCCTCATTTGATTTTCCGCTTTGGATTCGCTCCCGCATGAGTGTTGAGCTAGCACGTGGCTCCTTTTGTAAGTCCTAGACTCTTCAACGGCCAACTCTATCTCTTTTTTTAACTCTAACAACGTGGCAAGTTGGCGCTCATTTGGGAACCACCTTTAGCCTCACTTACGAAGTTGCGTCGTTGAGGCACTTGGAGGAGTCTGCTAAACCTTCCATACTTAGCCGATTCAGGTTTGTTTTGTCTTCATTTTGGACCTGGGACACATGGAAAGCTTCGCTTATTTAAGAACTGTCCCTTGGGGTTGCGTTGTTGAGACACATGGAGGCTTTCGCTAACGCTTATTTAAACCTGTCAGAGATGTCCACATACCCGTGGATGTTGGGGCACAAATTGACATGGAAGATATGCCCATCATTCACGACCGTGGAAAAATAAAATGAAATTGAAAACCCCACCTTTATTCCCGAATTTCAAATTGTTCTCCATGGAATGAAAAACTGCAAACAATACTAGGCTCGACGTGATCCACAACCAAAGAGAAGGATTGACAACGACATCCGAATGAAGGAAAAGATTTTCAAGCAAAAGCACGGATTACTCCAAGGTACCGACTCAAAATTTTAAAAACTTGACTTTAAAAAGAGGGGAATTTTGAGGGTGACAACAGTGCCCATACCTCTTTAATGAGGGTTGGTGAGACATTGCTTATATATTGTAAAATCCACCTCATTTTTAAGGGAGACATTCTGGGAGTTAGGGAAACTCTTGTAAAATTTTCCCTCGACTCCACTTGAGTTAGTAAGCCTTCTCCTGCACCTGGCAAGTGTATTTATGCCTCTAAGCATCAATGTAATGGTTTGTGCACCTTATAGAGCAATAAAATTGTGTTTTTGGTGTTTTTAACCCTTTCTCATGTTTTGTTGTTTCTTTGTGCCTCTCCATTTCATGTTTGTTTTTGTGCATGTATTTCACACTTGCAGGTGAAAGATGTTGTGTTTCATGGAGTGCAGATGGAAAATGGAGTTTGGGTTTGTTTCACTATTGTTCTGACCTCTCCCAACTCTAATTTTTCTCTTCTTCCTCCCTCAGCAGAGTATCTCTCCCCATTTTTTTCTGGTGCTATCACCTCGTTAGTGTAGGATTTACCATTTCACGTACTTCCTCTCTCCTTGTCTCCTTGGAATTATTAGGATAGTTGTAGTTAGGCGTCTTTTCGCATTAGGAGTAGTTTAGCATTAGGATTAGGTAGAGGAAGTCGGCCTTCTCCGAAGGACCATCTCAATTTCGCAAGTCCCACAACTTGAGATATGATCCCATGTTATACAGATTACATCGGATGCCCCATTCAAAATCAGGCCATTCGGGGGTGCTGCAATTTTACATTAACAGGTACCATTACGATAGATTAGGGATCCTAGGGTGAGTGGAGAGTATGCCCCATGATATATTATAATGTTACCTCATCGATTGATCATTCCACGGGAAACCTGGGATGCATGAGTTAAGCCACCTCCATAGGGGTTTTCTGATATTGATGATGAGGAAGAGGATAGAGATGATGATGATTCTTTTGATGGTCAACATCATGATGGGGATGGGGGATAGGGTCCTCAACTTCATCAGCTACAGGGACAGGAGCCTAGGCCGAGACAAATACAGGCACATATGGCTCCATAGGTACACTACCTCAGTTGGTATACCAGTTGGAGTTCTTATTCCATTGCGAAAATTTCATCTGCAGATACAGCAGGGTCCTCCTTTTCATACTCCAGGGTAGCACATTCCTCGACAAAGCCAGGCTCCACAACAAGGTCCTCCTCTTAGTTTTCCACATAGTCTAGGGGGTGGTGGAGGAGATGGTGGTCATGCAGAGATGAAGGGGCATGGTTTCAAAGAGATTAGACAGATGGCAGCAAGATAGATGCTACAGAGTTACAAGGTTTTTGCTGCAGCAATCTATGGCCCATTCATGTAGCTAGTAGTAGTTTAGAGGACCAAGCCCGAGGTTGATGTTTAGGCTCTTACATCGAGAGAGATCCGGTCATAGCAGAGAGGGACCAATTGGTAGTCGAGAGGACAACGGGTCGATAAGCTAAGGCGAGATAGTATAGGTGGAGGTGGCTTCATTCCGTCGGACTGATGGAGCAAATGTGACACCCAAGATATACATGGACTTGGCTATGGCTAATGGCATGGCCTCCTATTACAATGCCTTGTATCATGATGTTGTTCCAAAGGGTCAAAGAGTACCCATTTTCAGTGAGCAGTCCATGGGTAGATCACAGATATCACAGAGACCTAAGGCATCAACTAGATCAGTGGATAAACCTCGATATTCTTAGGCAGGATGATAAACAGGAGAGTCGAGTACACAGGTGATGCCCCCCTGCATGATCGTTTACCTCCCAATCCTCATGAGGGATCGTGTCAGACATGACTCATTTTTTTATATATATGCACTGATGTATACATTTTAGATGCATGCCTCTTATAAAGGCTCTTTTTTTTTTTCGATGTATATGATGTATCATTTTTATATGCCTCTTGATGAAGGCTTATTTTGATTCATGCCCTTAATGGCATATTTTGTATTGATGATGTATATCTTTTGAGACATAAATTATATATATGTATATGGACATTCGATGTTATACTTGCCATGTATTTATATGATTGATGATGATTATGGTTATGGAGATGATTATATCATGATGTTGTATGATTTTACTTTTCATGTATGTATCATGATGGATGTTGATGATGTATCACATGTTTTATGTTGTATGATATATCCTTAGATGATATCATTTGTTTTGTACATGAGATGCTTTAGTTTTAGTCTATGGGATGATACTTATGATATTGGTGTGGGGATAGATTTGTGATCATGCACAATCCCTCTTTCCCCATTGATGATATGGTATGTGATGATTAGCTTTAGCATACATGCTTGATGTAAAACTTAGCATTTTTATTGATATATGATTTATAGATGATGTTAGATGTGATGATATGATAGATGATAGATGTGATAACAAAAATGTGCATGAAACAAACACACAAGCAAAAGTTAACAAAACTAAACAAATATACACATACAAAACAACACAACGATATGCAACTAAGAATGAACTCAAGTATGCTTAACAACAGATTAAATTGGTACTTAATCTAAGTAAGTGAATGAATCCTAATAAATGCATATAACTGATGATGAAAACACACCAATATTTACAAGTATGAAAGTTTAAAATGAACTCAATGCAACATACAATAGATCAAAATAAAATTTAATCTAAGTTAAGAAAATGAACCCATTTTAAATCATACAACACGAAAAGATACAGCAATCAAAACTCTAAAAACCAATAACTAAAAGCAATCAAACCACTAATTTTTTTTGTGGGACAACATTGATATATTTTCTATTGTTTTTGGTGTTATCTCGAAAGATAAGTTTTCAAGGCTACTGTTCACATTATTTTCGGGGTTTCCTCAATACAATGTTATGTTGTTTGTGTAATTTTTTTCCCTACAAGGAGTGTTCGAATGTTTAGGTTTTTGTGTACCATTTTTGAATGTTTTTGTGTTTTTCTAAGGTCCCTTTTGAAAGCAATGTACAGTGACAAAGAAGTGTGGATGCCCCTACCATCAGATGTGAATATCCAAAGGTAGAATGTCATGGGCATATGTTCAAGAAGGTTAGATGAGAAGGTGCCCTTAGCATTAGATGGGAATATACAAAGGTGATTCTTTCACGTACATACAAGAATAGATAAGCCAAATCACGATTTTGCAAAATAGGTTCAATAGGATTTCTAGACCTGATAGGGAAACTAATCCTAGATAGAAGTGAGAATTAATCATCCAGATGTGAGAGTAGCTTTTGAACAGCAAATCCTCCTTGAGTGTCGAAAACTAGTTTTCACCCAAGGACTTTCCCAATGCGCCATAATTACATGGTTTTTACACTTGGACAACCTGTTTTCTTTTTATTTTTTTCTTGATTATTTGATTTTTTTGCTTGTTTTTATTTCTTTCTAAGGAATTTCTTATTTAAGCATAAAAGCACTTAAGGTGCATTACATTCATTGGCTCCTTTAATTCCTCGCCATCTAAGTGAGCCATTTTTAAGCCCCTGATCCATATTTCTCAGTGACCACATAAGTTCCTAACTAGTTTGCTTCAAATTTACCCTTCTTCTCTCTATATTTAACATTGTTTTTGGTTTTCTTTCAGAATGAGATCACCTATGTCAAACTCACGAGGTATGATCTATTTATTGTATCCCCATGATACCCGGTTCTGATAAACCTTTAGATGATTGAGCACTCTCATATGCTTCTCATCCAGTAGCTCTAACTCTGCCAATCGAACAACCCTGTAGTCTTCATATTTATCCAGATAGTCCCAGAGAGATATTCTCAGGGAGGGAAGCTCAATTTCTAAGGGTATGATGGCCTCAATGCCATAGACTAATGAATATGGAGTCACACCAGTAGGGGTGTGGATGGAGGTTCGATAGGCCCAGAGGGCGGGATGAATCTGGAGGTGCCAATTACGGCCTATTTTGCTAACCATTTTCTCCATGATTCGAACAAGGGTTTTATTTGTGGCCTTTGCTTGTCCATTACCTTGAGGGTAATAGGGAGTAGACCATTTGAGCTGGATTTGGAAGTGTTGGCACAATGCTTTAACTGTCTTTTTCTTGAAGGACTTTTCATTGTCTATGACAATGGCGGAGGGGATGTCGTAATGGAAAATGAGATGATTCATGATAAACTTTGAGATCTGTGCATCGGTTACATAGGTTAGAGGAAAACCTCTACCCATTTGGTGAAGTATTTAGTGGCTTTAATTATGTGCGTGTGGCCATTTGAGGAAGTTGGAGTGAGCTTCCCTATGAGATCAAGTCCTAATTTGTAAAACAACCAAAGAGTCACGATGGGCTGAAAATCATGTGTCAAGTGCATGTATCAAGTTGCCATACTTTTGGCACAATTCACATTTCTTGACAAAGTTACAACAATCTGCTTTCATGGTAGGACAATAATAGCCTACTCTTGAGAGTTTCTTAGCTCAGGTCATGCTGGTAGTATGTGCTCAAAAAATGCCTCCATGCACTTATTTAATAGTGTGGAATGACTCAGTAACATCCAAACAACGTAGTAGATTCCCATCGTAGCGATAATGATAAAGGGTGCCTCCTAAGAGGGTATAATGCACTATACAACAAATAAGGATTTTTTCTCGGTATGGGTGATGTTCGGGGGAAACGTGTCATCTTGTAGATAATTAAATATGGAATCGTACCAGGGTGAGAAAGGACCAACAACTTCACATGCCAAACAAGATTTTGGCATGTCATATGTGGGCACTCGTAAGTGCTCCACAAAGAATGAAATTTTATTTTCCTGAGGTGGAATGCATAATAGAGATCCAATCATATCCATGGCATCCATTGATCGGTTGTGTGATCTTGGCCTTTGCTCAAAGATAATCTGCACAAAGTATTCTTTCAAGGTCTCAACCATTTTCTTGTATGGAACAAGTTTTTCATCTTTGACCTTGTATTCATCATTAACTTGTTTAATGATTAGTTGGGAGTCACCAATGACTCGTAGCTGTCAAATATTCCAGGTGATAGCTAACTTAAGGCTGGAAATGAGCACTTCATACTCTACAATGTTATTTGTACAAGGGAATCCCAAATGGAATGCTCATGGAATAACTTCTCATGTGGGAGTGATGAGTACCACTCTTGTTCCGATCCATGAAATGTGAATGACCCATCAAAGTGGACTTGCCACACGATGGACTCCTCGATATACATCATAGATGCATCTAGCAGATCCAGACACAATGGTTCCATTCCTAGTAGGGGAGCTTCAACTAACTGATCTGCCAATACCTGTCCTTTTAGAGATTTCTGGTTAACGAACTCAATGTCAAATTCACTAAGGAGAATGATCCAATTATCCATTCATCCTATAAGGGCGGGTTTGGATAAGAGGTACTTGAGAGGGTCAACTTTGGATATTAACTTGGTTTTGTTGTTAAGGAGGTAATGGTGAAGTTTTGGAAGGTAAAGACTACTACTAAGCATGCCTTTTCAATCTGTGGATAATTCAACTCATAGGTAATTAAGGTGTGGCTGAGGTAATAAACCGCCTTTCTTATTTACCTCATAGGCAATTCGTGGTGTGGTCAAGGTCATATTGGGCAAGCAGTGCACCAATAAAAATTGAGTGGCTGAAATATATAGTAGAAGGGTTCACTTGGGGTAGGTGGCATGAGAACAGGTGACTTGATTAGATGTTTCTTAAGCAATTTAAAATCCTTTTGATATTTTGGTCCCAGGATGAAAGCAACATCTTTTTCAAAGTAGATGTGTAAAAGGATGACACTTATCCGTAAGCTATGAAATAAATCGGTGGATTGCCTAGATTTTCCTTATAAACTTCTTAGTTGTCTAAGGTTCTTAGGTGGAGGCATCTCTGTGATAGTTGCGACCTTAGTGGGATCTACCTCTATCCCTCTTTTCAAAACAATGAAACCCAGGAGCTTTCCTGATAATACGCCGAAGACGCACTTTCTGGGATTCATGTGAACTTTATAATCTCAAAGACGTTGGAAGATATGTCTCAGCACTTCAGGGTTCTCTCCTCTAGTTTTAGACTTTGCTAAGATATCGTCAACGTAATCTTCCATGATGTCATTCATCATGTCATGAAAGATGATTGTCATTGCATGTTGATATGTAGCCCTAGCATTCTTGAGTCCGAAAGGCATGACCTTATAGCAAAATGTCCCCAAGGGGTGATGAAATCAGTCTTGTGTTGATCTTCCTCTGCGATCCTGATTTGGTTGTAACTTGAAAATCCATCCATTAAGGATAACATTTCATATCCAGCAGTTGAATCAATGATCATGTCGATGTTAGGCAAAGGGAAGTCATCTTTGGGACATGTTTTGTTGATGGCGTGGAATTTGGTGCATTTTTTGATACCAACCGACTTCTTTTGAACCGGGAGTATATTGGATATCCAATCTGAATAGTCAATGGGTTTGATAAAATATGCCACTAATAGCTTTTCTAGTTCTTTAACAAGCGAACAATCTTTGGATGAATATTTCTAAACTTTTTCTTGATGACTTATGTTTGTTTTCCTGCAAGGCTTTTCAAAATTACCCTTGAACTTGTTTACGATCTTTTTATTCAAGCGACCACACATCTCTCGATTCTTCTCCAAAGTATGCATAGGTATCTAGTTTGATAGAGAAACCTTTCTTGTGATCCCCATTTGGAATAGTATCCCTAAGTCCCATGAATTCTACAAATGCCTCATCATTCTCAAATAAATTGATTGGCATGTGAAGTTGTTGATCCCAATCTATGAGTTTAGGATATACTAGGGTAACTTGACAATTGGCTTGGGGATCGAGATCCAGATAAGGTGAAGATAGCTAAATTTGGAAATAGGTTAGTGGAGGCAAGATCCTCATATAGGCTACACTGGGAATCTGCATCACTGTCTGAATGAGATGAGCCATCCTCACATTCAGAAGAGGTAGTGTCTATCTCGGAAGGTGGATCATCATGAGGCCGATACCAAGGCCATGCTTGTTTGACTTAAAGTGAGGAATAGGAACGAGTTCTAGCCTTCCTTGTGTGTTTATGCCACATCCAAATCCATTATAGCCCATGACATACATCATGCGGTGGCCTTTGACATATTGCAGAGCTTGATGACATGATGCCATGGTGCCTTCTAGGTATCCACCTAGTGGGTGTATCTAACATCTTCTCTTTGGATAAGAGACCACTAGGAATAAACCTCTCAAATGGTTTAGGGCATCTATCCCGAGTGCTCTTGAACTGAAAATATGGTTTACCACATGTCTTGGGTGACACTGAGAGGTCTGATATTAACAAGGCTTGTTGAAGAGTGAATTGATCATTTGGGCCATACTTTCCAAACGTTTCCTCCCATGATGTGAAGGGTTGACCAACATACCAAAGTTCTGATTATAGGGAATGAGTACATCTGGATCTATATGTGCTCTTATAGTTTCTGTTTGTAACGAGATAACAATATCTACTGAAGGACATTAATATGTTGCACGAAAAAAATTGTGTAGTGCTCTACAATGTGTGAATGGTTATGCATAACTTGGGATGGTGATTTTTGTCCTCCATGACACATTTTGATGCATTGATTAAATGTAGAGGGAATGGCTTGCATGGTGTGAATCCATGGGCGTCCCAGAGCATGTTGTAAGGAAGATCCAATTCAAGGATGTGGAACGTTGTATCATGATATGTTGGCCCTACTTCCATGGAATCACTATAGTTCTTGTTGATTCTCACTCCTCATTATCATAGGCCATGATGGTAATAGTTTTAGCACCTAGATCTACTTTTGAATGGCCTAGCTGCTTAACTAGCTTCAATGTGTAAATATTTAGACCAGACCCGCCATCCACAAGCACTCTTTTGATTTTGTGACGAGTAACAATGACCTCTATGTATAAGGGTAAGTTATGCTCAAGGTTATTGAGCGGATTGCATTTCAATCAAAGGAGATATGGTCATTGGAATCAAGGTTTGCAACCATCACTTGAAGGTGTGCGGGATCTACATCTGTGGAGACCCCTAAACTCTGAAGCATTTTATACAAGTATATTCTTATGAGCAGTGGAAATCTTGAGGAGATCTAGGATTGAAATTCTAGCTGGGGTTTTCTCCAATTGTTCTATCAAGTTGTACTAGCCTTCCTAAGGAATAGGTAGAGGATCCAGTATTACCAAATGAGCACATCATGTGCCTACAACACAATTGTTTCCTAAGATCCTAATGGTGTTCACTTGTTCATCAGATGAATGGACATAACCTATAAGGGAGTCAAATGGATTATCATTTGTTGGATAGATGTAGTTGGCAGTTCTATAGTCATTAGAGGCTTGCCCGTGATCGGCTTCTTATTATTTTTATCCTCATGCTTGGGAAAGGGTTCTTTGAATATACCCATCTTCTCGTTAGGACCCTATCCTAAGTCGATGGTGAATCTACCACAATATTACCTTCTTCAATAAGGTCTTGTATAAAATGCCACAACCTCAGGAATCTATCAGTCTTGTGTCCTTTGACACGATGAAAATCGCAGTATTCATGCTCCTTAAACCAACTTGGCTTAGGTGCATCATCTAGGTATGGTACCATTGCGGTTGGTATTGCACCATGTTTACAGTGTCTAACTATTTAAGTATAACAGATAATGATTTAGTTAGAGGTGTAAATGTACGTTTCGTGGGTGCCTTTGGGTGAGGTCCTTGTGAAATATTTAATAGCAGACCACTCTGTATAACCTGGACTCTCTTTGGAGTCTGTGATGTCGTTGCCAATGACATGTTTGTTCTTATTAAAGAACTTTGGTTTGTCCACGGGTTTTGGCTCGTGTTTTTCCTTCAAAATGGGTTTGAGTGTCCCCTTTGCAATGAGATCCTTCTCAATTGACTTCCTTTCTCTATAACTTCTTCGAAGTTAGTGTCACAATGCATCTATAAGTGGAAGGCTATTTTTGGGTTCAAGTTGGGGATGAATATGCTTACCATTTGTTTTTCTGGAAGGGCACAAGGGAAACGACTCGCCAATCCGCATCATCACTGTAAGAATCCCACGAAGGTCTCATTGGGTTTTTGTTTAGCATTGCAGAGGTCGTTCATGGTAATGTCATTCTCCATATTGAAAGAGTAATGTCGCACAAACTTTTCAGCTAGTGCGGGCCATGTCATGATTGATCCCTTAGGTATATTGAAAAACCATTCTAACGCTTGTGCTCCTAGGCTGCGAGGAAACATGCATATCAAATAATTATCGTTGTAAGTGAATTCCTAGCAAGCCATGTAGAATTCTTTGACGTGATCATGAGGATCACCTTTTATTTTGTATTTTTCAATTTAGGGATATCAAAGTGTTTTGGGAATCATAACATGTCTTTATCAAAGGGGTAAGGACATAGCTCTTCATATAGATACTTTCTGTTGTGCCCTACATTACTCTCTTGTAGAGTGGTAAGCATGTTTTTCATTGATTGCAACTCTTGTGTGATGAGTTTCTCTTTTGTGGGGGATAGTGGTCTATTCACTTTAGCAACTTTGAATGTTGCATCGTCATATGGGTCAATGTGAAATTCACCTGATTTAGTCTTGAGTTTATCCTTATGTGTATTCCTACTTGAGGAACCTAAGGTCGCTAGTTTTTGACTAAGTTTTAATATTTTTCGTTGAATGATCTCCTCTTCGATTAGGGGATCATCTTTGTCGTCAAATCTAGGAGGAGGTGAGTCTTTGTGATCATGTCCAATTTTGACTTTACGTGAAGCCTTAAAGTAAGGTCTCCTCAAACCATCTGTTGGTTTTGGTGGTTCACTTTCAACATTTTTGTTATGTGCACCGAAGTGGAAGCATACCCTGTATCGAAAGGATTGTCCATGTCAATGAGGGAAGGTCATAGTGGATCTTCCATTTCATGGTTGATGGTTTTAATTGTTGCTTCATGCTCTTGTGGTAGTTTAGCTCCTAATTCGAGGACTCTTGCGAGTACTTGGTCTCTATTGTAGTATAGGATCTCATCAAAGTGAACTAGATCTAGTTTGTGTTGGTCTTCAGATGAATCAGAATCCTCTCCACTATGGTCAACTAATGGTTCAAAGTGTCTTTAACCTCTGAAAAGAGGGGTCCTAAGTTATGACCATTGAATGGGTACGTTGAACTAAAAGGATTTAACTCTAAGTCACGTTCATCTTGTTTAGACACCATTTTTGTGATTTTTGGCATCACCTAGTCTATGTGGTGTTGGGTTTTTCTAGGCATATGTGGTATGAGTTTCTTATATTCTCATTGTCTCAAAGTGTCCTAAGTACAAAATTATGCAACTACTATTATACTAGGAACAATCATGTAAACCTACTAGTAAATCAATCAATCACTCAAATTGTTTATAGAACACTATACCCTAAGTTATAGTTCCAAAGATAGGTGTAAAATAGATAGTGACAATACCCTATCACTACCTAGGTTGAGTTCAAATATAAACAAGACCTAAGCACTAAAGTTGTATTGACGCAATCTCTCCACAAGATATACTACGACCAATTCAGATGCAAACAAAATCTAAGTTTTTGACAATGGAAGTTGCAAATGTGAATAGCGTAACAACACTACCTCAACACATTTAACAAATATTGGAATAAGTGAGGTATTAGTATCAAGATGATGTTATTGCGATACAAACAATGCAATATCAACACTCTCAAAAATCCTTAAACAATTTTATTAATCATGCAAGCAGCATAACAATACAATATGGAAACTTATACCAAGTTCTCATAAATGAAAACAAGATGTAAGTGTCGTAATTGTATGGCTAGAATGCGGGTAGAATAACAACTCAAAGGGGAAACAATGATGAAACCAAACCTAGCTATGAAGATGATCTTGAAATCAAGATCAAGTGGCTATCAAAGATGTAAAAACATACCCACACACTTTAGACATTTAACAACTCAGCCACAAACATGGATGAGTGTAAATGGATATAAAAGTGGCGAACACAATCTATGATAACACTCACGAAAGATGCCTTCCCTTGTCCCAAATGGGAAACAAGAATGTAAAGGTATAGATCAAATGGGGTGGAAATGAACTAAGCGTTACTTGGGCAGAGTTTCGCCTCGTCCTAAGGCGAGAAATAAACTAAGCTAAGTAATACGTCGTAAATCTCATGATGAGTGACACTTAGCTTCAACTTAAGTGGAATCTTTTCCTTGTTTGAAAAACAAGGTTTTGAGTTCAAGTAAGTCGTCACTTCGTGAGAGTTTGAAAAGACATGATGGTTTGGACTAGCAAAGTGGGCTCCAAGAAGATATGGCTTCCCTAGGTAGTTCACTCAACTAGGTGTCACAAGTTTGTCTAATGCGAGCTCGATTTTCCAAGGTTTCCCAAGGAGTATCTCAGCTTTACTTTACCCCCTTCTAATACAATGAGCAACTAGTGTGTTTAGTTGTATTGTCACTTGGGGTCGCGATATGAACAACTTTGACTCTAACTCACAAAATGTATCACTACTCAAGTAGGTAAGCAGAGCGCTTCCCATTTCATCCACGAGGTTACTCAACGGTGGACTAATTTGGGGTTCCTAGAACCACCCCCATTGTTATAGCTTAAGGTGTTATGCCAAAGGGGTTACATTCTAGTTAAGTGGATAGGGACGTACCCTTTTCCGAACTTGCATATACAGTGTGATGAATATGGTGTGTTTTTATCTTTTTAGACTTAGTGTGGTTTTGCATAGCACACCTTTTGGCAACCTATATCAAACACGTTAGTATTTTTTAGCCTCCGATCCTTTGACAATCGATTTTGGTCCTACACCAAGATTAGTAATTTTCCAATAACATCATATAAAGAGGATAAGATGTTGCTTTTGATTTCCCAGATCATCCTAAGACGCAAGGAAAGAGCATACACAACAATTTATCCCACTCAAACGTGGAAAGAAATGGAAAATACTTAAGTAATTTGTGAAAACGAAAAAATCCCTTTTAGCCAACTTTGAAAGTTAATCCTTTATAAAACTTAAATTGAAGTGTTTGGAAAGCAAAGAGAAGGTTTTGAAACATTTTTGATCCCAAGATCACCTAGAAGGTGCAAGGAAGAGCATACGCACTTCAAAAGACCTCTACAAATGAAAAATGCAAACACTTAACTAAGTTAGGCTAAAAATAAGATCAAAAGAACCTGCAAACCACTGTTAGAAACCTGTAAATTGTTAGAAAAATCTAGAAATTTGATTCTACAACTGCAACAAAATTTTAACTTTTGACAGTGACACCGCATCCCTAGAATGATGTGTGTACATGCCTAACAAATGAATGTGCACCCTAAATGATGGATGCACTTGGCTATAGAAAAATACAGTGTGGCTTTACTCCTACACAAGCAAAATAGCATGTGTGTGTGTGGGTTTTAGTGGTGCTCATGCAAAGTGTAAAATATGAGGTTGACATTGTGTTTAATTAACACCTACGCATCCCGAGAGGCTGGTGTGCTTGAAATTTTACGTGTGTGTGTGGATTAGAACATGTGTTTGCCCCTTTGTAAAATGGGTTGGCAAATCAAACTGTAAGCAAACGGGTGCACAACCAGATAGCAGTGCGCGCCTAGGATGACGAGTGCGCACTAGTTCAGGACGCCTGTGCGTGCCCCTGGAAAACCACAAAAAAGCATGGAAATTAAAGTCCCAAAATGCCAAGAGGTTATTTTTTTACCATTAAAAAAATTTCTAGCTTGAACCCATTAAATATTCATGCAAAAGGGAGATTTAGCCCACCTAAAGTTAGTAAATTGTTTAGAAACAAGCTATTTAACCCTAAAAAGCATGAAAATGGTTAGAAATGGAAATGAAAAGCTTAAAAATGACTTCTAAAGGACTATGGAGTAAGTCCCACCAAGTGCGTTGCCAAATGTGAACAAGGAAAAGTTACAAAATCTATGAAATGAGGCAAGAACACTTAAGAAGCCCCAAAGCTTTAAACAACAAGTCAATGGACCATCATGATAAGAGATAAGCAAGAAACCATTACTTTTCATGCATTAACTTGAATAAACAAGAAAACCTAGCATGTCTAAATATTCTCTACTCTTTGAAAGCTATGAAAATGAACCTAATAAAGATCCTAGCAATCAGTTGTGATTATTTGATCTTCAAGGTATTTGAGAATGAGAGCTCACCATTAATGGCTACAAAGCCATATGGTTCTTCCCATTTACCCAAAGCTTGAGTGAAAGATGCAATAGCAAAGAAAATAGCTCAATAAACAATGAAGAAAGCTCTTAATCCTAAACAAAATACTATAGTTTATGCTAGAAAGGAGGAAGTGTTCTTAGAAATGGTCTAGGGGTAGTGGGGTATTTATAGTTTTATGTTTCCAAGAATGGAAGATTTTGGTGCATGTGGGACAAATGAATAAGCCAAAAATAACTTTATGGTTTAGAAGAGGTTAAACATGCCTTAGGCTAATTAATCTAGGTTTAGGCTAATTAATCTTGATTAGTGAGAAATTAGGAGTCTGAGAGAGTTGCGAGAGATCTACTCAATCCAATAAAATGGATTGATAACCTATGAAGTTAGTAGAAGCGGTCCGAAGGCAATTAGAAGAGGATTAAGCTAACAAGAGGCTATATTAGCCCAATTAGTCAATTATAAGAGGAATACGACCAAAAGGATGTCGTAAAAGGAGAGTTAGATAGGCCTAATTGACGAGGTGTCGCCAATTTTAAAGAAGTAGAATAGTTAGTGGAATATTATGAATAAGATTTATTTGATCGAACTATATGTGTCTAAATTAATCATGTATGTGGGATAATATGTAATAGCTTACAAGACGACTTACAAAGAATACATGTTTGTCACATCTATTACATTACTAATGCAAAGAGAAAGGTAAGATGAAGGGTCTTAACATCCACTCCCCCTTAAAAAGCTTTGTCCTCAAAGCTATAATTATGGGAACTAATGTTAAATCTGGTGAAGGGGTTCCCAAGTCACATCTTCTAGTTGCATGCCATGCCACTGGATCAAGGCCTCGGTAATAGAGCGGTTATAAAGTTGGTGGAAATACCTGTCAAGAATTACGGAAGGCTCAAGAATGATGGATCCTTCACTATCAAGCTCTAGTAGTACTATTTTTACCGTGATGTGTTGGCCCAGAACTTTCCTCAAATAAGAGACATGATGAACTCACGAGCTAGGTGGAAGCTCAAGCTTGTATGCAATGGCACCAATCTTTTGGAGAACTTTGTAGGGTCCATAAAACTTAGGGGAAAATATTTTGACGCCATTTTGAGTTTCAAGGAAGTCTATTTGTATGGTTGTAAGCATAGAAAAACCATATCCTTGGGCTGAAATTTGTGTGAGTGGTGTGGATTTGCTTTTTGTTTTATATGATTTTGCACCTTATGGAGATTAACCTAAAGAGTGTGGAAAATTTAGTCTTGTTTGATGAGGGTGGTGTTGACCGCATGAACTAAAGAAATTTTAGGAGTGTAAGGGAGGAGAGGTGGTGGCGGTTGGCCATAGACTACTTCATATGGAGTCATTTTGGTGGAGGTGTGATATGAGGTGTTATACCACCATTCAACAAGAGGTAGCCACTTGACCGTTGTTTTGGTGCTCAAAGGTAAAACATCGAAGGAAAGTTTCCAAACATTTGTTAACAATTTCAATTTGACCATCTGTTTGCAGGTGATATCCTGAACTCATCCTCAATTGGGTACCTTTCGACAAAATAATTCTTTCTAGAATTGGATGGTGAAAGCAAGCATCACTATCTCGAGATGATGGAGGTTGGGAAACCGTGGGACGAAGAAGATTTGGTCAATGAATAGTTGGGAAATGGTTGAGGTCATATATGGGTGGGATAAGGAACAAAAATGGGAATACTTGGAGAGGCGGTCCACTATGACAAAAATTATGAATTTCCAACAAATTCAGAAAGCCCTTCAATGAAATCCATGGAAATATCAGTCTAGATCCGGGTTGGAATGAGTAATGGTTGTAATAAACCCTTTGGTTGCCACTATTTTACCCTAGTTAAGTTGACTTGTATCACATTCCAATACAAATTGTTTGATGTATGCCTTCATTCCTTGTCAAAATAAATTCCTACAAAACCAATAATATGTTTTTAAAAACCTAAGTGACCAGAAAATAGAAAATCATGGAGTTCAAGAATAATTACATAACAAAGCTCAGCTTTAGATGGTAACACTAAGCGCCCTTTATACCGAAAATAGGTGTCATCCCAAGAGTAGTGTGGGGATGAGGTAGGATCATATGCCAATTGTTGGATGAGGCATTGCAGGGTTGGATCTTTGTTCCACTCTTGTTGGAGTTGTGGAAGCCATTCGGGTATGGGCACAGATACTGCGCATAGGGAGACTTGATCCTCAAAAGTGCGAGAGAGAGCATCAACAACCACATTGTCTTTTCCTTTCTTATTTTTGATCTCATAATAATACCCTATAAGCTTCGAGACCCAATTTTTGACCAGGTTATGAGACCCATTGTTCAAGGAATTACTTCAAACTATGATGATCTATCTTGATGCAAAAATGCCTTCCTAACAAGTATGGTCGTGATAATGTGTTGCATGAAAAATTTATATCATCTCCTCCTCATAGGTAGACATAACTAAATTCCTTCCCAACATAGGTTTGCTAATGAAGGCAAACAAACGACCTTTCTAGAGAATAAAAACACCAAGGCCATTGCCACAAACATTACTTTTGATGACGAAACTCTTGGTGAAATCTAGCATGCCTAAGACAGGTGTACTGCACATATCTTGTTTTAAGGTTTCAAATGCCTCTTTATCACCTCATTCCATGGAAAAGCATCTTTTTCAACATGGTTTTCAATGGGGTTGAAATTTTACCATAATCCCAAAAAAAAATTATGTATTATCCTATGAGACCCAAGAATCCATGAAAGCTTCGGATTGTTTTGGGAGTGGCCAATTTTGCATGGCACTAATTTTATTTGGGTCCACGTGGAAACCCTCTACAGAGACAATATGTCCTATATATTCAACTTCATTTTGGCCAAAGGAGCACTTTGATTTTCTCGGCACACAACCGATTGTCGCCGGGAAGTTGTAATGCCCTATCAATGTGTTGTAGATGCTCAACCCAAGTTTGACTATAGATCAAGATGTCATCAAAGAATACCAGGATGAAATGACAAAGGAAGCGCCAATAACTACAAGAATTTTGGTAAGGTGTGTGACATACGATACTATTCTTTTCATATTTATAATCTTTAGATAATTTTGGTAGCAAGGCTTATCAAAAATTTAATATTTGAAGGTGTCTGGATGCCCATCAAAAAATAATTTGTTTAATCAATTTTTAACTCATATAACACAATTAATCTAGCATGTCAAGAACTTATAGATGCTTAAATCATCCCATATATGGAAGCACATGGTTTATGATACTCAAAACCATATGTTTTAAAGACATATATTTTGAGAATTAATGAACTACACGTGGATATAAAAATAAGAATCATGCATTTTGAATTTTAATGATGTATGGAGATAGATTACTTGGAATTTTCATTAAAAGGTAAAATATCAAAACCTTAGGATTACATTACACGATAAATAAAAAGTTTCTTATAAATGAGGTAGATGATGAATCGGATATTGTGTTGTTTATAGTTTCCACTTGTAGAGTTTCTCTTCTTGGAAATGCTCATGGATATCCTATAAATGTTCATCAATATGTAGAAAGGTGTAAGTGGTAGATCATGAAAATGCCTTATTGATGACTAATCAACATTGTTCATATTTTGCATTATTGTGGTGGCTCCTTGTTTTTATGCTTCTCTTCAATTCTTGTCTTCGTTAGTGCACTAAGCTCCAATTTTAGCACACATTGGGAACGTAGAAAAATCGTAATGGATATTTAATGCTCATCAATGTGTAAAAGGGTGTGAGTGGTAGACCCTCTCATGCCTTATTGATAGCTAATTGAACATTGCTAGTCTCTTTTGGTATTGTTGAGGCTCATTGCTTCTTTTTTTTGCATGTTTATCTTCCATTCGATCTTCGCTAGTACACTAGGATTCATTTTTGATACACATTGGGAATGTAGAAAACTATTAATGGATATGTAAGGCTCGTCAATATGCAGAAAGGTGTAAGTGTTAGATCCTCTCTCGCCTTATAAATGAAATTTGAACATTGCTCATATCTTATGGTATGTTCATGTCTTCATACTTGTATAATTTTTGTGTTATGCTTCTCTTAAATGATTGTCTTTTTTGGTGCACTATGCTCCGATTATAGCCGACATTGGGAATTGAGAAAAATATTAATGGATATTTAACTCATAGATATTGTCTTCATGGGCATGATAGGACACAAACACTTGATGAAAATATGGAAGCATGGTTGTTTTAAGCATTGAAATAACACACTAAACTCAAGACCACTAATTGTAAACTTTTTGAGATAAGAAAATGGTAACCATAATAACCAAGAGATAGTTCAAATTTTAACAATAAAGACATAGAAACAAGAATGGGAAAATCAGTGCCATGTGGATGATGCATTCAAATCATTCCAAAAAATGTAACGAATAGGCCTTCAAGGAAATACACTTACCTTTGCAAATGTTGTCTTGGCATGTTATCTTTGGATTGAATGGCATAAAGATCTATGAACAATTACTTAGTTATGGGTTTGAATCTAACATTATTATTTCCATTGTGCTTATTGACATGTATACAAGTGTGAAAGCATAGAGAATCCATGCAAGTTGTTCCACAAAATTGTTCAACGTGATCTAGTCTCTTCAAATACCACGATAGTGGCATATAGCATGGGATCGTGAATAACACACTCAAGATCTTTCAAAAATGCCAAAGAGATATGTATTTTTCAAGACTTATATGTTTACATAATCAACATAGAATGGGTTTATTGAAGACGCAATAAATTTGATTTGAAAAATGTCTCAACAAGCATTGGTCACATGCAATGCCATGATCACATGAATTGCACATAATGGGTAAGCTGATATGCTTTGACATTACTCCCAAAAATACCTAAAACATATGCATATTCTGGGAAAGATATGACCATGGAATTCACATAGAATGGACTTTTTGGGGAGGCCCACAAAATCTCTTAGGAAATGCTTCGGTGAGGTGGTCTCATGGAATCTTTGTGATTTTAAGATTTGCACATGATGGGTTAGTTGAGGAGGCCTTGAAAATTTTGAGGAAATACCTCAAGGAGACACATTATCATGGAATGCAATGATTATATGATTTGAACAAAATGGCATGATGAGGAAGCCTTGGAACATATTAAATAGTTGAATTGGCCGAATCAAGACATTTAAATACCCTTGGTGTCATTCTCCCAATTTGTGAATATTTGGCATCTCTAGAACATAGCATGGAGAACCATGATAAAATAAATTAAATTGGATTACAATTTGATATATTAGTTATAACATGTTGACTTACATGTATGCCAAATTTTGTTAGTGACATGCGTTGATAGACATGTATGCTGAATTTGGGAGTATAGAAAAGACATGTGTGTTATTTGGAAAAGTTCACCAACTAAATTTCATCTCCTAAATAAGCATGATTACAAGATATATTGTGCATGGATGTGCAAATGAATCCCTAATACGCTTTGAAAAAAATAAACACTTCTCATGGACATTGTCTTCATGGGTATGACATGACATAAATGCTAGATGAAAATATCAAAGCATGGTTGTTTTTAGAATTTATATAGAGCACTTGCTAAATCCAAGACCACTAATTATGAAATTTCGTTCTAAGATAAGAGAAAGGTAACCATAATATCCAAAGATGACTCAAACTTGAACATTAAAAACACATAAATCAAGAATGGTAAAAGCATAGTTTTATTAAGGTGGAAGTGGAACTATTCAACAAAAATCAAGGAATAATCCTTCAAGGAAATAAATTTACCTTTGCAAATATTTTTTGCCATGTGTTATTTTTACATCTTGGGATCAAGGCATGAAGATCTATGAACAAATACTTAGGTAGGGGTTTGAATCTAACAATGTTTCATCCATTTTGCTTATTAACTTGTGTACAAAGTGTAGAAGCATAGAGAATACATGCAAATTGTTTGAAAAATTTGATCAACATGCTTTGGTCTCATGTAATGTCATGATTATAGAATAAGCATATAATGGTATTGTCGATAATGTACTCAATATATTTCAGAAAATTTCAAATTGAGATGTGTTTTCTAGAAATTCTATGATTATAGGATTTTTACATAATGGATTTATGGAAGATGCAATGAAATTGTTTGAAAAAGTCCTTAATGAACAAAGTGGTTGTATGGAATGACATGAACACATGGCTTAAACTTAATGGGTAAGTTAATAAGGTCCTAATTTTATTCTGAAGGTATGTCCTGAAAGCAATGACTATGGAAATTACACCTAATAGAATTTTGGAGAGACTAAAAAAATGAGGAAATGCCTCAATGACATGTGGCCGCATGGAATGTTGCGATTTTAGGATTTGTAGATAATGTGTTGATAAAGGAGGCCATGAAACTCTTACAGAAATGCCTCAAAGAGATAAAGTATCATGGAATGTAGTGATTGGAAGATTTGAATAGAATGGGCATGGTGAGGAAGTTGTGGAACATAATTTTAAAAAATTGCAAATGGTTGGCACTAAACCATATTCAAAGACCCTTGGTTTTATTCTCCTATGTGAAAATTTAAAATCTATATATTAGGGCATGGAGATGCATAAAGAAACTAATTAAACTAGATTACAATATGATATGTTAGTTATAAACATGTTAATGCAGACATGTATGCCAAATTTTGTGATTAAAAAGTGTTTAACGGACATATATGTTGACTTTTATTAGTGAAAATATGTTGATATACATTTATGCCGAATTTGGGAGTATAGAGAGGTCACATGTGTTATCTAAAAAAATGCATCAATGAAAATTGGTCTCTGGACAATCATGATTGCAAGATGTGTCATGTGTGGATGTGCTAGGGAATCTCTAAATTGTTATGAACTAAAGCATTTTTCATGGACATTTTCTTCGTAGGCATGACACAACATAGAAACTAGATGACAATATTAAAGCGTGGATGTTTTTAGCATTGAGATAACACACTTGTTAGACCCAAGTGCCAAGACCAATAATTGCATACTCACATTATGAGATAAGAAAATAGTAACCATATGTTTACACCCTAGTAAGATTTTAGAATTTTATTTTACAATAACTAAAAAGGTAAGAGTTAGCAATATGCAGACTATTTTGATCTAATTAACTTCCAACATCAACCATACATAAATAGAATAATGTATTCAAACTTGAAATGATAAAGATGATTGATAAACGATAAACAACTAGCTCAAAACACAAGAGGAGAGATAGACTTAGTTGTTCAAGATGATTCTGGAGTGATTTGCGTGTGTGGGAAGTGGACTAAAAGATCTGCGCAGTTGTGGATTTCACCACGAGAATATTATGGCACTCGAAATTGACCGGGTACATGATTGTACATGTTTTGTATAGTCTAAATAGAAGATGTACAACTGGGACATAAGTTACATTGTTTCAAATCTTGAGACAATTAGGATTTGTAACTCCTATGTGCTTCACTTTCCTAAAAATCATGTTCATTGTGTGTCACTCAAGATGACTGACGAATTTTAACAAATTAGAAACCCTAACAACTTGCAGAACCCTTCATCAGAGCATTAGCAAACAAAAAGAGAAAATTATGTTTGTACATTTGAGGTCAGAAACCCTTGGAATTTCAATCACACATACTAAACCAATACAAGTGTTACATATTATATCATCATTATGGAAACCAAGCCTCATGTAACCTAAGATCTCGTGCAAGTGTTTATAATTAACCAACCCCCTAGGAGTGCCTCGTGTCTCTTAACACCAAGATAGCAGGCTATCTGCGTAGTATAGAATATACCCAACATGGTAATAGTGAGATGTGGTGTGCCTTAGATATTTTTCCCAACCATTTATTTATTGAAACCCTTGTCCAATTCTTGGAATGACTTTTCACTTGCTAACTTGGCTCTATGATATTTGTATGCTTGTATATTTTAGAGGATTTTGGGTGATCAATCCCCAATGTTGTGTCATATGAGATAGTAGAGAGGAGAAAGAATTAAGCATTGAATAACCCATGTGCTTTGATGCCTTCCCCATTTTGAGAATTTGATGAGAGAGAAGGAAAGATCAATCTACAAAGCTCACGCTTTTCTTCAATGCTTTCATTATTTGGGAATCTGAGAGATAAGAGGAAAGATCGGTATACAAATCTCATAGTATTGATTTGATGCTTTCCACTAAACCCACAAACCACACCGTTGTAGACATATCTATGCCCAATTTGCTTCAACTTGAAAAAAATAAACCTTATAATGAATGGACGTTGGCATGCCCCCATAAGGCACTACTATGTTTGAATTGATTATGTAGAATTTTGAAAAATTGAAGGGGAGAAGGAGGACCATACCCTCAAACTCATTTTGTAAGTGTATTTAAAATAGCATTGTGAAGAAGTAATGAAGTGTTAATGCCCCTTGTAACCTTCTCTAAATTGTGTCATGTATATACGTAATTTTGTATAAATCATGTAAACAACTTATAGAACTGTAGAAATTGAAAATTTTAGAGAAAATACCATTTGTATGGGAACATATGGAATGGTCAAGACCATACCAAAATTCAGGTTGTATTGTATGGTTTTGACCTTGTTTGAATTATGCCACATTTCATTATATGTGACCTTTTCTAAGGATCTGAGCCCTATGAAAATTTGTTCTTGCATCATATAATCTATATGTCTTGTGTATAAATGCCTTGTTCAATGCCCCATATTTTGAGGCGTATGTGATAAAGCATGTGAGTGCATGGAACAAAAGAATAGATTTGTACCCATGTGTAAAATGTTTGATACTCTACGTAGGATCACATAGAAGGATAAATCGGTGTCCACTATTGAAAATTTGTAAATGCAAATGGAGTTGCGTATGGTGGCAACATGACCATTGCACATAAAATAAGCATCATGCAACAAAAAACAAGCAAGAATATACTTGTGTAAAACAAATATTACCAGTAGATAATAATAGCAATCATGTCCTACTCCATAGAAAAACAAGTATAGAATTAGTATAGCAATCATGTCATAAGTCATAGCAAAACAGTAGCAAAAGCATCATTGTAAGTTATGGATAATATAGTAATAAACAACAATACACAATCAAGAAACAAGTAACATGTAGAAGCATAGTCATATGTAGGCATAGATCAACAAACATGGGACACCCACATGTCACTAAATAATTACAGTAGAAGGCACAATGTGCCACATTCGAGATAAATGAGTGCATATACACATAATAGGCATGAAGCAACAAAAATGGGACACCCACAGTGTCACAAGACAAGAAATTCCCTTAGGTAGTATAAAGAAAACAATCATAGCATTGCAATCAGAGGGGCCCATTGAGTGAATCCACAGAGTAAGTAATCAAGGAATGAATCTACATAAATAAGTAGTGACAACAACATAGAAACCAAGTGTGCATAAACAAATAGTAAGTAATCAAGATGGCAAGATATAGCATCATTCAGATAAAACAAGTGGTGATAACTCAAATTGAACAAGTAAAAACACATAAACAAGAATGGGAAAATCATTGGCCTACGGACAAGGCATTGAATTGTTCCAAAAATGTAACAAATATGCATTCAAGGAAATAAATTTACCTCTGCAAATGTTGTCTCGGCGTGTTATCTCTAGATCATGGTATGAAGATCTATGAACAATTACTTAGGGAGGGGTTTGAATCTAATATTATTTTTTCCATTGTGCTTATTGACATGCATGTACATGTGTAGAAGCATAGAGAATGCATGCTAATTGTTCCACAAAATTTATCGATGTGATCTAGTCTCTTGGAATGCCATGATAACGGGATATAGCATGGGACTATCAATAATGCTCTCAAAGTCTTATAGGAAATATGAATGAGAGATTCTTTTCCCAAGACTTTTATGTTTATAGAATTAGCACAAAATGGGTTTGTTGAAGATGCCTTAATGAACAATGATCACAGACTTGCCAATAATGTGTAAGTTGATAAGACCACGACTTTATGCACATTATGGAAAGCAATGAATTCAATGGAATGGAACACGATGGAATTTTCGGGAGGCCCACAAAATATCTAGGAGGAAATGCCTTGGTGAGGTAGCCTCATGGAATGCCATGATTTTAGGATTTGCACATAATGGGTTAATTGAGGAGGCCGTGAAATTCTTCTAGAAATGCCTCAAGGAGACACAAAGTGTCATGGAATGCAATTATTAGAGGATTTGAACAAAATGGGTATTGGTGAGGAAATCATGGAACATTTTAAATAGTTGTAAATGGTTGGCATTAAGACATATTCAAAGACCCTTGGTGATATTCTCCTAGTGTGTGAAATCTGACAATTAAACTAGATTACAATATGATATGTTAAACATGCTAATGAGACATTTATCCCAAATTTTGTTAGTAAAAAGTGTGTTGATGGATATGGATGCCTAATTTTATTAGTTACAAATGTGTTGATAGACATGTATGTTGAATTTAGGAGTATAGAGAGGGTGTGTGTTATTTGAGAAAATGCATCAATGAAATTTTTCTCTTGGACTATTACTATTGCGCAGGATATGCCATGTGTGGATGCTAAGGAATCCCTAAAATGCTTTGAAAAAATAAAGCATTTCACATGGACATTATCTTCATGGGCATGAGATGACATAGAAACCTAGATGAAAATATGAAAGCATAGTTATTTTTAGCATTGAGATAGCACACTTTTTTTGGATATATAGGGGAATCGTTAGCGATCCTTCATTTTTACTAACCGGTTATGGGTTCGAATTTGGAAGCCGCCACTATAACCCCCACCTTGTCTTAGGTAAACATGACTCAAAGTGATGGAGACCATCGGTGGCTCGGGTTTGGAACTACCATCATCAAGTTGACGTCCCTCACCGGTGGTTCGGGTTTAGAACTACCATCATCAAGCCGACGAACACTCAATAGAGTTATGTCGGTCTACTCCCTCTACCCCACAAGACTTTCCTCCGAAGTTTTGAACCTAAGTATCCTTTTAATAAGTGCCTAAAACTTACCAATCCACCCAGCCCTTGGACTAAACCCAAGGGCCAAGACCACGAATTGTAAACTTTCATTGTGAGCTAAGAAAATGGTAACCATAATAACCAAATGAAAACTCAAATTTAAACATATAAACAATAAAGGGAAAAGCATGGGCATGCTTA